>CM030368.1:56288864-56888864 GCA_017893485.1 Hemerocallis citrina
CCCATCACATTCTCAGATGAAGACCTTGAGGGTGTCCGAACGCCCTATTGTGACGCACTCGTCATCAACCTCCATATGGCGAACTTTAAAGTGGAAAGGATCCTAGTGGACAATGGCAGCTCCGTTAACATCTTCTTCCTCGCCGCTTTCAAAGGCCTCAAACTATCCCGGGACAGACTTAAGCCCGCCGGCTACACACTCCATGGGTTCACGGGAGTGCCAGTGACTATTGAAGGGGTTATCACCCTGGACGTAACCACTGGCAAAACTCCTACTACCCGAACGGAGTCGATGGACTTCATGGTCGTGGATGTCCCTGCAGCCTACAATGTCATTTTGGGTCGGCCCGGCTTAGCCGCTCTCGAAGCCGTCCCTTCCGCTTATCACCTCAAGATGAAATTCCCCACCCGGGCAGGAGTAGGGAAAGTAAAAGGCAATCAGGAAACAGCCCGCAAATGCTACATGACCTCTACTATGGGTCCAGTCCTCTCACTCGAAACTCTTGAAATCCCCCAAGATGTAGTCCGACCAACGTCCGAGCCGGTGGATGAGTTGGAGGAAGTGCTCTTCTCTGAGCAGGATCCAAGCCGAAAGTTCTTTGTTAGCAAGACCCTCCCATTGCCCTATGCTCCGACATAGTCCAGTGCATCCGAAGAAATCGCGACCTCTTTGCTTGGTCAGCCGCAGACATGTCCGGAATTTCCGAAGAGCTTTTAGTCCACCACCTCAGCATCGCTCTGGGGTCCAAACTGGTTCAACAGAAGAGGCGCAAGTTCGCTCCCGAGTGCCAGCAAGCCATAAAAGAGGAGGTGAGCAAGCTCTTGAAGGCTCGGTTCATACAAGAGGTAAGCTATCGCGAATGGCTCTCAAATGTAGTAAAAATGAAGAAGTCCAATGGGACCTGGAGGATCTGTATCGACTTTACCGACCTCAACAAGGCATGCTGACCCCTTCCCTCTTCCAAGTATCAATACTTTGATTGATGCCACTTCGGGCCATGAACTCCTTAGCTTCATGGACGCCTTCTCAGGCTACAATCAGATTCGTATGTTTCCCCTGGATATCCCGGAGACCTCCTTTGTAACTGATCAGGGCCTCTACTGCTACAGGGTAATGCCCTTCGGTTTGAAGAATGCAGGTGCCACTTATCAATGCCTCTTCAACAAGGTTTTTCAAGCACAAATTGGCCGAAATATGGAGGTGTATGTTGACGACATGCTTGTGAAGAGCATCCGTGGGGCAGATCATGTGACCGATATGCAAGAGGCATTCGACGTACTCAGGAAACACGATATGAGACTCAATTCGAACAAATGTGCGTTCGGAGTCTCGTCGGGGAAATTCCTTGGCTTCATGGTCAGCCAAAGAGGAATCGAGGCCAACCCCGAGAAGATCAAAGCCATATTAGACATGGCTCCCCCGAAGAATGTTAAAGAGGTTCAGAAGCTAACGGGTCGCCTGGCAGCCATAGGGCGCTTCCTTTCCAAGTCAGGGGAGAAGTGTCTTCCCTTCTTCAAGGCTCTCAGGGGGGCTAAAGGCTTCGAGTGGGGTCAGCAGCAACAAGACTCATTCGATCAGCTGAAGGCTTATCTAGTCAATCCTCCTATCCTCAGCAAACCTGTTCTCAGGGAAACCCTCTACCTCTACTTGGCAGCCTCCGAGCAGACCCTCAGCGCCGTCCTCGTGAGGGAAGAAGATATGACTCAAAGGCCCATTTATTACGTGAGCAAGGTACTTCGGGATGCCGAGCTCCGCGACCCCAGGATAGAGAAGATGGCATACGCCTTAGTCATGGCCGCAAGAAAGCTTCGCCCATATTTCTAATCCCATTCGGTGGTCGTTCTTACCGACCAGCCGCTGAAGCAAGTTCTCCACAAACCAGAGACCTCCGGTTGCCTCATGAAGTGGTCTATCGAGCTGAGCCAAGCAATGAAGGGACTGCCTGTCTGGTCGGTTTATGTAGATGGATCCTCTTGTCACGAGGGAAGCGGAGCCGGGGTCATTTTGGCCGGCCCAGATGATTTCATGCTCCAATACTCCCTCCGGATCAACTTCAAGGCCTCTAACAACGAAGCAGAATATGAAGCACTCATAGCCGGCCTCAGAATGGCTCGCAATGCTGGGGCGCAGTGCCTCCGAATCTTCAGCGACTCTCAGCTGGTCATGAATCAGGTCCTAGGCGAGTACGAGGCACGAGATGACCGAATGGCTAAGTACCTAGCCAAGGTCAGGAATCTCATGGCCCTATTTGAAGAAGCTCTCATCCAGCGAATCCCCTGAGAGGAGAATTCCCAAGCCAATGCCCTCTCCAAGCTAGCCTCCTCCTCCCTCCAAGGTCTCGAGCAGACCGTCTTGATTGAGGAGCTCCTGAAGCCAAGTATAGAAGATGAAACTTTCGACTCGTTGGAGTTGCTACCTGTCTTGCTTCAAGATAACTGGATGAAGCCCCTGGTAGAATTCCTAAGGGATGGGCTCCTCCCCAAAGACCCTAATGAAGCTCGCTGAGTGAGAACCCGAGCAGAGCGATAAACACTTATTGAGGGCATCCTATACAAGCGCTCCTTCACACAAGTAGACGGCAAGCCTTATTTGAGATGCCTCTCCCCGGAGCAAGCTGAATACGCCTTGCAAGAACTCCACGAAGGCATTGGCGGGGCACATTTAGGGTCCAGATCCCTAGCCCGAAAAGTGTTGAATTATGGATATTTCTGGCCCACTCTCCTTCAAGACGCCGAACTACACGTTCGGCAATGCAGCTCTTGTCAGAAATACTCCAACGTCCGTCGCCTCCCACAAGCTCCACTCACATCCCTATCAAGTCCTATCCCTTTCGCAATGTAGGGGATGGATTTACTAGGGCCATTCCCACCAGCTCCCGGCCAGCTCAAATTCTTAGTCGTGGCAATCGACTACTTCTCGAAGTGGATAGAGGCCGAGCCCTTGGCCACAATCACCGAGACCAAAGAACTTCAGTTCTTCTGGAAGAGCATTATCTGCTGATTCGGTGTCCCTCGATTCCTCATAACAGACAACGGAACCCAGTTTACCGGGGCTGCCTTCCGAGCTCTATGTGAAGACCTCGCCATCCAACAACGTTTCTCCTCCATCTCCCACCCACAGTCGAATGGTCAAGTGGAGAATGCTAACCGACAGATCCTCTCTGGTATTAAGAAAAGGCTGAATAAGTGCTCTAAGGACTTATGGGTCGATCAGCTCCCTAACGTGCTGTGGAACTACCGCACCACGAAACGGACCCCCACAGGAGAGTCGCCATTCAACCTCACCTATGGGTCCAAGGCTGTGATCCCACTAGAAGTTGGCATACCTTCTCCTCGCCTCCTTGCCTACGAAGAAGAACAGAATGCCAGAGAACTTCGGGCAAACTTAGACTTGGTCAACGAGCTACGGGAAAGAGCGTCAATCCGCCAACAGGGTTATCGGAGGAGGATCGAGTTGGCGTACAATAAGAGAGTCCGTCCTACTGACCTCAAAGAAGGGGACTTGGTCGTCAGAAAGTTAGCAATCTCTTTTCCTGGTTAGAAGAGTAAACTAGCCCCAAATTGGGAGGAACCCTACAAGATCACGAAAATAGTTTGGCCCGGAACATATCGACTAGAAGACCTCGAAGGCAGAGAGATCCCCAGGACTTGGAATGCCGACCATCTTTTGAAATACCGAGAGAGAGAGCATTAACGCCTCTCTAAGTATTCTGGGATGTCGAACCGTTCCTCTCCTTTTACTTGTATTTTTTCCTTTATTTCTCCTATGTAATAACGGCTCGCAACTTAGAAGCAGCCGACTATTAGTTATCAATAAAGAAAGTTTTTTCATATTTTACTTGTAAAATTGCTTGTACTTCTCTGCCTTTACTCTTCACCATAACGACGAGTTCAGAGTCCAATACTTGGTTTGATTCTACTCCGCAAGCTCGCTCTTAAGCGAGCTAGGAGTGGGTCGCCATTCGGAATTGCTCCCACAACCGTTGAACAAACTTTAATGACGAGTTCGGAGTCCAACACTTGGTTCGATTCTGCTCTGCAAGCTCACTCTTAAGCGAGCTAGGAGTGGTTCGCCATTCGGAATTGCTCCCACAATCGTTGAACAAACCCTAACGACGAGTTCAGAGTCCAACACTTGGTTCGATTCTACTCCGCAAGCTCGCTCTTAAGCGGGCTAGGAGTGGTTCGCCATTCGGAATTGCTCCCAAAACCGTTGAACAAACCCTATCGACGAGTTCAGAGTCCAACACTTGGTTCGATTCTACTCTGCAAGCTCACTCTTAAGCGGGCTAGGAGTGGTTTGCCATTCGGAATTGCTCCCACAACCGTTGAACAAACCCTAATGACAAGTTCGGAGTCCAACACTTGGTTTGATTCTACTCCACAAGCTCGCTCTTAAGCGGGCTAAGAGTGGGTCGCCATTCGGAATTGCTCCCACAACCGTTGAACAAACTCTAACGACGAGTTCGGAGTCCAGCACTTTGCTCGACTCCACTTCTCTATCGCTGTTAAGCAGGCCAAAAGTGGTCCGCACATAAGAAGGAAGATTTGCTTCTGATTTTGAGTAGTGGTCAAAAGTTGGAGGAGTAATACTTAAACTAATACCAGCCAACGTAACATTCGAACATCAGAAGCAAAACAAACTTTTTTATTAAGAGCCCGGACAAGGCTGACACTACAACGGATTTTTACAATAACTTGAAGAGCATAATACAACTTGTTTAGCACTTCTTTGGAAGGGGAACGCTTCGGTTCAAAGACACACGAGGCCGGCATCGCCTTACCTCTGATCTCGACTCTAAACCAGCAAAGCGAGTACCCCCTTCGCCGCTAATTCTAGCTGTGGCCCCAACCGAGGCGCCACTAGATGAAACAGCTACGCCACTCTGAGCGTTAGCTGGGCTCCGCCTAACGGCAGGCGAACGAGTCACAAGTTCGTAGAACGAGATACCTCTTTCGCTCTCTTTGCGAGTACACGACGTACTGCGAACATTGATCCTTACGGGTTGAGGTTTCAGCGATGCAATCTCCTCCTCTAGCTCGACGATCCTATCTCTCAGAATATCGCTCTCCCCTGATGCTTTGAGATGAGGAAGTTTAGACGAGCCTGCAACGTTAGTACTGTCGGCCACAATACGACGGAAATGAGTCGCTTCGATACCCCTGTCATTGGTGATCCTCCTCAGTTTGTCAATTCTGGCCGTCAATCATCACGCTCGGACATCAACTTCCCCACCCTCGAAGCTAACTCCTCTTCCTCTGCCGAATGCTCTTTCACCGTTACCTCTAAATGACGAACATCCGCCAGTAGTTCACTATTCTTTTGGTCGACATCAAAGAGATCCTTACGGAGCAACTCTATCTCGCCTTCGAGACGAGTTTGTCGAGGTTGCTTCTGCAGTTCCCTCAACTCGCGAAAATACCCTCTCGCAGCTGCTTTGATATCCTCCAATTCCAAGAAGTCGTAAAACGCTTTATCCCGACTGCGAGACAGAGCCTGCTTCGTTTTCTTCAGCTCAGTACGAAGATGGGAGACCTCAGTGACCGGGCCCAACTCGACCTGAAAAGTTGAGGAATATCAAAAGAAGTCTTCAATACTTAAAGACACAATCCGAGCAAAAAGTGTTGAACAATTTTGCGAAACTTTATAATACTGAGCCAAAAAGAAACCATTTCATTAAAAGTTCAAGAGCTACAAAATGCGGTGGCCAGTCCGCAATTAGGCATTACAAAAGAAAAAAGAAAAAAAAAGGAGAACAAAAAAATGAGAAGAGGCGACAAAGTCAGAGGCCGACCTTATCATCGGTCGGCACGGCTACAATCGCACCCTCGGCACCACCCTCGCCTTCGGAGTCTTCGCCCTCCGGCCTCGGAGCGAGCTCGGCCAAGGGCAGCTCTTCCTCACCCTCTACGAGGTCGTAGAAGTAGTAGGACAAGACATCGAATCCGGGGTTCCGAGCGACGATGTGCTTCAGCGCTCGGCCGTACGCTTCCTCCATGTTGGTCAACATGTGAGCCTCGGCCTCGTCCCGAATTGCCTTCTCTGTGGCCGCCACCTTCGACGCGTGCTCGCTCACGGCCTCCTCTGACGCCTTCAGGGCCTTAGACAACTCCCCTTCGAGTCGAGCCGCCTTCTTTTCTAGGGTCTCGACCTTGGAGGCCTCGGCGGCCGAACTCCTCAGCGCCTCGGCGAGCTGAGCCTTCAGGTCGGTAACTTTGGCCTCGAGCGAAGCAGAACACAACTATTCGGCCTCCAGCTGCTTCACCGCCTTAGACAGCTCCGACCGTTCCCGATCGTTCAGAACGGTCATCTCCTTTTCCTTGCTCGCGAACTCCTCAAGTAGATTATTGAAGTGGCAGAGGGTCTACAAGCCATACAAGAAACAGTCAAGGACGAGAACAAAAACTTAGAAAAATTTTGAAAAAAAAAGTCCTCTACTACTTACCGACATGGTGTTCCGAGCAATCTGCATCGCGGCGTCACCAACTTCGCTCGCCTTGAGCGCCGCTCGGTCTTTTGGGGTCGGCAGGTGCTTCACCGCCTGCATGCAAATGTTACCGTCCCCTAAGAACCCGTCGACCTTCATCACGCGCCAGTCGGGGACAAAGATGTGCTTGTGCTCCTCGGTCAGAATTGCCTCTGCCTCGGCAGTAAGGGGCAAAACGTCGAGAGCCAGCGCCGCGCTAATGTTGAACGCTTTGCCGGAAGACCCTGCGGCTCTGTTCTCGCAGTTGGGGTCGGCGCATCCGAGGTAGGAGGGCAGACGGCACCACGAGGCCCTGATCGAGCTCAGCCTGAGGAGTCTCGACAACCTGCCGCTTGAGGGTCGGAGAAACCGAGGGGACCTTGGGCACTGGGCCGCCTTGAGGTCCGGACACGGTCCTCTTCCTCTTCCTCACCTCCTGCTCCTTAGCCGCTCGGGCCTTCGCCATCAGACCTTTGTAGTCCATGCCGGGAGATTCTGCACAAACCGAGTGAATAAAGTTTGAAAAATTTTCCAAACCTCAAAGACAAAACAAGAATAGGAGAAGCGTACTAGGGTCGATCGGACTGAGACCCCCTCGGAATAATGCCTCCTCAGTGATGTCTTTCCAACTGAGGGTCGGAAGCCCGAGCAACTTCTCCACGATTGCTGCCTCCTCGTTGCTGAGCACGGGCTCTTTCTTCGCCCTCTTCGGAAGGCCGTCCCTCGACCACACCATCGGGATCACCCATGGCTCGGGAGCTCGGATGAGGAAGTACTTCTCCTTCTAATGCTTGATCGAGTCCGGGTTCTCGATCAGCTTCATTCCCTTCCTCGACGAGAGTTAATACCTCTGCTCATTTTTGGTCGGTTGGCAAGGACGGTATAGACTCCGAAGGATGAACATGTTGGGCAGAGCGCCGACCTCCTGACATTGAAGAACAAATGCCATAACGTGCCGCCATGTGTTCGGCATTAGCTGAGCTGGACACAAGCCGTACCACTGCAGCACCTCGATCACGAAAGGGTGCAGAGGCAGCCGAAGTCCGGCATTCAGAGAGTCGGCGGGAAAAACGCACATATCGGTCGAGGACGAGGTGCACGCTCGGAAGCCGGGGCCAGGGAGAAGTAGCCCGTACTCCGCGGGGATTCGGAACCCACTCCGGATCCGATGCAAATCCGCATCGGTCAGGACCGAAGAGATCTGATCCACCTCAGAAATTTCCCTCGGTTCGTTCTCCTCGATCGACTTGGCGGTGCCCTGCGTCACCTTCTCCAATAGATCTCCGGAGTAGCTCCGCACACCGCCAACGCTCGACAGGATGCTTGGAAGCCGACCCCGCTCCCCTGCCGTCTTCGGGTGCTCAACTATCGTTTCCACACCCTTGCCCTTGCTAGATCGGACCACTACCTCCTAGAGAGGCTCGGCAACCTCCGCATCTGTACTTGGCCTGACCGTTGTCTCTTCGGTCGGCTCCACCACTTCCTTCCCCTTATCCTTGCTCGGCCTAACCGCGCGGCTGACGCCGAGGTCCGAGGAGGGGGTCTCATCCGTAGAAGAAAACTTAACCATTTTTAACAAAGATGAGGAGAGGGACTGACCTTGAAGTGACTTGTACGGCCAAAAAAGATCACCAGAGTTTAAAATGCCTCGCCGCGACAGCTAGCAGCGCCGCTCAAGAGCTAAAAACTTCGCTAAAGAGTAAAAACCAAGAGCGAGAAAGTGAAAGTGAGAAATGAGGTAAAGTGTTGAAGGGGTGAAAACTTATAGTAAAAATAATGCCTTTTGGGCTTTGTAACGTAAGGGCGCAACTCTTAGGCCTCAATTGAAACGTTACAAAAGCCCAAACGGCTAAGTAACAAAGAGCCACAACTGTTGACAAAGGAAGCGACGTTTCGATCCAAGTAAAATTGCTCGGCGCCTCGGAACCAAAATCCGATCGGCAGGCGATCCGACCTCCACAACAAAGAGGGTAACTCGGATTCCGAGAAAGTGCCAATTCGAGTTACGAAATGGAGAAAAACGACTTTCCCCTCAAAATTCGCGTAAGATTTCGATCGGACGGCTCAGATCTTGCCAGCGCCACTACACGACAAGATAGTGTTTTCTTGGGAACAGAGCCAGCATCGAGATCTGCGCCATCGTCCAATGGCTAGGATCGCCCCACATCCCTCGGAACCAAAATCCGAGAGACAGGCGATCCGACCTCAGCATTCAAGAGGATAGCTCGGATTCCGAGCAAGTGCCAATCCGAGCTACGAATTGGAGAAAAATGACTTTCTCCTCAAAATTCACGTAATATTTCGATCGGACGGCTCAGATCTTGCAAGCGACACTACGCGACAAGATAGTGTTTTCTTGGGAACTGAGCCAGCATCGAGATCTGTGCCATCATCCAACGACTAGGATCGCCCCACGTCCCTCGGAACCAAAATCCGAGCGACATGCGATCCGACCTCATCATTCAAGAGGATAGCTCGGATTCCGAGCAAGTGCCAATCCGAGCTACGAATTGGAGAAAAACGACTTTCTCCTCAAAATTCGCGTAAGATTTCGATCGGACGGCTCAGATCTTGCCAGCACCACTACGCGACAAGATAGTGTTTTCTTGGGAATTGTGCCTGCCTCGAGATTCGTGCCAAGATCTGACGGTCCAGATCGCTCCACGTCGCTCGGAATTCCGATCCGAGCCACTCGCACAACAGAAAAACCGAGCCATTTTGCTCGGATTCCGAGCAAGTGCCAATCCGACCCTCGAAAGTGAAGAAAAACACCGCCGAGCATCTCTAACCGTTGGATCATTGCGAAAATCGCGCCTGAGATGATGGACGGTCCAGATTACGCTACGTCCACTAAACGACAAGATAGTGTTTTCTTGGAAATTGTGCCCACCTCGAGATCCGCACTGAGATCCGACGACGCAGATCGCTCCACATCGCTCGGAATTCCGAGCCGAGCGACTAGCGATCCGAGCCACTCGCGCGAGGGAGAAACCGGGCCACTTCGCTCGAATTCCGAGCAAGTGCCCATCTGACCCACAAAAGCGGAGAAATTGCTACCGAGCGACCTTGACCATCCGATCTTTCAGAAATTTGCACCGGTACAAGATCAACGGTCTAGATCGCGCCACGCCATAATTCGATATTTTATTTATTTAAATCGTTTTATTTATTTAAAAAATTACGAAAAAATGGTTTTAAATTCAGGAGAATTAATTAAAAATTCTGGAAAATAATTATAAAGCTGGGGAAATATTTTTGAGTCCCTGAATGGATAATTATTGCCTAGGACCATTTATTAAGACCCCCGAACGACGAATCGACACTTCGCAAAATTAAGTAAATATTCCGAAAAAATAGATAAAAATCACCAAATGACCAGGAGAGCTCAAGAACAACTCAGAGCACGCAACTAACTTAGAAAATCACCATACTGCCTTCTGCAAAGATTCGAAACCTTCCATTCGGACTCCGATACAACTCCGCCAGCCATTAAATCAATAAAACTACTCCTCAAAGGCTGATCAAACTCAGTCTTCGGGAGTGGGGGGCTCGTGATATGGCTAAAAATGGGGTTAAATCGGAACTATCCAAATCAGGAACGAATCTTAAAGCCTAGGGGTAAAATGGTAATTTCACCTACCAATGGATCTGAAGCTGGTACTGGTTCTCCTCCTCAAAGATCCATTAACCCGCAAATGGATCCACCTCAACTGGGTGCGGGTTTCAACCCGCAGCAAACCCGGTCCACCAGGATAGAATTAGGGTTTCTGATTAATCCTAATCAACGGCCTTGATTCATATCTATCCGTTCACTGGGGATTAGGGATTACATTCCTTATCTAAACACAGGGATTACATGCCTAATCAGGTCCCAAAGGCGGCTATAAATACCCCCCATCCATCTCCATTAAGAGGTAATCAATCTTTTGCCAATTTACGCTCTTTCATAATCTTCCCTGATTACTGACTTGAGCGTCGAAGGGTGCGTCGTCGGGATCAACTCCGGTGTCTCGCACTTTTTGCAGGTGAACGGCGGGAGGCAGCAGTCAGACTCCAACAGATTAGGTTCAGGTTTGCTATTCAGGTTTTTCAAGAATCCACAAATACTATCTGTTTGCCCCCACACCAGATTTAGCGGTAACACACAGGAAATATGAATATCAAGTAAGATACACAAAGTAAATAAGAGTACAAAGCAAGTGGGATTAATAAGAACAAAAATTCAGAATATTAATTGAATTAGAAAAATTAGTCGGAAAAGAAATGTGATAGTGAACGATAATATGGATTCAAGGAAATTTTCACACAAAATAATATTAGGTTAATTATTAGATAATATAGTAAAGGAAATATAAATTAAGTCATCAATTGTGAAAGAAAAAAAAACAAAATAGATTGAAAAGAATAAAGAAATGCATAGTAAAAATAGATGCTTTTTATAAAAAAAATAAGTAGGCAAAATAATGAAAGTAGTAAGTGGTAAAATGAAAAAGAATAAGACGAAAATAAAAATAGAAGTATAGAAATAAATGAGAAAGATAAGAAATGTAAGTGCAAAGAATAGAAGAATTGAAATAGTATAAATACATTTTTTAGCAGTATGAAAATTCGAAAATAAATAGCCTAAGAGCGTAAATAAATATTAAGTAGCTTAAAAATTAACTATGATAAAAATAGCAGTATGTTGATAAAGAAATAAATAGTATACAAAATAAAAGAAACATTGAAATATAAACAAACTGGTAAATAATTGAGACGAACATAATAATTAAAAGTAGTTAGTAGTAGCTAATAAGAATTTGAAAATAAAATTTAAAGGAAAGAGAAGTTAAATAAAGGAAAACGTGAAGAGTAGAATGATTAAAATTGTAAACTGAACTAGGATTATATATATAAAGAGATAATAAAAAAAGTAGCAATTTAAGAGATGACTGTTGAATAATAATAATAATAATAATCTGAAAAATATATGAGTGTTAAATTTAGTTAAAAAGTATAAATAATCTAAGATAAGTATAATAGTAAAAATTATAATGATGCAACAACAACAACAACAACAAAGCCTTTTTCCCAACTACTTAGGGTCGGCTACATGAATCCTGGTTTTCCATTTTGCTCGGTTTAGCGCAATATCTTCTGTAAGGTCTCAAGCTATCATATATTTTTTCACCGTTTCCACCAAAGTTAGTTTATGTCTTCCTCTACCTCTAACTCTACCATCAATACTTATCAAATCACTCTTTCTAATGGGGGCATTACTAGGTCTACGTGTGACATGTCCAAACCACCTGAGGCGATTCTCTCTTAACTTATCTTGGATTGGAGCTACCTTTAGCATGTCTCGTATATGCTCGTTTCTAATTCTATCATTCCTTATTTTATCACACATCCATCTTAGCATCATCATCTCCGCTACACTCATTTTTTGGACATGTTATTTCTTTGTTGTCCAACACTCTGCTTCATATATCATTGCTGGTCTAACACTCGTCCTATAAATTTTTTCCTTCAACTTCAAAGGTATACGTTTGCTACGCAAAACACCATTTGTACTTCTCCACTTAAGACACTCTGCTTGGATCCTATATATAACATCTTCACAAATCTCACATCTCTTTGTATAATCGAGCCTAAATATCGAAAACGGTCTCTCTTAGGTATCTCTTGACCATCAAGCTTCACTACTTCCTTAGTTGTGTTCCGAATATCACTGAAATTACACTCCATATACTCTGTTTTAGTTCTACTTATCCTAAAGTCTCTAGCTTCCAAAGTTTCTCTCCACAATTCTAATTTAGCATTGACTACTGCTCTAGTCTCGTCCACTAAGACGATGTCATCAGAAAATAGCATACACCAAGGCACCTCATCTTGTATTCCTCATGTCAATTCATTCATAACCAAAGTAAAGGGGTAGGGTCTTAAAGCCGAACTTTGGTGTAAACCTACTATAATAGGAAAATCGTTGGTCTCTCCTATGGTTGTTCTAATTGTGGTCATTGTCTCTTCATATATATCCTTAATTAGCTCAATATACTGAATAATTACTCTTTTATTATTCAACATCCACCATATCATGTCTCTAGGGACTTTATCATATGCTTTTTCTAGATCTATAAAAATCATATGTAGATCTTTCTTATTCTCCCCATATTTTTTCATAAGTCTCCTCAATAAATAAATTGCTTCTAATGTTGACCTCCCAAGCATAAACCCAAACTGATTCTCAGACACTGTAGTCTTTAGCCGCAGTCTATATTCGATCACTTTCTCCCAACTTTTTATCGTATGACTCATTAATTTAATTCCTGGGGTAGTTTAGCAACTGTGTATATCTCCTTTATTTTTATATATAGGTACTAAAATACTCTTTCTCCATTCATCGGGCATCTTTCAGTCCTCAAAATTTCATTAAATAATTTTGTTAGCCAACCCACTCCTACATCCCTAAGACACTTCCAAACTTCAATGGGTATATCATCTGGTCCTAAAGCTTATCCTATTTTTATCCTTCCTAGAGCATTTCGAACATCCGAGGTCCTAATTCTACAGAAAAATATATGCTCTCGACTCTCCCTTAAGTCCAATATATTTAAGTTGCACACAAGCTTTTCATTTAATAACTTCTCAAAGTAACTTTCCCATTTTTTCTTAATTTCCTCATCTTTTACCAAGTCTCTTGAATCCTCACTCTTAATACACCTAATTGTATCCAGATCTTTTGTTTTTCTATCCCTTTGTTTAGCAAGCTTATAAATATTATTTTCACCTTCTTTTGTTTCTAATTTTGTGTATAAATTATCATAAGTTTTTTCTTTTACATCTCTTACCGGTTTCTTAACTTCTTTTTTAACGGTCTTATATTTCTCCAAATCATTTTCATTTCTATTCTTTTGCCATATTTTGAAGGTTGGTCTTTTTTCTATCACAATATTTTAGATTTCTTCTTACCACTAGAATGTTTCTTTATTTAGCAACCCTCTACCTTTCGATTCTCCAAGCACCTCTGAAATTTCTCTTATTTACGTAGCCATTTTAGTCCACATCATATTTGTCTCCCTTTCCTAATTCCATGATGCTCATTTATAGACTTTATCTCAAAAAACTTCTAGTTTATCTCCCTTCAAGTTCCACCACATAATTCTTGGGTTCCTAGTCTCCTTCCTTGCACATATGTGTTTCCAATCTTAACATCCAATACCATTAATCTATGTTGTGATGTTAAACACTTTCCTGGTATAACTTTACAATCTTTACATGTTAAGCGATCCACCTTTCTATTGTTGAAAAAATCAATCTGACTCCTATTTACCCCACTTTTAAAGGTTATCAATTGTTCCTTCATCTTCCTAAAATAAGTATTTGCTAGTATAAGATCATACGAAGCCGCAAAATCTAATAGAGCCTCTCCACCATCGTTCTTATTTCCAAAACTATGTCCTCTATGCACAATTTCATATCCCATGTTATCTACTCCTACATGTCCATTGAAATCTCCTCCTATAAAAAGTTTCTCAACTAAGGGTACTTCTTGAATTATCTCATCCATATCTTCCCCAAATTTATAATGATGTGTATAAAAACTATAATGATGTGTATAAAAATAATATCATAAAAATCATTTAATATAATGACTATATATACGACTTAAAATTAAATATATAGAATAGTGATTAGCATATATTAAAATATTTATAAATTGTCAATTACAGTAAGAATATTACCATATAATATTATATACGTAGATAAGCATAAAAATATATGATAAGACAAGCAATACTATAATATAAAAATTATAAATGGTTGTAGTAGTAAAACAAAGCATAATAGTAGTAAAAGTAATAATATATCATTGAAAAAAATTATAATATTAATTATATAGAAAAAAAATATATGAAGAGTAAATAAAAGTATAAATAATAAAAGTTATATTATGAGTAGCAAACAAATATAAGATAAGTTAGGAATAAAATATAAAATAAAATAAAATAGTATAAAAATTCAAAAGTACCGACATATGTAAAGATAAAGTATAAAAATAATAATATTAGGATAGCAAAAATAGTTAACAGTAAATAGTAATATAGGTTGAAAATTAAAATAAAATAATAATAACGCATATATGATAGATATAGAAGCAAGTATAAATAATAAGGTAGTTAAGTAAATGTGTATATAAGTATAACTATATTATAAATAAGGCTAAATATAAAAAAACCCACTGAAATATTGCCCAGTTAAAAAAAAAACACACTCAACCTTTTTTTTATAAAAAAAACATCCCTGAACTATGTTTTTAGGCATGGGTGAGTGAGGTTTTTTAAAAAGAATCTGTGTTCAAAACATAGTGACGGAGGTTTTTAAATAAAAAAAAAGTTGAGTGTGGTTTTTTTAAACTGGGCAATACTTGAGTGGGGGTTTTTTATATTTAGCCTATAAATAATAAAGTTGAAGTAGTATAGGATAAGTTGTAAAACATTATAAAATAGTATAAACTAGTACAAAAGAATAAAACAGTGATACAAAAATCGAGGTAAAAGTGTGGGATAGTTGTAACTCCTGTTTTCCATTTTCTATATTTTTGGATGTATTTTCTCTTTTTTTTATATTTATTCAGCTTGTATTTTTTTTTGGATCATGTATTGGATATTCTTTTTCTATATATCCATCTATTTGATTTCGTCGTCTTTTTATTTGCTCTTCTTGATTCAATTTGTCAGTCTATTGTTTCGTCTCTATTTGATGGAGCAATTATTTTTCATCCACTTTATTTTATATGGTTCATGCCCTATTTTATTTACTCTTTTTGTCCACATTCCTATTGGATCCTTTATATCACATAAACCCATTAAAATCCACTACCCAAATTAATCCATATTAACCCAATAACCTATCCTACCCATTACCCAAACCCATTATAACTAAAACCCTAATAACCAACAACCTATATATAACCCATGTTGCACCCCCCCTATTTATCTAACGAGCCGCCCTACTCTCTCTCCCCGTTCAACATCTTCCCGATCTTCGAAACCCTCATCCCTACCCTGATTCCCCGACCTCTTCCCCTGTGCTCCTCCCTAGCATCTCCACAGCTCTCCTCTAGCCTAAACCCATCTCCCGCCATCCTCCTTCATCCCGATCACTCTCTCCCTGTTCTCTGCCGTAGCCAGCAGTCGGCGCCTACGTGGTTCCCTCTCCCTGTCGCGTTGCAACCCCACAGCGCCGCCCTACCCTCCTCTGGCAGCAGCACCCACTGCGCTGCTCTCTCTCCGACGCACGCAGCACAGCAACAGCGGCAGCAACCTTGCTGCATCGCCGTTCTCCCGATACCGTGCGTTGCCGGGGCTTGCCTTCATTGAGTTCTTGTATGCGGGTGTTTTCTTTGGGTGTGCGTGTGATCTCGTGGTTCGTTGTTCGTGAGTTGTGCTCGTGGTTCGTGTATTCGTCTGTTTGTTGGGTTGTGTTCGTGCCCGGGAATCCGTTCCCGTTATACTTGTTCTTGCTTCGTTTTCGCCGTCGACTATAAGGCAAGTAACTTGTATTCTTTTTGTTGTGTAATACAAGTACTAAATACTGGATGTAGTGTAGGTTTTTTCTAGAGAAAATTCTTGTGCAAAACTCCTGTTATATCTTGTCTCTATTGTGTTGACCCGCCCATAGTTATCTCATTACACACACGACATGAAATAACTTAGTGACGACCATTTCTTAATGTATACATGCACGTTCGTATGATGTCGTGTGCTTGCTTGTAATAGTCATATTATAACTTTTTGTAGACTTGATAATTACCCTATACCATGTTTCTTGGACATCTAGTATATTATATTTCACATCTGTTATGATTTAGATGAGTTTCACATAATCTATGTTGATTTTGTACATGAAGAAGATTTCAGTTTTTGTTGTACGCCGTTTTTGTTCACTATTTTAGGCCCTATTAAGGTCAGTATATGAAAATTATTTATGAATATGAATTATAAAGAATTCTTTCTACTTTCCATATTTTCTGACAGATCTCAGTTTCGATTTATGAGTTGCAAGTTATGACTATTTTAGTACAGTTGTATTTAAAGATTCCAGATTCTATTTTATATGAATTTTGTATGGTTAATTATTTTTCTACTGATGATAATGATAATATTTTGATTCAATATTTTGCTGGTTACAACTAGACTTGACTAGAATTAATTCCTAATTTTTGTGGATTTAATTGATAACTTTTATACACTATTCTATACTTGCAAACAACTACTATATTTGCAGAATTTTCCTACTGTTCAGTAAAGAAACATAATTTCAACCTGATTCGACTTGCTTTCTATAAAAACTTTGTGAATATGAATTGTAGACTTCTGTATCTATTTTCTCACCTTTTCGATGGATCTGGATTTCGATTTATATTTTGTAAGATATTGCTGTTTTAGTACTGCTGTGTTTATGATTCCAGATTTACAAAACTGTTGTATCTTGCTGCTATCTGATTTTACTTGACTATTCTATTTATGTTGGAAAATTATAGAACTTTATTTTCTGATACTAAACATACTATGGAATACCCCAAATTTTTTGGATTTAATCAGTAAGTTTTCGTGCTATTTTCCTGTTTATGAATACAAACTTCGGATTTCTGGCTGAACATATTTTCTGGATACAAATCTATTTTGAGACCTGTTTTTGTAAAATACCATAGGACTTATATATATTTTCTAGATTCAGCCAAGAGTCTATTTTCCAGATTCTTTGACGGATCCAGGTTTGGACATTCGTAGCAACGGAAATCCCAGATTTGGTGCAATACTGTCTTGTTGTCTTGAACTAGAATTTTTGTTGTCTTAATCTTTTATGAGTTGTTTTTCACCTGTACATGTTTGTCTCCCGACCTGAACCTGTTGCTTATTTATGTCATGTTATTCTTGCTTTGTTTTTTAATACGTGCATGCCTGTTTGATAATAATAACGAATAATCAAGCTGAGGTTAAGGAAAGGACCTTAGTAGTGGATAATATAGGTATGTGTACTCAGAAGGGGGCCCGTGTTATAATGCCCCTGCCCCTAGTTCAGACAATTTATACAATTTATAAGATAAATTAGATACTATGTAGTACAACTGCCCACCACAGGCTGCCTCTCAAAAGGTGGTTAACCGAATTGGTGACTCTTGATCATAGGCTATTATATTTATATTATATTTTAATCTTTGATTTAACCGATATGGAACTATTATTTCCAAACCATTTCCTTCTCAAATCCCGTGTACATCTGTACACCAATATTCCAAAGACCACACTCCGGGTGTGACCCGCATATTAACAAACAGCCACTATTTTACTTCAACAGATATATATATATATATATATATATATATATATATATATATATATATATTATACACTTTGAAAACTATGAGGTATTACACACACCCCCCTTCAGAAAATCAGCGTCCTCGCTGACCACGGGCATGCACAACCTAGTGCAGGATCTCCTTTCTAGCTAGCTGCACCGTACCCTGATTCTGCGGGTGGTCCACTATTTCAGGCCGCCACCTCGCTTCCTCTTAGGCATACCCGACGTATATCTGCTAGCTCCATCTCAGGCATTCATCTCGTCCACTCTTACCCACACTCGGTGTCGAAAGTCGGCTCTGATACCATTTGTAACGCTCTGAATTCCAAATAAGACCGAATTTGAGATTTCACAGGATCTTTACTTCACTTCGTATAATTTTACAAGGAAAATTAGAACTTTTTCAACAACATCAGAGTTCTTTACACTTTTGTTTACACAGCGGAAGAATAAAAGAAATATAACAATGAAATAAAATACAACTTGTACAACTTTAACAATGTAAGTCATCACTGCATCTTAACATCTTTACTTCTTCATAAAAAGTCCATTACCTGCATATTAAGTTGTGGGCACGTCAGTCACTTACAACTGACGAAAATCTTATACTCGGTCATCCTCTCTATGCTGTACATATAACGATCTCATTACTTTAACAAACCACAAAAAATGAATGAACAATAAAGTGTCAAAAGTGATTATTCTAAACATGTAAGTGTATGTTATGCCTTAATGCCTAATGCACACAATTTATTCTAAGATGACACTAATGCATACTTGTTCGGATTCTATGCATCTCCTACTACATAGGTCCGAGGGAAAGCACCTACGTACTCCATATTTGTAGGGTTCGATCCCTCGCCATGATACTACCCAGTAGTAAGAACAATGTTCAGATATTCCACAAGTACGGATCCCAGCCCCAGAGTACACCGCCCGACTGTTATACAGACTCCTCGTCGTGCGAATACCCCGCAAGTGCCCCTCTAGCCCCGGTATACGTATATACGCTGGAATACGATAAACTATCCGCCCGACTACGCATAGTCCCGGATTTCAAATAAAAATTCATCTCCATCAAAGCAGCCTCAGTCTCGGAGTACACTGCCCGACTGGGTCTATAGTTCCGGAGTACACCGCCCGACTATATAGAGTGCCTAACTTACATTTGCCCAAGTTTACTATACTTCTCTTAAGTGCTTAATTCTTAAGTTCAAGATATGAATAAGTTATCACTCCTAGAATTAGTTTTACCCCCTCCCGAACTTATTCACAAAAATACGAGATAGCTCCATGGCAATATCTCAAAATTATATCTCAAATATTTTATTTCACTAGTGCCTGTAGTCGAGGTCTTACTAACTCTAAATCATAATTTTTCATGTACAAGAAACATGGGTATTCACACCCTTCAATAATCATGACTTAACTCAAGATATTCTTTATCTTCAACCTATTCACACCTTGGTATATGTCTTGTTTTAGCATCATTCATTCAATTCATTCGCTATTTTTCTAGGGCAACAATTCTTTTCATGAGTTTAAAACATAGATCCACATCTCTTTTAGGAAATTAATCACATAAAAATTCTTAACCACAAATAAGCATATTTATATAATCTCATCAAGGCAAACAATTAATACAGTAATTCTTCCCAAAGTTTTTTATGAATTCTCTATAGATTTTAATCTCATCTAGTATTTCTTATTCAACAAAAGGGTTGTTTATAACGAGAGAGTCTCATAATTTAATCGCATATCTTTCTCAAATAAAATACGAGAGTCATTTACTCAATTGATACTTTTAGAAACAAAACGCTTTTACTATTTCAATTTCCTTTTCACTTTCTCAAAAATATACAAGATTAAATTTAAAACTATTTCTAATAAATCTTTATATAACTTCATATGAAAAATGAATTCTTTTCCAAACTTTTTCAAGTCAGTAAGTCCAAAAATTTTGAAGATGAAACTCAAACAAAACAATATATATATATCTATATAATAAATTACAAAGAAAGCTATCAAGTGGCTCTCATTCAATCTCCCCTAAAATCAATGGTCTAGATTGATTTTCTCAAAACATATTTTCCCGCCTAAAATTTTAAACCCCAAAATTTAAATTTTTCCTCCCAAAAATAAAAAACTCATTACTTTATTACTATCTCTCTCCTCTCTTCACTTTTTCATATTTCTCTCTTTTTCTCTCTCCCTCTCTCTCTCCCTCTCTCTCTCCCATTCTTTCTTAACTTAATTAGAAACTTAGATTTTAAGATTTCAAGTTTGTAAAATTTTCAGAATTTTTATGATTTTTTATTGCACATGTTATATTGAAAATAACAAATATCTCTTCAACAGTTAAATTTCATCATTTTCCACCATTAAAGTTCTAAGAAGTTGGATTTTACACCCTCATTTATAATTATTTTTCAACATATACTAATAGAAACATGAACTTTTATTTACAACTAATTATTGTCATACTATACAAACTTGAACTACATAATTATTGTTTTACTGTTTACGGAGCTTTTTGTGTGTTGTATCATTCCGAAAACGTGCCGTAGGCACGTCTCCACGGGCAAATCTAGTATATATATATAAAAGGTGGCATAAAGTTTCGAACCCGGGTCAGCCAACACACACAGCAACGCCCAAGGCCCAAGGGGATAGCCACCAAGTCCATTTGGACTTTGTGTTATAAACCGAATAGAAAACCTCTTTATACAAATCGTATAGTCCAGATTTTATTAAATCAATAAAAAAAGGTAACTATCATGTTTCAAACCCACGACATCTTATAATTAGTGCTCTGTGGTACACTGGCTAACCGGTAAGTCCAAGTGTATTTTCTGTTTAAGAGTTATATTAATACACTTTTGTTTAAACTGTTCGGAAATTAGTTCTCTTTCAAAAAAAGAACTCGTTTATCCAATGATTGTTGTGCAATCTAGATACCTAAATATATAGATAAACTAGACACAAATTAAAAACCTCGCAAGTGCACGAATCGTTTATAGAAGCGTAGCAATAGCAAGGGTCGATCCCACAGAGATTGTAGACTTTAACTTACTAATCAATAAAAAGAATAAGAATCATAAAGAGTTGTTTTAAAATTCTAAAAGAAATAAAAATATTAAAACTAAGTTAAGAAGTGTTGAATCACAAATATCGATTTAAGTAGTTGGGTTTAGATTTCCACCAATAGTCAATAATGCTAAGTCACCTTCTGAACTTCTTCTCATTACTCATGTTTATTCCCTTCAAGGGCATGGTATCTACTCCTTAAAGTACTGTTTCCCTAAGCCAAGAATTAGGCATGGTATCTACTCTAATTCGTTTCTTTCATTAAGTGTTTAGCATGGTATCTACTAAGTTGTACTTAAAGAAAACATAAGATCAGTGGAAACGAACAAACACTCAAGGTTCTAGAAATTGGTATCAGATCTAGATCCCTTAAGTTGATTGAACCAAGAACCCCTAAAGATTCCTTTGTTACAAGTTATGAACACGAGATACGGGTCGTCTCAATATGCTCATCTAACAGATTCAGATGAATGGTAATGCAAACTTGATATACTCAAGCTCTGTATGTCAGTCGACTGGCTCTCACCTCAGTCGACTGCTCTCAGAACTTGAGAACAAGTTTGATTATCATAAATCTTTATCAATTCGCTCAGATTCAATCAATAAGTAAATAGAAGAATTCAGAAGAATATAGCACTACATAACTACGGCTTCAATCTACCCAACTATGAATTTAGTTCCACATAATACCTTTATTGATCAACAAGTTCGAATACATGATTAACATAAAAGAATTGAAAAGAGAAGGAATAAACTGGTTTAGTTCGGTCAGAGAGATCGGCTGGCTGTCACACAGTCGACCGGCCGTTCTTTTCTTAATGCTTGATCTCCTTTCTTCTTCTTTGATGCCGATAAAAGTGCTTCTTGTTGATGACTCTGGAACTTGTGATTCGGTGATTAGGAACGTGGAAGAAGAGGAACCCTCATTCATGCTTCTTGGTTGGTATTTATAGAACACGGCTGAGGAATTAGGGTTTCCTCTTTTTCAGGAAAGTCCCTCTCTTTTTATTATTTCTTTCCTTATTTGATCGGCGATTTATATCTTTCTCTTTTCTTCTTTTATTCCTTATCTGCTGACCACGTGCTCTTGCCAATCCCCTGTCTCTGGCTTTGATTCGTTGGAGAAGTTATTATTCGCATATAGCCTGGGTTTGGATAGATTTAGATTTAGATTTGGCTGCATCTTATCCTTTCACTCCGCCGCATACCAGTCGACTGCCTTGGATGCAGGTCGACTGGTACTGAGACATCTGTGGCTTCACGATTTCTCGGTCAAGTCGACTGGTGTTTGGGGAAGTCGACTGTGCCGAGGCTTAGCAAACTCTCTGTCCGGTCGACTGGCTGAGGAATTAGTTGACTGATCTCTGCTGTAGTCTGTATTGGTCTGGAATCTGCTTTGTTTTGCTGTTATCGGCTGTTTCCTATTGAAAAGAGAAAATAAGAGTTAAATATCACATATAGAGCTTTTAAATGTGCATTTATAATAAGATTATTGCTCCT
The DNA here is from genome assembly GCA_017893485.1 of Hemerocallis citrina. Classification (NCBI taxonomy): domain Eukaryota; kingdom Viridiplantae; phylum Streptophyta; class Magnoliopsida; order Asparagales; family Asphodelaceae; genus Hemerocallis; species Hemerocallis citrina. The sequence continues at coordinate 56,311,267 of CM030368.1, forward strand.
AAATGTGAATATTCTTGTGTTCATCAAATACCCACAAACTTAGATTTTTGCTTGTCCTCAAGCAAACTAGAATTATGAACAAGGGTATAATAATAATGACAGCCTTAACCACCCAGAGTTCTTATTATGTGGGCATCAACATAGAAAGGTATAAACAATTTCAGATAAAGTAAAATTAAACATACCCACTTTCTCTAGTGCAATTGTTTATTCATAACTCCAAACTCAACCATACTTGTCATGCAATTAATTATAGCTATAGTATGTAATTACTCAATCTGTGATTATCCCCTTTTCTCTACTACAAACCGAGTAGCAAACTAGGGTTTTTTTTTTATTTTTTTTATTTTTTATTTTTTTTTAGTCTCTTCTCTAAAGTTGTCACTTGCCTTTTGACACGAGTGCAAAACATTTGTGATGAATCCACCCGGTTACTCAGCAAGTCACAAACTCTAAAGTGCTTTGCATACTCATATTTCAAGTTGTCGTTTGACGTAAAGGTAAACATTGGTGATGAATACCCCTAGTTACTAAGCACTCAAAACATTGGAGTAGATTGACTTTATTCATATATATATATATATATATATATATATATATATATATATATATATATATATATATATATATATATTTTATCACTCTATTTACTTAAACTCAATTTAGGACTAGATCTAAAGGGAATAATCGCCAGAAAAAAAAAACATCACATTTGTTTATTATGTATAATTGCATGACTCATATAATTTGTAAGGAATTTATGAAACTCAACAATCCTAAAGTAAATAAGTATCCTTCTTCTTACTTTATAAGAAATTGTTTATTCAAAAAGATGATAAATATAAATAACCCTAATACCCCCAAACTTAGATGGAACATTGTCCTCAATGTTCGAAAGAAGAATTAAAAATAGGCATGTGTCACCATCTAGTAAGGAGAGAAAAAAAATGAAAATGAAAGATGAATAAAAGAAAATAGAGGGAAAGTGTAAATACTCCCCTGAAAGTTGGGTTGCCTCCCAATAAGCGCTGTGTTTTCTGTCTTCAGCTAGACTTGATGAGGTCATGCCATGTATTGAATAGTTTGAAGATTCACATCTTCCTCTTGCGGTTCTATGCTCATCTCTATGTATGGCTTCGCTCTATGCCCGTTCACCTTAAATGTTTGATTCTTCTCTTTGCTATGAACCTCCAAAGCGCCATGTGGGAAGACTCTCGTGATAGTGTATGGCCCATACCATCTTGACATAAGCTTGCCTAGAAAAAGTCTTAATCTTGAGTTGTATATCAATACCTTCTGTCCTTCATAAAACTCCTTCCTTGCTAGCTGTTTGTCATGGTACAACTTGGTCCTTTCCTTGTACAATTTTGCATTCTCATATGCATCATGCCTCAACTCTTCAAGCTTATTTAGTTGCAATCTTCTTTTGTCACCTGCTTGTTTCATATCAAAATTGAACCTTTTAATGGCCCAATAAGCTTTGTGTTCCAACTCCACTGGTAGATGACAGGCTTTTCCAAAGACCAAACGGTATGGTGACATGCCGATGGGTATTTTGTATGCTGTTCGGTAGGCCCATAATGCATCATTCAAGCGCAGTGACCAATCCTTCCACCTTGTGTTGACTATCTTTTCCAAAATGCTCTTGATTTCTCTGTTGCTAATCTCCACCTGCCCACTAGTTTGGGGATGATATGGGGTGCCCACTCTATGTGTGATACCATATTTCTTCATCAAAGAAGCAAATGGAAAGTTATTGAAGTGGCTTCCTCCATCACTTATTATTGCTCGAGGTGTCCCAAACCTAGTGAAAATGTTTTCCTGCAAAAACTTGACAACAACTTTGTGATCATTAGTTCTTGAGGGGATAGCCTCGACCCATTTAGACACATAATCCACACCAACAAGTATATATAAATAACCAAATGAGTTAGGGAAGGGACCCATGAAGTCGATTCCCCACACATCAAAAAGCTCGATCACTTGGATGTTTTGCAGTGGCATTTGATTTCTAGAAGAGATGTTGCCTGTCCTTTGGCATTTGTCACAAGACCTGCACAAAGAAAAAGCATCTTTGAATACTTTAGGCCAATAAAATCCTGATTGCAATACCTTGAGTACTGTTCTTTTTGGTCCAAAATGTCCTCCACATACATATTGGTGGCAATGTTGTAGAATACTCAATTGCTCTTCTTCTGCCACACATCTTCTTATAATTTGATCAGGGCAAAATTTGAACAAATAAGGATCGTCCCAATAATAGTGCTTGCACATAGCCACCAGTCTCTTTCTTTCCTGACTTGTCATACCTGGAGGGAAAACACGAGCAGTGAGATAATTTACAATGTCAGCAAACCATGGAAAATTTGAGCAGTTTGATACCAGTCGACTGGTCCTGTTACCAGTCGACTGTCCCAAGGATATGTATATTTCAAATAGATGTTCATCTGGGAAAGTTTCATTAAGTGGGGGCACAATTCTCTCTTCCTCATGCAGTAATCTGGAAATGTGATCTGCAACAACATTGTCGCTTCCTTTTTTGTCTCTAATCTCAAGATCGAATTCTTGAAGCAACAGCACCCATCTGATCAACCTAGGCTTAGCCTCCTTTTTAGCAAACAAATATCTCAAAGCAGCATGGTCAGTGAAAACGATAACTTTAGAACCAATTAAATATGATCTAAACTTCTCTACAGCAAAAATAACAGCTAACATTTCTTTTTCAGTAGTGGAATAATTTAGCTGTGCATCGTTTAGAGTTCGAGAAGCATAGTAAATAACATGGGGTTTCTTATTGATTCGTTGACCTAAAACAGCTCCTAAGGCGTAATCACTTGCATCACACATGAGCTCGAAAGGATGGCTCCAATCTGGTGCCATGACAATAGGTGCAAAAATGAGAAGATTTTTCAATGTAATAAAAGCATTTGTGCACTCTTCTGTCCATACAAACTCAACATCCTTAGCCAACAAGTCACAAAGGGGTTTGGAGATTTTTAAAAAGTCTTTTATGAATCTTCTATAGAACCCTGCATGCCCTAGAAAACTCCTAACACCCTTGACTGTAGTGGGAGGGGGTAGTTTTGATATTATATTGATTTTTGCTTTGTCTACCTCTATGCCTCTTTTTGACACCACGTGTCCCAAGACAATACCTTGTTGTACCATGAAATGGCACTTTTCCCAATTCAGCACTAAATTGCATTCTTCACATCTTTTAAGCACAAGCTGCAAATGGTTAAGGCATTCATCAAAACAAGATCCAAAAACACTGAAATCATCCATAAATACCTCAATGAACCTTTTCACCATGTCTGAAAATATACTCATCATGCATCTTTGAAATGTTGCTGGTGCATTGCACAATCCAAAGGGCATCCTCCTGTATGCAAAAGTACCAAAAGGACATGTAAAAGTGGTCTTTTCTTGATCTTCTGGAGCTATAGCAATTTGATTATAGCCACTATAACCATCTAAAAAACAATAATGACTATATCCTGCTAATCTTTCTAACATTTGATCAATAAAAGGAAGAGGGAAGTGATCTTTCCTGGTTTCATTATTCAGTTTCCTGTAGTCAATGCATACCCTCCTTCCTGTGGTCACTCTAGTAGGGATAAGCTCATTCTCTTCATTTGTCACCACTGTGACTCCACTTTTCTTAGGCACCACGTGTATAGGACTTACCCATTTGCTATCTGAGATGGGGTAGATGATGCCAACATCTAGTAGCTTCAAAATCTCTGCTCTTACCACTTCCTTCATGTTTGGGTTAAGCCTTCTCTGCGCTTCCCTGCTTGGTTTTGCATTGTTTTCAAGGAGTATTCGATGCATGCATTTGGATGGACTTATTCCTTTGATGTCTGCAATGGTCCATCCTATTGCACTCTTGTGTTCTCGTAATACCCTCAGCAGCTTATCTTCTTCCTGTGCACTCAAATTTGCAGCAATTATCACTGGTAACGTCTGGTTCTTACCCAAATATGCATGCTTCAAATGGTCGGGCAACTGCTTAAGCTCTATGTCTGGAAGTCTCGGTGCAGTCGACTCATCCTGTTCATCAGTCGACTTGTCTGATCCACCAGTCGACTTGTCCAGTCCACCAGTCGACTTATCTGCAGAAACAAAAATGTCATCAATCACTAATTTTTCAAACACAGGTGCAAACTTACCTGAATATGACTTTGGATTTTCAAGGTGATGTATTGTCTTTGCAATCCCCCAGTCATCGTACTCCTGTTCAACATTAGATAAAGTGAGAGATTGTGTAATTGTGGCTTGTAGTGGTTCAACGCTATGTACCTGAAATGTTTGATCAACAATATCCTGCACCACATCAACATTATAGCATTCATGATCATCATGTGGTAATTTCAGTGTATCGAACATTTTAAATTCAACCTTCTCTCCATTTATTTTCATGCTTATAGTACCCTTTTTAACACAAATTTTAATATCAGCCGTACTCATAAAGGGCCTACCTAAGATGATTGGTAAAGAAGATGGCATTGAAGAGTCCTCCATGTCTAACACAACAAAATCAGCAGGCAAAATGAAATCGTTTACCTGAACTAGGACATCTTCCAAAATACCTCTAGGTCTTTTGATGCTGCGATCCGCCAGCTGCAATGTGATGGATGTTGGTTGGAGTTCCCCCAATCCTAGCTTTTCATAAACGGTGTATGGGAGAAGATTTATGCTTGCCCCCAAGTCTAGTAGTGCTTTCTCAAAGAAGTGCTCGCCAATCCTGCAAGGAATAGTAAAACTACCTGGATCCTTTAATTTAGGAGGTAATTTTCTTAATAAGACAGCGCTCACTTCCTCTGTCAAAGCCACATCCTCCCTAACCTGAAATATTCTTTTGTGAGTGCAACATTCTTTCAAAAATTTAGCATAAGAAGGAATTTGTTTAATAGCATTAAGTAGGGGGATATTAATTTCTACCTTTCTGAGAGTTTCAAAGATGTCAAATAAATGTTGTTCTTTCTTTTGCTTAACTAACCTTTGAGGGAATGGTGGCACAAGTGTTCTTTCTTTTTCACTTACCTTGTTGGACCCCACAATTTTTGATGATTGTGTTTCTGCTTCTTCTGTGTGTGTTCCAACTTTGTTGTCAATTATCTTACCACTTCTTAATGTTGTGACTGCCTTGAGCTGTTCTTGGCCTCCAGGGTTTGGTATAGTTTGTGATGGAAGTTCTCCTGCCTTTCGTTCGCTTAATTCTTTAGCAATTTGGCCAATCTGTGTTTCCAACTTCTGAATTGCTTGCCCTTGTTGGCTGCTTGTTTGATGTTGTTGTTGGAGCAATTGAAGAACGGTGGATCCAAAATCCAACTTCTTCTGTTCTTGAACTGGCCTATCAATTCCACTTCCCATTTGGAAGTTCCGTGCATGTCCTTGTGTGAATTGAGTCCCTTGATTATTCTGATTATTGCTCCAGGAGAAGTTTGGATGGTTCCTCCATCCTGGGTTGTATGTGTTCGAGAAGGGATTATTCTTTTGTGGGAACACTCCTCGACCTACATAGTTTGCATGCTCCTGATCTGTGAAAGAAGACATGGGACATGTATCAGTGGTATGATCTATATGAGAACAAATTGCACAAATTTCATTTGTTTGATTTTTAACTCCACCCATCAATGACATTGCATTAACAAGCATATCAATTTTTTTATTCATGTTTACCATTTCTAATTGAATGTTATTGCTATTAGAAATTTCGTAAACTCCCTGTTTTTTCGAAGGGCCCCTCCTTGTTGAGAATTGTTATGAATTCTCGTTGAGTTCTTCAAATAGTTCAATGGCCTCTTCACCGCTTTTCCTCATTAAGATCCCGTTGCAAGCTGAATCCACAATTGCCTTGTTAGTATCGTTTAAACCTTCATAAAAAGCTTGTACCTGATCATCTTTAGGCATGTTGTGTGTAGGACACTTGAGAAGTTTGTTCTTGAAATCCTTCCATGCTTTGAAAAATAAATCTCCATCCTTTTGTTGGAAGAGTTGAATCTCCCTTTTCAGTTGTTTGGTCTTTTGGGCTGGAAAGAATTCTTTTAAGAACTTTGTCGCCAATTGCTCCCATGAGTTTATTGATCCTGGTTCCAAAGAATTATACCATAGTTTAGCGTTAAGTTTTAAGGAAAAAGGAAACAAGATTAACCTGATTTGTTCAGGGGTAAGACCTTGGACGCTTTGTGTCCTGCAAAGATCGAAAAAATCTTGCAAATGGAGATGAGGCTCTTCATCTGGTCTGCCACTAAAGTGGGGAACCATACTAAGTAACTGAGGAGATAGATGCATGTTCCCTGTGACATTAGGTTGATACGCAATGCAGGAAGGTTGCTCGATATTCTTAGGCGTGAACTTGTCCTGTATTGGCACTCGATTTGGCATTTCCTCAGCCATTGCTGTATGTGAACTGGGTCTCTGGACAGTCGACTGGTTCGTGTGGACAGTCGACTGGTGCGCTGCAAACAGTTTACCTAGTCTGTGCAAAGTGCGTTCTGTTTCTGCGTCAATAGGTAGTAGCTCTGGACGAAGTGATCTCCTTCCGTGCATCCACCAAAATCCTGTATCCTAAAAGAAAAGTACTGATTAATAAAATTAAAAGAAAGAAAGTAAAACCTTTCTACTGATCTGTAAATTAAAATACTAGACAATCCCCGGCAACGGCGCCAAAAACATGTTGTGCAATCTAGATACCTAAATATATAGATAAACTAGACACAAATTAAAAACCTCGCAAGTGCAAGAATCGTTTATAGAAGCGTAGCAATAGCAAGGGTCGATCCCACAGAGATTGTAGACTTTAACTTACTAATCAATAAAAAGAATAAGAATCATAAAGAGTTGTTTTAAAATTCTAAAAGAAATAAAAAGATTAAAACTAAGTTAAGAAGTGTTGAATCACAAATATCGATTTAAGTAGTTGGGTTTAGATTTCCACCAATAGTCAATAATGCTAAGTCACCTTCTGAACTTCTTCTCATTACTCATGTTTGTTCCCTTCAAGGGCATGGTATCTACTCCTTAAAGTACTGTTTCCCTAAGCCAAGAATTAGGCATGGTATCTACTCTAATTCGTTTCTTTCATTAAGTGTTTAGCATGGTATCTACTAAGTTGTACTTAAAGAAAACATAAGATCAGTGGAAACGAACAAACACTCAAGGTTCTAGAAATTGGTATCAGATCTAGATTCCTTAAGTTGATTGAACCAAGAACCCCTAAAGATTCCTTTGTTACAAGTTATGAACACGAGATATGGGTCGTCTCAATATGCTCATCTAACAGATTCAGATGAATGGTAATGCAAACTTGATATTCTCAAGCTCTGTATGTCAGTCGACTGGCTCTCACCTCAGTCGACTGCTCTCAGAACTTGAGAACAAGTTTGATTATCATAAATCTTTATCAATTCGCTCAGATTCAATCAATAAGTAAATAGAAGAATTCAGAAGAATATAGCACTACATAACTACGGCTTCAATCTACCCAACTATGAATTTAGTTCCACATAATAATACCTTTATTGATCAACAAGTTCGAATACATGATTAACATAAAAGAATTGAAAAGAGAAGGAATAAACTGGTTTAGTTCGGTCAGAGAGATCGGCTGGCTGTCACACAGTCGACCGGCCGTTCTTTTCTTAATGCTTGATCTCCTTTCTTCTTCTTTGATGCCGATAAAAGTGCTTCTTGTTGATGACTCTGGAACTTGTGATTCGGTGATTAGGAACGTGGAAGAAGAGGAACCCTCATTCATGCTTCTTGGTTGGTATTTATAGAACACGGCTGAGGAATTAGGGTTTCCCCTTTTTCAGGAAAGTCCCTCTCTTTTTATTATTTCTTTCCTTATTTGATCGGCGATTTATATCTTTCTCTTTTCTTCTTTTATTCCTTATCTGCTGACCACGTGCTCTTGCCAATCCCCTGTCTCTGGCTTTGATTCGTTGGAGAAGTTATTATTCGCATATAGCCTGGGTTTGGATAGATTTAGATTTAGATTTGGCTGCATCTTATCCTTTCACTCCGCCGCATACCAGTCGACTGCCTTGGATGCAGGTCGACTGGTACTGAGACATCTGTGGCTTCACGATTTCTCGGTCAAGTCGACTGGTGTTTGGGGAAGTCGACTGTGCCGAGGCTTAGCAAACTCTCTGTCCGGTCGACTGGCTGAGGAATTAGTTGACTGATCTCTGCTGTAGTCTGTATTGGTCTGGAATCTGCTTTGTTTTGCTGTTATCGGCTGTTTCCTATTGAAAAGAGAAAATAAGAGTTAAATATCACATATAGAGCTTTTAAATGTGCATTTATAATAAGATTATTGCTCCTAAATGTGAATATTCTTGTGTTCATCAATGATCCAATCCTTTAGGATATTGGAATAAACTTCTCTTTTGGACTGAGATGAATCTTAAAAACAGTAACCAATAAGTTCAAACTAATCTTAAAAATACATCTCTATCTTCTAATTGTTTTTCTTTTCTTTTTACATACAAACTTGCATTTTTCTCAAAACTCGAATTTAAGAATCTTGTTTATTAAAACTAGTTTATGTCCATCATTACACTAATTAAAATTTGTGCTAAAAACCAAACATATCTCTTAATCAACCATGTATATCTCAAAGAAATTCTTTCATGCAAAAATTTGTATTTTTAACGTATGTCGACATGTTTCATGGCAATAAAAATTATTTTTCTCTTTTCTTTTTCTTTCTTAATCATCATGTCTCTATGCATATGTCAAAATATAACATTCTTTAACAATTTCGCATACATATCACACATTCGACATACATAGATTTACAAGTATTCTAATATGATTCATGCTATTAATTCTTTATTCGAACTCTTCTTTTTAATTAGCATGGTAACAATTATTTACTAAGCCTCAACAAGATTATTGCATGTTATACTAGGATGGATTTCTCATCATATTCAATTCATACTACCCATTTAAAATAATTAGCATGCAATTTTTACTTTAGAAAGAAGGAGATCACCCACCTTTAAGAAGAATGAAAAACCACAAATGAAATGAGATCCCTTCTAGCTCCTAGCTTCCCTAGCAAGACCTTCTCCACCTTGCAAGAACTTCTCTAAGCAAGAATTGCTCCAAAATGAGAACAATATACTCTCTTTCTTTTTCTTTCTCTTATTTTGATTTGTTTTTGGTGCAAAAGAGAAGTAGGAATGAGGTTGTATTTATAGGGTGAGGTGAGGGTCTAAAAAGCAAAACTTTCCACCTAATAACTCTTCATTTCCTAACTCCTAAAACTCCCGACCTTCCACCTTTCCAACCTTTCAAAACTTCAACCCCCCTCATCCACTACCTAAATCCGGCCAACCCTTAGCTTCCAAAACCGGTCACTTCTATGTGTGTACATGCACACATACACATTCAAATTAAATACAATTTTATATAGTTCTAAATGTGTACTAAAAGTTGTAACTTGTCTTATATTTGTCCAAGCTCAACTTAAAATTAGGATTTTATTATTGGGCTTGTCCCATGGGTGTTATTTTAAATCGACTAATTTAATTAATCTAGTGGGCTCTTCTTTTAATTAGTCTAATGGGCTAGGATTTAATCTTTAGATCCATGGATCAAAAGAAGGCTAATTAAAAACTTGTGCATGCTAAAATTTGTAAATGAGAGTAAGAAAATTAATGGATAAATTAGCACGTGCATCGTACGTGCAAAAATTTAAAAAAATGCATTTTTAATTTAAATAAAAAAGTGGGGTATTACAACACTCCCTCCTTAGAATAGTTCTGTCCCCGGAACTACACTTAGGAGCGAGAACATACAAAGAAGAAAAGAAAAGTTTACAAAAATTTTAGTTAAAGAGTTCAGGGTGATTTTTCTTCATCTTTTCCTCTGATTCCCAAGTGGCCTCCTCAATAAATTGGTTCCTCCAAATGACCTTGACCATAGGTATTGTCTTGTTTCTCAAGACCTTTTCTCGACGATCCACGATCTCAATTGGACGCTCAGCATAGCTCAAATCGAATTGCAAACCTTCAGGCACTTCTGGAAAATGATGACTAGGATCTGGGACATAACCTCGTAGCATGGACACATGAAAGACATTGTGCACTTGGGCCAACTCTTCTGGTAGTCTAACCAGTAAGCTGTCTTTCCAATTCTCTTCAATATCTTGTAGGATCCAATGTATCTCGAGGCTAATTTTCCTCCCCTTCCGAACCGAATCACCCCTTTAGTCGGAGAAACCTTCACAAAGACATAGTCACCTTCATCTAACTCCAGGTCTCTTCTCCGGTTGTCGGCGTAACTCTTCTGCCTGCTCTGTGCGTCAACTAACCACTTCCTGATCAGCTCGATCTTTTCTGAGGTCTGCTGCATAATTTCTAGTCCATACAGCTGCCGCTCCCCCACTTCTTACCAACAAACCGGTGTCCTGCACTTCCTACCATATAGAGCTTCATATGGCGCCATCCCAATGCTTGCTTGGAAACTGTTGTTGTAGGCAAATTCCACAAGAGCTAAATGCCTTTTCCTGCTACCACCGAAATCCAACACACAGCATCTCAACATATTTTCCAGCACCCTGTTGACTCTTTCAGGCCGCCCATCAGTTTGAGGATGAAAGGCGGTACTGAAATCAGTCTTCGTCCCCAAAGCTGCTTGACGACTTCTCCAAAAGTGCGAAGTGAAATGTGCATCTCGATCGGATACTATTGATAGTGGAACTCCATGAAGCTTCACAATCTCACCAACATATATCTCTGCCAGCTTTTCCATTGACCAAGTAAGCTTCATTGCCAAAAAGTGAGCCGATTTGGTGAGTCGGTCCACTATCACCCAAATTATATCGTTGCCTTTGGAACTCTTGGGTAAACCCATGATGAAATCCATGCCGATACAGTCCCATTTCCACCTGGGATGGGTAATGGCTGCAACAAACCGCCGGGCTTCTGATTTTCTGCTTTGACTTGCTGACAAACTGCACACTTGGCAACAAACTCGGCTACATCTCGCTTCATCCCTGGCCACCAAAAGTATAGCTTTATGTCCTTGTACATCTTGGTACTCCCTGGATGTACGGATAACAAAGTAGCATGTGCTTCCTGAAGAATACTGTCCTTTAGTTCTGCTAAATCTGACACACACAGTTGCTCGCCATACCATAATACTGCATCCTTTACCTGGAACTCTGCCAACTTGCCAACACCAACCTACTCAATTATCTTCTAGATCTCTGGATTGGCCTTCTGACCGTCGATAATTCTATCTCTCAAGGTAGGTTGAATCCTCAACTGAGCTAATGAAGCTCCCAAACCTTGCAAAACCACTTCAATCCCTACTCGATCAAGCTCCACTACCACTTCCTTCTGAGTTGTGATCAGTCGAGACAAACTGTACTTTCTGCTAAGCGCATCTGCGACAACATTGGCCTTACCCGGATGGTATTTGATCTCAGGTCGGATGTCTTCCAACACTTCTAACCATCTCCTCTGCATCAAATTAAGGTCCCTCTGCTGATAGATATATTTCAAGCAGGGCATTACACGTGTTTCCCATTACCTATTGCCATGTTTCATGATTACATGATTCATACATGTTATTATTATATGTTGCCATGTATCACGATTTCATGATTCATGCATGTTATTATTATATGTACCCATGTTTCATGATTACATGATTCATGCATGTTATTACTACCTGAGTATATGTTGCCATTATTCGTGATGATTCATGTTTGTTATTACTATATGCCATGTTTCATGATTACATGATTCATACCTATTATTACTATATGTTGCCATGTTTCATGATTACATGATTCATGCCTGTTATTACTATATATTACCATGTTTCATGACTACATGATTCATGCCTATTTCTGCTGTCGCAATTTCACGACTACGTGATTCATGCCTGTTACCTGTTACATGACGCCTGGGTACACGACCCTATAAATACCCACCACTAGGCCTAAACGAAATTTGCATGTAAGTAGAAACCATGTGGTAAAAACCTGGGATGCATGAAGTGCTACCTAGATAGTAATAATACAAGACTTGGCATAACATGATACCTGTTACATGCACACCTGTTACATGATTACCTGTACATGCTACTTGACACCTGTTACCTATTTTCCTGCTTGCATGATACTTGATACCTGATACATGTTACCGTACCCTATTAGCACATTATATTACTTGATCCTATTCATAATTCATGCTAGTTGTTCTATTTTATTATCATATCTATTCCATGCTACTGTTATTCTACATTTGTTTATTCTTCTCCTGTACTTGTGCCTGCACTACAGGCGGCCGTAACTTGTACTGACTGGCGTTTTGTTTCTCCTTTCCTTTTTCCTACAATTTGTCAAATTGCCGGTTATGGTGATCAGTTACCTGATGGAGTAGGTGATCTAAGATTTTAGATGCTGGGGTTCTTGCTATTATTATGATTTCCTGTTGCTTATTTGAATAAATGTATCTGTTACTTGGATTATTTTGTATTGGAAAATATGGCCTAGAATTATTGACTTGTTCAGATCTTGTTTATTTGAAATTTATTAAATTTTATTTCAAGTAAATTATGTTGGTATATTGATTTGTTTGTGCATGCGTGGTTGACTTCTTTTGCTTCCGACTCTGATATTTCTGTGAAATGTTGTAAAGATCCTGACAGTTTATGGATGATGAAAATCATTCGCTGGACTTAGTCATGTATCTGTATTCCGTATTCTCTTTTTGGAAAGCGAGACGTGACAAGGTTTTTAGTGGTATCAGAGCCCATGTTTGGCTAAGAGATTAGTTTGACCGATATATTAGACAAGCTTGGCTCGGTCTAATATTAGATAAGCTTGGATCGGCTCAACAGTATAAATCCATGCATACATGAATGAATTATAATCAACTTTGATCTGGATGCTGATTGTTTTTTATCTTGTGCAGACTATGGCTCGCAGAGGTTCCACTTCTCGCCCTCAGGAAGATCAACCCGGGCTTGATGTAATACCCCGTAATTTCTTAATAGTATTTTATATATATATATATATATATATATATATATATATATATAAGTGGCATTTGTGTAAATACTGGATGAAAGGGGGGGCACGTGTGTTGAAAATGGCAGAGGAGCTGTGAATTAGGGCACTGACGTTCACTGACGTCAGCGATGCCCCCCTCCCTTCCCCCGGTTTGTGAAGGGAAAAGATAGGGTTGCCGTCTTTGGATTCGTGGTGATGTGGCACAGGAGAGGGGCCCAGGGGAATCTTTAAGTGTGTGCACGGGATGAGTAATTAGGAGATGGATTTGTATTGTCCCATATCTGGATTGGTACTAGATTAATTAAATATAACTATTAATGCCTATGATCAAGAGTCACCTAATTGGTTAACCACCTTTTGAGAGGCAGCCTGTGGGGGACAGTTGTACTATAAATATTAATTTGTCTTCTAAAAATAATAAATATTGTCTGAGTATTGGGGCGGGGCGTTACACTTGAGGCCGTTACTAATGTGTTGGAACGGTTAATCAATATGCAGCAAAACCACAGTGACCTTGTGATGGCTGCTTTGGAAGTTGCCCATGTTCCGCCTCCCGCTGTGCCTATGCAGGCAACTCTCCCTCCTCGTCCGAGTACAGTTACAGATTTTATGAGGCTGCATCCTGACAGATTTTCTAGCACTGAGACGCCTTTGGAGGCCGAACAGTGGCTGATCCGGACTGAACAGTTGCTTTTGGCAGCAAGAGTTACCGATGCTGATAGAGTAGATGTGGTAGCCATCTAGCTGGTGGATCTGGCTCACATTTGGTGGAGGTCCGAGTCTGAAAGGCTCGAACGAACGATCACTTGGGCCACATTCACTAGGAGCTTCTTGGAGAAGTTCTTCCCTAGCAGTGCTCGAGTGGAAATGGAGCAACAGTTTCTGGCCCTGAAACAGGTTGGTCATTATTCTATTTTGTAATTTTGTTACATATTGTCCATGCAATGTAACATGAGACTTTTTTGAAACATGGCTCCAAATCTGTAGATGAGTATGCAGCGGAATTTACAAAACTTAGCCACTTCACAGCCATTCTTGTGGCGAACGAAGATGACAGGGCTCATAGATTCACGCTGGGACTTGAGAGAGATATTAAGGTGCAGCTCGTTTCCCTTCACTTGCATACTTATGCTGAGGCTCTTGAGGCAGCTCGAGCTCAGGAGCAAGCTCGTGGTGGGTTGGCTCCTCCCCAGCAGACTGTTCTGCACTCTGTTGTTGCTAGGCCTTCTGGTGGGCCGATTCGGAGGCCTGTCCCAGCCCATCCTGTCAGGACAGCTCCTTACCTTTCTGCCACTCCTCGGAGAGAGGGATTCTGTGATTTCTGTCAGATGACCTGGAATGTGCGCAGAGACTGCAGGCGTGCCAATCGCCGCTGTTTTGGATGTGGTGATGACCATTCAGTGCGGGATTGCCCGCAGCGGAGGATGGCTCTTCCAACCGGGGGTCCAGTTCAGCATAGCCCCAGCACATGGTCCAGTCAAGCCACTGCTTCATCCTCAGCATCAGATTGTTGGTCAGAGGACTGCTGCCCCCAGGAGAGGTCAAGCTTTCAACCTGACTGCTGCTGATGCTGAGACAGCAGAGGGTGTTGTTGCAGGTGTTATTCTTGTTTGCACTTTTCATGCTCTTGTTCTCTTTGATTCCGGGGCAACCCATTCCGTCGTTTTTTCTCAGTTCGTGGCTCGCCATTAGTTGGAGTGCGACATCATGTCAGAGGCTTGGAACATTGTGACCGGTGGCGGTGTTATTATTTGTTCTCGGGAGTGCAGACAGAGTCCCGTAATTATTAGTGGCACAGATTTCAAGGCCGACCTGATTGTAATTGGGAATTCAGGATTCAACATCATTCTCGGTATGGATGGTTGGGTGAATCCCATGCCATTATTGATTTCCGTGCCAAGAAAGTTGTATTCCGAATTCCAGGTCGCGTAGAGTTTGAGTTCCATGTCGGGGAGATGCCCCTTGGCAGAGCTGAGACTGCAGTTGATCAGGAGGTTTGTGCACTGGAATTGCATTCAGGCTGTGAGGCTGTGCCTCTAGTAGTGCGGTATTTCCTGGATACTTTTTTAGAGGAGTTGCCTGGATTACCCCATGATAGGGATGTAGAGTTCGATATTGAAGTTCAGCCGGGTATGGCACCGATATCGAAAAGTCCATACAGGATGGCACCGGTTGAGTTAGCAGATTTTAAGCTGCAGATTCAGGAGTTGCTTGATTTGGAGTTCATCAGACCCAGTGTTTTGTCTTGGGGTGCTGCAGTCCTTTTTTCAACCAGAAGGATGGTAGTCATCGAATGTAAGTCGATTATCAGGAACTGAACAGTGTTACTGTGAAGAACCGGTATCCGTTGCCCAGGATCGATGACTTATTTGATCAGTTGAGCGGAGCAGCTATTTTCTCGAAGTTGTATCTTCGTTCCGGGTATCATCAGGTCAAGGTGAAGGTGACGGATGTACATAAGACTACGTTCAGGACCAAATATGGGCACTATGAGTATCTTGTTATGTCGTTCGGGGTCACGAATGCGCCGACTGTATTTATGAGTCTTATGAACATGGTCTTTTCCCAGTTCCTGGATAGATTCGTGGTGGTCTTCATTGAGGACATTCTGGTTTATTCTCGGAATCGGGAAGATCATGCTGAGCATCTTAGGTTGGTTCTGCAAACTTTGAGGGAGAATCAGCTCTATGGAAAACTAAGCAAGTGTGAGTTTTGGCTCGACAGGGTTACTTTCCCGGGGCACATTATCTCGGGCGATGGTATTTCTGTGGATCCATCCAAGGTTGAGGCTGTGAAGGATTGGCTAGTTCCCAAGTCAGTTTCAGAGGTGAGGAGTTTCCTTGGTCTAGTTGGCTATTATCGGAAATTCGTCCAAGATTTTTCGAAGATAGCAAGACCATTGACCAAGCTGACTGGGAAGGATGAGAAGTTCTGTTGGTCGGAGGCTTGCAGTGAGGCTTTTGCTGAGTTGAAGAGCAGTTTGACGTAAGTGCCAGTGTTGACTATTCCAGATGGTTCAGGCAGATTTGTAGTTCACTGTGATGCTTCGGGTAAGGATCTTGGAGCAGTTCTGATGCAGAAAGGCTGAGTCGTTGCTTATGCATCGAGGTAGTTGAGGCCGCATGAGAAGAATTATCCGACTCATGAATTGGAGTTAGCGGTAGTGATCTTCGCTTTAAAGCTATGGAGACATTATTTACTTGGGGACCGAGTGGAGATCTTTATAGACCATAAAAGTCTCAAGCACGTCTTCACCAAGAAGGAGTTGAACATGAGGCAAAGGCGTTGGTTGGAACTTATGGCCGATTATGACATCTGTTTGCAATACCATCCTAGTAGAGTGAACTTGGGGCCAGATGCTTTGAGCAGGAGATCAGCAGCTATGTTCCTAACTCAGCAGAAAGATTTGATTGAGCAGATGCAGAGGTTGGAGTTGGATGTGTTGTTTCCGAGTTCTGATCGGAGTTGTTTGGTGCTCCAGCTTTAGTCGTCTCTTGTTGATCAGATCAAAGAGGGTCAAGCTAGTGATGAGCAGTTGTAGGGTTTTACAAAAGAAGGTGAGGCTGGTTCCCGAATGGACATGGTTATTTTTGCTGATGGATCGCTTCGTTTTGGGTCTAGGTTGCATGTCCCGAAGGGTGAAGTTCGTCAGAGGTTGCTTGAGGAAGCCAACCAGTCATCATATTCTATGGAGGTACTAAGATGTACCGGGACTTGAAGCTTCATTTCTGGTGGCACGGTATGAAGAGGGTTGTGGCTTGGTTTGTATCTTAGTGTTTGATCTGCCAGCAGGTGAAGGCAGAGCATCAGAGGACCGTCGGACTTCTTCAACCGCTTCCCATTCCGAAGTGGAAGTGGGAACACATCACTATGGATTTTGTGACCGCTTTTCCGGGGAGTCCTAAGGGTCATAATGCCATTTAGGTGATTGTCGACCGATTGACGAAGAGTGCTCACTTCATTCCCTTCCGTGTCGGACAGTTTACTGAGAGCCTAGCTGAGAAGTACATGCAAGAGACAGTCAGACTTCATGGGGTTCCAGTCAGTATTGTATCCGATAGGGATACGAAATTTTGATCTCAGTTTTAGGAGATTCTTCAGAGTAGTTTGGGGATTAAATTGAAGTACAATACAACTTTTCATCCCCAGACTGATGGACAGTCAGAAAGGACCATCCAGACTCTTGAGGACATGTTGAGGTTCTGTATGCTGCAGTTCGGTGGATCATGGGAGGACCATTTGCATCTCGTAGAGTTCTCGTAAAAAATAGCTTTCAGGCCAGTCTTAAAGCTGCACCGTTCAAGGCACTTTATGGGCGGAAGTGAAGATCACCAGTGTGCTGTGATGACATTGGTGAGAGAAAGTTGTTGGGTCAAGAGTTGATCACCAGGACAGTTGATGTGGTGACTCAGATCAGGAAGCACTAGCAGGCAGCTCAGGATAGGTAGCAGCGATGGGCTGATATCCATCAGAGAGCTTTGGAGTTTGAGGTTGGAGACCATGTTTTCCTAAAGGTATCGCCTTGGCGAGGTGTCATTCAGTTTGGTGGTGGGGGCAAGCTCAGCCCTAGGTTTATTGGACCGTTTGACATTGTGGAGCGAGTAGGCAAGATGGTCTATTGTCTTGCATTGCCGCCAGCTATATCAGGAGTGCACATTGTTTTCCATGTCTCATAGCTCAAGAGATATATCCGAGATGAAAGCCATGTAATCGACTATTCTGAGTTGACCGGGCGGTCGGATTTGACTTGTGAGATTCCGCTAGTTGCTATTTTCGATCGGTGGGAGATAGTGCTTAAGAACAAAGTCATCAAGCTGGTTCGTGTTTCTTGGAATCCTCACTCACCGGGTGAGTCGACTTGGGAGCTGCAGGAGGAGATTCAGCAGAAGTTTCCTCATCTATTTGTGTAGTTTTTTTGTGTTTTGTTCTCTATTTTCTTTTCGGGGTTACCCTATGTACTTCTTGTTTGAATTTCGATGACGAAATTCTTCTTGTTAGGTGGGTAGGATTTGTAACCCTTGTTTTCCATTTTCTGTATTTTTTGATGTTTTTGGTATTTATTCAGCTTGTATTTCTTTTTGGACCATGTACTGGATTTTCTTTTTCTATATATCCATCTATTTGATTTCGTCAACTTTTTATTTGCTCTTGTTGATTCAATTTGTCAGTCCATTATTTCGTCTCTATTTGATCGAGCTATTATTTTTTATCCTCTTTATTTTATATGGTTCATGCCCAATTTTATTTACTCTTTTTGTCCCCATTCCTATTGGATCCTTTATATCACATAAACCCATTAATATCCACTACCCAAATTAAACCATATTAACCTAATAAC
The DNA here is from genome assembly GCA_017893485.1 of Hemerocallis citrina. Classification (NCBI taxonomy): domain Eukaryota; kingdom Viridiplantae; phylum Streptophyta; class Magnoliopsida; order Asparagales; family Asphodelaceae; genus Hemerocallis; species Hemerocallis citrina. Next base: position 56,329,644 of record CM030368.1, read on the forward strand.
CTATCCTACATGTTACCCAAACCCATTATAACTAAAACCCTAATAACCAACTACCTATATATAACCCATGCTGTCCCCCCCCCCGGTTTATCTAACCAGTCGCCCTACTCTCTTTCCCCGTGCAGCATCCTCCCGACCTCTGAAACCCTCAACCCGACCGTGATTCCCCGACCTCTTCCCCTGTGCTCCTCCCTAGAACCTCCATAGCTCCCCTCCGGCCTAAACCCATCTCCTGCCATCCTCCTTCATCCCGATCACCCTCTCCCTGTTCTCTGCCATAGCCAGTAGCCGGCGCCTCACTGGTTCCCTCTCCCTGTCGAGTCGCAACCCCACAGCGCTGGCCTACCCTCCTCCGGTAGTAGCACCCACTGCACTGCTCTCTCTCTCTGACGTAGGCAGCACAGCAACATCGGCAGCAACCCTGCTGTGTCGCCGTTCTCCTGACACCGTGCATTGCCGAGTCTTGCTGTCATTAAGTTCTTGTGTGCGGGTGTTGTCTTTGGGTGTGCGTGTGATCACGCGGTTCGTTGTTCGTGAGTTGTGCTCATGGTTCGTGTATTCGTCTGTTCGTTGGGTTGTGTTCGTGCCTAGGAATCCGTTCCCGTTATTCTTGTTCTTGCTTCGTTCTCGTCGTCGACTATAAGGCAAGTAACTTGTATTCTTTTTGTTGTGTAATACAAGTACTAAATATCGCCTGTAGTGTAGGTTTGTTCTAGAGACAATTCTTGTGCAAAACCCCTATTATATCTTGTATCTTGTCTCTATTGTGTTGACCCTCCCTTAGTTATCTCATTACACACACGACATGAAATAACTTAGAGATGACCACATCTTGATGTATACATGCATGTTGTTCGTATGATGTCGTGTCCTTGCTTGTGATAGTCATAGTATAACTTGTTGTAGACTTGCTAATTAACCTATATCATGTTTCTTGGACATCTTGTATATCATATTTCACGTTTGTTATGGTTTGGATGAGTTTCACATGATCTATGTTGATTTTGTACATAAAGAAGATTTCAGTTTTTGCTGTTACCCCGTTTTTGTTCTGTATTTTAGGCCCTATTAAGGTCAGTATATGAAAATTATTTGTGAATATGAATTATAGATAATTTTGTCTACTTTCCATATTTTCTGACAGATCTCAGTTTCGAATTATGAGTTGCAAGTTATGACTATTTTACTACAAATGTATTTAAAGATTTCAGATTCTATTTTATATGAATTCTGTATGACTAATTAATTTTCTACTAATGATAAAGATAATATTTTGATCCAATATTTTGCTGGTTACAACTAGACTTGACTGGGATTAACCCCTAATTTTTTTGGATTTAATTGATAACTTTTATACACTATTCTATACTTGCAAACAACTACTATACTTGTAGAATTTTCCTACTGTTCAGTAAAGAAACATAATTTCAACCTGATTCTACTTGCTATCTATAAAAACTTTGTGAATATGAATTGTAGCCTTCTGTATCTATTTCCTCACCCTTTCGACAGATATGGATTTCGATTTATATTTTGTAAGATATTGTTGTTTTAGTACTTACAAAACTATTGTATCTTGCTGCTTTCTAATTTTATTTGACTATTCTATTTATGTTGGAAAATTATGAAACTTTATTTTCTGATAATAAACATACTAGGGAATACCTCAGATATTTCTTGGATTTAATCAGTAAGTTTTTGTGATGTTTTTCTGTTTATGAATACAAACTTCCGATTTCTGGCTGAACCTGTTTTCTGGAGACAAATCTGTTTTGAGACTTTTTTTGTGAAATACCATAGGACTTATATATATTTTCTAGATTCGACCGAGTCTATTTTCTAGATTCTCTGACGGATCCAGATTTGGACATTCGTAACAACGGGAATCCCAGATTTGGTGCAATACAGTCTTGCTGTCCTGAACTAGAATTTTCGTTGTCCTAATCTTTTATGAGTTGTCTTTCACCTATACATGCCTATCTCCCAACCGGAACCTATTGCTTGTTTATGCCATGTTATTCTTGCTCTATTTTTTGACACGTGCATGTCTGTTTGATAGTAATAACGAATAATCAAGCCGGGGTTAAGGGAAAAACCATGGTAGTGGACAATATAGGTATGTGTACTCAGAAGGGGGACCCGTGTTTTCCATTACCTGTTTCCATGTTTCATGATTACATGAGTCATGCTTATTTTTATTATATGTTGCCATGTTTCATGATTACATGGTTCATGCATGTTATTATTATATGTTGCCATGTTTCATGATTACATGATTCATGCCTGTTATTACTACCTGAGTATATGTTGCCATGATTCGTGATGATTCATACCTGTTATTACAATATATTGCCATGTTTTATGATTCATGATTCATGCATGTTATTACTATATGTTTCCTTGTTTCATGACTACATGATTCATGCCTGTTCCTGCTACCGTAATTTCTCGACTACGTGATTCGTGTCTGTTACCTGTTACATGACGCCTGAGTACACGGCCCTATAGAAACCCACCATTATGTCTAAGCAAAATTTTCATATAAGTAGCAACCATGTGGTAAAAACCTAGGACACATGAAGTGCTACCTAGATAGTAATAATACAAAACTTGACATTACATGATACCTGTTACCTGCATACCTGTTACTTGATTACCTGTACATGCTACTTGACACTTGTTACCTGTTTTCCTACTTGCATGATACTTGATACCTGATACATGTTACTCTTACCCTGTTAGCACATTATATTACTTGATCCTGTTCATGATTCATGTTTGTTGTTTTATTTTGTTATCATGTCTATTCCATGCTATGTTTACTTCCGCTATTATTCTACATTTGTTTATTCTTTTCCTGTACTTGTGTTTGCACTACAAGCGGCCCGTAACGTGCATTGACGGGCGTTTTGTTTCTCTGTTCCTTTTTTCTGCAATTTGTTAAATTGCAGATTATGGTGATCAGCTGCCCGATGGAGTAGGTGATCTAAGATTTTAGATGCTGGAATTCTTACTGTTATTATGATTTCCTGTTGCGTACTTGAATAAATGTATCTATTACTTGGATTATTTTGTATTGGGCAATGTGACCCAGAATTATTAAATTATTCAGATCTGGTTTATTTGAAATTTATTAAATTTTATTTCAAGTAAATTCTGTTGGTATATTGATTTATTTGTGCATGCGTGGTTGACTTCTCTTGCTTCCTACTCTGATATTCCTATGAAATGTTGTTAAGATCCTGAAAGGTTATGGATGACGAAAATCATTCGCTGGACTTAGTCACGTATCCGTATTCCGTATTCTCTTTTTGGGAAGCGGGACGTGACAATAGTAAACATAGGAAATGAAGTAGAAAATTACAACGATGGAATATTAAAAATAAAAGTATAGATTATAAATATCGAATATAAAATTTTTAGTAATGAAAATAATTTCTAAAAGTAGGATAAAAATAGAATCAAAATATATGCGTAAGCTTAAATGCAAATGCGAATGAGGAAATAAATATGTAGAAGTAGTAAGTTAGCATAATAAACGTAAATAATTATATTTTATAAAATATCTAGTAATGTAGTAATTAGATAATTGTAAAATAATACCGTATGGTAAGTTTGTTAAAATATATATAGTAAGTAGTAGAAAGTATATGTAGTAAGAAAATAGCAAAGAATGTAAATAATAATAATAATAATTGAAACAAATTAAAAATATAAGTAGTAAATGAAAATAGTATATTAAAGAAGTAGAAGTATAAAAATAATAAAATAAAGCAATAAAATTAATATGTAGCTATTAATAGTGAAGAGTAATATGACAAAAGGTTGTAAATAATAAGTAATAACAATGGTATTGAATATAAACGGTAAAAATAAAAATTATAATAAAAAGAAAAATTATAATGTGTAGAAGTATATTATATTTATATAAGTAAGATTATTCAAATCATGTTAAAATATATTGAAATAAATACGACAAAAATTATTCTAAAATATAGTATCGTAAAATCAAAGCATATATAAAATTAATGTAAATATACTAAAATAAAAAATTTAAAATATAATAGAAATAATAATCAAAGAAAATAATAGTCGTAATAAAAATTTAATAAGTAGTAATTAAAACTAATAAAATATGCAAAAATAATAACAAAATAAATGAGTAAACATAAATGCACACAGAAATATGAAGGACAAAAATTTAAGAAAGAAAAATAAGACAAGATTACAAGATGGAGACTAAATAAGGTAGATAAAATAATAAATATCAACGTGAATTCATAGTAAAAGAAAAGAATTTTTGAAAAAGTCTTAAGCATTAAAGATGAAAACGTAGTATTAAATACACAAAGAAAAATAAAGGAGAAAAGTTAGTCTACGCACGTCTCGCATAAAATATCACATCAATGTATAAGAAGAGAGTATCATGAATGCAAGTTCAATAACTACAACATTCATGACTCAAAACTGACACTCACACTTCTAATGTCCACCCTAATTTTGTTTTCCTTATTATTTTTGTACTACTTATTGAAGTCGACTCCGATACCACTCTGTAAAGCCCCAAATTCCCTACACATGTAATTCGTAGCATAACCAGGAACTTTACTTCAATTTTGTTCAAAAGTACAAGGAATTTTAAAAAAATTCATTACAATGTTATTTTTTATAATACAAAGTGGAAATTTATATATAAAATACAACTGATATCATCAAAAATCTTAAATCTTACAACATCCATTGATACCAAACTCATGCCCATGTGGCTCGCTAATCCTATTCCTGCAACACTTGAGAATTATGGGCATGTCAGTTGAATGCAACTGATGCAATTCTATCATAAAGATATCTTCAAATTTAACAATCAAAAACTTGAATGCAGAAAAAAAGTGAAATATGACTATCCTAAACATGTCAGTGTATGTTACGAATCTAATGACTAATGCAAATACTTATGCACACAATGTTTTTCTAATGCACACTTGTTCATATTCTATGCCTCCCATACAACATAGGTCCGAGGGAAAGCCCTTAGTGTTCTTGATCCCTCGTTATGCAAGCCTAAAACCCAATGATTGTACTCCAACATGTAATCACGTGTAAGTCGTACCCCCAGGATATTGGACCTTTCCAGCATATCCGCAGCCCACACAACGTGGATTTACCGGGCGTATCCTCCGCCATGAACCCCAGCAAGTCAATCTCCAGTAACTATGGATCTTACCGGCATACCCCTAGTCTAAACCATGGATTTACTAGGCATATCCTCAGTCCCAAACATTCATAGGAACCACAAGCTTTTACCAACCTTTTCGCAGACATAACAGGCATACCCCTAGCTCACACATGTGGATTTACCAGGCATATCAATAGTCCCATCCTGAGCCCCTAGGAACCGCAAGCTCTTTAGCAGACATGTTCGTTATTGTTTCCATTATATCTTCTTATAGTGTCTGTCCTTATATTTACAACATAAGAAATATCACCTAGAGTTAGTTTACCTTCCTACCATACTTAAATCAACACACGAGAACATTAGCCCACACTGGAAATTAATTAAATTTTTATAATCACAAATTTGTTGGCACCCTGGGTCTCACTCAACCTCTAAAGTCCACACATTCCAAGATCATAAACGTTCTAGGTTATTCTTAATATCTTTTATAATCATTATAAATTTCATTCATTCATATACCCAATTAATCTCGTATTCATTCTATTCAACTAGTCATCCTAAAATATCTAGATACAATTTTCTAAACTGTTATAACAGGACTTCAAAAAAGCCTCAATTCAATCAACATCATCTCTATTCTACTATTTCAAAATGTAATTATTAAATCTGTACCAAATCGTTCATTCTAATCTGAAATGTAATCCAAAATATTTGTACCAATTTCTATTAAAATAATATCCTTCAAAATCAATTCTTAATTTTCCCAAATACTTTCAAAACATTTTTATCAATTTCCATTAAAATGATATTCCTTAAAATCAATTTTTAATTTTTCAAAATACTGAAAAGATAATATCCTTCGAAATCAAGTTCTTAATCTTCAAAATATTCAAAAGGATAAATAAAATTAATTTGACCACACCTAGACTCGAACCTGCAACCTGTAAGAAAGCACAACGCCCAAACCCACATGCTACAACTAGAACTCCAAATATTTTTCTCTGTCATCAATTCAAATTGGATTCAAATGACCCCATTTCTAACTCAAGATAAATTAAAAGAAAAATCCAAAGCGAACCTATCCCCTGGTTCGAACCCGTGACCTACGCAGAACATAGCACCATCAACCACATCCACAAACCAGGTTTCCTAGCCTCTATTTGTGTAAAAGTCTTTTGACGAATTAATATATGGCTTACTGACCTATAATATGTTTTCTTTACATTAAACGAAGCACGATATCAACACTTACGTTGTAAATTCTGAGTTCTACAGTACAATTCACTTAACAACATTTACTATTGTTGCTGCTGAATTCGGTGTGGGAGCAAACAGATGATTTGTAAATTCTTCTAGAAATAATAAAAGCAAACCTGTTGAATTCTTACCGGTGTTTGACTGTTTCTTGCCGCTGCCGCTAACTTGCAAAAAGTTCGAAACACCGGGATGGATCCCGGCGATGGACCCTCCGACGCTCAAGTCAGTAATCAGGAAGATTATGAAAGAGCGCTTTATGGAAAAAATATTGATTACCTTTCTTATGATGGGGGATGAGGGGTATATATAGTCACATTTTGAGACGGTTTAGAGATAATCATTTATCTCTATGTCCTGGTGTTTTTGGATAATCTAGAGAGTTTAAATCGTTTCATGATAAGAGTTTTGGTTTAAACCGCCTCTAGAGAGTTTAAATCGTTTCATGATAAGAGTTTTGGTTTAAACCGTCTTTTAGAGATAACCATGAATTTGAATTACCCTCTAAACGACCTGGGTGGGTTTGTAATGGGTCGTTACCCTTACCCAGCAGGACAGGCCCATTGTTGGGTTATTGGGCATGAAAATGACCCAGTTCCCATTTCGAACCCGTTTGTGGGTGAAATTAACGTTTTACCCCTGAGAGCTTCAAGATTCGTGCCTGATTTGAACGGTCCAGATTTAACCCTATTTTTAGCCATACCACGAGCTCCCCACTCCTGAAGACTGAGTTTTCATAGCCTTTGAGGAGTAGTTCTCCCGTTTCTAATGGTTCATAGAATTTATCAGCATTCTCGTGGACGTTTGAACCTCGTACTGTGTGAAATAGTATTCTCCTGAGCTTATAAGTTCAGAATTATATCAAAGTCTTTCTATAACTTTTTGTTATTTTTCCCAAAATTTTTCCCAAATTTTAATTATTTCACGAATTTTAATCCAATTCTCGAATTAAATGATTATTCTTAACTTAATAATTATTCTTCGGAATTTTTGAAAATATTTTTCCAAATTTAATAATTAGTTTCAGAATTTTTAATTAATTTTAAAATATTTTTAATCATTTTTTTTGAATTTTTTAAATAATTAATTCAATTTAATATTTGAATAAAGTAAAATAAATTACCCTGATTAAATCATGATCGTTGATCATGTGTCGGCTTGCGCGTTGAGGCGATTGGACGGCTGTGATGAGGGAATCATGCATAGAGGTGAGTGGCACGATTTGAAGCGCTAATCTAGAACGAGCGCACATCGGGAGGCGAGGTTGTTTGGCCATATTTTGTTCAGGGACGCTTATGTTCAGATTTTGGATCCAAACGATGTGGCGAGATCTGAGCCGTTGATCTTAATCAGGCTCGCATCGGGAGGCAAGTCTGTTTGGCCATTGTTCGGGGACACGTCTGTTCAGATTTTGGATCCAAATGACATGGCTTAATCTGAGCCAGTGATCGTAGTCAGGTTCGCATTGGGAGGCAGATCAGTTCAGATTTTGGATCCGAATGATGTGGCAAAATATGAGCTGTTAATCATGATCAAGCTTGCATCGGGAGGCAGATCTGTTCGAATTTTAGATTCGATCGACGTGGTAAAATATGAGCCGTTGATCATGAGCAAGCTCGCATCGGGAGGCAGATTTGTTCGGATTTTGGATCCGATCGACGTGGTGAAATTTGAGCTGTTGATCATGATCAAGCTCGTATCGGGAGGCAGATCTGTTCTAATTTTGGATCCGAATGACGTGGCAAAATCTGAGCCGTTGATCATGATCAAGCTCACATCGTGGGGCAGATCTATTCGGATTTTGGATCCGATCGACGTGGCAAAATCTGAGCCAGTCATCATGATCAAGCTCGTATCAGGAGGCAGATCTGTTCGGATTTTGGATCTGATCGACGTTGCGGAATCTGAGCTGTTGATCATGATCAAGCTCGCATCCGGAAGCAGGTTGGTTCTCTTGTTTTTCGTTCGGTGGAATGTTTTTCCGGTTTTTAGTACCGAACGATGAGAATGATTCGGCGAAGCGACACATGGCGTTTGATCGTTGATCGTTGACTAGTCAACAATTTTCTCTAATTTTTTTGATCGGGGACACGTTTGTTCGGCATATAACACCGAACGTTTCTGACGGCTCGGATGCTCGACATGTGTCACCTGTTGATCGTTGACCAGTCAATGTTTTTCGTTGATTTTTCAATTAGGGACACGTTTGTTCGGCATATGACACCGAACGGTTCTGATGGCACGGTTGCTCGACACGTGTCATCGGTTGACAGTTGAACATTGACTAGTTCCGATTTTTTGATCAGGGACACGTTTGTTCGGCATGTGACACCGAACATTGTAGGTGGCTTGGCTGCACGGCCCGTGTCTCAAGTTGACCGTTGACCAGTTAACGATTTCTCTGATTTTTCGATTGGGCACACGTTTGATCAGTGCTGGACGTCGAACGTTGTAAATGGTTTGGCTACACAACACGTGTCACCCGTTGATCATTGACCGTTGACCAGTCAACAATGTTTTTAGCACCCTTTTCTTGTCGTTTAGCGTCCCTATCTCGTGTGCTTTCCCTATCCTTAGGCTTTTTAACTGCCCTAAAGGCCCAAGGTGTCCAAGAGTCGTCTCTCAATCTATAAATCTTCCACCCCACCTCATTTCTTACTTCTTACTTCTCATAATTTTTTTCTCATATTGGAGTTGTCAGAGCATTCCGGCGATCTTTCCCTTTCCGACGAGTTTTTTTCGAGCGTAGTTGTCACATCCAAGGTAATATATATATATATATATATATATATATATATATATATATATATATATATATATATATATGTTATTCATATATATTTATTTTATCAAAGATGTCTAGGGTGTCTTCCGGAGGAGAGACCTTCTCCTCAGAACAAGTCAAAGATAGATCACTCACCATCCCGAGTAGGGCAGATTGAGGGAAGGAGGTGGTGGGATCAGTTATAGTCGAAAAGATCGTAGAGAAACGACGAGATGTAGGAAGCTCGGTAGGTTGCCAAGCACCTTATCGGGTCTTGGCCAAGTTAGAGATTATTCCGCCGATCTCCTTCCTCGAGTCGAGCATGGTATGGCGCATTTGTACCAGGAGAGTGAGCCTCGCAATCGCTCGGAGGTGGATGACATCCCCACAATTCTCACGGAAAAGAGCTTTCCCATAATCCGGGGTTGCTTCATGATTCCGAGGGAGTACGGACTTATATTATTGGGCCCAGGTATCAGAGCTTCACTACAAAAGAAAGTAGCTTTCCCGGCGATTATTCCCCGGCTTTTTACTAGTAGCACCGGGGTAGGGAGCCAGTAGGAATTGGGCGCCAGATGGGATGGTCATACACCGGCGGTCGATTTAAAACGCCGGTGAATGTTAGTATTCACCGGCGTTTTATCTAAACACGCCGGTGAAGTTTATTATTCACCAGCGTTTTTTATTATAAACGCCGGCGAATATACTGGCACATTCACCGGCGTTTCCAATTAAAACGCCGGTGAATAACTGGGAATAAAACCCACGAACCCTAATCGTTCGCTCGCCATTTACCCATTACCCCAAAAAAAAAAGAGGGAAAAAAGGCGCTTCGTTTCCCTCCTTCCCCGCTCTATTTCCCGTGCGTTTGCCTCCGCCGCTTCGTCCTCTTCGACGGCCTTCGACCATTCGAAATCGTCCCTTATTCTCTTCGTCCTTTTCGATTTCGTTCTTCCCTCTCTCGATCTGGAGGTGAATCGGCGATCGCCCCCTCTCTCTCTCTCTCCTACGCCCCCGCCCTCGTCGCCCCGCTCCCTCCCTCTCTCTTCGGTATGATCTCTTGATTTCCCTTATTTTCCAAAAAAGGCAGCTTTTTCAGTTTATTCATTTCGATTTCCTTAGCATGAACGGTTTAGTTGAGATGAAGAATTAATAGAAAAATATATGCTTAGATAATGGAAATTTTCATCTTCTTTTACTGTTAATGAAGCTGATTTCATGCATCTGATTGTCTTCATGGCATGTTTGTTTTTTTACCCAAAATGGGTTCACTGTGAACTGAGGATATTGTATAGGTACGTATGCCAAAATTCTCTGGCCGGATATGCACCACACTTGGGTTTTAGATTTAGTTGGGCACAGTGAATTAGTAGAGCAACATATAAGCTCAGTTAATGGGAAATTTTCATTTTCAGATACTATTAAAGTAACCTGATTGCAATCTTTGGCATGGTTTTTTAACACAAAATGGGTTCACTTCCAAACTAAGTATGCTGCATAGCATACCCGTTTTCTTTCACTGTTAATGAAGCTGATTTCATGCATCTGATTGTCTTCTTGGCATGCATGTTTTTTTACCCAAAATGGGTTCACTGTGAACTGAGGATGCTATAGGTACGTATGTCAAAATCTTCCGGCCGGATATGCACAACAATTGGATTTTAGATTTAGTTGGGCTAAAGAAGTAGTAGAGCAACATATAAGCTCAGATAATGGGAGATTTTCATTTTCAGATACCGTTAAAGTAACCTGATTGCAATCTTTGGCATGGTTTTTTAACACAAAATGGGTTCACTTCCAAACTAAGTATGCTGCATGCATAGCATCCCCAGTTTGTATAGGTTCACTTCCAGACTAAGTGAACTGAGGATGCTATAGGTACGTATGCCAAAATCCTTCGGATACGCACAACAATTGGGTTTTAGATTTAGTTGGGTTGAAGAAGTAGTATAGCAACATATAAGCTCTGATAATGGAAAATTTATCATTTTCAAATACTGTTAAAGTAACCTGATTGTCAATCTTTGGCATGGTTTTTTATACGAAAATGGGTTAACTTCCAATCTAAGTATGCTGCTAGCATCCCCATTTTCTTTTTTTGTTGTTAGTGAAGCTTATTTTCATGCATCTGATTGTCATCTTGGCATGTTTTTTTTACCAAAATCGGTTCACTGTGAACTGAGGATGGTATAGGTACGTATGCCAAAATCCTCCGGTCGGATATGCGGCTACAATTGGGTTTTAGATTTAGTTGGGATGAAGAAGTAGTAGAGCAACATATAAGCTCAGATAATGGGAAATTTTTCATTTTCAGATACTGTTAAAGTAACCTGACTGGAATCCTTGGCATGGTTTTTTAACAAAATGGGTTCACTTCGTAACTAAGTATGCTGCATAGCATCCCCAGTTTCTTTCACTGTTAATTAATTGAAGCTTATCCCATGCATCTGATTGTCATTTTGGCATGTTTTTTTTGACCAAACTGGGTTCACTGTGAACTGAGGATGCTATAGCTCTATGCCAAAATTCTCCGGCTATGTACAACAATTGGTTCAGCCTGCAAAATATATGCTTACATACTAGACATTTTAATTTTTCTTTTACTGTTTCTTTTGTTTAGTAGTAGTAGTATTATTATTATTATTATTATTATTATTATGAGATAAGTGATTATTAGTAGTCATGAACAGAATAGTTCATGAGTCATCAGATCTTCTTGTTACCGTAGTTACAGCAGGACGCACTCATTATTCGGCCGATTCCTCTTCATCAGCAAAATACCCTTTACCATCATCATCTCCTTGAACGGAAAGCCAAATACAGGGGAGACTATAGTCGATTTTTTTTTATGCTCGAACACAGGGTGTGTGATAAAATACCGTCTAAGGTGGTTGTGATCATTTCCACAAAAGGTCGTTTAGGGTTTGGTGAATAGAGTAGATTGTATTAAGAAGTAGTTTTTTTTTGTACATTTTTTGGAGCCACAATTTCTTTATTTTACAGTTAAAGATTATATCGTTTATTTATTTGCAGCTAGGGATGATTTTCAAATAGGTGAAATTTAATATACAAAATGCCTTTTACTGTTATTACTATTTAATATATCAAATTTTAATTTCAGACTGTGTGCTATTGATATAATGGATAGAAGTTGGATTAGTAAACCACGATTATCCAAGGAGTACCGTGATGGTATTAAAGATTTTATTATCTTTGCCAAACGACATTCCCGTGATCCCAACCTAATCCTTTGTCCATGCCTTCGCTGTACAAATTGTATGCTGAGGACATGTGACGTAGTACATACACACTTGGCTGTCAACGGTTTTCTTCAAGGGTACACAAGGTGGTTTTGTCATGGAGAGGATCATACGGCAGCTCCTGTTCGTCCGGTTGTATTAGAAAATGAGGCTGAGCCCTTAGTGAACGAAGACTTAAGCGTTCCCGATGAGATGCATGCTTTGTTACAAGATGCCATGGGGAATCATAATGTTCCTTTCCACACCAATGACCCAACAACCGAAGTTCACAATGAGTCAATAGAAACAAACCAGATTGGTGGTGGGGTGGACGAGGAAATGTCTGGCCCCACCCATGAAAATAATAAGCAGCAAGAATCCTTCGCTAAGTTACTTGAAGATGCTAGTATCCCGTTGTACCGCGACTGCACCAAATTTTCTAAGTTCTCATTCATTGTCAGACTATTTCAGATTAAATGTTTAAACGGGTGGTCTGCTAAGTCCTTCACTATGCTACTTGAATTGTTGAATGAAGCATTTCCTGAAATCTGTATTCCAAACTCAGCCTATAAAATCAAAAAATTCCTAAGTTCTCTCGATCTAGTATATGAGAAGATAGCAGCATGTCCAAATGACTGTATGCTTTTCACGAGTGGTAAGGAAAGTCTGGAGAATTGCGAAGTGTGTGGTTCTTCGAAATGGAAAGAAAGACCAAATCAAGACGAGGGAGCCAGCGGATCTACTAAGCGAAGTAGGAAAAAGAAGCCTGCCAAAACATTGCGTTACTTTCCTCTGATCCCTAGGTTACAAAGGTTGTTTATGTCCACGAAAACTTCTTCTGATATGAAATGGCATGCTGAAGGCCGCACTAATGATGGGATTCTTAGACATCCTGCTGATTCTCAATCTTGGAAAAGATTTGATGAAAGATATCCTGATTTTGCGGAAGATCCTCGAAATGTGAGACTTGGACTAGCTAGTGATGGTTTCAACCCTTTCAGGCAAATGAGTAGTACATACAGCATATAGCCGGTTGTGTTGATACCATACAATTTGCCGCCTTGGAAATGCATGAAGCAGTCCTCATTTATTTTGTCCATGATAGTTCCTGGACCGAAAGGTCCTGGAAATGATATAGATGTGTACCTACAACCGTTAATAGATGAACTTCAGAAGTTGTGGGTGGGTGTTCCAACCTATGATGCTGTGGCTAAAGAAACATTTTCTCTTCGTGCCGTGTTGTCTTGGACAATCAATGATTTTCCAGCATATGCAAATTTATCTGGATATAGTACTAAAGGACGTTATGCATGTCCATGTTGTGCTGACCAAACTAGTTCAAGGTGGTTGTACAATGGCAGAAAGTTTTGCTATATGGGTCATAGGAGATGGTTGCCTGACACACATATATTTCGGGCAGAGGCAGCGACATTTGATGGCACCGACGAGTGGGAACATGCTCCTGGGTCTTCCTCTGGTTCAGATATTTTGAGGCGGGTAGATGGTCATCAATTCAAATATGGAAAGGAACCAGAAGTCAGGACAAAGGGCAAGAAAAGGGCAAGGCCGGAGCAAGATGAGGAGACCGATCTATATGGCGAGGATGAGGATCAAAACTTGACGAGTTTAGGTGCATGGAAGAAGAAGAGTATTTTCTTCAAGTTGCCGTATTGGGAATTCAACTTACTGAGACATAATTTAGATGTGATGCATATCGGTAAAAATATAGGTGAGAATTGTATAGGAACAGTTATGGGAGATGATCGGAAGACAAAGGACAATCTGAAGAGCCGACTTGATTTGAAGTCAATGGGCATCCGACATGAGTTGCACCCAGAAGAATTGCCGAACGGGAAAGTGCTCCTACCTCCTGCAATCTATTCAATGTCAAAATCGGAGTTGGAGTTGTTTTGCAAAGTACTACTTGAACTGAAAGTCCCCGATAGCTATTCTTCTAACATGGCAAAATGTGTCAACTTTAAAGAGAAGAGGCTTCAGGGGCTAAAGTCACACGACTACCACATCCTAATGCAGGATCTCCTTCCTGTGGTCCTAAGGTCTTCAATGTGTGAGCAAGTCACTACTGTCCTGAAAGATCTTTGTAGCATATATAAAGGTATTTGCTCAAGAATGCTTCGTGTTGAAGATCTGGACCAATTGGAGCAGCAGGCGGCATTGACACTTAGTAAAATGGAGATGATATTTCCTCCATCGTTTTTCACTATTATGATTCACTTGATAATCCACCTTGCTGGTGAAGCCAGAATCGGTGGTCCTGTTCACTATCGGTGGATGTACCCCATTGAGAGGTAAAATAATTCGTTCATCTTACGAAATTGAATTTTTAAAAGCTCATTTCTTTTAATCCCTTAATCCGCTCTAGTTTATTAATTGTACATGTTCAGGTACCTATACCGGCTAAAGGGTTATGTGAAAAATAGAGCATATCCTGAAGGGTCAATAGCCCAGGGATATCTATCAGAGGAGTGCTCACATTTTTTTTCCAGGTATTTGCCTGGTGTGGAGACATCTTCCAGTAGACCACGTAGAAATCCAGACATTTCCAACCTTGATGGTGCACAATATCTTTTTGATACCGCTGGCACCACTGTTGGTAAAGTTGATGCATTTGAGCTCGATAGCTTAGCGTGGGAACAGGCACATCGATATGTGCTAGACCATCATGCATCAGTGAAACCATTTCGAAAGTAAGTTGCTTTTAAATGTAAATCGAATACAGTGAAAACCGCGGAGTTCGATATTTTTGATACTTTTGTTATTCCTAATTTCAATTGCTTGTTTTTTAGCGAATTTGTCAGGGACATCAAACGAAGGGCTAGACCAAGAAGACTACCACCACGTGAACAAAACAAGCTGATGAATAAAAAATTTCATAAGTGGTTTGAATCTCATGTAGGTGAATTACAGTTATGCAAGTTAATCTTTATTATATCTATATTTTCTATGGTGTTGATACGATTTGCGCAAAATTAATAGGTACATTCTTTGGGTCCTGAAGGTGCGTCATCTGAAATACAAGTACTTGCCAAAGGTCCCTATCAGATGGCCAAAAGATACGGAGGATACATATTCAATGGTTTTAGATTTCGTACTAAGGATCGTGAATCTAATTTGAAGTCTCAAAATAGTGGAATGGTAGTGATGTCTAAGACTAGAAGTTATGCTTCCAAATCGGACACGAGGCCTGTAGATGGGGATCTCGACTACTATGGAGTGCTCACGGATATCATTGAGTTGAATTATTTTGGCCATTTTCGTGTTGTCTTATTTCGTGGGGATTGGGCTGAGTTTGATAGGAATTTTGCTAACAACAAGGACAAGCTTGGCTTCACAGTTGTGAACTTCTCAAAATTGATTCACATCGGTACACACATTAGCCATGAGCCATTTGTGTTTCCATCCCAAGTGCAACAAGTGTTCTACATTGCAGATCCAACCCTGCCAAAATCGTATGTGGCTATCCCTATGCAACCAAGAGATGTATTCCAACTGGGCGATACTTCAGACGATGAAGACGGTGAAGACATGAACAGTTACATTGCTTCTGAGTTTCCTGTGTTTGATGTAAACACAACCGATCTTGGAATTTGCGGGACTTGGCTCCGCAAGGATGGAGAAGAGGGCGATGTACTGGAAGATGTCGTATTGTAGTTTACATGATTTTTTATGCAAGTTTATTATATGTCTGTAATTTTATGTCTTAAATCTTGTTGTAATATTATGTCTGTAATTTCGAATATGTTCATTATGAATTTAATACACTGGTTTAATTGTCTTTCTATTTTCTACTGCTTGGTATTATTTACATTAAACTATGCTTAGTGTCATTTGAACCAAACTATCATTTGAACCAAGTTATCGGATCCTTGACAGGTACAACATGCCGAGGCGTGGAAAGAGGGTAAATATAAATGATGGCAACGAGAGCCATGGGGATGAGCAGCCACTAAATAATAGTGGCAGGCAAACATATGAGAGTGAGGGTAGCACGCCGCCCACTGTCAAAAAACATCGGTAAGTCTTGAAATTGGTATTTTTAAAGAGATTATGTTACTTGAATGCATGAAAGACACGTACTAGTGTTTGTGAGTCTGCATTGTGGCTGTCGTCTATGTCGCATTTCGTCTATGTTTCTTAAGTGGGCTGTGATTAGAGAGAAAGGGCCGGAGTGGAGATCTGGAAACCCAAAATAGAGACATCTCGTTTATTATAATCTACACTTATTGTTGGACCAATCCCCTTTTGCTGTTGTTGCTGATGTCTCTTTGTGTGCGTGTGTTGAAGAGAATGAAGGGATGAGAGAGAGACGAGGAAAATGCCGCTATGTTAGCCTGGTGTATCCTCATTCTCTACGATCCCTCTTTCTGGCTCCATATATGGCTTCTATATTAAATTGGTTTCCTTCCACGATGACAGTCCGTAATACTACACTTGATATGAGCCCATGTTCATAGCTGCATCATATTGCATACTCACAAACAACTAATACTTGTCGGCCTTGCATCGTATGCCCAACCCCATTTTGGCACATAACCTGGTATAGATGACATTGTACTGATTTGGAGGAGGTGAAAATGGGACCATAAAATAGCTTAAGAAGACCATCAGGTTTGTGAAATAAGCTTCACTAACAGTGAAAGAAACTGGGGATGCTATGCAGCATACTTAGTTTGGAAGTAGTCCCATTTTGTGTTAAAAAAACCATGCCAAAGATTGCAATCAGATGCATGAAATCAGCTTCTTTAACAGTATCTGAAAATGAAAACTTTTCATAATCTGAGCATATATGTTTCTTTAACAGTGACTGTGAACAATTGTTCTTAATTGGGCTGTGATTAGAAAGAGACGAGTTGGAGTGGAGATCTGGAAACCCATATAGAGACATCTTGTTCATAATAATTTATTATGGTTGTTGTTCTTGTCGCTCTTGCTGTTGTTGCTGATGTCTCTATGTGTTCGTGTGCTGAAGGGAAAGAAGGGGTGAGAGAGAGATGAGGAAAATGCCGCTATGTTAGCCTGGTGTATCCTCATTCTCTACCATTCCTCTTTCTGGCTTCTATATTTGGTTTCCTTCCACGATGACAATTCCAGTTAAAACTACATTTGCTATGAGCCCTATTCGTATTTTTATTCCATGAAGAATTGATCTATGACTACAATCTCCATTCAAAACCCAATTGTTCACTCAAACATGCTCCTTGTATCTGAACTCAAACATCACATTAATAAACATCTTTTCTGATAATGGCTACAATTGTGGAAGCTCTCTCTAAGTCTCAATTCTTCAAGGTTTTGTTGCCTACTTCTTTACAGAAGCTGGTACTCTATTCTTCTTTAAAGAGAGGAGAATGGAGTACCAACTTCTGTAAAGAAGTAGGCAACAAAACCTTGAAGAATTGAGGCTTAGAGAGAGCTTCCACAAGTGTAGCCATTATTAGAAAAGATGTTTATTAATGTCATGTTTGAGTTCAGAAACAAGGGGCATGTTTGAGTGAACAATTTTCCAAACAAGCTTCACTAACAGTGAAGGAAACTGGGGATGCTATGCAGCCTACTTAGTTTCTTTAACAGTGACTGAAAATTTCCATAATCTGAGCATATAAATTTTTCATAATCTGAGCATATATGTTTCTTTAGCAGTGACTGTGAACAATTGTTCTTAATTGGGCTGTGATTAGAAAGAGACGAGTTGGAGTGGAGAAGGGAAAGAAGGGGTGAGAGAGAGATGAGGAAAATGCCGCTACGTTAGCCTGGTGTATCCTCATTCTCTACCATTCCTCTTTCTGGCTTCTATATTTGGTTTCCTTCCACGATGACAATTCCAGTTAAAACTACACTTGCTATGAGCCCTATTCGTATTTTTCTTCCATGAACTGAGGATGGTGCATAGGCTGGTGCCTGGTGTATCCTCATTCTCTAGCATCCCCAGTTTCTTTCACTGTGAGTGAAGCTTATTTCACAAACCAGATGGTCTTCTTAAGCTATTTTATGGTCCCATTTTCACAAACTGTTAGTGAAGCTGATTTCAAGCACCTGATTGTCTTCTTGGCATGTATGTTTTTATACCGAAAATGGGTTCACTGTGAACTGAGGATATTGTATAGGTACGCATGCCAAAATTCTCCGGCCGGATATGCACCACACTTGGGTTTTGCGATATAGTTGGGCTGAAAAAGTAGTAAAGCAACATATAAGCTCAGATAATGGAGAAATTTTCATTTTCGGATACTGTCAATGTAACCTGATTGCAATCTTTGGCATGGTTTTTTTAACACAAAATGGGTTCACTTCCAAAATGAGTATGCTGCATAGCATCCCCAGTTTCTTTCACTGCTAGTGAAGATTATTTCACAAACCTGATGGTCTTCTTAAGCTATTTTATGGTCCCATTTTCACTAACTGTTAGTGAAGCTGATTTCAAGCACCTGATTGTCTTCTTGGCACATATGTTTTTAAACCAAAAATGGGTTCACTGTGGTCATCAGATGATGGAGAAATTTTCATTTTCAAATACTGTCAATGTAACCGGTTTTTTTAACACAAAATGGGTCCACTTGCAAAATGAGTATGCTGCATAGCATCCCCAGTTTCTATCACTGTTAGTGAAGCTTACTTCACAAACCTGATGGTCTTCTTAAGCTATTTTATGGTCCCATTTTCACTAACTGTTAGTGAAGCACATTTCAAGCACCTGATTGTCTTCTTGGCATGTATGTTTTTATACCGAAAATGGGTTCACTGTGAACTGAGGATATTGTATAGGTACGTATGCCAAAATTCTCCGGCCGGATATGCACCACACTTGGGTTTTGCGATATAGTTGGGCTAAAAAAGTAGTAGAGGAACATATAAGCTTAGATAATGGAGAAATTTTCATTTTCGGGCACTGTCAATGTAACCTGATTGCAATCTTTGGCATGGTTTTTTTTAACACAAAATGGGTTCACTTCCAAAATGAGTATGCTGCATAGCATCCCCAGTTTCTTTCACTGTTAGTGAAGATTATTTCACAAACCTGATGGTCTTCTTAAGCTATTGTATGGTCCCATTTTCACTAACTGTTAGTGAAGCTGATTTCAAGCACCTGATTGTCTTCTTGGCATGTATGTTTTTAAACCAAAAATGGGTTCACTGTGGTCATCAGATGATGGAGAAATTTTCATTTTCAAATACTGTCAATGTAACCGGTTTTTTTAACACAAAATGGGTTCACTTCCAAAATGAGTATGCTGCATAGCATCCCCAGTTTCTATCACTGTTAGTGAAGCTTACTTCACAAACCTGATGGTCTTCTTAAGCTATTTTATGGTCCCATTTTCACTAACTGTTAGTGAAGCTGATTTCAAGCACCTGATTGTCTTCTTGGCATGTATGTTTTTATACCGAAAATGGGTTCACTGTGAACTGAGGATATTGTATAGGTACGTATGCCAAAATTCTCCGGCCGAATATGCACCACACTTGGGTTTTGCGATATAGTTGGGCTAAAAAAGTAGTAGAGCAACATATAAACTTAGATAATGAAGAAATTTTCATTTTCGGGCACTGTCAATGTAACCTGATTGCAATCTTTGGCATGGTTTTTTTAACACAAAATGGGTTCACTTCCAAAATGAGTATGCTGCATAGCATCCCCAGTTTCTTTCACTGTTAGTGAAGATTATTTCACAAACCTGATGGTCTTCTTAAGCTATTGTATGGTCCCATTTTCACTAACTGTTAGTGAAGCTGATTTCAAGCACCTGATTGTCTTCTTGGCATGTATGTTTTTAAACCAAAAATGGGTTCACTGTGGTCATCAGATGATGGAGAAATTTTCATTTTCAAATACTGTCAATGTAACCGGTTTTTTTAACACAAAATGGGTTCACTTCCAAAATGAGTATGCTGCATAGCATCCCCAGTTTCTATCACTGTTAGTGAAGCTTACTTCACAAACCTGATGGTCTTCTTAAGCTATTTTATGGTCCCATTTTCACTAACTGTTAGTGAAGCACATTTCAAGCACCTGATTGTCTTCTTGGCATGTATGTTTTTATACCGAAAATGGGTTCACTGTGAACTGAGGATATTGTATAGGTACGTATGCCAAAATTCTCCGGCCGGATATGCACCACACTTGGGTTTTGCGATATAGTTGGGCTAAAAAAGTAGTAGAGCAACATATAAGCTTAGATAATGGAGAAATTTTCATTTTCGGGCACTGTCAATGTAACCTGATTGCAATCTTTGGCATGGTTTTTTTAACACAAAATGGGTTCACTTCCAAAATGAGTATGCTGCATAGCATCCCCAGTTTCTATCACTGTTAGTGAAGCTTACTTCACAAACCTGATGGTCTTCTTAAGCTATTCTATGGTCCCATTTTCACTAACTGTTAGTGAAGCTGATTTCAGGCACCTGATTGTCTTCTTGGCATGTATGTTTTTATACCAAAAAATGGGTTCACTGTGAACTGAGGATATTGTATAGGTACGCATGCCAAAATTCTCCGGCCGGATATGCACCACACTTGGGTTTTGCGATATAGTTGGTGCTGAAAAAGTAGTAGAGCAACATATAAGCTCAGATAATGGAGAAATTTTCATTTTCGGATACTGTCAATGTAACCTGATTGTTTAACACAAAATGGGTTCACTTCCAAACTAAGTATGCTGCATAGCATCCTCAGTTCTTCTTTTGTTGATAGTGAAGCTTATTTTCATGCATCTGATTGTGATCTTGGCATGTTTTTTTGAGCAAAACGGGTTTACTGTGAACTGAGGATGCTATAGGTACGTATGCCAAAATCCTCCGGATACGCACAACAATTGGGTTTTAGATTTAGTTGGGCACAGTGAATTAGTAGAGCAACATATAAGCTCAGTTAATGGAAATTTTCATTTTCAGATACTGTTAATGAAGCTGATTGCCATCTTTGGCATGATTTTTGAACAAAAATGGGTTCACTTCCAAACTAAGTATGCTGCTAGCATCCTCATTTTCTTTCACTGTTAATGAAGCGTATTTCATTAAGATCCAGGATGGCAAATTTTGACTGGGCTATGATTGGATTGTTTAGTGGATGTGGTCTATGTTCTTAATTGGGCTGTGATTAGAAAGAGTGGGCTCGAGTGGAGAACTGGAAACCCATATAGAGACATCTTGTTCATAATAATTTATTATTATTGTTGTTCTTGTCGCTCTTAAGGTGGTTGCTGATGTCTCTTTCTGTTCGTGTGCTGAAGGGAAATAAGGGATGAGAGAGAGATGAGGAAAATGCCGCTATGGTAGCCTGGTGTATCCAAAGTCTCTACCTTTCTTCTTTCTGTTTCCATTTCTGGCTTCTATATATATTTGGTTTCCTTCCACGATGACAGTTTCCTAAAAATACACTTGATATGAGCCCTATCTTATTTTTCTTATTTTTCTTATATTTGGTTTCCGTCCACGATGACAGTTTCATGGATTGTCTGAACAATCCATGAAGGACATGCTTAGATACTGAATTTTCATTTGTTTTATTGTTTTAGATAGTTGATATTCCCAATCAGAGGAGAATATAAAGGTTTCAAGTTAGATACTGAATTTTCATTTGTTTTGTTATTTTAGATATATTTAAAAACAAAATTAAGTACGGAATTTTTAGCATTGCAATGTAATTATTTTACCTCTGTATATAGCATTAACAATTCCATTTGCAGTTGGCACTTTCATCTTATAATTCGAGACACAGGTAGTTCTTTTTGCAAGTTCAAAAAATATGTATATTCTGTATTGTGATCTACTGTTCAATTAAACTATTATTTTTTATTCACAGAGCGGTCATCAAGATGAAGGAAATGCAGATGATCAGAGCTGAAGCTACTCGAGGGGTATGAATCTGCGGTCCTCCTTGCTGTTCTTATGTCCTCCTTGCTGTATGGTTGTTGTTCTTATGTCCTCCTCCTTGCCGTTGTTATGTCAGACTGGTTTTTTTTATGAGAGTTATGTCATACTTTGAATTTGGGATATTTTGGATATTTGTCAGACTGGTTTGTTTGGATATTTTGGATGTTAGTCTCTATATTAATTTGTTAATTATGACATTGTTAATTAATCAATGAATTTGGACGTTGATATGACACGTGTGAAACTTGATTATCTTTAATTATTCTTGTGTTTGGCTGTGGTTTGCACAGTAGTATGCAACGAAATTGATTGAATCAGTTGTGAGAATTAGTTTACAGGTTATGTAAATGAAACTGTGAATTGAAATCGAACGGAAAAGCGGAGTATCGAAAATAAACGGGCATAGCCAGAACGGCGTTTTAAAAAACGGCGGTGTATATAATTTAATTGTTGGAGTGTATGATACACCGGCGTTTCAACGCACGCCGGTGAAAGTTTTCAGCTGTAACGGCACAGGTATACACCAGCGTTTTATAAACGCCGGCGTATATAACTACACCGGCGTTTTTAGTCGCGCCGGTGTTCGTAAACAGGGAAAAACAGGCGCTTACAAACGGACATACACCGGCGTTTCTTGACCGCCGGTATACTTTCGATATACACCGGCATTTTTATTTACGCCGGTGAATGGTTAAATACCGGCGGTTTACGACCGCCGGTGTATGTATATAGGCACACAAACACGGCACCCAGAAACGGACATACACCGGCGTTTCTTGACCGCCGGTATACTTTCGATATACACCGGCGTTTTTATTTACGCCGGTGAATGGATAAATACCGGCGGTTTACGACCGCCGGTGTATGTATATAGGCACACAAACACGGCACCCAGAAACGGACATACACCGGCGTTTTATGACCGCCGGTGTAGTCCTAGTATTTACCGGCGTCCACCAAAAACGCCGGTGTAGGACCCTTCGTTTCAGCGACGCCCGCTTCGGCGGCAGTTGGACCGGCGTTATTGTAAACGCCGGTGAAAGTTTCCCCGGCGTAAAAAAACGCCGGTATAGACGGAAAAAACCGCCGGGAAAGCTACTTTCTTTTGTAGTGCTTGTACGCCGACCTCCCCCGATGCCTGCTTCTTCTCTTTTGATGCCTTCCAGGCGGGGCTTCATCTCCCTCTCCCCCCGTTTACCGCCTAAGTTCTTCGATGGTTCGGCATAAGCCTCATCCAATTCATGCCGAACATGTGGAGACATGGAACGGCTTTGTCCTTCACTGTCAAGCAGTGGGGATCGTGCCTCGACTGAACATCTTGAGGAAGCTATACAAGGTTCATTAGAAGAACAGGTCAGAGTATAGGTTTTATCTTACTCCTCGCCGAGGTGTAAAGCTGATCGAGAATCCTGACTCGATCAAATTTTGGAAGGAAAAGTTCTTCATAGTCCGTAGTAGCCAGCCTTGGGAGATACCCACGAGGTGGAAGGATGGAGTGCCGAAGAGGGCAAAGTCCGAACCTGTTCTGAGTCCCGAGGAGGACGAGATGGTCATGATGCTTTTAGATTGGCCCCTTCCTTGGATTGGAG
The DNA here is from genome assembly GCA_017893485.1 of Hemerocallis citrina. NCBI lineage: Eukaryota > Viridiplantae > Streptophyta > Magnoliopsida > Asparagales > Asphodelaceae > Hemerocallis > Hemerocallis citrina. Next base: position 56,353,557 of record CM030368.1, read on the forward strand.
AGAAGTGATAGAAGAACATTTGTTGGGGGGGTTCTTAGTCCGATCAACCCTAGTATGTGTCTTTAATTTTGTTTGTTTACTTGTTTTTGTCTGCGCCGCTATATCTTGTGTTTTAACTGATCTGTGCCTTTTTTTGCAGACGATCCCAATATGGACTTTGATTCGATGATCTCGGAGTGAATAACGCTTAGTTGCAAGGCCTCCGAAGAGAGGAAGAGGAAGAGAGTAACTGCGAAGTACTCCACTTCAAAAGCTGCCAGGGGTCAGATGGGCGAGTCCCCTGTGGTGGACCTTGGATCACCGCCATCTGCACAGGTTGTTGCCTCGGCCGGAGCTTTTACTCTAGCGGTTGCTCTCGCTCTTGAGGCACCCCCCTGACTACTTTCGTAGAGACCATTCTGACGGAGGAGCACAAAAGACTTTTTGTGGTCGCTAGGGCCAATATTGTGGTAAGCTTTGGTTCTTTTCTAATAGGTTCTAATCATTTTGTATTTAATGAATGTGGACTTAAACATTTTATCTTACAGATCACTTGCCACTTCGGCCACTTGATGAAGCGAATGGCCAAACAAGAGAAGGAACTGAAGGCAGCGAGCGATTAAGATAGTGCGGAGCGTGCTAAGTCTTAGAAGCTACTCGACGAGATGACTAGCGTGTTTGAGACGAAGTCGGGGCAGATCATGCTCTTGGAATCTACCTTCGCCAAGTCGAAAGAGGAGATATCTCAGTTGGAGCAGCAGCTGGTCCAAGAAAGGGAAAAAGCTGCCACGAAGAAGGATGAAGCGGTGAAGGCTGCTCAGAACGAAGCAAAGGGATACCTTCGATGGAACACGGAGAATGTAACATTCCGAATTTTCATATGAATATATGTATGATTTGTTAAGCACTAAAATGCTATAGTTATTTATTTATTTTTCTTTTTGAAGCTTTTAGTATGGATTTGACTCTTCAGCTTCAACTAAACCCGATTGAACCCGAGTTAACCCTAGTTTAACTCAACACATGTAGTGTACCATGGCATGTAAAAAAAAAAAAAAAAAAAAAAAAAAAAAAAAACTTGTGCACAAGCCCTCCGGCCAAGATTTTAGGAGGGAAAAGAAAGAGGGAATTTGAGAATGAGGGTTAGGGTTTTGAACTTAAATTTGACTCATGATGAGTTCTTCTCCACCTCCATTCTCCCCCAATGCAGCCCTTTCACTTTCTCCCTCCCCCCTCTCTCAAAAATCCATCCACATTCATTCCCCATCCTCTATTAAAACACCCTCATCTCATCCTAGCTCCATTTATCATCTTTTCCTACAATTAAGTCATTTTCTACACCTCTAAACCTTACCATCTACACCCTAGCTACTGATTTGGAAGAAGAGAAGCCAAGGAGAAGAAGAGAAGCCAAGGAGGAGGAACCAAGGAGCAAGAAGGCTAATCAAGGAGCTCGGAGCTTGTAGGATCTTTCTTTTTCATCAAACTCATCAAGGTGGATGTTTCTAACCTTATGTTTATTTTTATGGTTGAATGGTGTTTTTGATGACTGAAAAATGACATGCATGCCCTAATAATGGACCTAACCAATTCATTTTTGTGTTAAGTATTCCAAACCAGGAAATTTTGTTAAAAGACTGAATTTTTGTTGTCAGTCCGTAGCTCATTGCATGAACACTACTTGGTATTTTGATCTGAAATTTTTAGAGAATGATCATATAGGTGTCGTACACCTTCAGTAATATTTACAGATTTTTTTTGATTTTTTCTTCTATTAAAATAAATTACGAACTTTCATGCTGGTCAGAATAGAAAGAAGCAGTTTTTATTGTTACTGTTGTGGAAAGAATAACTTGTATCTCACTGCATGCTTATGGGAATGATCTGAAATTTTTGTATGTCATTATTAAGCATATCTAAGACCTATATTTCAAATTTCATGAGATTTGGACCACTGTAGCTATGTTAATAAAATAATGCAAACTAAGCTAGATATTTTGTTAAACAGAACTGCTGTTGTTACTGCCCTATTTTTGGATGACATTCAAAAGGACATAATTGGAAATATACTTGGTAGAATCACCTAATTTTTTAGAGTGTTGTAACATCATGTGTCAGGAACTAGATTATAAAATTTCATGATGATCTGACACCATATGTTATTTTAAATGGATTTTATTCCATGACTGTGTTGATCTGATCTACTGTTCTGGAAGTCTGTATACTTGTTAAAGATGGACCCATAAGAGCATCTAAACGGCCTAATCTGAAGAGCCTTATAACTAGAAAGTTTTAGTAGACACATAGACCTTTCTGGAATGACTAATAAATCCTTATTTGGACAAGTATTCGATTTTGATATGATTTTTGCCAGTGACGACAGAAACACAGTAAAACATAGAGCTCACTGGTTTGCACCATGTTCGTGAAGATGAGTCTAAACTTGTATCTTGTTGGCTTAGAGTTGTTTTTTGAGGTCAAGACTCATGTCCTAGATGTGTACTTGGGTTAGGACTCAAATTATCTAAAGTTTCTTTCTAAGAGTAGCCCATAGTTGCTTGTAGACCCCATTATAGACCACATTGTTCAATGTTTCGAAGTGAAAATTGTATTGGATGGTGGGGTATTGTTGTAGACCGCTTTGGGATGAAATTCATGCCCATTGTGTGCTTGTACTTGCAGTCTACATTGAGTAGAAGCATGGGGAGCACCCGATCGCATTTCCTCAAGGGAACGGGACCGAAATGACTCCGTTTTGGTATGAACGCCAACTGTGTGCTTACTGTTTGGAATCTTAAATTGTCAATTTTAGGGCCCTTAGAATCCCCTTTTGTGGTTTCATGGATTAGGACTTACTCCTAGTGTAGTGTATCTTGTTGGGATACATCGGTTGAGTATTGAGACTCTAGGACGATGTCTTGTTAACAAATCTAGACGGGTAGAATAAGACCCGTGTCACATCGAACACGTTGGAGGAGATGAATCGTGCATCGACGTACTCACCGTGCATGGATGGATACCATGGTTTTGTGTTTGGAGCTACCACTTGTCGATGACTGTGGAGCGTTAAGTTTAGTGGGAGCTACTTATTGGTCAGGCCGAGGTTGCGATCGAACTCCAAGCGTGGATGGCAATTGTGGAAATCGACGGGGTCGATTCGCCGTGGGTTCGTGCCAAGTGTGGGCCGAGGTAGGTCAACCCTTGGGCGGGACTAGAGGGCTAGTTGAGTCTAGTGTGGAATGAGTTGAAATCCATTATTGTTAAAGGTAACTAACTAGGGTGAATCTACAAATGGAACTGAACTAGTTGATCATGGCAAGCAAAGTTGATTACCAAGTTAAGGATTTGAAAATGGTGGATAGATCGCCTGGCTAAAGGAATGGATGATGTGAGATAGTTCTAGAGGTTCATACTTCTAATAAAAAGATAAGCGAATTAGAGTTTGGCTAGAGTGATGGTTTTTAGTAATTGATCGATAAAACAAATCTTGAATTCAACCATATTCTTGGAATGGGGTAGCTTTGATACTTGGGTAGGGCTAGATCGAGTCTTGGTTGAATGTAAGGATAGGCACTAGCGAGGGTGTTCGCCTGTCGGGGGATGCATGGCGTCATCACGCCCGACCGAATCCTAGGTTCATTTAATGCGGACAGGGACCCCGAGCTGCTCTGGGGAGTCGGAAAGACTCTGTAGGGGCTCCGCTGTCTCGGCAAAAATGCCTTTATGATCCGTAACAACCTTTAAGGAGATTTGGAGTGTTGACGTCGTCTCGACTGCAAGTTCTATTCTAGTGTAAGGACGAGTGTAGCGGAGTTGGGGAAACCCTATATCCGTCAGGACCTTTGTTGATCAATGTGGGCAGACAGATTAGACGATATCCCGGTGAGTTAGCCTCTATCGAGAATTGCTCTAGTCACTTGCGGAGAGCCTTTGTGTCCATATATTAGATTTTGGTGAGGTTCGGGGAGACTGGGATACAACAACATATTGGGTAAGCCGATTTGATTACAATCACGCAGGGTAAGCCTGTGACTGGGATCTCGAGCATAGTGGATAAAAAATGAGGAATGGACACTGCTAATGACAGCAGCGATGGGTAAGCCGGATGACTACAGCCTCACCATCACTTGAATCAGAAACAGGAGAGAGCACAAGAGTATGATGCATGACGGGGGATCGAGCCCCATTAAACTGAAGAACGTCGTTTGGTTGGGGGGTGTGTAGTATGGGATGCATATCTTTCAACCAAACGTGCATTAGCTTTAGGAGCATGTGTGCATAGTGTGTGCATTAGTTTAGGCCATGGCATACACCAACACTTGTTTGACATCACCTTTTTCATTGCATCAAATATTTGTGTTTGTTGAGGTTGGAATTGTTTTATTATGGCGTATAGAGGATAGCCGAATATAGCATTTCGGCAGTTGTAATCAACTGACGTGTCCACAGTTATTAGTGTAGGATTGCCATCTTGGGAGAGCGGGAAAGCTCTAGCAGGGGAAAGCATCCAAGTGAAAGTTATTGTCCAAATTTTTCTGTACATTCTTGTTGTAATAATTAATTGTAATTGTTGTAATCATTGAACATTGTAATAACAATTTGATGTAATAAAAGTTTTTAATTTCCTGTGATTTTTGTTATGTTGTGACTCATTTGAAGAAAGATCCTGGAGAGTGTCACGAGTTCCTAGGTTAGGAATTCGGGGGGCTACAGAGAAGGCATACGTCAGAGCCATTCTTCACGTGAAACTGTGAATTCCTGGGTTCAAAACTTTGGGATACACTCTTTATGCCCCCATCTCCGAAGGCATCGAGGAAGACGAGGACGAGGACGACGAAGAGGTTGAAGAAGAGTAGCAAGAGATCGCACCGAACCCCCTGTCTACCCTAGTAGTGGCCCCCGAAGAAACTGAAGGGTTGGTCAGGAGCTTACTCCCCCCGGGGCTCAGTCGACTGAGGCCGACACCTCCCTTAATCTTCTTATATTGTGGTTGTCTCTGGCTTAATTTTGTATTTGTAAGGATGCGTTAGAGCGGACTGGCCACCGCTAGTTGTATCTCTTACTTTTGCAATGAAAATAGTTTCTGATCTATGAGACTTGTTATCTTTTCGCACAAAAAAAAATCTTTTGCCTATCATGTGGTCTTGTCATTTTTGATTGAGTAATCTATCAGCCTATCTTGTAAACATGTTGTTGTGTACGAGGTCGGTAAGGAGTCTCGTCTTCGCTCTAAACTTCTGGTGGCGGAGCTAGGGCTTTCTCACTCACGAAAGAGGCTTTCTAAGGCGGAGACGGAGCATGGCCATTAAGGAGAGTCTTGGTTCGCCGAGATGTTGAAATGCGATGTGAAGACGAGATACTTTGAGAAGTGCCTCCTGAAGGCGTAGAAGATCACAGTCCAGTGGCTAGAAAGAAACATTCGAAACTCAAAGCTCTTCGTCATTCTCTATTTAAGGTTACAGCTGAAAGAGACGAACTGAAGAACGTTTTGCATGAGAAGAGTTTCAAAGCAGCTTATCTTAGAAGGACAATCCTTGAGTTCACGCATGGTGGTAGTGGTGTGCTCCGTCTGAAGTTTAAGGTGACGAATGACTCTCTCAAAAAGTGGCTTGTCAAATTAGAAGGGGAGAATCTTCGTTTAAAGCATCTCTCCGAGGGGGCAATGTTAGGAGCACCTCTTGCTCTCGTGAAGAGCGAGCTCAGGGGAGGCCTTTCCATGAACTAACTCTACGCTTGCCTGGGGCCCTAAGGAACCCTGGCAATGCTCAAAGTGGCATGGCCGGCTCCTCCAGTAGGGCATCGATCGGTGAAGTAGAGAGGGTCGTGGGCCCCGATGGTGCGACTCGCTCCGTGGGATTGGACATGACTTCAGATCGCTCAAGGGAGAATTTTAGAGCTAGTGCTTCCGTTGGAGGTCGCAAACCGCGTGTCTTTGAAGAGAAATATCCCTCTACCACGGAAGAGCTGAAGTGACACAATTTAGCTTCGCTCGTCTAATAACTATTGTAACATTTTTCGTCAATTTTTTTTTGTCTTCTTGTAACGGCCTCATTTGCCCAATAACACTTGTAACCTCTCTTATTTGTGAAACAAACAACATTTTTTGGTTAAGTGATTGAGCATCGTTTCTCTAATTGTTTGCTAACACTTGTATTCTCTCTTGTTTATGAAACAAGATTTTTTAGCTAAGTGTGAGAGATCTGTTTTTCTCAGGGTTTGATAACATTTTTCGTTTAAGAGTTTTCAACAGTTGTGGAAGCAATTCCAAATGGCGAGCTACTTTGCACTTTCTCATTTGAAAGCGGCTAAAGTGGCGTCGAACCAAGTGTTGGACTCCGAACTTGTCGTTTGAGAGTTTTCAACAGTTGTGAGAGCAATTTTGAATGACGAGCTACTCGCACTTGCTCGTTTGCAAGTTGCTAAAGTGGCATCGAACCAAGTGTTGAACTCCGAACTTGCCGTTTGAGAGTTTTCAACAGTTGTGGAAACAATTCCCAATGGTGAGCTACTTCGCACTTGCTCATTTGCAAGCGGTTAAAGTAGCGTCGAACCAAGTGTTGGACTCTGAACTTGTCGTTTGAGAGTTTTCAACAGTTATGAGAGCAATTTTGAATGGCGAGCTACTTCGCACTTGTTCATTTGCAAGTGGCTAAAGTGGCGTCGAACCAAGTGTTGGACTCCGAACTTGTCATTTGAGAGTTTTCGTACTTAGAGTGTAAGTTTTGAGGCAAGTTTTCATACTTGTAGCGTACGTTTTGATGCAAAATAATCAGGTTTTTGACAATAGCTTTTCGAAAAAGTAAACTGCTTTTATAAAAGAGAATTAAGTGGTTGATTCTAAGTTGCAAGCCTTTATTACATAGAAAATACGACTAAGTGCAAAGAAAAACATTGAGAAATGCTTTAGGAAGTAATTTCTTCGAGCGGTATTTGAACACCCTCTTGGTACTTTATCAGGTGCTCTGCATTCCAAGTTCTCGGTATCTCCCGCCCCCCCGGATTTGCCTGTCGATAAGTACCGGACGAACCACTTTGGAGATCTTATATGGTCCTTCCCAATTTGGAGAGAGTTTGCCCTTTTTGTGAGGAGCTGAGATCACTAGTTTTCGCAAAACTAGATCTCCTTCCTTCAGATTGGTAGGGCGCACATTCTGATCGTAGAAATTTTTAACTTGATGTTTGTATGCCTGCTATTGTATAAATGAACGCTCGCAGATCCCGTCTATAAGATCAAGATTGCCTCTGAGACTGTTGGGGTTTTTTTCTTTATCAAACGCGATCAGGCGGGGGAAGGGTAGGTCAACCTTAGGTTAAGATGAAGGGAGATTACCGTGTCGGGGTTCTCTTAGTGGTCCGTAGGACCATAGCACATTCGGGAGCTGTTCGACCCACAACCCTTTGGATGCTCTATCCAGCCTTCGCCGGTGGCCCGGTAGGATTTGTTTGTTTGTGTGACCGATGGATTGTGGGTAGGAGGCAGAGGAGAATTGTTACTGAATGCCCATGTCGGCACAGAACTACTGAAAGGTTGCCCCTATGAATTGTGTTCCATTATCAGTAACTAGGATTCGGGGGATACCGAATTGGCAAATAATGTTTCTCCATAGGAACTGCAGGACCTTGTTCTCAGTAATCATAGCAATTGGTTCAGCTTCAACCCACTTATTAAAATAGTCAATTGCTACTATGAGAAATTTCCTTCGCCCGGTAGCCGGTGGGAAGGCTCTGAGGAGATCCATCCCCCACATAGGGCAGGGGATTGGGCTGGATAAGAAACGAGCTGGACTTGGGGTGTTCGTTTGATTGACGCAAACTTCTGACAAGAAGTGCAGTGGCAGACATGTCGCTGAGCATCTCTGGGGAGTGTGGGCCAATAGTAGCCATGATTGAGGATATTTCGGGCGAGGGATCTTGCTCCAATATGAGCGCCACCAATCCCTTTGTGGACTTCCTTAATGGCGTATTGGGCCTCTTCAAGGGTAAGCATCGAAGATATGGTCGGCCATCAACTGGAGTATATGAGCATTTGTACAAGACCCCTTCGATAATAGTGTAGCACTCTTCCCTTGTTCAGATTTTTCTTGCTTCTTTCTGATCTGCTAGAAGTATCCCCCCCTCCCCCTCCCAAGAAATTCGAACAATGTTTTCATCTAGTTCTCCCCGGGTGGAGGGAGAACTTCAATAAGGACTGTATAATCGAGTCCTTCAGGAGACGAAAGGGCTAATTTGGATAGGGCATCTGCTTGCCCATTTTTCTTCTCACAGTATGCGGATAACTTCCGACCCTTGGAATGCGCTTAGAAGCCGCTTGACTCGAGCAAGATATTTGACCATCCGATCGTCTCTAGCTTCGCATTCCCCGAGGACCTGATTAACTACTAGCTGAGAGTCACTGTATACTTTTACACGGTGAGCCCCTTCTTTTTGGGCTAAGAGCAAGCCGGCTATTAGGGCCTCGTACCCAGCTTCGTTGTTAGAGGCTCAAAAATTTATATGGAGAGAGTACTGGAGGATGAAATCATCTGGTCCCATTACAATAACACTTGCCCAGCTTTCGTCGAGGCATGAGGATCCGTCGACATAGACGCTCCAGAATGGGGGGTCTCTGTCTTCCTCAAGTGGGTCCGAAATTCTGCTTTCGACTATGAACTCTGCAAGGGCTTGGGCTTTGATGGCTATTCGCGGCTGGTAACTTATGTCAGGTTGATTCAGCTCGATAGATCATTTCATGAGTCTTCCCGAGCTCTCCAGTTTGTGTAATATCTGCTTCAACGGTTGATTGGTGAGAACGGTGACGGAATGAGCTTGGAAGTAAGGTTGGAGTTTGCGAGCGGCCATAATCAGAGCGTACGCCACCTTCTCCACTTTTGAGTAGCGGAGTTCGGCGTCATGCAGGTTTTTTCTGACGTAATATATGGGCTTCTACACTTTATTCTCTTCTCTTACAAGAACTGCACTTAGAGTCTATTCAGAAGTAGCAAGATGGAGGTAAAGTAGTTCTCCTGGCTCAGGCTTGCTCAATAACGGGGGGTTAACTAGATAGGTTTTAAGTTGTTTAAAGGTCTCTTGCTGCAGTTGTCCCCACTCAAAACTTTTAACTCCTCGAAAAGCTTTGAAAAAAGAAAGGCATTTCTCTCCTGACTTAGAGAGGAAGCGTCCGATGGCTGCGAGGTGACCCATAAGCTTCTGGACTTCTTTAATACTGGGGGGAGGTGGCATGTTAAGAATGGCTTGGATCTTCTCGGAATTGGCCTCTACCCCCTGTAGCTAACTGATGAACACAGTATTATTCACATTTAGGAGCAATAATCTTAATGCAATTGAACATTTAAAAGCTCTATATGTGGTATTTTACTCTTCTTTTCTCTTTTCCATAGGAAACAACCAAAAGCAGTAAAAAGAAGCAGATTCCAGACTGAGAAGATGATATACAGGGAACTGCAGTACAACAATCGACTTGCTCTCCATCAGTCGACTGAACAGAGAATTTGCTGGGGCTCGGCACAGTCAACTTCCCCGAACATCAGTCGACTTGACTGAGGAATCATGAAGCCACAGATGTCTCAACACCAGTCGACTTACACCCAAGGCAGTCGACTGGTATGCGGCGGAGTGAAAAGATAAGATGCAGCCGTATCTAAATCAAATCTATGCAAACCCAGGCTATATGCGAATAATAACTCCTCCAACAAATCAAAGCTAGATACAGGGGATTGGCAAGAGCACGTGGTTAGCAGATAAGGAAGAAAAGCAGAAAAGAGAAAGAAAGAAATCGTCGATCAAATAAAGAAGGAAAGAGGAGGATTTTCCTGAAAAAGTGGCAAACCCTAATTCTTGTGCCGTGTTTATAAATATCAATCAAGAGGCATTATTTTAGAGGTTCCTCCGCACTTTTCTCCCAACCCCAAAATCACGAAATCACAAGAGTTTCTGAATCGTCAAGTCATCAACAAAGAGCAGTACTGTATCAGCATAGAGGAAGGAGAAAGGAGAACAAGTACTAAGAAGAGAACGGCCGGTCGACTGTGTGACAGCCAGCCGACCATCTAGCCGAACTACATCAGTTTATTCCTTCTCTTTCTAATTCTTTTATGTTAATCATGAATTCGAACTTGTTGATAAATAAAAGTCTTATTATGTGGAACTAATTTCATAGTTGGGTAGATTGAAACCGTAGTTATGTAATGCTAAGTTTTTCTGAATGTTACTCTTTTACTTATTGATTAAACCTGATTGAAAGAATAAAAATTTACATGAATCAAACTTGTTTGGAGTTCTAAGGACAATCGACTGAAGTGACAACCAGTCGACTGACATACAGAACTTGAGATTATCAAGTTTGTGCAGTGTAGATCTGAATCTGTTATATGAGCATATTGAGACGACCCGTATCTCGTGTTCATAACTTGTAACAAGAGAATCTTTAGGGGTTCTTGGTTTAATCAACTTGAAGGATCTAGATCCGATACCAATTTCTAGAACTTCAAGTGTTTGTTCGTTTCCATTGTTCCTATGTTTTCTTTAAGTACAACTTAGTAGATACCATGCTAAATACTTAAAGAAAGAAACGAATTGGAGTAGATACCATGCCTAATTCTTGGCTTAGGGAAACATTAACTTTAAGGAGTAGATACCATGCCCTTGAAGAGAACAAACATGAATAATAAGAAGAAGTACAGAAGGCGACTTAGCATTATTGACTATTGGTGGAGATCAAAACCCAACTACTTAATAGATATTTGTGATTTAGCACTTCTTGATTTAATTTTCATCTTTTCATCTCTTTTAGACTTTTAGAACAACTCTTTATGATTCTTATTCTTTTTATTGGTTAGTAAGTTAATTTCTACAATCTCTGTGGGATCGACCCTTGCTATTGCTACGCTTCTATAAACGATTCGTACACTTGCGAGGTTTTTAATTTGTGTCTAGTTTATCTATTTATTTAGATCATCTAGATTGCACAACACTAACCATGAAGCCCAGGAATTTGCTTGACAATACTCCGAAAGCACACTTGGATGGATTGAGTCGCATCTTGTGCCTCCGTAGAACGCTGAAGGCTTCCTGTAGGTCATGGGCGTGGTTCACTTGGGTGAGGCATTTCACCAGCATGTCATCTACGTAAACCTCCATAATTCTACTGATCTGCTCTTGGAAGACCTTGTTGACAAGGCGCTGATATGTAGACCCAGCGTTCTTCAGCCCGAAGGGCATGACTCGGTAAAAATGTTGGCCTTGGTCGGTCACAAAAGAGGTCTTCGAGATATCAGGAGGGAACATTCTGGTTTGGTTATATCCGTAGTAGGCATCCTTGAAACCAAGAAGCTGGTGACCAGATGTAGCGTCGATAAGGGCGTCGATGCTAGGAAGAGGGAACGGATCTTTCGGACAGGCCTTGTTCAAATCCGTGAAATCAATACACATCCTCCATTTTTAATTAGCTTTCTTTACCATTATTACGTTGGCAAGCCACTCAGGATAGTTGACTTCTTGGATGAAGCGAGCTGATATGAGTTTATCCACCTCTTCTCTGATGGCTACCTGGCGATATGGGGCAAACTTATGACGTTTTTTGTTGAACGGGATTAGCTTCGGGATTGACGCTAAGACGATGGGTGATGAGGTCTTCTGATATACCGGGCATGTTAGCTGTTGTCCATGCAAATAGGTCTTTGTTGTCTCTGATGCACTCGATGATCTATTTTTTGACCACTTGCGAGAGGACCCTTCTCACTCGGAAGGTCTTAGATGGGTCTTCTTCAGAAGACGGGACTTCCTCTAACTCGTTGACTGGTTTCGAGATGATTTGCCGACCCATTTGAGGGACCTCTAACGAGTCGAGGAAGAGAACTGTACCACCTATAGCCGTAGTGTAGCACCTTCGGGCCGTCTCTTGATTTTATTTGACTTCTCCTACCTCTGTAGAGGTCGGGAACTTCATTTTCATGTGGAATGCGGAAGGGACGGAGCGAAGTGCAGTCAGGCCTGGTCTACCAAGAATGGCGTTGTACGCAGCTTTCACATCTACTACCATGAAGTCTATTGTTTCTATTTGGCTTGTTAGGGCTCCTCCCGCGGTCATGTCCAGGGTGAGCACCCCTTCAATCAAAACTGGGGCTCCTGAGAATCCGGTCAGAGTGTATCTTGCTGGGCGGTCTCAAGTGAGGCCAAGACCTTAGAACGCATCTAAGAAGAGGATGTTAACAGAGCTCCCGTTATCTACAAGGATCCATTGTACCCCGTGATTGGTCATTTGAAGGCTGATTACAAGTGCATCGCAGTGGGGCATTCGGACGCCTTCCAAGTCCTTATCGGAGAAGGTAACTGGGACACCAAAACTCTTAGGAGGAGGGAAGTTTTCTACGGAGTTGACCTCCCGGACGAAGGCTTTGCGAGAGGAGTTAGACTCTTCCCCCATGGGCCCTCCATGTATAGAATGCAGAACTGCCCTTGGCTCGGAGTCTTAGGATTCCGCTGGCTTCTCGATTCACAGTGGTGGAGGATCAACTCTATCCTTCCTCACAAACTTGGCAAGTTGCCCTCACTGGATGAGGACCTCGATTTCGTCCTTCAGGGCTCGACAATCATCCGTGTCATGGCCATGGTCCTTATGGAAGCAAAACCACTTGTTTCTGTTCCTCTTCTTGACAGGTGTATTCATTTTCGAGGGAGGTTGGAGCAGACCCTCTTTGCCAACCTCCATGAGGATGGCTGAGACACTGCATTTAGTGGATTAAACTTTTCAAAGCGGGGAGGAGGGCAGCGCTGACCGCTGTTCTAGAGCTTCTTATAGCCTTCTTCTTCCGCACCCTTCCATTTATTTCCGGATAGGGGCTCCTTCTGGTATTTAGGATGGAGAGATTCTTCTGCCCGGATATATTTCTCACTCCTTAACAAGAGCTCCGAGAAGTCCTGGGGTGGCTTCTTGGCGAGGGATGCTTTTAGGTCGACATGATTGATGTTGTGTCGGAATGCCGCAAAGGCCACCGCCTGATCAAGAGAGACGATAGATCGAGCCTTGGTTGTGAAGTGTTGGACATAGACCCATAGGCCTCTCCGTTCCTCTGACTAAGGGCTAATAGGGATGCACTCGTCTTCTCTGTTCTGCGGCTACTGACGAAGTGGGTGAGGAAGCATTCCTCAAACTGATCGAACGAGAAGATGGAGGTAGGGGACAGTCGGGAGTACCGTTTTCTCGCAGGTCTCTTCAGTGTGGCTGGGAAGGTCTTGTAAAGAAGCGCATCTGAGGTTTGGTGAATCATTATGAAAGTTTTGAAACTCTCGATATGATCAGCTAGGTCTGTCTCCCTATTGTAGGACTTGAAGTGAGGGGGCTTGAAGGTCTCAGGGGCCGAGGTTTTCATGATGGCCCTGGAGAAGGGAGGCCTGCTCGGGCGGAAATTCCTCACCCGCTGTTCCTCTTCCAGGTCAAGTCTGCTAAGGCATCTCTCCATCTCATGGAGATGGCAGTGGACCGAGTCGTCCCTCCGGTCGGATCTAGTTGAGCCTCAGGACTCTCCTTCATGCGTGGTGGTACAGCAAGGACTAAGTGCACGCTGGTCATGACTCAGGGTATGGCGAGGGCTTGGTGCATGATGATAGTGGTTGGTGGCAATATTTAGGGCTCGTAGGCTGTCCTCTTTGAAGTTCTGGAACTCTACCTGAGTGACTGGTGCCCCTCCAGCTCGGCGGTCTCTAGGCACCGATCGACTTGTTGGGGTAAGACTTCTTTGCCAACAACGTGGAGGGGACTCTCTTCGCCTCCTCATGAAAGGGGTTCTTCTAGGTCTTGGCCTGTAGGGGATCAGACTCTCGGGGCCCTTTGACGCTCAGGGTGAGGGACTCATCTAGAGATCGCCTCTCATTCAAGTGAGTTCGGAGGTCTACCCTCTGCTAACGGTTAACAATTACTTGACGAAGATCCCCTGGAGCTGGAGGACTTTGAGAGGCCATGGAGTCGGTTGAAGGATTGTGAACTGAAATGTGGTCATGGTAAGAGTGTTGTCCCTGACGGCTTTGATGGGAGCCCCCCGGAGCAGCCCTCCTGGACCTAGGAGGAGGCTGTTGAGAAAGAGGTTGTTCAGGCTGTGGTTGCTAACTTATTGGTTTGGTTGAGGAAGAACATCTTACAGTGGCGGGGGAAGAGGAAGAGGAGTGGCTCTCTGGCTGGACGCCGCTGCCTTCCCTTTCCCTTTTGGAGGCATGACTAGAAACTACTTTCAACAGGGATATGTGGTTGGATCGCTTTTTCTGATCCCACAGACGGCTCCAATATGTTGTTGCTGATTTCGGTGTGGGAGCAAACAAATAATTTGTGAATTTTCTAGAAATGATAAAAGCGAACCTGTTGACTTCTTGCCGGCGTTTGACTGTTTCTTGTCGCTGCCACTAACCTGCAAAAAGTTCAAAACTCCGGGATGGATCTCGACGACGAACCCTCCAACGCTCAAGTCAGTAATCAGGAAGATTATAAAAGAGCGCTTTGTGGAAAAAATATTCATTACCTTTCTTATGATGGGGGTCGAGGGGTATTTATAGTCACCTTTTGAGACGATTTAGAGATAATCATTTATCTCTATGTCCCAATGTTTTTGGATAATCTAGAGAGTTCAAATCGTTTCATGATAAGAGTTTTGGTTTAAACCGCCTCTTAGAGATAACCATGAATTCGAATTACCCTCTAAATGACTTGGGCGGGTTTGTAATGGGCCTCCACCCTTACCCAGTAGGACAAACCCGTTTTTGGGTTATTGGGCTTGAAAATGGCTCAATTCCCATTTCGAACCCGTTTGTGGATGAAATTACCGTTTTACCCCTGAGAGCTTCAAGATTCGTGCCCGATTTGAACGGTCCCGATTTAACCCTATTTTTAGCTATATCAACTAGAATGGAAATCTAATGTTTATAATAACCACAAATATACTTATGTATATGAGACATCAATTTAATCATTATACATGAATTTGTCTAGCATGCATACAATCCTAGTGGAGAAACATTTTGTAACTTTAAAGAGAATTACATATACGCATAAAATAATTTCTATTACAAAGCATTTGTAAAATTCTGTTCAAAGAAACTATATAAAATTAAGGAAGCACCAACACATATATTTTTCACACATATAATCTAACCACAACCTACACACAATTTAAGGATGAATACTACTACTACACAAAATTTAGAAAGTTGGAGAACACCCACACATTTATATATATATTTGTAAAATTTAGTATGCTACTACTAAGAATAAATTAGAAAGTTAAAGGAACACCCACTCAATCATTTTCGATTGGCTCGAGTTGGTGTATCTATTTTGATGTTGATTCCTCATATACGTAGAAACTACACAGCTCGTCGTTGTGCCCCGCTTCATGCCAAGCTTCGCGCTTAACTTCCATGACAGTAGGGAGTAATGTAACACCCCAGAAATTTAAACGTATTATTTTGAATTATTAAATAATTTTAATTTAACTTATTTGACTATTTTGACTGCTTTGTGAAATTATTGTTTTGCACGTGCAAATATTATGAAAGAAAAATTTTTAAAATTTTTATCAATAAATTATTTTCTATTATGTAATTGATATGTTTTATTTTTGGAATTATTTTTTAATAAGAAAAACTAATTTTGAAATTATTTTGAAAAGAATGGGACTTTTTCGAAAAAAAGCAATTTGGGTCAAGACATGGGCCCAAAAGTTTAAATTTAAAATTTTAATGGATGAATAAGGGGGGCCGGCCAACTCTAAGGATTTAGGGGGATTAGGGGAATTAATGTTGGAACTAATTAATTGAGATAGTTGTCTGAATTTTGTAAAGAAGTGTTCTTTGGAGACTTATCTGCAAAATTCTTCATGAGAAACCCAAATTGTATCTCGGCCTATATTAGGAGGGCATCAAGTTTCGGACCCCCCCCCCCCCCCCCCCCTTTATTATTAGTTTTTGGTGATTCTTGGTGGCTTTGAGAGGTGATCCATTACTTGGAGAAGAAGGCTA
The DNA here is from genome assembly GCA_017893485.1 of Hemerocallis citrina. Classification (NCBI taxonomy): domain Eukaryota; kingdom Viridiplantae; phylum Streptophyta; class Magnoliopsida; order Asparagales; family Asphodelaceae; genus Hemerocallis; species Hemerocallis citrina. The sequence goes on from CM030368.1 coordinate 56,369,538, forward strand.
TTACTTTGTATCAATTTTCTCTAAGATGTGGGCGTCTCCTCCATCTCTCTTGTCTTATTTTTCTCATGAATATTGTAGTTGCACGCTAGGATTAAACCTTTTTGAATCTATGATTATATTAGCATGTTGTGATGTTGTTTATGAGAAAAATTGTAAAGATGAATAATAGATGTAGATTTATGGATTGTATGCACGAAAATTTAACCTTGAATGTATGATGATTTATTACTGAATGATTGGATGATATTATGCATAAAAGGTCGAATTTTTATCTTCGGAAATTGATTAAAAGAAACTATATATTGATGTAGAAGTATATATCTTGTTGTATAACGTTTAGATGCATGTTTAAGAGATTAAAAAGTGAGATCTTTATTAAATATTCACTTTTTTTAGTTGAGAAAATTTTATCAATGAATTGTTGAAAGATTCGTGCATGAATAGTGTATTTTGCGAATCGATGTATGAAGTATAAAGTGGCTAGGTTTAGGGTTTCGATGGCTAAACCCTAGACCTAGGGTTTTGGTGGCTAAACCCTAGACCTAGGGTTGGAAGTGTGGGGCTCGACCTGCACAGTGCAACCCTTGGGTTTGCACAGTGCCAGGTCTCGGCCTGGGCTTGAAGGGATTGGGTTGGAGTTCTTTTGGTGTGGGGGTTGGTGTACTAGGGTTGAGCACCCTAGTATATGTGTGGGGGTGTATGTATGTGTATATATTTTGCAATAGTATTAAGTTTTATTGATTGTTAAATCAAGTTTTGAAATCGCTAAATTTCATTTAATATGTTCGAGCTGTGTTTCCGAGTGTGCAAATCTATATTTTGATGGATATAATTCTCAGCTTTTGTCATGCCCCACTTCCCAAAAATACGAAATACGAGTACATGACATTAGCCCAGCGAATGACTAACGTCACCCATAAGCTGTTTATCCAATCAACTCAACAATATAATCAATACAGAACAATTGCACAGGCAATAATAATAATCTCATGAATAATAATACTTGGAATGAAGCAATATGAAATATCCAAATACAATAAACCAACATCTGGAAACAAATAATAAAATCCGGGTCATAAGCCCAATACAATAATAATCCAATCACAAATAGATAATAAGTCTCAATACATTAAGTTTGATAAAACAATAAGCAATTAAAAGCATTAAAATTTTCAGAATCTTTGTTCTCCAATCCCAGCAGGTAATTCTCCTTCATTACCTGTGAACACTTCATCTAAGAAGAGGAGAAAAATTATCCTTAGAGCAAGTCATGGACAATAAGTAGAGAAAGCAAGGAACAATGGAATAACGATATAATAATGAATTCAATGGATCAATAAGAATCAATAACATGGGACAATAGAAATAATCAATATCATTATAATCGGAGCAATAGTTGTAAACAATGATTCAATAGTCGATAACAATATTCAATGACTAATAACAATAACACTTAGCCAATATTCGATATCAATAGGAACAATGATGAACAATATGGAATGTCGATGTGTAATCCTTAAGTCTATTATTCATTTTAATCCTAACTAATGTAGCACATCATGCGTCCCATTTATTTACCACATGGTTGCTACATACAAACAAGTTACATTTAGACTTAGAGGATGATTTTATAGTTCATGTACTTGGCACGATAACAATGTTCCATCCATAACGATAATTTATCCATAAGATGCTACAAGATCACAAGAACACAAGATCATAAGATAACGATATAGGAAACCATGAGCCCCTTATCCGAGTACAGTTCCTATATTGTCCACGACTGGAGTCAACCCTTAAACTTCGGCATGTTAATTATTTTATCGATACAACAATACAACATGCAATTAAGAGACATTTAGAAGACAATAGTATCAATAGGAGAATAATAGGATAGTAACATGAGGTAGAAAAATTAGAATGATGAAAATAACTCATTAGGATCATGCAATACAACATACACACTTCAATTCATGCAATACTATGATATAGGAACAATTAATCTATTAAAAACTAGAAGATAAAATTCTGGACTGCAAGAGTAGGCTGTACAAAAATATAATTTTCTTCTGTTTCAGAACTCAAAAACTAAAACTGCTAGAAATTCTAAAAACTAGACTTCCACACGGTTCCAACGCATATTTAAAGTTCAAAATCCGACAACATTAGCTAAGTCAAACACATCGTTCTTTACACATTTTATGTTCAGGCAGAAATTTGACATCATATTGTTATATTTTTAGAATCGGCAAAAACTTGATATAAAATTCATCAAAAATATTTGTTAAACTCCTAAACATGTTAAGTAACAATATGGAAATTTTTAGATCAAAATTTTATCATTTGATCAACCTTTTACCGTTTAAACATGAAAGATATAAGAATCTGAAAATCTGGAAGTAAAAACACAACTGTAGTAAAATGGGCATTACATTTTCTACACAACTAGGAATTCAGAAATTCAAGATGTTCTAAAAACTAGAAAGATAAGGCTACAACTCTTATTCAGAAAGTAATTTATTTTGAGATCATTTACTCAGTCGAAAATAGCAGACAAGACACATCCAGCAAGCAATATATAGGTTTTTGGGGGTATTTTTCATGAAAGAAATTAATTAAACATGATTGGTATCAATTCTATTAGTCGATAAACTTCTCAATCAGCATGATGGGATATAAGACATGGTGAATAAAATTAAGAAAACATACATACACTAATTAACATCAACCAACAACAATCAATTAACCAAACATACAACCTAACAATTATTTCTACAATAGATTAATTGTGAGACAATTATATGAACAACCCTATTCTCAATTCTATATGAATGAATGAAAGATTCATTCTTTAGAGTCAAAAGTGGTACGATATTAAGTAAATTGGGGTTAGCTCATATAAAACCTCAATATACCCAACAAAAGAGATGAACAATGTATAATACGATAAACGAAGGGATCTACTTGCAAGAGTTTCAACAAAACTGGAATTTGATACAATTAACAATTCAAGAGGAAGTGACTTGCCTTTTGGACGAAAAAATTGAATATCAAGAATAACGGGATGAGAATCCCGGAGCAACGAACCATCGCGAAATCACATGCACACTACGTGCACAAAGAGCAATGACAACAAGGCGAAAGAGACAGCAGCGGCAGCAACGTCAGCTTGGCATCGGGGGGGGGGGGGGTTGACGTCGAGCAGTGATGCGACAGGCGGCGCGACTGGGCGACGACGGCACGACTGGGGGGTTGACAGCTCGGTTGACTGGCATCGACTGGAACAGGGGAACGGCAGAGGAAGGGGGAGTTCACTGGCGTTAGGTGTAACCCCTGTCTTCCCAAAAAACGTATTTTTGTGTATTTTATGTATTTAAAAATTTTCGCAAATTATTTTTTTCAGTTTTCAAATTTTTTTTGTCAAGATGTATTCTTGACTCTTCTATTAAAATCTTTTTTTTTTCGATCAATAATTTTATTTGCTTTCGGTTATTATTAGTATTATTATTATTATGTTTATGATTATTATTATTATTGTTATTAGTATTATTACTTTGATTGTTTATTTAAAAATCTAGTTCTATTTATAAATTATATTTGTAGTTATTTCACATAAATTATATGTTACAATACAAATTATATTTTGTTGAAAATCCTTATTTTATTGGTTATTTTATCTTTTTTGGATTTTAAACATATAACTCTCATAGATTTACTCTGTTTCATGCACATATAACTCTGTCTGATAATAATTATAAAATGATCAAGCCGGAGTTTATGAGAAAAATCTAGTAGTGGGAAAGCATAGAAATGTGTACTTAGAAAGGGACCCGTGTTTCCCATATGATTATCTGTTATCTGTTATCTGACCTTGTCTACATTAATTCCTATAGGAAGATATAGGGAAGAAGAGAACCACTAGGTTCTATTTGTCTGTTTGGATCTGTTATCTGACCCTGTCTACATTACTTTTTATAGGAAGGTGTAGAGAAGAAGAGAACCACTAGGTTCTATCTGTCTGATCTGGATCTGTTATCTGACCTTGTCTACATTACTTTCTATATGAAGGTGTAGAGAAGAAGAGAACCACTAGGTTCTATCTGTCTGATCTGTTATCTGATATCTGTCTGAACCCTGAGTACATGGCCCTATATGATCCCCTACGAAATCTACAAACGTAACTGTTTTGAATGTAGCAACCATGTGATAAAAGGATGGCACATGAAGTACTACCTAGTTAGTAATTAATACAAGACTTATAAGTATCTGAATCTGACATCTGTATCTGACATCTGTATCTGATATCTGAATCTAAATCTGAATCTGTTAACTGTATCTGATTTTCTGATTATCTGAGTATCTGTTATCTGTCTGACACTATCACTTGACACCATTATTTGATACTACCATCTGTATATCTGTCTACATACGTATGACATCTGACACTTGACACATGTTATCTGTATCTGTTGATATACCATGCTATCTGATTTGTTTTCCTGATTCATGTTAGATATTACATTTCTGTTGACACACTTACACTATGCTATGTTTGTTCTGTTATCACTTTATATTTGTTATTTACCCCATTTACTTGTATCCTGCATTACAAGCGGCCCGTAACATGCATTGACGAGAATCTTGTTTCTTTTTTCTCTTCCTGCAATTTATTTAATTACAGATTTTAGTGATCAGCTACCCGATGGAGTATATGATCTAAAGTTCTGGTTGGCTAGAGCTTTTGCTATCTTTATTTATTTCATGTTGCTCATTTTGAACAATGTATCTGTTACTTGGATTCTTTGTGTTTGGACAGTATGACCCAGAATTTTTGACTTGTTCAGATATGATTTATTTGAGATTAATACATTATGTTTCAAGTAAATTCTATTGGTATATTGATTCAATTATGCATGTGGTTGATTCTCTTGCTAACGACTCTGATTATTTTGTGAGATGTTGTAAAAATTCCTGAACAGCTTATGGATGATGAAAATCATTCGTTGGGCCAATGTTATGTGCTCGTATTCTGTATTTTTGGGAAGCGAGGTGTGACATTGGGCGAGGGCATTGGGTGAGGGCATCGACGAGATGGGCGGCGCTCGATGGGGACAGGGGGCGCCGGAGTTGGGTCGGGGAAGATGGTTGAAAAATTTGGGTGGGATAGCTTGGAGGTCGGGGAGAGAGAATTTCACTAGGAGAGAGAGAGGGGAGAGAGGAGAGAGAAATTGTGACGGCTACAAATTGTATTATTAGGATTTTTAGGGTTTGTATTAGGGTTGTATTTATAGAATAAAAGTAGATTGTTGGGTTTAGTGGGTTATGATCCAATAATAGTGGGTTTGGATTGAGAACAAATCGCAATTGGATTTTAGGGTTCAAATAAAATACCCACAATTCAATAAAATAAAATTCACAAGATAGATAGCCCACCAAAAAGAAAAAATAGATCATGAACGAAAATTTAAATCCAATTAAATAGATGAATAACACAAATGCAAAATAATATCAATTGGGCTTGAAAATAAACTGAAATTCGCCAGGAAAATCAGAACAAATAAAATAATAAAATAATTCAATAGATGGATTTTAAATAGATTAATAAAGGAATAAAAATTAATTATTATAATTATAAAAATAATAATAACAAACAACAAAATAATATTCGAGTTTAACAATTTCATTAAAATAATCCAATAATAATAATATATTAGATTTTAGGCTGAAATATAAATAATTGATCAATAAGATATATGAAGTAAGATCAAAACACACTATTATTCGAAATGAATAAAATTTCCGATTAGAAAATACTTTAATAAAAGATCCGAAATGAATTTAGCACAAAATAAATTTATAAAAAAAATCAAATTATAGAAAATACACGAAAAATACTTATTGTCGGAAATGGGAGTTACAGTTTTGAAGGGGGTATATGTTTCAATTTTGAAAGATGAAAATTGTGAATTTTAAAGGGTTTATTTTCAGTTTTTAAAGAGGTAAAGTTTAGGATTTTAGAACTAAAGAATTGCATATTTTTGGGATGAAATCGCAGAAAATAAAGAGGCTTGTTTTCAGTTTGGATTTATTTGAATTCTAGAAAATTGATGTTGGTTTTATATATCTGGAATGAGGAATTTAAAAGTTGATTTTAAAGGATTATAGTGGATTGGATTTTTGTTTTCATAAAAGAAATAGTCTTTTACGGTAACGATGGTTTATTAAATGAAACGTGAAATGTTGAAGATATTTTTTGGATGTACGAATGTTTTATTTTTGGAATGAAGTATTCCGTTGAGGTTTTGATTTACAACCTTGGTGTTGTGGAAAAAGTGTTGTTTTCATAGAAGTGTAAATAATGAGTATTTTTTTATGAACCAAGTGGAGGTTCTTGATTGAAAGTTAGCGTTATTGTGAGATCCCTAGATGGATGCTTGAGGCATCGAGTTGTGAGCACTAGAGGCTGAGCTGTAGCGCCCCGATTTCCAACACTGGGAGGCCGTGACACGAGCCAAGACCTTTTCTTCAATTAGTCACAATACACAGAAAAACAGGAGAATTTAAAACTTTTTATTCAATACACAATGTGTTACAAGTTTGAATATTGTACAACTGTAATACCTTACAATAGAGTTACAATATTACCTTTACATTTCCAAGTATTACAACCTTCAACATCTTATATCAGAGTACCTCTCAACTAATGGATAATCAATACATATACTGCAGCGGAACTAAACATAACATTGACTCCTTGCTTTCCTCGCCTTGAGTCCTCCTGAATATTGCCTTTGTACTTCGGCGATCCAGTACCTATGGAAGTGGGGACGTCAGTATTCACTGACGCTTAAGGGCTGATCATATAGCAGCAAATCTCCCAAACAATATACAAAATATAGCAATGGTGTTGGTGTAGTTTAAGTGTTCGTGAGTGCTAGGACTAGACTCTAATGCGATATTTAAAATAGAACTAGGACGCTTCCTATCCTAATGTCAGCAAGTCTCCGAAGCAACATGCAGCCCATACTACATGCGACTCCATCTCAAGCCGTTTCTCCATATATAGGGATTGAACCCGCGTTATAAACTTCTAATTGTACACAACCTGTTCTTGACACCTACACGTGACTCGCGAGGCTACAGATGTGGTCATGTGCCACTGTTGTATTTCGCCAGTGGTGTCTATGTTCGCCACCGCGACCCGGCTAACCGGACCTCACTCAAAATAGACGAACCCAACGTATCGGGCGTCATTCCAACATCAAACTATAGGGTTTCGCAAGCGCAGGGTAGCACGAAGCCTACCCTGTGGCACCCTCTGGGGTATCGCAAACACAGGACTGCACAATGCATCCTGTGGCACCCCTAGCCACGGTACTTCAGGAATTAACAGTGCGAGATACGCAACCCGTGTCCTCAACTTGTGAGATGGCACCGTACGTATCCCTTTGACGGGAAGGTACAACCCAATACACCACCTATGATCTGCCTCAAGGGACGAGTTAGTGTAAGGGGCCCCCTACAACTGACTCTTCTCTCCCGGCAAAAGGGTTTAAGTAAAACGATCCTTGTAAGTCACTATCCTAATGATATCCCTGACTCGAACAATCCTAGGGATGACAATATTATAAACACAACATGCTAGGCCTTCAAAGTAGACTTCGCAAGACAACTCTACTAGGCTGCTCAACCTAGACTTACCAGAATCCCTCAGGATCTGGTTCGTGGCTCATCGATCCAAGACTTGGGCCGTGCGAATATACATGCATGCCGCTACCCTAGACTTTGATTTCGTCTATACTCCGATCCTCGATTAACCTGCCCTGGTTAAGATTCGACGGTACACATGGAGTGACTCCTCCACAGTTCCTTAGGGTGAGAAAACATATGTCTTGATGGTCGATAGCCCTTAGGGTGGTAATATCACCCCAGACGAGCACAACGAACTGTGTACTAGCTAACAAGCTATACACGAGTAACCACCACATACGAGCCAATAAGCCACGTATGAACCAATAACTACCTACGAGCCAGGCGGGCCTCGTAGGAGATAACCACGTACATACCAGCCAAATAAGCCGCGTATGAGACCAACAGCTACGCACGGGCCGGTCGAGCCACGTACGAGACAACCACCTACATACGAGCCAAGTAAGCTACGTATGACCCACGGCTACGTACGGGCCAGTCGAGCCACATACGAGCACAACCATGTGCAAACAACCATACAGGTAATCAATCTTAAAAGCAACCAAACGTGCTTACTAGCAAACTTAATCTTCTATTATTAGAAGCAACAGAAGAATCTACTAGTAGTCTATGATCGGTATTCTACTAAGGAAGAATCCGAAGGCGACATAACAGCCTTTATCGAACTAACTATCACTAGTGGTCTTCCCAATCCTTATTACTTCAACCTATAGCGCCTTAAGTATGGCATACAATTGCAAGCATCTTCCTACGACAATCTAATCATATAACACAACCACTCACCATGATACTCTTAAGTATGAACATGATTAATGCTTGTGCTCACATCGAGCTTAAGCATGAAAATCACTACGACCTAGACATGACGTCCACTATAGTCAAGCATAGGTTATAATTTGAGCATGAAAGCTTACTTCTTATCATGACTAATCACCACAACTCAAACTAGTATGAACAAGCAACATTTCAAGGCATAGTAGGTAATTCTAACACTATCCCTACAACATTCTAGCATGTATTTGATCTTTGGCATGGTATAAAACACAACATAAAATCACTACAACTAACCATGGGTAGCTTCTTTAATCTAAGCATGAATATCATAGCATGGATATCATTAACCTCACATGATCAATAATTAGCATGACACCTACTTACTTAGCATGAATGATGACTAAGCATGATCACCTACTAACATAGCATGAACAAATACTTATCTAAGTATGGGTATCATGTAAACATGAGTATTCATTTAATCTAGCTTGGTATACAACTTACTTAAAATCTAAACTAGCATGGCCTACAACTTACTTATAATTAAGCTAGCATGGCATACAACTTACTTGTAATTAAGCTAGCATGGCATAGATCTTACTTACAATTGAAACTAGCATGGTATATCACTTACCTACAATTAAACTAACATGGTATACAACTTTTCTACCACTTATCTAGCATGGCTTACAACTTAATTACCATTAAGCTAGCATGGCATGGGTCTTACTTACAATTAAACTAGCATGGTATATCACATACCTACAATTAAACTAGCATGGTATATAACTTTTCTACTATCATCCAAGCATGAATCTTCATTAAGCATGAATAACTACTAAACATGAATGTCTTGCTAAGCATGGGTAGCTACTAGTATGAACATACAACATTCCTAAGTATATATGTATATATACATATACTTCTAATCATGGTAAGTAATTTTATCATGGATCCTACAACATTCTAGGCATGATTAAATTAATCTAAACATGGTAGGAAACTCTTAGATTGAGTCCTACAACATTCTAAGCATAAGTAGACTAATCTAAACATGGTAGGAAACTTTTTGGATTGAATCCTACAACATTCTAAGCATAAATAAGTTACTAAACATGGTAGGGAATTTTTTGAATGAGTCCTACAACATGTATGACATTCTCACATGTGATAGGCAATTTTAGAATTAATCCTACAACATTCTAAACATAAAACATGATAGGATATTTTTCGAAATAATCCTACAACATTCTAAACATAAAGCATGATAGGATATTTTTAGAAATAATCCTACAACATTCTAAACATAAAGCATGATAGGATATTTTTAGAAATAATTCTACAACATTCTAAACATGAAATGGTATTCCTAAACATGATAGGAAATTTTAGAAAGCATCCTACAACATTCTAGCATGAAAACATGATAGGTACTTTTAGAAGAAGTCCTACAACATTCTAAGTATAAAACATGATAGGATATTTTTAGAAAAAATCCTACAACTATCTAAGCATAAAAAACATGATAGGATATTTTTTTGAAGACATCCTACAATTTTCTAAGCATAAAAACATACTAGGATATTTTTAGAAATCATCCTACAACTTTCTACTACTACTACTACTCCATCATAACACACAACTATCTATCACTACTACTACTTTATTTTAGTCAAGAACATAACACCCAACTATCTACTACTACTACCACTTCACTCTTATCGAGAACACAACATACAACCTACTACTTTTTATTTTAACATGCTACTACTTAATTGCTTACTAGTATTTATCATCACTAGAAAAAGATCCTTTTTATTTATCCTACAACTAGTGATTAATAAAGAAAAGATCTTTTTATTATTTCTACAACTAGTGATTAATAAAGGAAAGATCTTTTTATTATTTCTACAACTAGTGATTAATAAAAAGAAGATCTTTTTATTCTACAACTAGTGATTAACAAAGAAAAGATCTTTTTATTTTACAACTAGTGATTGATAAAAGAAAAGATCTTTTTATTTTCTACAACTAGTGATTAACAAAAGAAAAGATCTTTTTATTATTTCTACAACTAGTGATTAATAAAAAGAAGATCTTTTTATTACAAGAAAGAAAATTACAATAGAACACATGCTTATTGTTATTAGTCCAAGTTCAATCAAAGTCCTACAACCAACAATGGTTGTAAAAATGTTCATATGCTTATGTATACCAAGTCCTACAAGTCCTACAACCCCCAATCGGTTGTATGTTCAATGTCATATGCAATATGTCTTTTTAGTCCAACAATCACACGTAAACAACAACTACAATAATAAAGGTTTGATCTTTATATGTTTAGTAGTTACTACTACCACTTTCTTTCTTTTATTTATCATTCACAACACAACAACACACCCATCAAAACAAAAGAAACAAAACAAGAAGATGAGAAGAAGAAGTCAAACAACAAAACTAACAAACAAACAAACAACCAACCAAAGAAACAAATGGAGAACCCCCCACCTTGTTCTCTTTGTTGGAAGAACTTGCTAGCTAAAAACTTCTCCTTCCCCTAGCTTTTAGAAAGCTTCTATCAACCTACAAAACAAAACTCTCAAGTTAACATGGTGATCTCTCTTTCTTTTCCTTTCTTTCTTTCTTTCTTTTTGATCTTTCTAAAATGAGACTAAGGTGAAGGAAGGGGGTATTTATAGGTGGGGAGAAGGGTGATAGTGCAAAATTGCACATACACATTTGCACAAAAGCCCTCCCCTAAAATATGGGCCGGCCATACCATGGTAGGGGGTTGGGGTGAGGTGTAGGGTATGGTGTGGGGGAGGTGTTATGTGAGGGAGGGGAGTTTTTAGAAGATTACCTCCTAATTCTCTTATGCCTTTGTAACCCTAGGTTTAATCTCCTAATCAAACCCTAACAATCTAATTGAGTTTTGTCATAACAAAACAAGTATTGTCCAAAAATACACAACACACAATTTGTATAATGTACCAATCGACATACTACACGTATGTGCGCATATATGTCTGTATACCGAAAATCTTCGCATAATCTGTATAAAAATAATTAATTCTCGGAAATAATAATAAAATAAATTTTATTATTAGTTCGGAAGATCACAGTATTAATTTGATACAATACGGATGTATACTGACTGATATCTGGGTACAGGTGATGTCTATGAATAAACCGGTTGAAAATTACCAAAATAATTCAATTTTGGAATAATAATAAAATAATAATAAAATAATAATTTATATACGGTAATATCCGTCCGGGATATTACATGAGCGAAACCCAAGGGTACCGGCAGTGGTTATTTGATAGTAGAAATTAGCCAGAGGGGCTAGTGTTCCTAATTTTGTTTAGTTAAATCAGGTAGGGTTTGCTAACTCTAGGTGGCTATGGTTAATTATGTTTGAACCTCAGGATAGGCACTAGATTGGGAGTTGTAACGGAACTAAGGCAACGTAAGTATGGGCTTTGTACAGTCGGACGGGTGTATTCCGAGACAGTGTGATTTTTACGTCCTTCTATTATGTTCGCGCGGTATACTTGTACAGTCTGGAGGATTGTATTCAAGGTCTGGATTCTATTTGCGGAATGTCTAGAAGTGAGATAGATTTAGTACGATCGCGCGGTACACTTGTACAGTCAGGCGGATTGTATTCCAAGATTAGGGCCTGTTTGTGGAATGTATGGTATGTTCGCATGGTACACTTGTACAGTCTGACAGATTGTATTCTGGGATTGAGGTCTATTTGCAGAATGTTTGGCAAGAAGGTGATTTTCCAGAGTTAGAGTGATGCTTACGGGATGCTTGCGCGTTTAAGCTTGTATAGTCAGGCGGATGTATTCCGGGGCTGGGGCCTATTCGCAAAGTATATAATCTTGCTTTTGTCACCGATATAGGATTGCATAGCAAGGGATTGAACCTTAAATGAGGTGAATGCTATGGGCTTGCCCTCGGACCTATGTAGTATGAGATATATAGAATCCGAACTAGTATGCAATAGTGTGTTTCATGTGCATTGTGTTTTCTTGAACATTGTTTTATGCATCTTTGCTTGTTTTACCTGACACATAATTATTCTTTCAGTTTCAGTATTAATTGTTGATTTATGATTCTTTTATTATTGTTTTTATTTGTGCAGCAAGTGTGTGGTTGTGAGACTTTAGAGGGTCGCTGTTATTATCAGCATTGCGTCAATTTCATGCATTCAACTGACGTACCCACAGTTTTAACAGTTTTACAGGATTGCAAAGTGAGTGGGTTGAACAAGGGTTAAAGCTTGGATTTAAGTGAAGACTGAAGTTTGAATGTGCCAATGAGTTTAATAAAAGCGTATTGAAATTTTCGTTGTGCATTGTATTATGGACTGTTGTAAGAAAGTTTTAAATTTCCCTGTAACTGTAAAATGTTTGGTTTACATTTGAAGATTCTAGATTTATATTTCTTATTTCTATTATGAAAATTCGGGGTGTTACAGAAGTGATGTGTATATATATATATACATATATATATATATATATATATATATATATATATATATATATATATATATATAGAATAGGAGTGAGGAGGCAGTGGAGCTTCGATGCGTGTGGGGTAACGTGAAGTAGAAGGAGGGGAGTCTCGGGTGTATGAATAGAAGGATAAGGAAATGAGGTTCGGGTTGTTTGGGCAGCAAAGGAGATGGAATAGGCTACGGATGTTGAAGAAGAATAATGGATGAAGGTATGAGTAAGGAGATTGAATGACATATGTGTGTGTGTGTGTGTGTGTGTGTGTGTGTGTGTGTGTAAATAGGAATAGATAGTGGAGTGGTTTGGCTAGTTAAGAGAAGTGGGGTGGGGGGGCATTTTTAGAAGTGAGTCGAGAGGTGGGATGATTGAAGATTAGGTTATTGGGAATATATATATATATATATATATATATATATATATATATATATATATATATATATAAGTGAAGGGAGTGATCCAATGTGCTTCAAAAGTTTCTCTTGAAGCTAAAACTCAAAAAACTTTCTAGCAGTGAAATTGCTCAAATTGCACTATGGGAGAAGTTAAAGTGAGATGAGATCACACTAAACTACCCCAACGTTAAAGTGAGATGAGCGAAAGAAATTCAAGCAATTGGATCACTCCCATTATCATATTGCAGATCCAACGGCTATGGGAGAAGTTCGCTACTGATCAGGTGCGAACCAGTTCGCTCCTGATCAGTTCTCTCTCTCTCTCTCTCTCTCTCTCTCTCTCTCTCTCTCTATATATATATATATATATATATGGGAAAAAGGGGTATGAGCAACTTGCTCATTTAGTAAATAATCAATTGATGATGTGGCATACATGTGATTGGAAATTTCTTAAAAGGGTTAGTTGTCCAATGTATCACATGCATGCGGCATAATCAATTGCTCATTTATTAAATGAGCAAGTTGCTCATATCCCTTTTATATATATATATATATATATATATATATATATATATATATATATATATATATATATATATATATATACTTATTTAGTAGGGATATAGATAGTAGGTTTGGAAAAAATGAGTTGATTAAGAGGCGTTCAATTCCTAGTGTATGGGGTATGCACGGATTGTTATTTTGATTCTCCACAAATGTACATATAAATATCACAAAATTATTTGACATAGTGGTACAAGTTCAAAAATAAAAGAATATGTTTAATCAAACTTAGTTTGAGTTATTTCTAAATAATCCTTTAAATTAAGAAAATAAAATTTAAATGCATGACTTCATTAATTTTTATATTGAAAAAGATAAAATCGACACTTGCACTGCTAACAGGTGCACAGAATATGCGTGCATTACACGTAACGGTACAAAATACATGTGCGTAACACATGCAGTGCAAAATTATAATAAATCAATTTTGCGGGATGTTACATCGTCTCTTCGAGTTTTACCCTTGGCCGATGTATTTACAAGTCCCTCTCCACGAGCATTCGGTTGAGAATAAAATCTGAGGATTGCCCTCCGACCTAGCCAGTGGGCATACCTTCCTTGTTTCGGAAGAGAACCAAGCTAGTATCGGGGACAGACGCCTTCAGGCTAGCCACGTCCTGCTCCACCTCTTACAACCGTCGATTGTGGTAGTTGAACGCCTTTTCCCCATCAATCGTTTCCTTCAGAAAATGGACGATGATGTCCTCAGCCTGACGCAATTGCCCTCAGAGGATTCAGATATCTTCCTAATATCTACTTCTCTGAGGCTCGTACCTCACGATATGATCCATAAAAGAATTCTTCTTAAGACTTGGACAAATGTGTGAAGCACGAAAGATGTCAAAAATTGAATGAATTCTCATTAAACGGAAAACATATAGGGGGCGGTGACCAGTCCGCGTTCGACATCAATACAAAAATGAGGAATTAAGACTTTCTATTTAAGTGAAGGGGGCACCTCCTGAGAAGAAGATTGAGGAGACTCGGTCCTGAACTCCTGACGCTCAGCAAGAACCTCCTCGTCACCCGAAGGCAGCTCTGTGGGGGTCAGAGGGGTACTGTTGGTCTCCGGTTCGAATGAAAGGCCATCAAGATCAAGGTCAGGGTACCTCTCACTGACATGTTCCAGGGCTCGACCATAGCCCTTGTCTTGCCCCGAGATGATCATGTCCATAATGCCATCAAGCTCTGCCTTCAGCTTCATCCGCTCCGCCTCCCAAGCTTCTTTTTCTGTTATCAGAATGTCTTTGTCTAAGGCCATGAGTGTGAGCTCCTCCTCCAGCTCCTTCCCTTTTCTCTCGAGGACTTCCACGTGAAGCTTCTCCTTCTGCCACTCCTTCTCAAGTCGGTGCACCTTCCAGATGGCACACTTAAGCTGTAAAACCCCGAATTCCAAAACAGACTGAATTCGAAGTTCCACAGGATCTTTACACTTCTCTTCGTACAATTTTTCAAGGAAATTTAAACTTTACTTTACATCAGAGTTACATTTACATTTACACTTAAACAGTGGAAGCAATTTACAATATTTCCATAAATAAATGTACAACACTTGAAACATTGTTTAAGCTGCTTGCATACTTTAATCTTTATCAATTCCTTTATCCTGCATAAAGACTGTGGGCATGTCAGTTCATTCAACTGACGAGATATTATACACGGCCATCCTCTCTATGCCGAAACAGTATAACGATTCTCAATGCTTAACAAACCACAAACTTGTTCACAAACAAAGCTAAGGGGACTATCCTATTGATATCGTGTTGTGATTGTGCGCCTAGTCCTTAATACAATTTATTATTATTATTAGATGACACTAATGCGCACTTGTTCGGATTCTATGCATCCCATACTATATAGGTCCGAGGGCAAGCCCTGAATCGTTCTTCAACTTGTAGGGTTCGATCCCTCGCAATGACTTAATCTACTACTATAACTACGGTAAGTATCCTAGATGTTCTATGAGTTACGAGCCCATGTCCAGACAACCTGGAGGGGAATCCCACATCGTGACATGACGCATCATGCAGAGCCTATGGTCAATTCAGCCTCTGTCATGGACCATGGCACCATCCGTAGTCAATCAAACATCCCACAAGCATTGCCACGATCCCGATAATTCCAAAGTAGTGTCCACGCCAAGACTTGACTCATCAAGTAGGCAACCTATGAATCACTCTCACACCGTAGACTCGAGGCCATCATACTTGTGTTTTTCTCTTACTTTCATCACATCTTCTCTAGTGTTTGGTCCTTAATTGTATGAATCATGAATAAAATCAATTTCTAGACTTAACTTTTTCCTCTATACCGGTTTTAACCATCAATCAACGCATTTGACCCAAACCTGGTCTTTTATCTCGAATATCATATCAACATTTCTTTCATTGCCGGTATGAGGCTTAGCTCATAATCACAACATTGGGTTTCTTTCATACTCATAAGTTCTCTTTCATGATAAACAAAATTCTCATTTCATGTTCATAACATTCATGTATTCGTATTCATAAGATCTTTCATAACTTATCAAACATTCAATTTCAATTTCATGTACACTATCATGCATAAACAAATGAATTCAATTTTCCCAACTAGTCACATTCAACAATTTGTGCTTTCCACATAATTCTCTTGATCTTATTTTAATCCATACTAATTTCACAAATCCATAATTTCAATTTATTTCACAAGTCACAATTTCTCATTACTAAGTCTCATTTTAAATTTCTTCAAACAACTCATTTATTTTCTTTCTCAAAATTAAACAAGTCCTTTCTTGAAAATAGTCTCAAATTTTTAATTACAATACACCAAAAGTTATAGAAATTATTTCATAAAAATCTACGTACATGTTTTCAAGAATTTTTCTGTATTTTTTCTCAATTTTATTCAATTTAAAAAACTTCCAAAACAATTAATTTTCCAAAAAAATCACTTTTTAAACCGAAACCCACGCTCGAAATCGAACCCGCGACCCTAGGCCATGTGGCTCTACAGTGTCCGCACTGTGGAGCCCAAAAGCCACTGTGCCACAGTCCCAAGCCGATATGAAATGGGTCCTTATCCATGTGTATCGACTTTCGAGTATTTGGATTTTAAAAAAAAATCAAATTAAAAGGCTCCTACCCAGTATCGAACCTGAGACCTCCCGGTCAGCTCGCAGCTACAGTAAAACGCCACCGCAACTCAACCACTTGGTCTAAGGGACCAGGTTGTAAAAAAAGAGTTTGATTGTGTTTAATCTAGTCTCTGTTCATTTCTAATTGTTTCTCATAATTCCCAAAATGTTTTTAGTCCCTTTTCTTCTCCTTTTGAAACTAAACTTTCCAGATTGTAAAATATATAAAATTACAGTAAACTAATATTTTTATAATCATTATTTGCCTTATAAAAATGCATTTTTGGTCTTATTTTATGTTCTATGTCCATAATTTCGACATTGAGAACAATTTACATTTCTACATAATTCAAGAATTAGATTTCCACAAGACAACTTCTTTCTTTGTTCTTTTACTCATTAATCAACCTACAACATTTTTAGGATACCAATTCTCACTTTTCTACAATAGTGTAATTTTAGTTTAAACGAACAATTATACATGATGCATTTAATTAACTATTTGTCTCACAAGCACAAATTCTCCATAGAGCATAACTCATAAACATATAGCATGGCAAGATGATAATTTCTAACACTTTGATTCACAATTTAGCAATCATTTTATCAATCATTCTCTAATTTATCATTTCATCTCAAAAAAACAACCATAAGTCTAATTTATTTAGTTTTCTCTTAGTAGCAATTTATTCCTAGCATGGTAACTAGATTAGAAGCATGAGAAACACCCACCTTATTTGGAGAGAAAATTCACAAAAGTCCTAGGAAAAACTCCTAGAATGAACAAAAGGGTCTTCTCCTCCTAGTGTTTGATGAGTCCAAGCTTCCTCCTTACATCTTTGTGTTTGCCGCAAGCCCCTTGCTCCTTGGATGATTGGTCGGCCTCCTCTTGATTGAACACACACAAGCACACTCAATCTTTTAGAACTCACTCAACTCTCACTCTTTTGCTCACTAATGTATTTCTTTCTCTTATGATAAAGAATAGGTGCAAGAATAACTAATGAAAGGGGGGGGGGGTATTTATACAAAATTTTAGTGAAAATAAAGGGCTAGGATTAGATCAAGTGGTTTAGGATCAAGAGTTTAGATGAAATAGGGAGTTGCTATAACTTTTCATGATGCAAATAACCACCTTTCCACCTCATCCACTCTCCCTCTCTCTTGATCCTATCTAGCCACACCCAAAGGGTATGTTTTGCACACCCTAGTGCAAGCACGTGCCATCTAGTGCCCCCCTTGTTTACAAGTTGTTCATGTTTAATTAATTTTTTTGTTCATGGAATGAGTCTAACACTACAAATTAGGTTATTAAAAGAGATTTTAAAAATAAATGGGCTTACTAATGAGTTAACTAACTATGGGCTTCATTAATTTAATTAATTAATTAATTAAAGTGGGCTACAAAAGACAATTATGACAAAATTAAATTAGGTTCTCTTAGATAAAAGAGAAGAAAATAAGATTACTAATTTATGAAATGTTTTTAGAAATATACATGCATAAAAATTGCACGTGCACAACATGGTAAAATAAAAAACATTCTAATTAATATGATTTAAAAATCCAGGTACATAAGCGCATGCTCATATTGCCTCTTCATTTCCGCCCCTTGAAGCATAGTCTGCAGGAAGAAAGTAAAACGCTTAGAAAAATACCAAATGCAAAAGCAGAAGACACGACTGTCTAGACCAAGCCTCTACCATGATAGAAGCTTGAACGAACTTGAGATATCTTGAGTCAGGAGTCTCCGTGGAAAGAGCTCTTCTGTCCCTTAGCGGGGCAATGTTGTTAACCACCTCGAGTTCCACAATAGACTCCATTACGGAGTCAGCCAGCTTCACAGCCCAATCGGACCTAAAAGTCTTTTCGGCCTTATTGTGGAGGATGGTATTGAACATAAGATGGAACAGAGAAAGAGGAGACTCGCCCAGCTCGACAGCCCTGAGTGTACTCTCGCTCGGCTGATCCCTCGGAGTTTCCTCCTGGTCATGGATGATTAGATCCTTCAACCTCTTTGCCCTATCGAATTGTCCCCTCGGCGATGCATTGGAAGTCGAGGCAGATCCCCTTTTCTTCCCCTAAGGGTCTACGATGGCCTTTTCCTCCGCCTGTTCGGCCCGCCAAGCAATAATAGCATCGTCCACCTTCATGGCTGCAAAGGAAAACACTACATTAAAATAAGGCGAAAGAGTACTACAAAAAGAAACTAAGAACTTATAGGGAACGTAAGGACTCGGGCCGCATCCCGCCAGCTTCGTCTCATTCATCCTCTCCCAATTTATGATGTTACCCCCCTCGAACAACCTTGTAAACTCTACCTCCTACTCCGAAGAGAAATCTGAGGGCCTCGGACCCTTCCTCTTCGGG
This sequence comes from Hemerocallis citrina, assembly GCA_017893485.1. Classification (NCBI taxonomy): domain Eukaryota; kingdom Viridiplantae; phylum Streptophyta; class Magnoliopsida; order Asparagales; family Asphodelaceae; genus Hemerocallis; species Hemerocallis citrina. The sequence continues at coordinate 56,388,996 of CM030368.1, forward strand.
AACTCATACGACCACTGAATGGGGATAACCTAAGGCTCGGGACTGCAGACAATGAAGTACTTCGCCTTCTAATCCTTGATGGAATTTGAGTGGTTGTGTTGTTGGTGTATGCCCTAGAGGTCAGTTGTGTATTGACACTACTAGTTTACATTGTATCATGATATTTATTTCATATATGAGACATTTCATTTATTGCATTGTTTATTGTGATTAAATGAACATAATAAAGTCCTTAGAATAGTAGATTCAATATCATAGGATATCAAGTGCATGACTTGATTGTGATATCCTATTGGTTGTAATCATAACATTATTCTTAAATGTCCCTGGTCAAGTATTATTGTGAATTAGGACAACAATTATTAATAGAGACTAGTATGTGCATAGACTGATGACCATATCTCACGGGTCATGGATATGAGATATCAAGTCTTCATATGGGTACATATTAGAGTAATAATGTACTGGACTGACCCACCATGAGAATGCTGTATGGATCATTATGTAAGTGTTATAAGCGGTTCTCACAGTGACCATGGTGTATGTAGTCCTTTGACATGAAGTTACTACGGTTTCTTACATGAGAAATTATATGTTTTAATATCGTCAAATGTTGCCTGTAATAAGGTGATTATAAATTCAACTATTAGATATACTACAAATCATGCGGAGGGATGTGTGACTTAGATAAGATTTGTCCCACTTACATAATAAGAGTGATATCTATGGGCCCCTTGATTGAGTGAGACTGCAAAATGCATGGTTGTGCCCAAATGAGTCAATATGAGATATTGAGCTCATTTGTTTTAGTAAGTCTACTCGGACATCAAGAAACCAAATATTGAACTATAAATGGATGGCACGCTCTATGCCTTGTGGTCAATTAAGATATCTGGACAAAGGGACTAGACTACATAGTGACATTGGTCACGGACAGGTTATGTCTAATCACTGACAATCCCGTTACCTGAGTAGCAGTGATGTATTGCTCGATACCGCTCACTATTTGTACTACTAGAATATGATTTTAGTATTACTGTCAACGTAATAGGAACCTACAGGGTCACACACTTAAAATGGATCAAAATTGGAATTTAAGTTCATAAGATGAATTTAATTGGGAATCCAAGTAAGATTTCGACAACTGACATTGGTTGGACATTTAATTAGATTAAATGGATTAACTAATGTTCAAAGGCCCACAAACAAATCTGACCTAGGTCAGATTGTGAGCCCAACAACCTCATTACTCTTTTAGGGTTGATTTTCTGCACCTATATATATGATACGTATCTGTAGAAAAGTTACACATGAGAAAATCCTAGCCGTCACAGAAATTGTGTGTAAGAGAGAAAAATAGATCATGAGGAACTTCCCTTTCCCGCAGCTAGCACCGCAATGTGAGGGAAAGCTTGATTTGATCCGTTCGTGTGGATACCGTAGAGACACCGCAATATTGTAGTGATGTGATCGGCATACTATGGAGACATATAGAACCACTGTAATAGGTTATGGGTTGGACGAATCCTAGCGCTGGGAATTAACATCTTCAACTCTGATGGGATATGAAATGTATCACGGATGGTGAGAAGGTCAGACGCCACCAGAGTATTCTGTGTTGTGTCCGCCTCTATCTTCGGCATGTTCGACGAACACGGCTGTACACCAAAACATACGGCGTCCCTAAGATCTTTCGGATACATCCAGACATGCATATCGCCGAAATACGGTCGAAACACACCCTCCTCGTGTTCGTAGGCCATCTGTTCATATACCGCATCAGGGGGAAGGACTACCTTCTTCTTCCTCGGAGGTTGACGGAAACAAAGAGGGGGGATGGCAACAACGCTATCAAGGGATGAGGTCTCGACTTCCTGAAGTGGGGATTCACTTCTTCTTCGCCCTCCTCCATCGCCTCCCAGGGGCTCTCCCTCTCCTCCTCTTCGTCCTCCTCCTTGAGCACCCCAGAGTGAATGCGCTCCACTCTCTCACGGCTCTCCCTCTCCTCTTGTCTAAGCACCTCAGGCGCCTCCTAAAAGTGACCACGCTCCTCCCCCTCCCCCCCCCCTTCGGTCCCGAACTCTACTCAACCTCCATTTTCTCTACCAGATATCTAGAAGGAACACGAACGGGTCTCGGACTCTTGAGCTCACTCCCCGACAAGGATGACTTAGATGAAGATCTTGAAGACAAATCGCTTCGGCCAGAGGACGAAGCCGAACCACTCGATTGATCACTAGAAAAGATAAAAACGCTTTACCTGCTTACTGATTTAGGAAAAAGTTGTTCTTGAGAGAGAAGCTCTGGCTGAATAAAGAGAAAGTAATCCTAGAAAGTAAGAAGGGGAAGAGAACTTATAGAGGGGAGCATGACTTCTCGAATGACCCTAGTCACGTGACGTCTTCTTGATAACTACAAAACCATGTAAAGATTCCAAGATGATCATGCAAAGTCACGTGAGTACCGGGTCCAATGTCACTTGCCCAACTTCTCTGCAAATATGCTCAAACCTCGCCATCAGCATGGTACTCCGAGCCACTTGTGGATTTCTCCACAACTAGGCTCGCACCTCGAGCCTCGCCCTTCGACATGGTACTTCGAGTCACTCGCGAATTTCTCTGCAAATAGGCTTGCACTTCGTGCCTCGCACCTCGGTGTGATATTCCGAGCCACTCGCAGATTTCTCTGCAACTAGGCTCACACCTCATGCCAGCCACTCGCGGATTTCTCTGCAACTAGGCTCATGCCTCTCGCCTCTTGCCACAACCCTGAACATGGTACTCCGAGCCACTCGCAGATTTTTCCGCAACTAGGCTCGCTCCTCGTGCCTCGCCCTCCGGCATGGTACTCCGAGACACTCGTGGATCTCTCCGCAACTGGGCTCGCACCTCGTGCCTCCACCCTCGGCATGGTACTCTGAGCTACTTGCGAATTTCTCTGCAACTATGCTCGCGCTTTGTGCCTTGCCCCTCGGCATGGTATTCCAGGCCACTCATGGATTTCTCCGTAACTATGCTTGTGCCTCGCGCCTTGCCCTCAACATGGTACTCCGAGTCACTCGCAAATTTCTCTGCAACTATGCTCGCACGTCGTGCCTTGTTCCTTGGCATGGTACTCCGAGCCACTTGTCAATTTCTCTGTAACTAGGCACATGTTTCATGCCTTGCAACTCGCGAGTCGCTTCGACCCTTGCCCCTTGCACCTCGTGCCTCGGGCCAAGACAGCTGAACCTCTAGACCCCTGGAAAAAGGATCCAACGTCATCACAATAAACATATCTTCACACCGACGTGATTTTCTCGCAAGTTACATACTCCTTGAAGGTGACCGAAAGCTCACCTCAGAGAGTGGAGGGCTTATGATGTGGGTAAAAATCACGGATAATCGGAGCCTCGAGATATGTGCAAGGATCGTTTATCCCCCATTAAGACCTACTCAGAGCCGTCTACAGGCCCACCACCTAGGGTCAGCCCATTAAGAAAATGTTTATCAGCTATTTATAGGTGGTGATTAAATCCCCTAAAATCGGGGGAGTGATCATCCATCACATACCTAACCCATGAAATTTGATTAGGCAGCTGGGAAAGTTTTCACTAACTCACTCTTTACGGGCCTATAAATACAGGCCACCCTCCTCAGTTACCAGGTAATCAATCCTTTGCCACTAAACCCTAATTTACACCCTTGGTTGCTGACTGATTGTTGGAGGGCCTAAAATCGGGAATACTCCCGGTTTCACATGTTTTTTGCAAGAATTCGGCGGCCAAAAACCACCAGATCTACATACCCAATCACATACTAGCCTCACATCATGATCAGATCTACGGCTAATATCAACGTTTTCCATCTAATATAAGAAACCATCATTTGTTGTTCCCACACCAGAAATTAGCAACATCAGTATTAAGCCGAGATTATTTTTTATTTGGGGGGTGGGGGGGGGGGGGGGTTGTTGAATTTTTTTTTTCATACTAACCCACTTTTTCAAAATATTGACCAAATTGACCACTTTCGAAAATATTTACCCAACTGACCAGTTTTGGATATGTCAACATAAAACGCTATTGTCAATAAGAGCATATGTTATTTTGATGTCTTTGTTGCCAATAGAGTCACATGTAAAAAGAAATTTGTTGCTGCTATTGGGAGTAACGGCATCAGTATATCTCGCATTTACTTAGGAGTACGATGACTTGAGAAAAAAATTGCAAGTGAAAATCGCTTATAACTGATGTCGATATTCACAATAACGACATAATAGTCTGATGCCGCTATTAACAATAACGACATCCGTACAATCTACAGTGTACTCCAAATTTTGTGCAGATGCATTAACTTCAAGTCCAATTCCGACCTTTATACGGTCAGTATCTCTCAAAACTCAAAACATTAAAGTTGTAGATCTTTTCTTGGTGTTCCATAGCATTTTGATTCATTTCTATTGGAGTACAGATGATAAAGTTATGCACATATTACGTAGCGATGTCGAAATTGTCCAGAAAAAATTAGAAGTGAAAATCGCTTATAATTGATGCCTTTATTCCCAATAACGACATAATTAGCCTGATGCCATTATTAGCAATAACGGCATCAGTATAATCCACAGTGTACTCCAAATTTCTGGATAGTTTCGACATCGCTACGTAATCTAGAAAAGAATTCCCAAATTATGAAATACGAAACATGTTACTTTATCTCTCTTTTAAAAAATATTGTAGTACATGAATTTTTTACGATTTTTTTTATAAAAAAACTATCGGATGGAATAACATGTTCCGTCCTAAATTTTTTTAAAAACTGTCGGACGGTACATGTTATACTGTCCGATAAGGAAAAAAATAAAAAGAAAACAGACAAAACAACATTTTCCATCCCATTGTTTTTTTATAGAAAATTTAAACCAAGTCCAAATTCCTCCTTTTTTTTCATAAATTGTGGAAAAAAGAAAAGAAAAGGAAACGGAGAAAACAACATATTCCGTCACATTATGAAAAATTTAATCCAAGTGCAAATCCCTCCATTCTTCATAAATTGCTAAACCAAAGTCTATCTCAGTTTTAAAAAATTGCAATAAAGTCCAAGATTTCCCAAATATTTTTTTAAAAGTAATAAAATTTGGTCGTCTTGTTCCATCCGTTCATTTTCTTTCTTTCAATTGCCAAATTTTGGCAAACCATGTCTGCAGACTAACTCCATTTTTGCCCTTTCGCATTTTGGGTGTGGATGCTCTTAGGTATTATAACAATTATGTTAATCCAATACACGAGCTTACAAACTACTCGAAGAAGTATAACAAATGTAATCTTGATACACATTGTTGAACATACATAATCTGATATCAGATTCCGTTTCTTGCTTTGTTCTTGTCGATGTAACAGCTTGCAAAGAAGAGGTAAAGCACCAGCTCAGCGGCACTGAGCCCAGCAAGAAGCCAGTAAAAGTAATCGAGATGAGCTCGGTTCAAATTGTTCGAGAACCAACTCTGTCCTCCCCTTTTGCTTACTCTGTCAATTAACGAAACAAGAAAACTACTAAGGAAGCTCCCGATGCCAAAGATACTTAGGTACAAAGCAAGCCCAAGGCTCCTCAGTGAATCGGGCATCTGATGGTAGAAGAATTCCTGCAGTCAAACCATAGTGAACACGTCAGCTATTCCATACAAAACATGTTGAGGAACCAACCACCATAAACTCATCGGTATGGTTGCATTTGGGAGATCAATGAGCCCCAAATCTCTTGCGGTTTTGAGCCTCTTCATCTCAACTAGTGCTGCTATTGCCAGTGAAATCATTGAAAGGACCATTCTGATTCCAATTCTCTAGAGCATGGAAAAACCCGACAGTAGTTTGGAAAAATGTCTTGCAATTGGGACAAGGATACGGTCGTAGATTGGAATGAAGGCAACAATTGATGCACTGATGAAGCTCTGGAGTGCTGCTGGTGGGACTTGGATGATGGAGCCGATTCTTCGGTCTAGGGTGCTTCCTTGCTTGGTGAAAAAGGTTGAGGATTGGGCGAAAGCAATGGCGTATATTAAGCATGTCGCCCATATTGAGAACAGTCTGAGTATTCCCTTGGTTTCTTCGACTTCTCTTTCACTCCATTCTCCTTCCTCAAGCCTGTACATGCAAATTCCAGGTTAGTTTGCAAGTACCACTATACCATCCAATAAAGGATGAAACTGGGACTATAATCCAATATTGGCAATTTTATCAAAGTGTCTTACTTGGTCTTATCAGGTGTAAGGAGAGCTTGTGCATCCCCTCCTTCTTCTTCTTCTTCAGATATAGTAAGATGACTTCTTTCCAAAGCATTCGAAGAAACTCTCCAATTTCTGATTATGGTACCCAACGCTCTTCCAATCCTGGTAAACGGGCTTTTGTTTTCCATGAGATAGTATCTATAAGTCTTAGTCCCGAGCAAGAAGACAGCAAGAGTAAATACCATGGAAATGCATGGGATTCCAAACCCGAAACCCCAGCCGATATTATCTTGTACATAGTTGAGGAACTAAACAGTGATGAACGTGCTCGAACACATGGAGAAATACCACCAATTGAAGAAAGAACTCTTGGAAATTGCTTCATTGGGATCATTCTGGTCGAATTGGTCAGCTCCAAATGCCTGAACACAGGGCTTATGAAATCCCTGAGCAAGCCCTACGAGATAGATGGAGAAGAAGAAGAAGCCAATTTGAAATTGAGTTGGAGAGCACAATTTTGAGTCTAGAGTTTTGCTGCAGTACTCGGTTGGCCGGAGAGTTGGCATCACTGACGACAAGGTCAGCATTCCTAAACCCTGTGAAAAATCACTCTTTCCATTAGTGTATGCGGCATAGTAGTTATTTTTACGAGTAAACTAGAAAAATTGACATATTAAATTTTTATATGAAGTGATATCTCCTTTCACTATTCTAGAAATACCGCAGAAGAAAAGATTGGGGCGTATCATGTATAAGATACAGTTTTAGTCCATTTTGCTTCTGGTTGGCATTATAAGAGCATCCACTATCGTTCGTGCTAAAATGTGCACATATAGCATTTAGCAAATAGCAGAAGATGGAGAGCGTTGTAGTAGTTAAAAGTTCAAAAATAGAAGAGACGGAAGATCATCTTCTTCCGTCTAACAAATATTTTTTTTATTTTAAATGGCAATTTTTTAAAAACCCAATGGCAGTTTCGTAAACATCAAAAGTAAATTTTAATGGAATGTCTGGGACGGAAGTAGATCGTCCGTCTCCACTTCCGCCCCCTGAATTTTTAATTTTATTTTAAATGGCAATGCTGTAAATATAAAATGGCATTTTCGTAAATTTAAGGGAAAAAATTTCCCAAACAGAGGAAAAAATTTATTATTATTAATTAAATTTCTATGTACCTTAAAAAAATAAATTTTTATAAAAAGAAGAGATCTCTCTTCTTTTATTATTTTTTTAGATAATTAAAGTAGAGGACGGAAGATCTTCCTCCGTCCCTCTACATTTCTGCGATAAAAGTGTTTCTGTCCGACCCATTTTAATATTCGAAAAAATTGACAGACGGAACTCGATCTTCCATCTCCTATATATGGATATCGCTATATTTGCCTGCTATATTTAGACGCGTACTGTTCACTCATATTCGAAAAAGTTGGTTTTTAGCGAACAATAATGGCTGAAAAAAAGTCAAAACTTCCATTTAATAGGTATATAGCGAACGATAGTGGATGCTCTAATGGTTACTTGGAACTCCAAAAGAAATTACAAGCTTTGAATTCTTTTCCAACTCTGCTCATTTTTCTCTAAATATTAGTAAGTGAAATATTTACCATTATCTCTAATCTCTAATATCTCTAATAATAATAATCTCTACTACTATAATGGGAGAAGGCCTTAGTGTAATTTTTTCATATCCCAACCCGTGCAACGCACGTTTAATTAAACTCTACAATATAAACCAATGAAATACGTATAGTACACGTTCAAGTTTATTACCCTCTCCCTATCTCTCAAAAAAACCAAAAACCCTACCCTCTTCATCTCCCTCTCTCTCTCTGCACCTGCCTCGTGGGAGAAGGATCATGAAAAGTGAATGTCAGTCTATTATTTTACGTGTTCCGCACGTGCTTCTCACACTATCATATAAATAAATAGAATATAAAACAAAATTGTTCAGACGTGCATTGCACATGTATTTACTAGTAATATTATAATGGGTGAAGGCCTTAGTGTCATTTGTTAATCTACCAACACGTGCATCGCACGTGCATAACTAATATCATGGAAGTCTCGGGTTCGAGTCCTCACTATGTCAGGTTTTTTATTTAAATTTTTTATATTATATATGCATCATATGTGTAAATTAATATCCATCTATCTATCTATAATATAATATATCTACTTCTCTAATATTTTAATGGGAGAGTTAGGATTGTATAACCAAACAAACACGTACATTGTAATCAAACAAACATATGCAAATCACATGTATAATTTATATAAATTAGATTTTAGGTTCGATACAACAGTGGAATTTTAAATATATATATATACTAGATTTTTCCGTGGCCACGTGCCTACGGCACGTCTTTAGAACGATACAGCATATGAAAAGCCTTGTAAACAGTAAATCAACAATTATGTAGTTGAAGATTGAATAATATGACAATAATTAGTTGTAAATAATAGTCCATGTTTCCATTAGTATATGATGAAAAATAATAATAAATTGGGGTATAAAAGTCCATGTTTCCATATATATATATATATATATATATATATATATATATATATATATATATATATATATATATATATACTATTTTAATGGGAGAGTTGGGATTTGTAACAAACAAACCCTAATTTTGTAACTATATAAACACGTATAATACGCGTCCAAACTATATCCAACAAATATATATGTGCACCGCACGTGTAGCCCAAATCAAAACATTCAAATATAAACTATTTTTTTCTTATTCAATATATATTTATTTAATTTGATGACTTTATTTTTTTTAGACGTGCATCGCACGTACAAACTACTAGTATATATATATATATATATATAGAGAGAGAGAGAGAGAGAGAGAGAGAGAGAGAGAGAGAGAGAGAGAGAGAGAGACAGAGAAATAATTAAATAAATAAATGAGTTGTTTGGGTGGGGGGGGGGGGGATTTGAATTTGAGTTTTGGGGAAAAACTGGGGGGAAATGTGTTTTGTGATATTAGATCTGGCTTTTGATTTTGGGGGGATCGAAGGAGAGTCACTTGATAGCTTTCTTTGTGTTTTATTATATAGATATTTTTTTAGACGTGCATCGCACGTGCAAATCACTAGTTTTATTAATGAGAAATAATGAAACAAATCAGACACAGAATAAATTCCAAGAAAAACAAAGAAAGAAAACAAAACACATACACGAAGAAAACAATAAACTCGTCTCTCTGAGTTGTCAATATTGTTCACTACTACACTTGCATCTTGATCTCTGTCCATCATCTCTCACTCTCACCCAGACCGAAATGTATAGAGTTCGCAATTCCTTTTACCCAATCTATTTTCGATTGGGTACTCAAAATGTGTTTACTGTCTGAAATAATGACTCTAATAATATCCTCATCGACCAAAAGTGTAATTAATAATCTACCTCTAGCAGTAATTTATCCCTTACTGTATACAAGGCTAAAATGCAACAAATTACATGATTTTTTAGCAAAATTCAAAATACTACTCTAAGTTTGTTTTCTAACAAAAAAAAATAACTTTAAACAGTTTTTGTGGGCAACTGATCTATACATATATATCTATATGTTATGCTAAGACCATTTTTTGTCCAATGATTTTTCTTTTTTTTTCTTTAAAAAAAAAGGGCAAATGTAGGGGGCAACACTTAAAGCTGGTATCAGGTCCTATCGGGTCGGGTCCTCCACTACCCGGACCCGGACTCAGTACCTCACAGGTTCAAAATTTGGACCCGGACCCGGATCCGGACTTGCAAGAAACGGGTCCGGGTCCTAATTAAAAGAAATTACCCGTCGGGTACGGTAGTAAAGAATAAATATTTGCACTTAAGTTTTTTGCACCCGATACCCTACGATTCTAACAATTTTAGCACTTAAGTACATGAATTACTATTATATTTACATATCTATCTTCAACAATTACTTTTATATGTATATTCCTATAACTATATTATTCAAATTCTATATGTTTGGGGGTATTTTTTAACAGGTCCGGTTCGGTTCTATTTTTAGCGGACCCAGACCCAGACCCAGACCTGAAAGTGAATCAGGTCTTATTTTAGGACCTGGACCCGAACCCGAACCCGTATAGATCGGGTCGGTTCCGGTCCAATGCCGGGTCCGGGTATCGGATAAATGTGACAGTGCAATGCGAACACTCCACTCTTTCTCCATCCAAATTTTAAACTGTAATCATCTCTAATCTCTAATACTATAATGGGAGAGTTGGGAATGTCATTTGTAAACAACCTATAATTTGTACACAATCAACCATCTAATCTCAACCATTCATTTTTAAGTGGGAGTTATATTAGCCATTCATTTACTCAACTGTTGTTAGTTACCATAATACCCTCAAAGTTCAAATTTATTTACGACATAATTATTTACAAAAGTGAACCTCATATAAAATAAAAGTTTGTGCCAGTATGGGTAAATTGTAAAGAATATGTATGAGTAAAATGAGGTCTCAGGTTCGAAGTCAGCTTACGTCTTATTATGTACTCTATACAAAAAGATTTAATTAAAACGTGCATTGCATGTGTAGATTACTAGCATTCCTTAATCGAATCTAAAAATTGTGCAACGTTGTATAGATGTTATTAGGATAATATTTCAAAAACACTTATGTTATTTCTTATTTTTTAAAAATTCTATGTAATATACTATACAGGGTTATACTAGTAGTATGTATTTTATCACAAAAATACCCATATACTACAAAAGATATTGGAATACCCGGCGAAACCACCCCGGCGTTTGGATGTTTCGCCGGGACATTCCCCGGTGCTTTTATAAAAACGCCAGCGGGGGTCCAAAGAAACCCCGGTGTTTGTTAATAAACGTCGGGCAATATCCTATCTAATACAACCCACACCCCCTGATTATTGCCCTGATTATTGCCCACTTCTCTCTCTCTCTCTTTCAGGTTTTGCGCCCACACTCCGGGCTTTTCTCTTCTGCTCTTCGATTTCGCACCGATCGATCAAGAAGATCCTTCGTCGTCTTCTTCGTCGCTCTCGCACACACCGTTGTCGTCGCCGTCCTCCGCCGTCATCGATCGCCGCCCTGCATCGCCGTGACCCCACGTCGCCATCGCCATCTTCCCCAAAATTCTCTACCGATCGATTCAACTGAAATCGATTTTGATCGATCAGAATTCAAGAACCAGGTACGGATCATCTTAGATCTAGGGTTTCCATCGCTATTTTCAAGTCAGTTTTGTTTCAATTACAAGAAGGGACGAAATTAGGTCTAATAAGAACATTCATCTTGTTGCTCCCTTTGTAGATCCCAGCGTTTTGCAGTTGTGAGATTTGTTTTCCCTATCAATGTTATTGTTGGTTGGTTTCTGCTTTTGTAGGGAGAAGTTTTGTGGAAGATTATATGTTTGACGAAATGTCATGCTTGGAAAGTTGATGTTTTTGAGTGTTTGGAGCTGGGTTTGAGATACCCATTTGATTGGTTTCAAATAATTATGTGTTGGATACTTGAACATTAATTATGTGTTTTAATTGCAGAATTGGATTAAGATCTAACTTCAATGCTGTATTTGTTGTGTTTTTGGTTTGTTGGTGCAGGTTGTAGCACGATTTAATGAAGTTGTGACTGAGTTGCTATTGGAGGGAGCGTTAGAGACTTTTAGGCGATATTCGGTTCAAGAAGAAGACATCTCAGTATGTATGTGAAGCCTGTTAATGTTCTTTAATATGTATATTGTTCTGTGTTAAGATTAGTTGAAATTGTTAATGTTAATGTGCAAACTATCTTTCTTTTGTTGCTGATCGTAAAAATACATTATCCAGTCTTTGTGTTAATGCTATATGAATTGATGCTTTGTTTGTTAATTTAGCTTGTATTTTCTTCAAACAGTGCATGTCATTTTAAGCATGAACCTAACCTGTGGATTGAGTTAGTTGACATCTGACAGCAATCTCTGTGACTAATGTCTTAACTAGTATAACATGAAGGTACGATATCTATATTAGTACATCATTGAAATGAATTGATGATATTTCAGATCATCGAAATGGTATTGCATCTCATGGATCAATCTCTCATCAGTGTGTATAACTATACAAAGTTGATTGATTGCAATTTTCTTTTAATCAAGGTTTTAGCAATGTCTCTTCTAACTGCATCATATATGATGGTGATCATATCATATGGTGTGTGATTATGTGACTTATAATTCGACATGCATTGTATGTGCTCATTTATTCTGTTATCTTGTTTTGTCATAACTTGAGAAGGTTTCCGAGCTTCATATTCACATTTCTTGATAAATGCAATAAGATATTAATTTGTTGGAATTAATGAATGGTTGATGAGTTGCATGTGTGCATGTTTTTCTCTATTTGTGCTACAACTACAAGGTTTGAATTGAATGTGTAGCATTTAGCAATTGACTCGGACCTTTGACAATATGGAAGAAATTACCACAACAAAAGTTAGTGCATTCATGTTGTCTTGCTAAATATGGTGTATGCCAATGCTATGTTTGCAAGTTCATCTGAAACTCTAGTTTCTTTTCCTAGTTTGCTGGGTCATTATCAGCAACAACCTCTGAGAAAAAGATCTATCTATCTATCTATCTATCTATCTATCTATCTATCTATATATATATATATATATATATATATATATATATATATATGGTAAAAGGGATATGAGCAACTTGCTCATTTAGTAAATAAGCAATTGATGATGTGCTAGTTTGCAAATATATGTACTGGCATTTATAACTAAGCCATAGAAGATGAACATGCAGATTATACCCTGGTGCAGCAGATGCCTTGAAATTTGCAAGCTCACAAGTTTTCCTTTTGTGATGTATGTATGAGTTTGAAGTGTTGCTCACAAGTTTTCCTAAGCCAAGTTTTCCTTTTAACTGACATTGAGATTTGCTGAAAATTCTGTTATAATTTGGATAAGTGTGGAGACCAAATTTTGTATGGCATTACTGAAATTTTGAATTAAAATTGAAATCACCAAAGTTTCGACCTTGTCAATATCTGAAATACAGTACTCGCTGTTTCGTGATGTTATCTATTATATTTCTCTACTTTTGTGCTGGTAGTTGCATTGTTCGTTACTTCGGAAGTGCTTATTATATCTTTGACCTTCATCAATGCTCTTGATAGTTAAGTGGTTTGTTTTGTAATTTGTATTCTTCTTTTCTTTTTTCCTTGTAGAATTGTTACATCTCCTAGTTATGGGCATATCTCTTTCTTTGCTTTCATGGGCTCAGTTATACGGCATGCTGAACAGGATCCTAGGCATGAAAGAAGTTGAAGCCGTGTTAGCAAAATGCCTCAGTTTTGCTGAGAGTGAAGTCAACAAGACCCTGAGATCACTTAGTTTCAAGAGAAGCAATTCAAGGGTGAAGATGATGACACCGAAAGGGTCCGACTCTTCCAAGGTTATGGAGAGATCGTTGAGCTTTAAAAATTGGGAGCCTACCGAAGATGTTAAGATGGAAAACAGAGAGTCCAGTCCAAAGAAAGTTGTGGAACAGATTGATTTTAAGAGCATAGAGTGTAAGAGATTGATTGTGGAGAAGCCCCCGATGAGTCCAGGACGGCTCGTTGAGTTTAGCTCTCCTAGGCCTTTGTGTGAGCTTGATGCAGCTGCTGTTAAGCTTCAGAAGGTGTATAAGAGTCACAGTACTCGGAGAAATCTCGCAGATTGCGCGGACTCGGAGAAATCTTGCAGAATGCACAGTTGTCGTTGAGGAGCTCTGGTTAGTATATATAGGACCTTTTTTTTTAATTGCAAATTTTTAGCCAATTTTGATCAGTTGTAACTTGGTATTGAATTTGTAGGTGGAAGGCTCTCGATTTTGCTTCTCTAAAGCATAGCTCGATATCTTTCTTCGATGTTGAGAAGCCAAAGACCGCAGTTTCTCGCTGGGCTAGAGCTCGAACAAGGGCAGCGAAGGTAATAATAGTTTATAATTACCAATTTCTCTTTATATTGTAATTCTTTTTTTTTTATATTAGTTTTCTTAGCTATTTTTGTTCAATTTTAGGTTGGTAAGGGTTTGTCTAAAGACGAAAAGGCTCAAAAGCTGGCATTGCAACACTGGTTAGAAGCTGTAAGTTTCGTCATCGTCGTTTACTCAATTTAGATAAGATTCCTCGAATTATTGATCTAAAATTTTATTCCTTATCTTTTCTGCATATTGACCCACGCCACCGTTATGGACACAACTTGCATCTATACTACAATGTGTGGTTCCACAGCGAGAGCACCAAGCCATTTTTCTACTGGTAAGTATATATCTCAGATACCATTCATTGTATCTAAATTCTAACTGATCTTTTTCTGCTTAATTTCCATCAAACTAACAATCATCTTTCTTGGTTTACTGAAGGTTGGATGTAGGAGATGGCCGAGAAGTAAATCTCGAGAAGTGCCCAAGAACCAGGCTCCATCAGCAGTGCATGAAATATCTTGGACCTGTAAGTTCCTAAAGCATTTCACAAAATGAGATTTTCTCTAAATTGTTTTTGCACTAGACAAATAACTAAATTTTTTTGGCGAAATATCTTCATTTCAAAATGAGAGGGAAGCATTTGAAGTCATTGTAGAGGATGGAAATACCTTGTAATGTAGTATGCATTTAATCTGTTCTCGCACAATGCACCAGTTATGCCAAATGGATACAATGAGGAAATGAAATTAGTGAAGGAAACCCAAAAAAATTTATTTTTTAGATGAGGAAATGAAATGAATGCTCATACTACCGAAAATTACCCTTTCTTTATTTTTTAGATGCTCTGTATCATATCAAATTGTTATTGATAATATTCAAATTAATGAAAATCTAAAGGAATTGTAGCATTTAAATTTCTCTTCTTACCCCTGTTGTTGCCTATTGATTAATTATGCCCTTCATGGCTTCATTTACGATTTGAGGTTCCATTCATCACACATAAATTATTAAAATAGAAATGTGTTGGAAACTAATTCCTTTTCTTGGTGCAAATGTTATCATGTAAATTGATTGCTATTAAATTCAGGTTTGGTGTTTGATGCTGACTCAAATTGAGTGTATTTAAATATCCTGAAATAGGGAAGAAAAAAAATCAAATACCTTCCCCTTTCCCGGCGTTTCCAAACGCCGGGGATTTAAGCTACCCCGGCGTTTCTCAAACGCCGGGGATTTTAAAATGCCCCCAAAAAATCGAATGCCCGGCATGTAAAGTGCCGGGTTAAAATCTGTAAAACGCCGTGGTTTCCTGAACATTGACCGGCGTTTGAAAACGCCAGGGATTCCATAAATCAACCCCGGCGGAGGAATGGACGGCATTTGCGGCGGCGTTTTTAGAAGCGCCGTAGGGCATATCCCCGGCGTTTAAAAACGCCGGGAAAATGAAAAATAAATGCCGGGGAATAAGTTCTCGTTTGTAGTGATACATCAATTCTCAACCGCCCACAAAATTTAGGTTAGTAGAAAACCAGTTAAATATTGTTTTTGGGGCCATGTTTAGATACGTAAGAGTAGAGACAAATGGAGGTTACTTGGATATGACTTGGATACCTGCAGTCACCTAAACTTTGAGCCGCTTGGATCATATTGGAACATTATCCCCATTTTTATGACCTCAAAGTTAAGATATTTGGAACATGTCTGTTATCTAAACTCCAACCCGACCAAATTTATCTTTTAAACAAAAAATATGCAGCCTACAAGTAACATTACCCTATCTCTACTTAAAAATTATCTACATGTAAACATGGCCTTGAATTTTGCTGAAACTTCACAAACATTTACACTACTGGCAAATGCAATATAATCTGCATAATCTAAATTTACGAGGGGTGAAAAAGTAAAAGTAAGTTAAGCTGAAAACGAACCAGGACGTAAAGCAGAGAAGCGATGACGATGGTCCGATACCGACCCAGAAACGAGTCGGCGACAAACGCCCCAACTAACGGCGTCATGGAGGCCACCCCGGACCACGTGTTGACCGCCACCGCCGCCACCGCTGTTGACTCCGACAGTTGACCCGTCAGGTACATGATCAGGTTGGACGATATCCCGTAAAAAGCGAATCTTTCAGCAACTTCAACTCCTATATATTTTATTCAGTTATTAATTTAGATTCATAAAGTAATTAAGTAAGGAATTAGATTAGTTACCGATGATGAAGGAGGCGGAGGTCCAACGGCCGGTGTTGAGGCGGTTGACTAGGCAGTTGCGGAAGTCAACGACACCGAGGACGAGGGTGGTCGATTCGGGGAGGATTAGCGGATCCGGATCCATTTGGGTTAGTGGGTTGTTGTTTCTTTTTTTTTTTTGATAATACAGATGAGCTTGTTTTTGATGTAAACGGATAGAGTCAAAAGACTCCAGCCAGATCAAAAAATATATAGATAAAATAACTGTACAATACAAGAATGGAGGGTTTTACAAGATGTAAAACAAAAGCGCCAGGCGCAAAAAGCATATACAATAAAAACGATAAGCAATACGGATAGAGTAATACAGTCACACTACGGATAGAATTATAGGATATAAAAAGAAAGACAGTCCCGATCGATGAACGAAAGCACTAAGACCACGACGCTCGCTAGCAGGTACCGGGGCAAGGCTCTCTGAAGCAGATCACAGCCAATATGTGGCTAAACTTCCAAATTCGAAGGAGGAGGGGATGGCGAGCGTTCCTGGATCGTCAGGGAGCTGAGAGACGGCGAAACGCTGTACGGAGGAGAGCGTGGAACATCCAAGCTCAAGACGCCAAGGAAAGGAGACTCGCCACCTCAGTCGAACAAGTTAGAGGCCACCAGAGGCACGAAAGGGCCCAGGGCAATCAAGAGCAAACGTCCTTAAAAGGCCAGGGGAAACGTCCCGATCTGAAGACAGACCCACTCAAACGGCACAGAATCGCAAGGGCCAAACGAAACTCAGAATAAATGACCCAGTCGGCCCTCAAACAAAACAAGGAATACACGCAAAAAAACCCATACTCACTGCCAGCAAAACGTAATATCTCTAAGGCACTATAATAAGAGCACAAAAAAATAAGTCAAAAAAGGCACCAGCGCCTCATCGGAATGCAGTCAGACTAACCACACAGAGCTAACAGCAACAACAAGAACATCAACCAAATACCATGAACATTAAGAACCACAGAGAGGGAGAGAGCCTTCCCCTTAAAACAGACTAAAGAAAACAGTACAGTGAGAGCCCAGTGTAAGGCAAGCGCCATATAGTAACAGAAGTAAAGGAGATAGAACGCATTAAGGCATACACGTGCGCCCACCCACCTATCCTGCTACCACAGGCAACAACACCAACAAAAAAACCAAACTAAGAGAAACCACTGCACCATAACGAAAATGCTGCCCAGCAGCCTGAGACCACAGGCTCAGATGAGCACCGGTCAAAACAAATGCGCCAGTAAAATTGACAGAGCCAGAGACTCAAAAGAGAGGCGCCTGGAACAAAAAGCTCCAGCAAAATCACAGAGGGTGGCCCAACGGAAAAGCTATCAAGCCTGCAAAAGAAGCCAAAACAAGAAACTGGAAGCAGTGAGTTGGGGATCGAAAACGAAAGTCTGCAATGCAGAACAATAGGAAAACACTAAACAAAGCCAGAATAAACACGAACCAAACCCCGAGCTCAATACATGAGAAATCATAAAGCATTAAGTCTAGAAAGAACTGTCAGGGATTCATCTAAACGATGAAAGTAATAAGACTGCCGACTTTCGGCCTTAATCTGCGAGGACCAAAATTTGAAAAGAAATAGTAGATCTTCTATAAGAGAAGGGATAGAGGAGGCTTTATGCGTGAACAACCTACGGTTTCTTTCCATCCAGACAATCCATAAGATGATATGGACAGATAGGTTCCTTCCCTTACGATATTTCGGGAGAGTGGAGGGGGTTTTCCAGCAGGACATGAGATTAGAAGGCACTGACGGGTTCGCCCAAGCTAGGGCGACAATCTCCCAAAACGGAATAATGAAAGAGCATCTGATGAAGAGATGATTAACATCTTCCGAGGCTTCCGAACATAAGGGGCAGAGTTGACCCCACGCTAAGCTTCTTTTATTAAGCACCTCAACAGTGAGAAGCTTGTTGTTGAGGGCCAACCAAGAGTTTATTTTAACCTTGAGAGGAACGCAGGAATTCCAGATGAAATCGGCAGAGGGGGAAACGATGCCTCGAAAGTTGAGGAACTTGTAGAAGGATTTAACAGTGAAGGATCCAGAGGCACTCCATCTCCAAGCGATGTCTTCCGAGTGCTTCCACTCGTAGAGATTGAGAGACTCAATAAGCTGTAGCAAGTCAGCTATTAAAGGGATAGGTAACGGGATAGTAAAAGGGATGTTCCAAACCCTAATGGAATTGATCCAGACGACTGAATCCTCTACAGAGGCATCCGGGCTGGCTGCAAGACTGAAGAGCGAGGGGTAGGCTGAGGCGAGAGATATGTTGCCTAACCAAAGATCAGTCCAGAGTTTGGTCCTCGATCCATCTGCACAATGTCTATAAATGCTAGAATAGAAAGCGGGGGCAACCTTCCAGACTCCTTTCCAGAAAGGAGAAGCTAATCGATGGATTGGAGAACGGAAATGCCACCAAGGGGTGGAAGCAAAATAATACTCTTTGATGCATTGAACCCAAGATAATTGATGAGATTTATGGAATCTCCAGAGCCATTTGCCTAAAAGGGCTAGGTTATGATCTCGAAGATTTAAAACTCCCAATCCACCGTTCGCTTTGGACGAACAGATGATGTTCCAATTGCACAGGTGCGAGCCCTGCTTATAAAGAGCCGCACTTGACCAAAAGAAGTTGCTTCTAATTTGATCGATCCTCTTGAAGACCCAGGAGGGAATGAAATAGAAAGACATCATATAGAGCGGAATCGCTGAAAGAACAGAGTTAAGAAGAACTAATCTTCCGCCTCGGGAGAGCGTCTTGCCAGTCCAGGCATTCAGCCTGGATTCGATTTTATCAATGATAGGGAACCAGTCTGATCTGTGGAGCTTGCCCCATCTCAGGGGGATACCCAGATAAGTGATGGGGAAAGAAGCGATATGGTAGTTAAAAAATTGTGAGACTTCGATTTGGCGATTGTCATCACCGCCTAGCCAAAGAACAGCTGATTTGTTGAAGTTGATGGCGAGCCCGGAAGCCAGCTCAAAACAGTAAAGCAAAAGTTTAAGGTTGCGCAAGGATGCGCGATCAGGTTTGGTGAAAATAATAGTATCGTCTGCATATTGCAAGTTGAGGATACCGTCAAAATGACGAGAACGGCCGATGCCTTCGATGACCTGCGCCTCGCGGGCGTTGCGAAGCAATTTGCTGAAAACGTCTGGTACTAGAGAAAATAAGAGGGAAGAAAGCGGGTCTCCTTGGCGGAGACCACATTTGATATTAAATTTATGGCCTTTTGATCCGTTGATAAGAATAGACGAGGTACCAGCGAACAAACTGGATTTAATCCACGCGATCCATTTCGGACCGAAGCCGCGGTGCAGCATAATATCGAGGAGAAAGTCCCAATTGACATTATCGTAAGCTTTTTGAAAGTCAAGCTTAAGAAGAATACCTTCTAAATTGCGTTGATGGCTAAGCGTAATAATCTCTTGAGCAGCCGCTACGCTGTCAAGAATAAAACGCTCCTTGATAAAACCCGATTGGACCGGGTCAATCAATGGCGGGATAATGGCACTGAGCCTAGCAGCAAGAACTTTCATAATAATTTTGAACGAAGTATTAATAAGGCTAATGGGTCTAAAGTCCGCCAAAGCGTTGGCACCCGGCACTTTCGGTATCAGGACGATGTGGGCATAATTGATACGATTAAAAGAAAAGGAACCCTGATGCAGGTCTTGGAATAGATTGAAAAGGTCAACCTTGAGCCAAGGCCAGAATTTTTGAAAAAAGAAAGCTGGAAAACCATCCGGTCCAGGCGCCGAGTTGCTTTTTAAAGCGAAAACAGCAGCCTTAATCTCGTCCATAGTGAAGGGAGCCTCTAGAGCGGACACATCTATGGAAGGAGGACCATAGAGTTGTTGCCAGTCCAAGGAAATCAAACGCGATTTAGAGGAACCGATAAGGTTTTTGTAGAAAGCCAGGAAGGCCTGGTGAATATCAAGGTCAGAGTGTAATTCCGCCCCATGATCATGGATCACAGAAATATGATTGCATCCCCTTCGATAAGAAGCGAAGTGATGGAAGAAAGCGGTGTTACCATCTCCCTCTTTCAGTCAGTTAACTCTGGCTCTTTGAGCCCATTTGGAATGATCTTGGAGGAGGATATCGGCATACTCATGCTTACATGCCAGGCGCTCATGGAGAGCGAGGGTAGATAGGGGAGTTTGCTCCTCCATCAAATCAAAAGCCTGAATGGATCCAAGAAAGACCTCTTTGAGAAAATTGGTATTAGATTGTCGTTCGCGACGCCAGATTTTACAACCATATTTAATGGCATGGAGCTTAAGGAGCAGATTGCCAAGTCCGCGGGATCCAGTAATAGAGGCGAGGCATTCCTCAACCAGTTTAACAAATAACTGGTCTTGAAACCAAAGCTTTTCAAAACGGAATTGGTGGTGGTGGGGGAAGTGGTAGTCAGAGAAGAGAGCGATGGGCACGTGGTCCGATGAAGGGTTTGGTAGTGCTTTCGCATAGGAATTATGAAATTTAGTGAACCAAGAGTGAGCAACAAGAAAACGATCTAGTTTGGCGAAGGATGGAACTAGATGCTGATTCGACCAAGTGAAAGCCCTACCATTAATAGGGATGTCGGATAATTGGAGATCCTGAATGCAATCATTGAAGATACATGATTGGGACGACGAGGTTCCTGAGTTCGACCTTTCCGAGGCAAACCGAGTAATGTTGAAATCTCCACAGAGAAAACCGAGACCCTGAACGAAATTGTGTAGGGATCGGAATTTGTTCCAGAATAGGGGCCGACGATCAGAAGTAGATGGCCCGTAAACTGAGATAACCGTTAATACACAATCGAGGAGCTGCCAGTGCAACTGAACAATCAAGAAGAAATTCAGGCGATGAATAGCAATTAAAGAAAAGATCGAGTCCTTGAAACCAAAAAGAATCCCGCCTCTAGAGCCAATGGCGTCAAGAGAGATCCAATTAGTAATGGATGAACCTCCTAACGAGCGGTAAAGGCGGGGGGAGGGAGACTCTATCTTAGATTCTTGAATAGAGATAATATCGCAGTGAGACGAAGCGATGAGGTCGAAAATGGCCCTTTTTTTTACGGGGCAATTAAGGCTCCGGATGTTCCAGGAGATACTAATCATGATGATGTAGGTGCTCCTGGACTCGGGAACGCTCTAGCTTTCTAAGACAGGAGATGGGAGTAGAAGAGTTGGATGAAAGGGTAAAGCCTAGGGAATGGGCGAGGGACGTCATCTCGGAGTCTGACAAAAGGTCAAATTGGGGACGATAAAGAGAGCCCAATAGGGGGGGAGGAGAGTTGGGGTCGGAGAGGGGACTGGCTAACGATGTTGCCGATCGTTTCGCCTTAAGACGGGCACTCGATCTGATCAACCGAAAGGAACTACTACACGGGGAGAGGGAGTTAAGTGGACTAGAAACAGAAGGCTCCCGAGGAGAGGTAGAGTGAAAACCTGTACCGTCCTGGACTGGATCACAGGAGGGAAGATTAAGGGAAGAGATAGTAATAGAAACGTCCGACACAGGGACACAATGACCAGAAAAATCGCATAGTAGCTCGGGAGGCTGAGTCTTACGAAGCTCAATGCAACGAGCTAAAATATCCGAAGAAAACCTTAGGTGAGTAGGAGAAATAGAGGAGATAGAGCGCATGGCCTTTAATAGACCAACCGGTGAAAACCGAAAAGCCGGAAAAACTAACTCCAAAGTGTAATTCAAATGACTAGCATTAACCGATAAACGAGAGAAAAAATTAAAAGTAAACGAAATAGAAGGGAGGTAAACTTGTTTGGAGTCCTGAGCTAACTCCAGCTCATCAATTTCGTCACTAGGCAGGTCATCCTTAGCAATCCAATCCTGGGCATTAGCGAGAGCAGGAGCCTTAGCGGAACGCAAGGTAGAGGATGAAGGGGGAGTGTTGGTGGTCGGAAAGTGCGCAGAGCGTTGGAATTGCTCCCTGTCTGAAGCAAAGGAGGGGTTGGCTTCCCAAGCAGGCCAGCTCTCTGACTTGGTTGGAGAGGGGGATGGAACCTGAGCCGCGATGGCAGTCGCTGACGCTGGAGCAGTCAGGAGGGAAGAGGATGGAGGAGCGGCCTTAGAGTGAGGCTGCGAGGATCTATCGGGATTGATCCAGACTAGATTAGGCGCTTTTGCAGGTGAGATCTTAGGAGGAGCAGAAGCACCAGCTGGCTTACGAGGAAGAGAAAGGGTCCTCCTCGCCATAGGTGGAGGGGCCTTCTTCCCAAAAGAGGGCACAGGCTTAGAACTAGAGGAGGAGCCCGGATGAAATTCAGGGGGGTGAATAAGGCAAAAACCCACCTTAAAGGCTTCCGTCGAAAGAGAGGTCTAATGATACTGGACAGAGACCGTAAAGGAAGAGAGCCCGTCGTTCAGACAGTAAGCCTCAATACGCTCCTTGGGAGGTGGGCAGCGAAATAAAGCTTCGACTTGGACACTGCCCGAAGCCAAACGAGCGCATGACGAAATACTAATGATCTCTCCTATGCATTTGGTGAAAGAAGCCACCAACCTCAGGGAATCACAGAATGGGGGAAGGCCCACCAACGAAACCTTGGTGGGGTTATGATCCAGAGCTTTAGTAGAAGAGGAAATGGAAACCCATTTTCGGATAGACAGGGCAATATTGCCGATGGGAAGGGAAGTGTTAGCACAAAGTTCGTCGAGCACCTTAGAAGATGGGCATTGAATAACCGCGTCCCCGTTAGAGCACGAGTATAGAACCCAATCCCATTCTTGAACGTTGCAACAATTGCACAGAAAAGCATTAAGGGTGTAGAAAGGGATTGAACCTCCGGAGAAAGAGATAGCACCATAATTACTGTATAGCTTGAGGCGGTCGGAAAGCTCCGCGTTAGATAAAAACACCTGAGTCACCAGTGGTTTAACAGGAGGGGGGGAAGGCACAGCCGACTTCAAAGAAGATGGAGCAGCAGGGGGAGACAGGTGGGGAACTGAGACCGGAGTGGGGAGGAGAGGAGAGCGAGTAGAAGCTTTCAGTTGTTTAGATTTAGAAGGAGGAAGCTCCGCCAGTTTCCTCTGCAAAGCAGGGAAATCAAGCGCCTCAATCACTGAATCAGCAATCGAAACTCCTACTGAGAGGCCCAAGAGCTTTTGAAGAGAGAAACAGCGGTGACGAGCATGGCCGTCTTTGAGGCAAAATAAGCACTTCATCCTGGCTACGCAATAGGATTTCAAGTGACCCTGTTGAAGGCACTTGAAACAATAAGGGGGAGAGCGAAGAGAGGAATTTCGAGAAGAAGAGGAAGACGAAGGGATAGAGTGATGGAGGAGGCGGGAGCTTCTATAGGAAGAAGGGTCTGGAAGATGGGTACGAAAAGTACTCGTGGGCCTAGAGCCATACGATCCAAAACTTGAAAAAGACTTGGGGGACGATCGATCGAGAGAAAGGGATTGATTGAGGGCTTTTTTATTTTTATTTTTTTTCCCCTTAACAACATCGGTCCAAGAAAGATCCATGGGCCTACCACAAGAAAGCCCACAAAGATCGAAACTGGCAGCAATGGCGAGCACTTACCAACGGAATAATCGCCCCCTTCCTGGAGTCTCGGAAGAGGGAACCGGAGAAGAAGAGGAGGAAACAAGAAAAAAAAATTGAGAGAACGAGATTAAAACGAGAGGGGGGGTCGGAGAGGAAAAAAGAAGCCGTGTAGAGAGAGATAGAAAAAACGGCAATCGTAATGGAGCTCAATCAAAAGCTCACAATCGCTGTTAGATAGAATACTTACCCACAATACAAAGCATAGAGTCCACGACACTCACCAACACTAACTAATACACCCAGTGCTTGAAGCAGCACCCCAGCCAAACTCAAAGGAAAGCAGGGGGGAGAAGACTTACAGTGGGTAGCAATGGCTAAAAAAAGGGGCACCTTGAAAAGGGGCGGCCAGGGGAGGGGAGCGCACACCAGAGTGAAGCGAGCCAGTCGTCGAAGCACAAGCAGGGACCAGTGCACACGGAGGCACTCGGAGCACAAGCGACGGGGGACGGACTTTAGATCAGCGGAGAAGGGATTCAGATCGGCGAAAAGGAGAGGATGAGTGAAACCGCAGTTCACAACCACGCAAACAGCAGGATGTGACACACGCCGACCTCGGAGGGCGAGGAGCACACCGGGGGGACGAGGGACAACAAAGATGGGGGGGGGGGGAAGAGGAGGGGGTCAGAGGAATTAAGACGAAAAGGGTTTGTAGCGAACACCAGGATTTTCAACTTTAAAGAAGTGGAGAGGGGAGGAGACCCAGTCGTTCCGGCGGATCTGGGGGGGGAGAGCTCAGGGAGGATGGAGGAGAAAATCTCTTTTTTCAAAAATTTAGTCGTCGGATCTTCAACTTTAAAAAAAAGTATACTTTGGTATACAGATGAGCTTGTTGTTTCTTTTGTTTTTTTTTTTGATATGTACATTCATTCTTGCTATTGGTGGGTTGGAAAATTTACTAAAGGCCACACTTTTATGCCTATGATTTGACATCAGCTCCTTTGACTACTTGAACTTTTTTTTCTTTATTTTTTTTTTTTTAGTTTTTCGAGTTTTACGTACTTTATCTCGTCCTGTACTATCTCCCCAGCCTTCGTTAATCTTGCTTAGCTCCTTAAGCTCTCCTAACCCTTTTCTCCTCGAGGTAGTTGGCCCCCTTCTTCTCTTTTGCCTTTTTCCGCCTCTTCGGCTCTCCTGGGTGGTGCGGCAGCCCCCTGTTGAAGGTCTTGTCCCTCAGTATCTCTTTGTTGCTCTCCTCTCCCAGCATCGCGCTGCGTCATCTCCTTCAGGGAAGGACTGTGGCCAACTTTGCCCTCTGGCTAGCAACCTATTCCCTCCGTTCGTGCAACTCCTCAGGCCAGGTAATATCCCTGCTCGGAGCTTTCCGATATCTGAGCCTGCCTCCTTTGCCCATCACTGTTAGTATTACGCTCCTTTTTTTTTCGCCCTCGCTTTTCTCTGTTAGCTTGTTGATTTTTACTCTTCGGAGTTCTTTTTTCATTCTCCACAGCGTATTAGAGTTTAGCTATTGTTTTCTTCAGTGTTCTTGCCGCAATCTCAATAGCGGAGTAGACTTTACTTGTGGTGGGCTAATTCCCCCCTTTTTACCTTAATTGGCTTCTTCACTGCTCTAACAGTGAAGTTTGCCGACGTTTTCTTCTATCTCTTCTCTATTGGGGCTCGTTTCCCCATTCTGGTTTCTAAGTTTTTATCTCTCGCATATAGTTGTATTTGTTGGCTTTTCTTCGGACTGCTTGGCTTTTGGTCGTAGAGTTCCCCTCTTTCGACCAATATCGCCCTCAGCTGATCGCTGAACTTGCTCGATCGCAGTAGCCATTAGAGCTTCTCTCCGTAGCTTCTCTCTAGTGGGCCTATTTCTGTTGTGGTCCCGTTTGAGGCCCATGGAACAATCATGGGTCGAAGTTGTTAAAAAAAATTAAATAAGAAAAAGGCTAAGTCTAAAGCTTTTTATCCGGTTTTGACTCTTCCTTCTGGGCCATGTTACAACTGGCCCAACAAGCCTTGTATCCGGAAGCTTCCTGATCATTATAATCTTCCCTCCTCCCGCCCTTTTCTTACCCTTATCTCTGCTTCGTCCTCTCCTCTTCCACTATCCTCACCGCTCTCAGATCTCCTGCTTCTGGTGTCTTCAACCTGGGCATCTGAAGCAAGATTGCTCCTTCAAGATGAAATGTCTGTTTTGCCACAAGTCAGGCTACACGTGTCATCGATGTTTCTCCCTTCAGAAATTGTTGGGTCTCACTCTCGGTGCCCCTATCTCGGAACCGGTTCTAGCTACTTTAGATTTCCCCACCCTGCAGCGCAAACTGGAGGATGACAAGGAAGCCAAACCCAAGAAGCTGAAAAGGGCTTCTAGGTCTCCTCTTCTCCTTACTCCCCCAATAGCGCAGTGGATTCCAAATAGCCCTCTTCCCCCTTCTCCAGCTCTTTCTGTTTCGCAAGCCTCCTCCTCCAAACCGTTAGTCACTCTGGTGTTCATCCCGAGCACGGAATTGACTGATAGGCTTAAGTACTTCGATACTTACGGTGCAATCTCTTTCTGTAGAGGATCCATCCCTCATTTCACCTTAAACTCCTTACTCTGTAGCTCTTGCAACATCAAATATTGGGATTGGATTCTCAGTGTTTTCTCCAATGGGGATGTGTTTATCAGATGCCCATCTCCCAAAATTCTTGACGAATTGATTCACCGCTCGTCGATCTCTGTCGGCTCTATCTCCCTATCCATCCGTAAATGGGTAGAGTATAATCCCATTGCTCGAGAGAGTACTGCTGAAACCACCAGGGTTTCCCTCCTAGGCCTCCCTCCCTTCTGTAGTTCTTTGCGAACGGTTGGTGAAATGTCAAAGTGCATCGGTGATATTGTTAGTATTTCCTCATCATCAAAGCTAGCTTCGGGTACCCTCCAAGTGGAAGCAATTTTTCGCTGCCCTAAGCTGTCTGAAAGGATTTAAGCATACTGTCTCAAAGATGGCTCCTCTACTTTCCTTGCTTCCGTGCAATATCATGATTCGGATACTTTGAGCGGATCTTTTCCTCCCTCTCAAAAGGCTCTCCCTAAGGCTGCCCTGCACTCTTCTACTACATCTTCTCCTTTTTATCCTGGTTCCTCATCCCTGCCTAAAGCAAAATCGTCTGCAATGAGAGGTTCTCTAAAACCCTCTGCCAAGAAGAAGTTCCCGATGCCTTCTAAATCCTTTAGCGCCTCCGGCAACATGAAGATTTCCCCATCGAAAGCTCCCAATCTTGTGTGGATCAATCCAGAAATCTCTAGTCTTCAATCTGGGAAGGAGCAGCGCCAGCCATTCCCTCTTCGACTTCCCTTCCGCCTATCCCCCCTCCTTCAGTTTTGTCGAAGTCCATTTCTGAAGTTAAGTCCAGCACGGCTCCCCTCTCCTCCCCCTCACCTGCCATCCCCCCTCCTCCCGTCTCGGGTTCGTCTTGGCCAGCGTGGGAAGTCAATCCCACCTTCGCGTCTGACTGGGACAAGTTGCAAAAGCTAGCACACTTCCCCAACTTGTCCGATGCGATGCCCAGCCTTTCCCCCATCAAAGTTGGCAAGTCTACAGCTATTAAGGATGAAGGATGGATCGAGCAAGATAACTTGCTTGGGGAAGAGGAAGCCGAGCTGCAATTAGAGCAATCCCTCAAACAGGTATCCTCTATTGTTTATTCCTGTGTTTCCTTTCATTGTGCATTAAATTTCTATCCTTGCTGCCTAGTGTTTTTTGAGATTTTTTGCTATTTTCCATCCTTTCCTATGAGGGTTGTCCACTCACCCTCAGTAGGGTTTAAATATATTCGTTGGACCTCTCCTGACCTGGCATCTAAGGGAGAGACTCAATCGAAGGTTTTGCCGATCGCTTTGGGTCTCTTTCTTCCTCCTCGCACTCATTCTCTAAGGTGGGAGTTGCCCAATTTAACTCCCAGCTCTCCCAACTCTCTTTCTAATCTGATTTTCCTGATTATCGATTCTGTCGATAAGCATAGGTCTTCCCCTCCTTACAAGGTTGTTAGGAGCTCCACCTCGAGACAAAACTCTCGGGAAAAGCTGCCTAACCGCATCATCAGGGCTAGCGCCCGTCTCAGGGCAAAAGTCCCTGGCCGGGGAGACCGCTCGTATGATTTTCAACATCTCCTCCCAAACAAAATTCTCATCTCCAACCTTTAGGCTCCATCTTCCTTCCTCAGTTTGATTCCCTATCCAACGGAGATATGATCTACCTCTCCCATGAAATGGGCTTCTGTTTAGGATCGGACTATTCGTCTGTGCTCAATTCCATCAGGCAGAAAGAACGTATTAGAGTTCAGGAGCATAGAGTTTCTCATGATTAGCATCTCTTGGAACATTAGGGGCCTTAACTGTCCCATTAAAAAGAGGGCAGTGTTCGACTTAATTTCCTCATCTCATTGTGACGTGATCTTTATTCAAGAATTGAAAATTGATTCGCCTTGCCTGCTTACCTATCGTGCTATCGGGGGATCCATTATCTCTAAGTGGATCTCTTTAGACGCGATAGGTACTAAAGGCGGTATCATTTTCGGTTTCAAGGAGTCGGTCTTCTCCCTTGTAGCGGTTCGACGCCTTAACTTTTTCTTCATTGTCCAACTGCACTGGACGGCCCTCAATTGCACCATTTTAGTGATCTCCGTTTATGGCCCTTCCACGTCCGATAGACGTCCACTATTCTGGAACGAATTTCTCTCTCTTCAAAATTACATAGATGGTCCTTGTTTCTGCTGTGGAGATTTTAACGTCGCTAGATTTGCCTCCAAAAGATCGACTTCCTCGTCTTCTGACAGCCACTCCGTCGGCTTTAATGATTGCATTCGTCACTTGCAACTAACCGATCTTCCCTTGAATGGTCGAGCATTCACTTGGTCTAACCTTCGGCTGGTTCCTTCGTTGGCCAAACTCGACCGCTTCCTTGTTTTCCACAACTGGATCTCCCAATTCCACAACTCTTTCTCTAAGGCTCTTCCCAATCCGTCTTCCGACCACACTCCTATCTCTCTCTACTTCACTTCCCTTTTGCACATCACCATACGTTCAGATTTGAAAAATTCTGGTTGCAAGACCAACTATTCGTTAATCTCATTCGGGAATGTATTTTTGCCGTTTCAGGCTCCTCTGGTCTAAACAATATCCTTCTCAAACTTCACGCTATAAAATTTGGTTGCAAAATCTGGCGCCGCGAAAGACAGAACAATACTGCTTTCCTTAAAAACTTTCTTTTAGCTTCCATTGAATCCATTGATAGGCTGGAGGAACAGGGTCCATTATCGGATTCCCTGCGATCCGAAAGACTATAGTGCAAGCGTGATTACTCTGACATTCTTCTTCAGGACCATATTAAATGGGCTCAAAAAGCCAAGAGCAGATGGTTAAAAGAAGGTGACGGAAACACCGCCTTTTTCCATAACTTCGCGTCGCATAGGCAACGTTGTAATAGAATCTCATCGATCGTTCACAACGGCAGCGACTTGTCCTCTGACCATGAGAGTCATGGTGCCTTCCTTTCCTTTTATAAAAATCTGATTGGATCCCCCAAACTGCCTTCTATAGGCCTTGATTGGGATCGCCTTTACGGGACTCAGACTTCAGATTTATCTTCTCTAGAAGCTCCTTTCTCTTTGGATGAGATCAAATCGGCGGTTTTCGCCTTAAAAAGCGACTCCGCGCCTGGATCGGATGGTTTCCCGCATTTTTCTTCCAGAAATTCTGGCATTGGCTTAAAGATGATCTTTTCCGATTGTTTTCTGATCTACATCAAGGAACCTTTTCCTTTGACCGTATTGGTGGGAGCGCACTTTGTTACCAACTTTCGACCTATTAGCCTTATCAATACCTCCTTCAAAAATCATAATGAAAGTACTTTCAGCTAGACTCAGAGCGGTTTTATCCCCCCTTATCGATCCGGCCCAATCGGGCTTCATCAAGGACCGATTTATCCTTGACAGTGTTGCGTCAGCCCAAGAAATCATTTCTCATTGTCACCATTCCAACTCCGAGGGCATCCTTCTCAAACTTGATTTCCAAAAATCTTACGATAATGTTAGCTGGGACTTCCTGATAGATATCCTGATTCATCGGGGCTTCGGCCCCAAGTGGATCGCCTGGATTAAATCCAGCCTATTCTCTGGTACCTCTTCTATTATTATCAACGGTATGGAGGGTCACAAATTCAAAATAAATTGTTGCCTCCGCCAAGGTGACCCGCTTTCTTCCCTTTTGTTCTCCCTAGTTGCAGACGTCTTTAGTAAACTTCTTCGCAGCGCTTGGGAAGCGAAAGTCATTCAGGGGCTGGGTAGCTCCAACCAATTTGATGGGGTTCTTAACCTGCAGTATGCGGATGACACGATCATTTTCGCCAAACCAAACTCTCACTCTCTTCGTAATCTCAAATTGCTCCTTTACTGTTTTGAGCTTGCTTCGGGTCTTTCGATCAACTTCCAGAAATCTTCAGTCCTCTGGGTGGGTAGCTCCCCCAATCGGCAGATCGAAGTATCCAATTTCTTTAACTGTCCTGTAGCATCTTTCCCCATCACTTATTTGGGCATTCCCCTCCGATGGGTTAAACTGCATAAATCTGACTGGATGTCCACGCTGGATAAAGTTGAATCCAGACTCAGTGTTTGGTCTGGAAAATTCCTTTCCTGTGGAGGGCGTCTTATCCTCCTTAACTCGGTTCTGTCGTTAATTCCACTATACATGATGTCCTTCTATTATGTCCCATCTTGGGTCATCAAGAGGATAGACCAAATTAGAAGCAACTTCTTATGGTCCAGTTCTTCCACTTTCAAACCTGGATCGCATCTTAGCAATTGGCAATTAGTTTGCTCGTCTAAAGCAGCTGGGGGGCTCGGGGTGTTGAACCTCAGGCACCACAATATCGCTTTATTGGGTAAATGGCTTTGGAGATTTTTAAAATTCGATCACCTACCATGGATCCAAAGCATTAAGTCTTACTACTGTCCTGCTCACCATTGGTGGGATCTCTCCCAGCCTATTCCTCACAACGCTTCTCCTTTTTGGAAAGGTGTTCGGAAAGCATCCCCTGCATTCCTTTGCGGCATTATCCATGATTGTTGTGATGGTTCCAGGACCAGATTTTGGATGGACCTATGTGTAACGCCCCGAATCCCAAATCACTGAATTCGAGATGTTCTTCAGGATCTTTTCACTTTCTTTGAGTACAATTTTACAGGAAATTCAAACTTTTCTTTTTACATCAGAGTTACAACATCTTACATTTAAATTTACACAGCGGAAGCAAAATATACAACATTTACATAGATGAACAACAACATAATGAGATCTTTATGCATCCATTCCTCTTTACATGTAATTTATCCTGCATACAAAACTGTGGGTACGTCAGTTTATTCAACCGACGATAATTATACATGGCCATCCTCTCTATGCCAGAAACAGTATAATGGATCTCATTTCTTAACAAATCACAACTTGTTCAATATAAGCATGTAAAAACAAAAGGGAACTTTTAATGATGTCGTGTCGTGATTGTGCACTTAATCCTTAATGCAATTTATTTAATTAACATGACACTAATGCGCACTTGTTCGAATTCTATGCATCCCATACTACATAGGTTCGAGGGCAAGCCTCATAATCGTTCTTCATTTTTGTAGGGTTCAATCCCCCGCCATGACTTACTCTACTTCTGTAATTTCAGTGAGTATCCTAGATGATTCTATGAGTACAAGCATGTATCCTGGCCCCTGGAGTCGAATTTCGAGCCATGTCTTGACTCGTCAAGCATGCATTCTGCGACAATTCAGCCTCCTCCCTGAACACAATCCTCTTGCAGTCACCAAAACATCCCATAAGCGTGACTAAAGTCCGATCATTACTGAGTTGTGTCCGCGCCATGTCTTGACTCATCAAGCATGCATTCTGCGGCTCACACACCCGCACCGTACCCTAGCTCTCATACTCATGTTTTTCTCTCACCTTCATCACCTCCACACTATGTATTAAATTGATTAGAATCATGAACAAAAATCAAGCTCTAGAGTTAGCCTCTCCATCAAACCGGACTTATCATTTCATTTCACATGACCAACCTTGGTCTATTTCTCAACATCATTTCATTTCACTGCCGGGGAGACTTAGCTACTCTTTCGTTCAATTTCAAATTCACAATATCCAATTGAGCATCATCAGCTCATAATTCATTTTAGAGTCTCACAGACTTTCTTATCATGATTTAACATTTCATATTTCCATTTAATTCTCAATTCGCATCTACGATTCATTTCACATAATTCATACAACCATAAACAGAGTGCATCGACTTAAATCATAAAGTTCACAATTACCAATAGTAAATAACATGAATTCAAATATATCAAAGTCCACTCTGTACAGTCGACTTGGAAGAACACCAGTCGACTCATACAGTCACATACAGGATCATCATAAATGCTCGGGATAGTCGACTGTTGTACACAACCAGTCGCCTGTCCCGCAACTTTTCATGTTCACAGTGTCCACCACATGACAGTCGACTGTTCATCCATCAGTCGTCTGTCCTGAGATTTCCAACAGCACAACTCTAAGTTCAGCTCAGTCGACTTGCTACACGCATTCGGTCGACTGATCA
Organism: Hemerocallis citrina; assembly: GCA_017893485.1. Classification (NCBI taxonomy): domain Eukaryota; kingdom Viridiplantae; phylum Streptophyta; class Magnoliopsida; order Asparagales; family Asphodelaceae; genus Hemerocallis; species Hemerocallis citrina. The sequence goes on from CM030368.1 coordinate 56,421,547, forward strand.
GCTCCATAAATTAAAATAAACATTATTCTTTAACCGTTCTCACATGCATTTTCCTTACAGTATACACACATTCCATATTTTATAAACACCACATTCCTTATTTGTTCAGCAACGACGAAACATGAAAATTCAAGTTATTAATATGCTCTTTTCTTTAGAAACGATACTTAAACATGCATTCACATTGTTCATAACTTCATTCGATGATGAAGATATAAATCTCAAGTCATTAAACTGGGTCTACATACTGAAATATCTTAATTTATGAAACTTTCAAATAGTCACAGTCAGATTGAAGTACCAGTCGACTTGACACAACATCAGTCGACTGCTCCGACAATTCTAAGTTATTAATCATCACTAGCTCTTCCCATTCATTTACCTTCCCTCCATCATATGTGTCATAGGGAAAAATATCAATTTAGTAATCACACCGTCAAGTCCATTCGCACACATGTTTATCAACACATCATAAAAAGTGTCTCGTACCAGTCGGCTGGCTCACATGGCAGTCGACTGTACCGACAGTCCCGTTCTCAATATTAATAGCATGTTCAAGCAATTTCTACTACATTCAATTCACTTTTTATAGCATGGTATCAATCATAATAATTATAGTATCATTCCTACATTAGAAGTCCTGAGAAACACCCACCTTATATGAAGAAATAAACGAATCCCGCAAAAACTCTTCAATACGGTACTGCCCTCCTTGCTCCTTGGTTCCACACCGAGCTCCTCAGAAATGCTGCTTGTCTACACAGAAAAGCTCCCACACACAAACTCACAAATAACTCTCTTACAATAATAATCTTAGTGTAAAAGAGATAGGGAATGAGAAGGGGTATTTATACATAAACTAGAGTGAGATGGAGGGTTGAGATGCACTAGGAAGTTGGAAAATCAAGGGCTGAGATTAATAAGGGAGTTAAGAAAACTACCCATACCTTAAGAAACCACCCATGATCTCCTACCCACTATCCGGCCAAGAGTGTGTTCAATGCACGTGTGCAAAATGCACGTGCATGCACAACTCACACTAATAAAATTTGTACAAAAATATAATAAGTTTCATATATAGAAAAAGTGTTACACAAAATAGGTTGTAGGAGAATAAAAGGTTAAGTTCATGGGCTTAAGTTCATTTGGGCCAAAATAAATATTTTAAAAGAAAAAATAAACAAATCAACATTGGGCTTTAAGAAAAAGGCTTTATAGGAAACAATATACTTTATTCATCATGTGGAGAAAATAATAGTCACATGCTACACAAGCATACCATATGAAAAAAAATAAATAATCTTTATGTATTAAGGAAAATCGGGGTATTACACTATGGATCGGTAAAACTAAGCTTGCTTCCTATTTCCCTCTTCTCTATCAATTAGCTTTACATCCCATGGCCACTGTGGCAGACTCATTCACCCTCCTGAATTCTCAAAGACAACGGAACTTCCCGCTGTCGGCCAATCTTTCGCCGCAATGTGGGCCTCAGATTTGCAATCTCCTCTCCATCCTCAACAATTTCGAGGGGCATCCAATAGATGACTACTCTTGGCGGTGGAACTCGGCGGGAGTGTTCTCGGTTAAATCCTTTTATCAATTCCTTAACTTTTGCGGAGTTCTCTCACCTATAGCCAATGTCATTTGGAACTCTTGCGCTCCTCTTAAGGTTAAAATAAACTCCTGGCTCGCTCTTAACAACAAATTACTTACCATTGAGATCCTCAACCAAAGGAACTTAGCCTGGGGGCAGATGTTCCCTCTCTACTCGAGCTCATTCGAGGACGCTGATCACCTTTTTGTTGGATGCGATTTCATTCACCCCCATTGGAAAATTTGTTCGCTAGCCTAGGATATCAATCCAATTCCATCCAACCTCTCCTCGGTGTATTATTCTCTTCCTTTGAACTATAAGTACCGCAAATCGTGGTACCTATCGATGCATATTATTATTTGGATCACGTGGAAGGAAAGGAACAATAGACTTTTCAGACATCACAATTCTACTATTACTTCCCTTATTGAAGATTCTTTATTTCTGTTTAATTTCTGGTCGTCTTCATTGAAGTCCGCAGCGAGAGATTCTCTTTACGGTTGTAGATTAGATGATTCTTTCCTTTGTCTTAGCAACCTTAATTATATTTAATTAATGTTCTTTTGGTTTTTATTGTCCTTACGCTTTGCTATATGTCACAGGGTTGATGCTGTATTGGAGTGGCTTTTGTTCCAGCTGCTTTTGGTACATTGTTGGGCTTATTCCCGGCACGTGCAGGGTGTTTTTGGTGGTACTGTAGGCTGGTTTTGTGCTTGTTTTTCTCTTCTTCTCTTCCTCATGCTCCCTTTATGTATCTCTTTTGCTGTCGGTTTTGTTGTAGTGTGGTGCGTTGCGGGGATTTACTGTTGTCTCCTCGGTGTCTAATCCATTCTAATGGATTGTTGTCCTTTGGCCTTTTACTTAGGCTTTTCTCTGGTATGCTGTAAGCGAGATTTTGTTTTTGTTATGGTGGTGGTACTTTGGATCTGGCAGCTCTGTAGCCATTATCATTGTGATGTTTTTCCTTGCGTGTTTACTTTTGTTCCTTTCATCTTTTACTGTGATGGGGAGTAGATTACTCTTTAGTTTCAACACCATGATTTGGTTGCTTTTTTCTTGGTCTCTTTGAGGCCGGACTAGCTTGTTCTTCTTCGTGTTTCTGGGGAGGCCGTTGCTATCCCTAGGCCGGTTAGCTGTTTGTTTTCTTATTGTTAAAGTTAGCCTACAAGTGTTTGGTGACCATCTGTTTTTTAGATGCGCTTGCTTCCAAGATCATCTAGAGAGGAGTCTTTCCTCTAGAGGGGATGCATCCAGTATTGTTGCATCCTCTGGGTGTTTGCTGCTATTCGAACTAACTCAGTATCTTTTGCTGCTAGTCGGCGCCAGCATCTTTGCCTTTCCATTTTTGGCCAGGCTTCAATTTGTTTTTCGGTGAGCTTCTGTTGTTGCTTCGCCTCCATTGCTCCTTCAACTGCAGCGCTGGAGTTTGGTGCTCCTCTCTTGACTTCAGCAACGTTGGCGCCGTCTTCAGTTTCGTGACTCTTCTCTTTGGAGCTCTCGAAGGCATCCTGATCATTTGCGGAAAGCTATTAGCTGGGCGGAGTCCTCCTTTTCCGGTCTCGCGCTCTATTACGCCTCTTGTTTGCTAGTCGAGAGTTTATTACCTGCTTCTTAGTATGAGTTGTTATTGTTTAATGTCGTTGCCTTAGCTTGAGGCTGTGTGGTTTTACTTCTTGTAAAGCGGTTGACTGTACTTTTTTTGATTCTCAATATACTTTTTTGGTATGGCTGGAGCCGCAAGGCTCTATCCGATTCATCAAAAATATATTAGTGCACAATACAATGTAATAATTTTATCATTTTCTCTTTTATTAATAGTTTTTAATTCAAAACAAATGTTAGGAAAAATTTTCAATTCTATAAAAATTATTATGGTGGGTTTTTAATTTTACCCTAAAAAAGAAAAGGGTAATATTGTCATATTTGAGTGGCGGCACTGAAGATAGAGGTCTTTTGATTCAAAATAGATCGTTATTAGGTTTTTTAATTCTACAAAAAATGTTATGGAGTTTTTTGCTTTCTGCTGGATTTTTCTGTGAGTTGAGGAACAGTATACAAGTTGGGGTGTTTAGGAAAAGGGTTGGCATTTGGGTTGAACGGGCCGGGCCGGACCGAACCCGCCCGGGTTGGATCTTGACTTGGGCGGGCTCGGGCCGGTTTGGCGACTTAACCGGGCCGGGCCGAAAGTTGTTTTAGGCGACCCGCCCAACCCGGATCGGGTCGACCCGCGAGTTGGCCCGTTTAGATAGATAGGTTTTTTTAAAAAATATTTTAAACTTAAAATAATAATAATAATAATAATAATAATAATAATAATAATAATAATAATAATAATAATAATACTAATAAACATTAAAAATCATAATAATAATAATAAGATTGAAAGAGTGAAATTGGCAAAAAATATTGAAATATTATTTATATGAATTTAAGTTATACAATTTTCACAATTTCTAATGAAATGAAGAAATCAATTCACAAATATGTTTTATACACTAACATATTTCTTATATACAACTTTAATTGACTTCAATTTTTCTAATTTAACATAACAAGCAAAGATATAATACAATTTCTAACGTGTCGGTCGAGTTGCTATTACAAGCAAAGCTATTGTTGTTATTATTGTTATTGTTCTTCTGGTGAGTTGCTCCCACTTGTGGACGTTGATAGTGCTTTCCCTTGTGTCCTATCTTCAGCCTTCAGCCAGTCTTCTGTGCAAACGAGCATCTCTAACGTGTCGGGCTTCAATCGATTCCTGTAATCAGTTAGAACTCTGCCACTTGAAGAAAATGCACTTTCAGAAGCAACTGTAGAGACAGGAAGAGTTAGTAAATCTTTAGCCATAATTGACTGAATACTAAAAGTGTGTTCATGGTCTTTCCACCATTGTAAAATATCTAGTGGAGAAGAAGAAGGCTCAGAATCTTGTTGGTTATACAAATTTAATTCATTTGGTTGATTAGTCCTAGGTTTTTTTGATTGAATTTGTGAAAGTAAATTAAATGTTCTATCATCAAATATACTCTTACCCTTACCTTTAGAAGTAGCAGAAGAAGAACTAACTACAGAAGTTGTACTACTAGAAGCAAAACATCTATCATAATAATCATACAGGTTATTTAATGTAGATTCAAACTGAACTAAAAAAGTAGCGCAATCAATTACTATCTCTACATTTTTCCCAAGTAATGCAAAAAACATTTCAATCAAACTCTTCGTACCTTCTAATTTGATACGAGGATCCATAACGGTAGCAACACAAATAAACATAGGAGGAGAAAAATAATACTTCAAAAAAATTTTGTATGCAGGTTTTACAATCTCACCAACATAAGTATCATTTAACATTTCGTTAAATGTTTGCATCATGCTAACTAATGAAATAAAAATGCTACTAGAAGTAGATTCATATGTTTTTAAAAATTTTAAAGTTGCAGTTTTAAAAGGTTCTAAAAATTTCAACAAAGATTCGGCATAAAATCAATTGGTGGGAGTCATTTCAAAATTTGGCATATTTTTTGCGATACAAAAGTCATTTACAACTACTTTATATTCGGTAACAATATGTAGTAAATCAAAAGTAGAATTCCATCAATGTCTAACATCCTTTGGAAATCTTCTAAAGGGTACATTTGAAATCCGACACCAATTTTTCTATTCCTGAAATACGCTGGGACTTAATGCAATGAAATGTACACAATTTCTAATTTTAACTATATATGGATCGGCTATTTTTAATGCATCTTGAACACATAAATTTAAAATATGACATGCACATCTAACATGAAAAATATTGTCAGATGGAGGTTTGAATACGGTTTGTAAAGTAGTAATTGCTACATTGTTGTTAGATGCATTATCAAAACTAATACACATAATTTTATCGCGAATATGAAAAACATCACAAATTTCTAAAATACGGTTTGCTATTTCAGCGCCACTATAGGGATACAGCAACGCCGCAAGTGATATGATTCTTTTTTGAAGAATCCAATCATTGTCGATCCAATAACTAGTTATTCCCATCGTTGGAGTATTGTTCACACCTGTCCAACAATCCGAAGTTAAACTAACTCTACAAGTCAAACTCCATAAAATTGCAATCAAAGCGTCCTTCATTTTATTGTACACTTTAAAACAATTCGATTTGCAAGTATTTCTCGAAATTCTTCTAAAATGAGGGTTTAAGGCCGTTTGATTAAAATTTTCCAAGTCCTTATTCACGGGATAGGAAAATGGTAACTTTTCCTTTATGACTAATTGGGCCATTTTCCGACGAACAAGATCGGGATCATAAGGGTGGCTATCAACTAGACCGGTCCTAGGGTTGATTTTTTGTTGGCCTTGTAGGTCAGCAAGAAGGTCTTTATGGTTATTTTGGATGTGTCTACTAATTGTACCGGTGCCGTCACCCCTCTTGAATTTTTATGCCTTAGAACATGTTTTACAAACTTTCAAACCTATACTCGGAGTTTGTTCGTCCGGAATATAATCGTAAAACTTATGCCAATCACTACTTTCTCCTCTACTTTTCCTGCTACTACGAGGTTGTGGGGTTTCGGTTTGTTGTTGTTGTTGTTATTCTTCTTCTAATTGTATGTCACCTACAAACTCGTCGTGTGCACCCCATTTTTGGGTAGGAGGATTATGGTACTCTTGGGCGGGCTCGCTAATTGGGACAATTGGTGGCCTACGGGAAGAGGAGGAATCTTGCCTGCTACAACCGCTACCGTGTGATCTAGACATAATGCAGTAATGTATGTAAAAAAAACTACACAATGTAGGAACGGTTAATTATTTAAAAAAAAATCTAAAAAACAAGAGGGTTGAGATAGAGAAGATCAAAAAACCAACATTAATTACAACTGCAACACAAAAATAAAATAACGAGAGAGGTATGAAATTTTGATATCATTCACCATGGATACGCGTATATAAAATAAACCGTGAAAATAAGAATAGAAGTAGAACTAGAAATAAGCGATTCCGGAATTGAAGAGTTGAGGAGAGCTTGATTCTTGAAGGAGAATTGACGACTTGATCACTTGGAGTTGGACGAGAGTTGAAGAGTTGAAGACGTTGTTGAATTTTGATTTCAATACGATCGAAATTTGATCGTGTATATGCCTTGAAGACTTGCTTGTTGAATACTTCAATTGTTGAAAATTTCCTTTAAAATGAGTTATAGTAGTATAGAGAGTAAGAGAGTAAGGTGTGATTTTTTTATGGGATTTTGGGGGGTATTTATAGGCTAAAAAAACAAAAACAAAAAAAAACCAAAAAAAAACAAAAAAAAAACAGCTAGAAGAGAGCCAAACGGTTCTCTGTTGTACAGTAACCCCCCAACGGCCTATTTGACCCGCGGGTCAACGGTCGACCTGTGACGAGCCAAACCTTCGACCCGAACGGGTCCAACGGGTCGTAACCCGCGGGTTTGCTATGGGTTGTGGATTTTTAAACGGGTTCACGGGCCGGGTTACACGGGTTGGATTCGCGTTTTCGACGACCCGGGTCGACCCGTTACTGTACACGGGTTCGACCCGAACCCGCCTAACCCTTTCACTGGCCGGGTTCAACGGGCGGGTCGCCGGTTGACCCGGCCCACTTGCCATCCCTATGTTTAGCTTAGTTATTTTTCATTGTTGTTGTGGGGGTTTTTTTTCCTCTTAGAGCATCCACTGTCGTTGGCTAAAAACTCAAAATTTAGAATAGAAACGCACAGTAGACTGCTAAAGTTAGGAGCTGCTTTAGGGAATTGCTAAATATAGGAGACGGAGGTGTTGATCCGTTTGACGATAAGGACGGATGAAGATCATCCGTCTCGTTCGATTTTTAATACAAATTTAAAAGACGGTTGAAGTTGTTCTGTCTATTCGTCAATTTCATTTTTACTATATAAAATTAATTTATTAAATAGGTAAAGTTTATTAAAAAAAAATTGGGAAAGTGAGAGACGGATGAACTTCATCCTTCCCTCACTTTTGCTAAACAATATTTAGCGCATACATTTACCCTTTTACCCATAAGGTTTAACTGTTGTGGGAGACACTAATATCAAGCCAAGGGTTTAAAGGTCCGTTTTATACTTCCATGGGTTTAAAGGTCATTTCATAAAGGTGACCAAAAAAAAAAATTAAGCCAACATGCCAGACGCATCCGTCTGGCAACAACGACTTGAATTTGTTTTTTTTTTTTTGTAAACGAAATAAAAAAAATAAAAAAGTTAATATAGCGACAGAGAAAGTAGCACCATCCTATCTCTAAAACGGATGAAGAAGCACCGTCTACTCAATTTTTAATAAAAAAAAATTAAAAAAATGTTAGACGGATGAACAAGATCCGTTCAATACCATATTTTTTCAAAATTTAGAAATAACGATAATAGCGACATTTCGTAAAACCTAAAATCTCATTGCTAAAATTAGAATAGCTTTAGCCAACGACAGTGGATGCTCTTATGGTAACTATCTAGTTAATGTATTTTTCAATAATGAAGGAACAATGACTCCTTTTTGAAGCAGTTTTAACATTTAGTTTCTTGAGTTTAGCAGTTGGACCGAAAAGGATGACCTGCTTGCTGAAGAAGAGGCGGATCTCCTTGCTGTTCAACCTGCGAACCAGGTATTCCCTATCTTAGCTCCTTCCGTTCCTAAGCATGCTATTATTATCCTCTTTTATGCTCAGTCTGTTATCTGTATTGCCTCGTTTGAATCACTATCATTTTTGAGATGGATTTCCATATCCTACTTCCCCTCCCCTTCCTTCCCTTATTTGTCTCCCATTAAAGTGCTTAAGCACGGTGGAGACGTTCAGGGTAAATTGACTGGCCTCCAGGCGTTGGGGGCAGAAGGCAGTTCGCCTGTGGACTTCAGGTCCAGGACCGTACCCTCCCTTCCCCTATCTTCTATTCAAGATGTGGATCTCGCTCTAAAGAAGCGGTCTCCCATCGTCACTTGTAACAAACGTCTCATTAGGTCTAGCGCGCGTTTAATTGCTAAAAAAATAGCACAGGAGGTGACCGTGCCCTATTTTGCCTCGGCCTCCCGATCCGATACTGCTGTGTCCACAGTGGTGCCCTTATCCACTTCCCCTAAGGAACCACAATCTCTCGGTTCTATATTCCGTTATCAGTTCGACCCTTTATCTGATCTTCAATTGGCTGAGCAGGCTTGTCAATTAGGTTTTCACTCCTCCTCCGATGTCACATCGCTGTCAAGGTCTTTAAGGGAACTTGAACGTACTAGAGTCCTGGAGCACTACCGCCCTCATGATTAGTATTTCTTGGAACATCCGGGGCCTCCATTGCCCCGTAAAACAAAGGGCGATCTATCACCTGATTTTCTCTTCTCATTGTGACCTAATCTCGATTCAAGAATCCAAAATCGACTCTCCCTCCCCGTCCATACTCCGTGCGCTTATCGGGAACATTTGTATCAAATGGATCTCTCTTAATGCTATCGGGTCCAGGGGAGGTATCCTTTGCGGTTTCAAGGAATCTGTCTTCTCCTTGATCTCTGTTAGTAGGCTCAACTTCTTTCTCATCACCCAGCTTCACTGGATTGCTATTAATCGACCTTTGACGGTGATCTCGGTCTATGGCCCCTCCACTAGTGAGAGGCGCAGCCTATTCTGGGACGAATTCCGTTCCCTTATCACTTTCTCCAACGATTTATGTTTCTTTTGTGGGGACTTCAACGTCACCAGATTTGCTTCAGAAAGATCCTCACCGACTTCCACTACATTCCCTTCTTTCACCTTCAATGATTGCATACAAGATCTTCAGTTGACCGATCTACCGCTTAATGGTAGATCGTTCACCTGGTCCAACCTCCGTCAAGCCCACCCTCTTGCCAAACTTGATCGCTTCCTTGTCTCTCACGTTTGGATTAACCTGTTCCACAATTGCTTCGCCAAGGCCTTACCTAACCCATCCTCCGATCACTTTCCTATCGCCCTTTACTCTGACTTCCCTTTCTCCCATCATCATAAATTTCGTTTTGAAAAATTCTGGCTTGAGGACCAAGTGTTTGTCAAAATGGTGGAAGAATGTCTCTCGCGTGTCTCAGGTTCCTCCGGCTTGGGCAGTATCCTGCTCAAGCTTCACGCTATCAAATTCGGTTGTAAAATCTGGCGCGCCGAGAGACATCACAACACGGAGTTCCTTAAAAACTATCTCCTTTCCTCCATTGAATCTATTGACAAAATGGAGGAGGGGAGTCCTCTCTCGGAGTCTTACCAATCGGAAAGACGGTCCTGTAAGCGGGACTTCGCGGCCATCATCCACCAAGATCACATTAAATGGGCTCAATGAGCTAAATTTAAGTGGTTGAAGCAAGGTGATGGTAACACCGCTTTTTTCCATAATTTCGCCTCGCATAGGCAACGTATCAACCACATTTCTTCGATATCCGATAATGGACGGGACCTTAGTTCCGACCGGGAGATCCATGATGTGTTCTTTCACTTTTATAAAAATCTGATCGGAACGTATAAACAGCGCTCGATCAGTATAGACTGGAACCTCCTTTATGGGCCAGCAGCTCAAGACCTCTCTTCACTGGAGGCACCTTTCTCCCTTGAGGAGATTAAAGGGGCGGTCTTTTCCTTAAAAAGCGACTCCTCCCCCGGTCCAGACGGATTCCCTGCCTTTTTCTTCCAAAAATTCTGGCCATGGCTTAAATACGATCTCCTTCGTTGCTTTGAAGAATTACACCAAGGTTCCTTTTCTTTTGATCGGATCAATTATGCCAACATCGTGCTTATTCCCAAACTGGTGGGAGCACACTCCGTGGCGCAATTTAGGCCTATCAGCTTAATTAATACTACTTTCAAAATCATTATGAAAGTGCTATCGGGCAGGCTTAGTGCCGTGATTTCCCCTCTTATTGACTGTGCTCAATCAGGCTTTATCAAAGACCGTTTCATTCTCGATAGTGTAGCGGCCGCTCAAGAAATCATCACCCACTGCCACTCCACTAACTCGGAAGGTATCCTTCTGAAGTTAGGTTTCCAAAAAGCTTACGACAACGTCAATTGGGATTTCCTGTTTGACATATTCATTAATAGAGGCTTTGGACCAAAATGGTTGGCTTGGATTAAATCCAGCCTCTTTTTTGGGACTTCTTCTATCATTGTGAATGGTTCGGAAGGACGCAAATTCAAGGTTAAATGCGGCCTGCATCAAGGAGACCCCCTATCTTCCCTTCTCTTCTGTCTTGTTGCTGACGTCTTCAGCAAACTGCTTCGTAATGCTTGGGCGAACCAGGCTGTCGAAGGCCTCGGAGCCACTCGCAACTTTCAAGGTATCCTTCATCTGCACTACGCAGATGATACGATCATCTTTGCAAAGCCGAATCTCCAAACCCTTCGAAACCTTAAACTTCTTATTTACTGTTTCGAATTGGCGTCGGGCCTCTCGATCAACTTTCAAAAATCCTCCGTTCTTTGGTTGGGAGGCGACACTAATCGTCAATTGGAGATTTCCAATTTTTTCAACTGTCCTATCGCCACCTTCCCTATCACTTACTTAGGTATCCCTCTCAGATGGGGTAAACTCCATAAACCGGACTGGATGCCCATGGTGGACAAGGTTGCTGCCAGACTCAATTCTTGGGCTGGTAAGCTGCTTTCTCGCGGTGGTAGACTGATCCTCCTTAACTCTGTTCTTTCCTCGATCCCAACTTACATGATGTCGTTCTATTACATACCGTCTTGGGTTCTTAAGCGAATAGACCGTATCAGAAGTAATTTCTTCTGGTCTGGGTCCTCCAGTTCTAAGCCAGGGTCTCACCTTTGTAATTGGACTAAGGTTTGCTCTTTTAAGGAGGCGGGTGGCCTTGGGGTGATAAATCTCAGGCATCAGAACTTAGCCCCTCTAGGTAAATGGCTCTGGAGATTTTTTAAATTCGAGCATCTTCCTTGGAGTCAAAGCATCAGAGACAGGTGTTTCCCCTCCTCCTCAGTTGGGGACTTCCACTCTCAAGTGCACCGTAGTGCTTCCCCGTTCTGGAAAGGAGTTTGGAAAGCGGCAGCTGCCTTCAGTGTGGGCATCCGCCATACTTGTCTAGACGGATCCAAGACCAAGTTCTGGTAGGATATTTGGACTGGTAACATCAATCTAGCGTCCACTTTCCCGGCTCTTTTCCGCCTTGTGTCCCACCCAGCCGCTTATGTGGCTGACTACTACACCATCGTTAACAATCAAAGACATTGGTATATCCCCTTCTCCGTGGAGATCCCGCCTAACCTCTCCGCGGACCTCAACGACCTTCTTGTCATTCTCAATCACCACGCTTGGGGTGATAAAGAAGACTGGGTCTGGAGGTGGAATTCGGCAGGGACCTTCACGGTCAAATCTTTCTACAATTTCCTTAACTTCCGGGGCATTTCTTCCCCATTTGCTAAACTAATTTGGCAGTCTTGTGCTCCACTGAAGATTAAAATCAATAGTTGGCTCGCCCTTAACAACCGGTTACTCACAGTTGAGAATCTAAACAAAAGGAATTTGGCTTGGGGACAATTGTGTCCACTATGTTTCACGGGTCAAGAAGACGCCAATCATCTTTTTGTCAATTGTGAATTCATCCGTCCGTTATGGAAAATAGCTACAATAGCTTGGGAATTCCCGCACATTCCCGATCAGCTTGAGTCATGTTGGCTGGTTAAACCAACTAACTCCAAGTTTCGGAAGTCATGGTGTCTATCGGTTCATATTATCTTCTGGGTCTCGTGGTTGGAGAGGAACAAACGATTATTCCAACATAAAACTTCCAACTTCTCCACTATTACTGACGATTTTATCTATCTCTTTAATTTCTATGCCGCGGCCTTAAACCATAAGGCTAGATTAGCCCTTCACTGCTACAGATTAACAGATGCTACTACTTGTTTGCGTAATCTTAATGCTTTATGACTATCTCGATTATCTATCGTTCTTACGATTTATTGTGTTTTGTCATAGGTTTGAGGGTGGAGCTGTATGCTTCTTTTGTGCACTGTTAGCCCCTTTTGCTTTGTCTCTAGAGAGACCCTGGGCTTGACTCTGCTGGCTTTTTGCACCCCTCCTCTAGCCTCTGTGCTGAGGTCGGGTTGTTAGGTGCATTTGCTTTCCTTCTTAATTACACGGGTTGCTAGTTGCTTCAGGCAGTTTAAGGGTATCTCAGCTTCGTGCTTATTTATTTTCTTGAACTATATTTTGGGACTGGTTGTACCCTGTTACCATCTTCTTTTCTCTCTGTGTATCAGATTGTCAGGTCTATTGGCAGTTCTCTGTTTTGGGAGTAATAGTGTGTATGCTCCTTCTTAATCTAATATATTAGTCATGTTGGTTTTATGTAGTGTATCTGTGACTCTATTTACTGTTTTGGCTTCAGCATTTGCATGCTTATCTTGCGGCTCAGGCCTAGTGCTGGGTCCGGCTCTTTTGGAATTTCTATTTCTTCTCTTCAGGTCTCTTCCGATTGCGCGTTCCCCTGGTATCTCCAGGGACGCGCCAGAGTTTGTCAGCTTATGGTGTTTGTGAGGAGCCCTTCCGATCGCTTCACTGGGCCTCGGCGGCTGGAAGGTGCGTTTCCTGGGCAGCTCATTTCTCGCTTTCTCGAAGAGGGTTGGAGTACCTGCTTCGCCGGCCTTTTGGTCTCGATGGTATCCCTGGTGATGGCGGTGAGGTGGCCAGGAACCTTGAATTTGTTGTTTGATTATGGTCTGTGTATTTTGTGATGTCGGAACCCGGGGTGGATATGGATCTGTGGTCACTGCGTTTTGTTTTGTGCTGGTTTTTACCTCTTGTAAAACCTTGTATCTGTTGAACTTCATTGATTTATTTAATATATTGGTGGGCTAGAGTCTTTTGACTCTATCCGATTCATCAAAAAAGTAGTCCAAGTAGAATAAAGTACAAAACTACTTAAAAAGTAGTAGTAGAATTAATACTACTCGTATAAATTATAGAGTTTGAAGGGACTAATTAATCTAGAAATCACAGTCCAACGAGTGGCCTAAATGAAAACATGTCTCTTACAGAATGCTGAGCTAATGGGGTCACCTCCAGTAGATATTTTATGTACGGTATTGAATCCAATCTTTGTCAAAACCCACATGTTCACTGGATTTTTCTTCTGTTCACTGTATTCTCTTTTTTTTTTTTTTTTTTTTTTTTTTTTTTTGTAGATGGACTGAATTAAAAATTTTAAGGTGGAAGAAAACTGTTGAGAAACAAAATTAATGAAAAGGAATATATTAAAATGGTTTGGTTGAAGGGTAAGTCAGCTTTAGCATGAATGTATTTCGATATTTGGGTGGGATAAATGGTATATATGGAGCTCAAGCTTATGCAATTTGTTCCCAGATCTCTATAAGATTGCTATTGAACCTCACGTATCTGTGGCCAAGGCATTGAAACGGGGTTCATGGAGACCCTCTTTCAGACCCCGCCTGACGCAGGAGTCTCAATTGTACTTAGTTACGTTGCAAGAGTATATCACGCAGTCAGGTGTGAGGTGTTCACAAGGCCCGAATCAGAAAGTTTGATGTTTTAAAAAGTTTGGATCATTCACGGTCAGCTCCCTTTATAACCACATCCAATTTAGGGGTTGTCGACTGAGTTGGGTGTCGATTATTTGGAAAGCTAAGCCCCCATGGAAGGTTAGAGTCTTCTTGTGGTTAGTTCTAAACGAAGCTATTTTAACTAGAGAAAATCTAGTGAAACGTCAACCGCAAATTGAGACCAACTGTGACTTTTGCAGTGCTGCCCTAGAGACGAAAAATCATCTTTTCCTAGAATGTCACAGGAGCATATCGGTGCTGAGCGAGGTCCTCCGGGCACTAGGCACTACAGTGTACCCCCTACTCCGAATACCTTGAGGCTCGAGCTCGGCTCGAGCTTGACACGAGCCGAGCTTTGACCGAGCTTTGTAGGGCAACACTACAAATGCCCCATTCGAGTTCAATCTTTGGCAAAACTCATCAGTTCACTGGATTTTTCTTGACGTTCACTGTAATTGTTAGGAATTATGAGGATCTGGTTGAGTCTTTGACACAATCAACACAAACCACCAAGCAAGACTAGATCACACCAATTACACAAAGCACACAAGAATTGTCCCGGTTGGGGCTTTCGCCTTAATCCGGGGGAGAAAGAATCGGGATATTATTTCAACTAGAGAAGTTACAAGAATATTACAATTCTCACCATAACCCTTTCTCAAGCCTAATGGAACAGGATGCTGCTTACAATAGAGAACTCTCTCACCATTCTCTATGAAGTACTCTCTTCTTCTATTCGACACTCAATAGAATCACCATAGATCTATGAGCCGTTATAATTATTTATATAGATCTAGAGACAACCCTAAATTGATATCTTATTACAATAGTCATTAGATAGTACATAAGAGATAACCCTACGATAGGAGCCACACGTTTTAACTTGAAGAGCAAGTTGGGATTTTCATGAATCAGCCAGACTCAAGCCTGAAACTCATCAGCGCCACGAACGGTCGACCACACTAACAAGTCGGTCGACTGTCCTCCTCTCTGGAAGACTTCGTGCAAGGGACGGTCGACTGCACATGAGGAACGGTCGACCGTAACTTCTGCTGTTGTTGCCACTGACTAGTTCTCGCCTCCACTCCGTTTCCAATCGTCTCGATCACTCCATCGTCTTATCGTCTTCTTATCCAACATCGTATGCAGGACATAAACTCAACAATCTCCATCTTGGATTGCATACGCCTGAATCCATACCTCTGTGATTTAAAACTCTTCTAGACCTTTCTTCACTTTGTAAACAATATGTTTCTATGGCTTCTCCTACTAGTTGAACAAACCTCCACCTGTTTTCCTCCAGCTGTATGCCCCCCTCAAAGGCACACTCCTATTGATGTAATCATGGAAGTGCCTCCCTCCACATGAACTTCACCTACATCAAGGCTTTCTCCACCTTCCAACGGTATTCGAACATTGAAGTCTTGCTTTGGTAATTCTAGTGACGACTTACTAAATGATGCTTTAGGAACAATGGGCTTCCATACACTCGGCCGAGATTTTCTGCTCCCACAAAGCTGGTAGAGGTTGTGCTGACCCTGCCCAATCTCCCTCTTACCCTTTACTACCTTACGACGACTCTCCCAAACTGTCAAAACTCCACCTCGAGCTGTGTACCTGCAGCCACGAGCATCAAGAGTACCCAAGGATATAAGATTCTGCTGTATCGAAGGAATATGCACGACCTCTTCTAGTGTGAACCCTTTACCATCTGGCATCTCCAATTCAACAGTTCTCTCACCCACTACTTCACAAATCTCACCACTTTCCGTACTCACACTATACCCTATTGATGACTTGTAAGTATAAAACATCTTCCTCTCGGAGAAAATATGAGAAGAACTTCCTGACTCAAGATACCAACTTGAATCCACATCTGAAGAACTTGAAATAAGAAGACAATAATTGCATTATTACCTGACTCAGTTGCGCTGACTATATGGGTTTGTTCCCCTTCTTTAGTAGCACTCTTCTGACTCAACCACTTGTGACAGTCTCTCTTGTAATGCCCAACTCCTCTATAGTAATGGTAACGAATCTTACCCTTGTGTTCCACATCCCTTCCAATTGAAGTATCACCATCCACTGCAAAACACCCTAAAGAAATAGACCCTCCTTTATGAGTCTCATTTATTAGTTCATCTTCCTTCAGACCCTTAATCACCCCGGCTATAGTAAGTGTCTCCTTGGCTGATTTCCCATGTAGCATGGTAGTTATCAAGTGATCATAAGAAGTTGACAGTGACTAAATCAAGTTGAAAGCTTTATCCTCTTTGCTAAGATCATCAGCGTTAATCGCCTTCAGTTCAGATATTACCTTGTTGAACTCCACAATATGATCTTGAAGATGGGTACCTTCCTTCATTGAGAACCTAAACAACTTCCTCTCCCAATACATCTGATCTACCAACGACGATCCTGAGTAGTCAGATTTGAGTCTCGCCCATAGACTCGTAGCACTTTTCTCCTCAAGAATATTACACTTGACTTTGTTCGCCAATTGCAACCGGATTAAACTCAAGGTCTTCAAACAAATCTCATCCCACTTCTCCTACTTTATGTCATTTGGTTTCTTCTCTTCTAGGGCAAGGTGCAAGTCCTTCTGAACCAAAACATCATATATGTCCACCATCCACAGATTGAAGTTGATCTTACCGTCAAATAGCTTGATCTTCGTCTTTTGATCTGCCATCTTCAAGGAACTCGAACAAACCCACGAACCTGATTGCTCTGAGATACCACTTGTTAGGAATTATGAGGATCGTGTTGAGTCTTTGACACAATCAACACAAACTACCAAGTAAGACTAGATCACACCAATCACACAAAGCACACAAGAATTGTCCCGGTTGGGGCTTTCGTCTTAATCCGGAGGAGGAAGAACCGAGATATTATTTCAACTAGAGAAGATACAAGAATATTACAATTCTCACCACGACCCCCTCTCTCAACCCTAATGGAACTTGATGCTACTTACAATGGAGAACTCTCTCACCCTTCTCTATGAAGTACTCTCTTTTTCTATTCGGCACTCAATAGAATCATTATGGATCTATGAGCCGTTACAAGTGTTTATATAGATCTAGAGACAAACCCTAAGTTGATATCTTGTTCCAATAGTTATTGGATAGTACATAAGAGATAACCCTACGATAGGAGCCACACGATCTAACTTGAAGAGCAAGTTGGGCTTTTCATGAATCCGCCAGACTCAAGTCCGAAACCCATCAGCGTCGCGAACGGTCGACCGCACCAATAAGTCGGTCGACTGTCCTCCTCTCTGGAAGACTTCGTGCAGGGGACAGTCGACTGCACATGAGGGACGGTTGACCGCAACTTCTGCTATTGCTGCCACTGACTATTTCTCGCCTCCACACCGTTTCCAATCGTCTCGATCCCTCCATCGTCTTATCGTCTTCTTATCCAACATCGTATGCAAGACATAAACTCAACTGTAATCTCATTTTCTCTTTTGTTGAGAAAAATTTAGGTTATTTATCTGAGATGGTTTCGAAAAATATGTTAGGAGGTTAAAATATTATTAAAATTAAATATATTTTACTAATTCATTAAGTGATCGTAATTATTGTATTGCTGAAAATTTATTTATTTTATAATATCATGATGAGTAAATAATTTATTCTTATTCTGTATTTATATTCTGAAGATTAATTTGAACAATATAAATCGTAAAATTTTACTGAAGATAATTCGGTAAAAAAAGTTGGTGCAATAACAGTTTTAGTATTTTTTTGGAACTCAGCTGCTGCAAATGTGATGTCATGTGGTCATGGCCCGATGTAACGACATTCCAATATTTAAAGATGCCATGGATCTTCAAAATAAACGAATTTATATTTTTAGTATGCAATTAAACTATATGTTATACAAATATGTCTATCTTTTTTTTTTTTAATTTTTAATTTTGAAATAGAAAAAGGAGAGCCAAAGTAGGACTAACACGTGCTAACCCCATGTACTCAATTTACAGAAAATGAAAAAAAGAAGAAAAAGCAAACACCCCTCATCTTCTATCTTCTCATCCCGCTTTCAAAATCTCATATTCTCATCCATTCCCGACACCTCCTCCTAAGCACACCACCACTGCCTCCTACTTCCCACACACCCATCCTCGCCTTCGAAAACTCTGCCTCCCACCAACGTTGTCGTTTCCGCTCATCTGCTCCCCAACGCTGTTTCTGACGCACCTCGCTGCAACCATGCCTTTCCTAACGCCACCTCTGACGCACCCCGCACCCCGCCGTCTCCTCCGCTCAACTCCACGATGATTTCTGGCTGCCCGACGACAACTTTGATGCACCTCGCCGCAACCCTGCCTTTCTTGATGCTGCCTCCGACGCACCCTGCACCCCGCTGTCTCCTCTGCTCAACTCCACGCCGAGTTTCAGTGGTGGTATCATTTCTATTTAATACAAACAGTAAGATATCACAATTCGTTGAATTTTTTGGGATGATTGCGATTTGATTTTGGTAGTGATTTTTTTTTCCTTTCACTTTCTTAGGGTTTATAAACTAAACTCCAATTGGGATTGACTTTGTATATGGCTAAGCGAAACCCGATCAAACTCAATCCTACCAAATTCCAATTTTGACTTCTTTATTTTGTTGATAAGAGGGAAAAGCAGTTGCATCGAGTTTTACTGCACCCAAGATTTCCAGTATTACATCCATATTTCCAAATGTGTGATACAGAAGAATCATTTCTCAAACCCTCATTGTGTTAGTACAAAATAAAACTAACCACAACCTCACAATTTTATTCGATATATTTTACATTTGGTATATCGGTATACCATTAGTGTTAGTAAATAGACTAATTTGAGTGGAAATATAGAAATATTATTGGCCAAGTACAGATTGGGTTTAATGACGAGGAAAAACACAATGACTTCGCAAGAAACCTCTAGCCAATGTTGATTCATTTTCTGTGTAGATGTATTTTCATTACTTATTCTTTTATGCTCTATCAAAGTTTGCGCGTACATTTATATTATGCCCTCAATAAAAAATTGCTGCAAAAATGGCTCTATTAGAAGGTTACCAATCAATTAGCTGCCAAACTGCCAATGTTGGTTAGCTAATTTTTTTATTAACTTTCTAATTGGTTGAATCGTAAATTTCAGAAGTTGCTGAATGTATGCCATTTTTTTTACTTTACGTGCTTTATTGTACATAACTGCAAATAATAATAATAATAATAATGAAAAGGCATTTTGATGATTTTGTCGGTTTGGCACCTCGGTTGGAGAGACAGAGCTAATGCTAACTGTCGTCAGCTCCTTTACAACCGTAATGCCTCATCATGCCACTTTTGGACTTGCAACCCCTATCTAAATGAAGCATACCTATTGGCCTTATCATTTTTTAGAGGTACTTTTTTTTGGTCTTTATGATTGACAATGATTTTGAATTAGATATTTACCATTTTCAGTCATTAAATCATAGATGTGTTGCATTTGAGATTATTATGTTTCTGTTAATAATAGGTTTCGGTTTTGGTTTGTAGTTTTATTTTCAAGAATATTATCATTAAAATAATCCTAATATAATTAGAGTGTTTTTAGCAATATTGACAAATTTTTAACTATTTTGTTTACAATAGTAAGTGTGACGATTCAAAGATATTGGGAGATTTTCAATTATTTTGAGACAGTTAAGAACTTCTTCATTACATCATGTATATATTGTAAGGTTCTTATCTCATGTTATACCTTCTCCCAAAATAATCCATATTATATCTATATATTATACTAATAGAAGAGAGAGTGTCTACCCCCTATCTCATTTCTCTATTTTGAAATAAACAAAATAGAGAAAAAGGAGGAATTTCCATTTATTAACACGTGCAACCTGCACGTTTTTATAGAAGAAAAAAGAACAACAAAGATAAAAAACACAAAACCCCCAAACCCCCAAACCCTCTCTCCCACGAACTCTTGGTCTCCCACTTTCATATTTTTTAGGTTTAAGTTAAATTCTTAATAGAATCAGGTGAATTAGTTATATGTAGTCCATTGGCAATATTTTCATAAGTAGAGAAGCCTTCATTTGGTGATGGAATAACGTAAGGATGGAGAGAAGGATAAGGTTGTTCTACATCGAATGATAGTATCTCTAATTAGAGTATTTAAAAGTCTTTAGATTTTGGACAACATTTTAGTTGAATTTCATCAGAGATATGTAAAGGCGTTAACTCATAAAAAAACCTAAAATTTTTTATTTTGAATAAGGTTAATCTCCGGCGTCACCTTTTTCAATGACGACACATTCGTTTGCGGATTGTGGACCCAGAATTGTCCCCTTCGATTGATAAAGTTCAAAGGCTTCGATCCATTTTGGGTATGAAATTGCAATCTTCAATTTTGAGTTTAGTTTAAAGATATGTTTTGGATTAGGATTGAAGGTTTTTATTTATTATTTATTATTATTATGATTATTATTATTATTATTATTATTATTATTATTATTATTTGTTGATGATGATTTAATAGAGAATTGTACATTACATTTCATACCTAATTTATGTGGGCATTATTTGTGCATTGTGATTTGCTTGCCTTTTTTAGTTTGAAGTAAGTTTGATTGTTTTTATTGATCATAATATAATTTTATGAGTCCCTCAAAATTATTTTAGTCTGTGCAATTTGCATACGGTAACACTAGTGTTTATTTGTTGCTTTTAGTTTGATTTGATGTCTTTGTCTTTTAATTAAAGGCGAAGAGAGCGATCTCATAGATCTCATAGAAAATTTGGTGGCGCATGAGTAAGAAACAAAGCAAAATGAACAAATGGATCTGACACCACACTAAACAATAAATACGAAATTTTACAAAATTGAGTGAAAATTTTCGACTATAACCTATAAAATAAGATCAAAAATAAAAAATAATATTTTGCGAAAATGACCGAAAACTGTGGACTTATAACCCATAGAATATGACCATAACTTTGAAATGCGGAATTTCATAAAAACGACAAAAAACTGGGGATTACATAAGACACAAAATGTCACCAAAACATTGAATAAGAAATTTTGCAAAATTTCCCCAAAATAATGGACTATAGCACAAAAAATATGGTCAAAACATTGAAATACGAAATTCGCAAAATTAGGCGAAACTGCGTACCAAAACCAACAAAATGTGACCAAATCAATGAAATGCAGAATTTCGTGAAAGTGGCCGTAGACTGTGGATTATAGCCAATAAAATGTGGCGAAAACATTGAAATCCAAAAATTCATGTAAACGGCCAAAATACTGGAATATGGAATTTCACAACATTACCCACAAGCTATGGACCACAAAATACGGTCAAAACAATGAAATATAGACTTTCTTACTTGCTTTGCTGACTGACTCACTCACTGTTGATTATAGCTTACAAAATGTGGTTAAGATATTGAAATACAGAATTTAGCGAAAATGGCTGAAAACTGTGTCGCCCATAAAATATGCCTAAACAGTAAACTACATAATTTTTCTAGAACAACAAAAGAAACTTGGACTATATCCAACAAAAACATGGCCAAAATAATGATATACAGAATTTCACAAAATTTGTCAAAAATTGTTCATTGCAAAATATGGCCATAATAGTGAAATACACATTTCGCGAGAATGGCAAAAAATTGTGGGCTATAACTTAACAAATGTGGCTAAAACAATGAAATAAGAAATTTTGCTAAAATGAATGAAAACTATAGCCCACAAAATGTGGTTCAAATAGTGAAATACAGAATTTTGCGAAAAAAGCCGACCACGGACTGTATATAGTTCACAAAATATGACCAAAATAGCAAAATCTTAATTTTATAAAAAAGGCTAAAAACTGTGAATTATATCCCACAAAATATGACCAAAACACCGAAATATGAAATTCACAAAATTAAACAAAAATTATGAACTTTAGCTCAAAAAATAAGGCATAAACAGTGAAAAAGGAATTTCGCAGAAACAACCGAAAATTGTTGACTATAGACTAAAATATGGCTAAAACAGTGAAGTACAATTTTTTATAAAAATAGCAAAAAACGGTGGACTATAGGTTGCAAAATGTGGCACAAATAGTGAAATACTGAATTTCGTAAAATTTGTAGAAAACTGTGTGTGGACAAAATAATAAAATACGGAATCGTGAAAAAGGCCAAAACTAGGGATTACCCACAAAATGTGGCCAAAATGGTGAAATATGGAATTTCGCAAAAAAGGTCAAAACTTGTGGACTAGCGTACAAAATGTGGCCAAAACAATGAAATACAAAAAATTTCACAAAAATCGGCCGAAAACTGTGGACAATGACTTGCAAAATATGGCCAAGACGGTGAAATACGAAAATCTGCAAAAATAGCCGAAAATTGGGGACTATATTCCATAAAATGGGGAACAAATAGTGAAATATAGAATTTTCACGATAACGACCAACTGTGGAATATACGCTAAAAAATGTGGCCTAAACAGTTACATGAAATTTCACGAAAATGGCCACAAATGGTTGATTACAGGCCACAAAATTTTGCACACGAGGTGAAATTAGGAATTTCCTTAAATTGGTCGAAAACTGTGAACACCACAAAATATGGCGAAAACATTGAACACATAATTTCTTGAAATTGGGCGAAAATTGTGGATTATAGTGTCTAAAATGTGGTTTAAATATTGAAATGCAGAATTTTCCAAAATGGCCGAAAATCACTAAGTATAGCTTACAAATGTGGCCAAAACAGCGAAATACAGAAATATCATGTAAACGGCCGAACTATGAATTATAGGAAAAAAAATGTTGCCAAAATAGTGAAATACAAAAATTTGCGTAAACTATGAACTACAGCCTACAAAATGTGGCTAAAAACAGTAAAATACAAAATTTTGCGAAAATGGCTGAAATTGTGGATTATAGTTCTAAAAAAGTGCTAAAAATAATGAAACACAGAATTTTTAAAAAAGCCAAAAATTGTGGACTATAACCTACAAAATATGGCCAAAATATTGAAATATGTCGTTTTGCAAAATTAGTCGATCACTGTGGACTATATAACCCAAAATATGGCAAAATCAGTGAAATATGGAATTTCGCAAAAACTGTAAAAAAACTGTAGAAGCCCACAAAATATGACCAAAACAGTGAAATACGAGAATTTCGCTAAAACGACCGAAAACTGTGGACTGTAGCTTACAAAATGTGGCCAAAACATTTAAATAAAAATTTTCGCAAAATTGGATTAAAAAACTGTGGATTATATATATCCCACAAAATGTGATAATAGTAATGAAATCCAAAATTTCTCGAAAATGGCCGAAAACTGTGGACTATTGTCCACAAAACCGTCAAAACGTAGCTAAAACAGTGAAATACAAAATTTCCTAAAAACGGCTAAAAATTGTGGATTATAACCCAAAAAATATGGTAAAAACATTAAGATGCAAAATTGCGCAAAAAAAAACATAAAAAACTGTTCACTCTAACCGACAAAATGCGGCAAAAAATAGTGAAATTCGAAATTTCGCAAAAGCGGCCGAAAACTGTGGACTATATAGCCTACAAAGTGTGGCCAAAATACTGAAACACTGAATTTCGTGGAAACGAACGAAAACTGTGGACTATAGCCTACAAAATATGGTCAAAACAGTGGAATCTAGAATTTTGCAAAAACAGCAAAAAACCATTGACTATGGTACACATAATTTCATGAAATTGGCACACAAAAAAAATGGGCTATGGCCCACTAAATAAAATTACAGGTCTGCTATTTTTATACATGTTTGTATATAATTTGATTAGTGATTATTGAACAATTTAATTTTGAAAAGGAAAAAAGAAAGAAAAAAGAAACTATGAATTTGTCTTTGTTAGATTAGAAATGTGCTGTTAGAGCATCCACAATCGTTAGTTCAATATGCATTTTATGCATAAATTTGCACTGTAGCCACCACACTCGTCAGCTATTCTGTCATTTTTTGGCTTTTTTCTACAGTAAAATGGTAAACATAGCATTCGATATAGCATTATGCATATTATGTGTGACGAAACATCATGTTTCATTTGGATTATTTAAATATTTTTTATATTATCGGACGAAAAAAAAATTAAAAACAAAGAAAAAATGAAGAAAAACAAAATTAAAGGCCGGATGAAACAAGATGTTTCGTCCCATTCCCATAATTTTTTTTTTGCCAAAAGACAATATTACCCTCCTTCAAATCTAACCATTCAAATGATGATCCAATGACTGGTCGAACATACAATGGCTCTTTCGAACATACAACGGCTATATTTGACAAATTTTGCCTATATATTGGCTCCGTTGCTGTAACCAAAGTCATTGAAAAAAAAACAGATCTATCTAACTCTATCATCCAAAAAAGTTTCAACTCTCTGTCTCCTCCTGAAAATTTGCAAGATAGCGGGTAATGACAAGCTGTAGTGCAAAAGGAAGATCTTACACAACTTAGGAAGATGTTGTGCTCTATCAAGCGTGAATTTGTATAACACAAGATCCCATGGTTGGTACTGATCAATCCTGTGCCCAGTTTTGGTAGCGAGTTTTGACTACTTTCATAGCTTTATTAGGGATTCGGACCGACCAAATGCTAAGTTCCGTTTCAAGTCGCTTCCAATTAATTTCTAAAGAAGTAGCCATGTTCAATGCGAAGTTGGGTTCTGTAACAATTAGAGCGGCTAGTGGAACTACCGAGGCCGATATGGTATGTACAAATTATCAGATATTTAGTAGAACTTTTCTTTAAATTTATTAAATGATAAAGTACTGATCTATTAAATATTATCATAGATGCGCGATGCGAGAGTAGAATATTTGCAAACATCCGGAAAAGCTTTCATGTTTGAAGAATGTTATGATATACTAAAGGATCAACCTAAATTTTTCTTTCATACTACACAAGTCTTTGATCGAGTCATGGGTTCCCAATCTCGGGAAGGTGGCAGTAGCCAAAATTCACCCTCAATAAACAACTCAGATTCAGACATCCCGGTTGACATGGAATTGCCTACCCCTCTGACCCGACCATCTGGTAGAAAAGCACAGAAGAGAAAAGGAAAAAGTCTGGTCGAATCATCGTCTGAATATTCTCAAATGGTAGAAGAAAGCAAATGTTTCAACGCTATGTATAAAGAAAGCCAAGATAGGAGGAATTTAGCCACCGAAATGAAGATTGCAATTAAGCAGAAAGACCATGACCTTAAAGAACGAGTAGAGGAAGATCGCATTATGAGTCTTGACCTTAAAAATTTACCGGATCGTCAACGTTATTATTTCATGTGTAAACAAAATGAAATATTGCAAAAAACGAGGTTATAATAGGGGGGTAAACTACTTGTATTTGAAGCTTATAAATTAGATGCTTTATTCAATATAATATGATAATTTAAATTGGGCTTCTTCTGTCTCCTTCTTTGTTTGTAATGTGTTATGTTCAAATATTTGTACTTTCGTTCACAATTAATGTATTGTTTTCTACTTTAATTGTTAATGTGTTCGATTCATATATTACATTAATAACATAAAAAGAATTAGTAACATATTACATTCATAACATAAGTAGATGTAGCAACGTATTACACTCATATAAAATTCCCGATTTGAATTACAGTAAATAGAAATAGATAAGCAGATAACAAAATACTACAATTAAATTCTGAAATATTTACATTTTGCCTATTCATCATCTCCGAATTGGGATCAAATATGCTCCACCAAATCTTGACGTAGTGCATGATGTTTTTGTCTATCATTTAATATCACATTGCGAATCATTCAGGCTCCCTGATCAATATGTGCACCTCTGTTAGGTACAATCAATGTCGCGTCTTGTATTTGATCATAATCGTAATCACCAATGTCATCTTCACGTTCGTCCTCAACCATCATATTGTGTAGTATTATACATGTTTTCATGATATATGAAAGAGTATCTGCATTCCATATACGCGCAGGGCCCTTCACAATTGCGAAGCGTGCTTGTAAAACTCCGAAAGCGCGTTCTACATCTTTGCGGGCACCTTCCTGCATTTCTGCAAATTTATTCTTCTTTTGAGTATCCAGGACAAAGTAAGTTTTTACTATAGTCGCCGGGGGGGGGGGGGGGGGGGGGAGGGGGAATATACCATCCGCCAAATAGTATCCCATGTTGTATATGTGGTTGTTGATTACAAAATTTGCAGGCAGTGCACACCCATCAACAATTTCATCAAATAGAATAGAACGGTTAAGCACATTCAGATCATTATTGCAACCTGGCATTCCGAAGAAAGAATTCCAAAACCAAAGATCATATAATGCGACGGCTTCAAGAATAACTATTGGTTCCCTTACATGTCCTGTATACTGTCCGTGCCTCACAGGTGGACAATTCTTCCACTTCCAATGCATACAATCTGCACTACCTAACATGCCGAAAAAATCCCTGCGTTCATTTTATTGGAGGAGTCATACTACATCGGTGGGAGTAGGTTTCCGCATATACTGGTTCCCAAATAACTGTACAATTGCATAACAAAACCGACGTAAAGTCTTCAACACAGTAGTTTCGCCAATTCGTAAATATTCGTCAACAACATCCACTGCACCTCCATATGCTAAACATCGTAGCGCAGCTGTTATTTTCTGATGTGGCATAAATCTAAGATTTTTACACGCATCTTGTTGTTGAGTAAAGTACTCATCGTATCCAACAACAGCATCGAGTATATGGTTGAAAAGGTCTCGCCGCATACGAAAACGTCGATGGAAAATAGTCTCGTTGTATGTTGGATTTTCAGAAAAATAATCCATCCACAACTGAATATTACCTTCTTTTCTTTCCTGACGAATGTATCGGCAGCAAGAAGTTTCTTCGGTGTGTTGCAACCACATGGTGTATAGTTGCATACGATTGTTGACAGTCTAGCTACTACATCTTCATGCTCTACTGATTCATCTGATGAAGTTGAAGGAGAAGATGAATTTAAATGATCCGTCACTGTAATATCTCCTACTAAATGAAGAGAAAATTTAATTTAGGAGTATATGTGATGATGACGTGAAACTAAAGCTGATTCAGATATGATGCTGAGGGAGTGCTTAAATAGTATTTGTTGGGTCTGTCCTTTATAATTTTTGAAATGTAATTATTTAAAGGAGAAGACAACAAGAATTGCATCCTATGAATAAAGCATAGTACGACTAAATTGAAATAAAGCTACATATTAACATTCTTCACGTGAATACAACACTTCTCATGTTGGGAATAAAGACATGGTAGATATGACCATTTTTGTTTTATTCATTGTCGGCACAACAATGGTGGGAATGAAGACTTGGTAGATGTTGGGAATAAAGACATGGTAGATGTGAAAATTACAAGAGCACCATTTTCATATGTTGCACCAAATAAGAATGTAATTGTGATTTTCATACATGCAGATCTACGTATCAGATATTCAAATTTGTCGACTACTCTTCATCCACATGCTATGTGCACGGGACAAAGGATGTAGTCGATGTCGAGGCTCCCGTGTTGCCTACAGGCTGTCGCACTTCCCGATGTCTTGAAGTAGAATATCTGCTGATTGATATAGATCTCCTACTAGCAACTACATCATTCGGAACAGAGTTTCTCAAAACCATTTTTGGTTGTATAAATTGCCTCAATTGGGCTTATAAGTTAGTTAGCTGTTAACATATCCGGTACAACTCTTCCTATCGATAGATAGATTAATATGTATATGTATACAAAAATTATATATATAATAAAAATTGGACTTTCATTCTCACATATGTTGGTTCTCCGCGCAGAACAAACTTGAAATTTCCGTAGTCCAAATTACTAAGAACAGTACCGCCTGAAAATAATGGCATTTCCACTAATGGTTCACCATGCATGACATGTAAATCAGCGCTTGGTTGCGTGGAGTACTCACATGGAAGCCAAAAAGGAGGGGCCTCATGGGGCAATTGAGTTGATGAATCAGCGATTGTAGCTGGACCGATGAAATCAACATTCGATGCATGCGAGAGTGCTGGCATGATGGGACCAATCGAAACCTTCGCCCAATACTGATCGTAAGTGCTCTGTTGTACATGAGTGACAAACTGCGAAGGTTCAATTGGGTTCCCGCAAACGTCTACTGACGTTAGACGCATGAATGGAGGTGGGTCATTTGGTATTGTAACATCTCCAGTTAGTTGATAACAACGATCGCCAAGATACTAGATACCCTGTATAATGTGATATTGTTAGAAAAAATAATCTTTCGCAGAAAATACTTTATGCCATTAATAATAATTATACCTGTTCGCAATACATAAATGCATGTCGATGACGAGAAATGAAATTAGCAACTTGAATTTCATACACGCCATTGTATGCCGAACTATGATAGGGTTGCCATATAATAGATTTCCATGAACGAATCTCCAGTTGGTCACGAACCATTGAAATATTATACCTAATTTGGTCTGAACAACCCGTATCTAAAAATCCATGATTCCATCGACAAATTCTCGGCCATTTGTAGGCATTCTCCATGTTGCTCTATAGTTAGGCTCATATCAGTTATTGGTACACAGCATCTTGTGTATTCGTATGCCCAATACTACATAAAACAAACATATATTAGGTGTCAACTCGGATATTAAACTACTATTTAAACCTTCAACTTATCAAATTAGATGTAAAATTTAGAGATACCTCGAGTACTTGCCAAGGACCGTTAAATGACTTCACTTTCAGCCTGCTACAAGTGTCCAGAGACAAATACAGCAGTGCCAATGCTGGACTACCCCAATCGTATGTGCCTACTATAGTTATTTCTTCAAATGCAGCTAACCAGCTTCATCTGACTAATTGCGAACCATTAGGGTAAAGAAACACCCCTAGGAAGAACATGAAAAATGCTCTTGCAATCCTTATCGCCAGAACATTATCTATCGTAGCTTCCTCGATCACACTGTTGTTAAAATAACATTTCAGGAACGGACAACGGATACCGTGAGACTTCCAATCGACTATTGTAATCTCCGGGAAAAGTGAGTCTAGATTACTTCGAATGTGTACGGCTCGTCGTTACACAGAGACAAGGGCCCGATACCGATTGAAATTCTTGTTAGCATTACCCAATCCAACAGAGTGAATCCCAGCTCATCGCACGGTAGGTGAAAAGTGTGGGTCGTATAGTGCTCATACCAAAATTGGTGGGAGCGCACTTTGTTACCAACTTTCGACCTATTAGCCTTATCAATACCTCCTTCAAAAATCATACTGAAAGTACTTTCAGCTAGATTCAGAGCGGTTTTATCCCCCCTTATCGATCCGGCCCAATCGGGCTTCATCAAGGACCGATTTATCCTTGACAGTGTTGCGTCAGCCCAAGAAATCATTTCTCATTGTCACCATTCCAACTCCGAGGGCATCCTTCTCAAACTTGATTTCCAAAAAGCTTACGATAATGTTAGCTGGGACTTCCTGATAGATATCCTGATTCATCAGGGCTTCGATCCCAAGTGGATCGCCTGGATTAAATCCAGCCTATTCTCTGGTACCTCTTCTATTATTATCAACGGTATGGAGGGTCACAAATTCAAAATAAATTGTTGCCCCCGCCAAGGTGACCCGCTTTCTTCCCTTTTGTTCTCCCTAGTTGCAGACGTCTTTAGTAAACTTCTTCGCAGCGATTGGGAAGCGAAAGTCATTCAGGGGCTGGGTAGCTCCAACCAATTTGATGGGGTTCTTAACCTGCAGTATGCGGATGACACGATCATTTTCGCCAAACCAAACTCTCACTCTCTTCGTAATCTCAAATTGCTCCTTTACTGTTTTGAGCTTGCTTCGGGTCTTTCGATCAACTTCCAGAAATCTTCGGTCCTCTGGGTGGGTAGCTCCCCCAACCGGCAGATCGAAGTATCCAATTTCTTTAACTGTCCTGTAGCATCTTTCCCCAATACTTATTTGGGCATTCCCCTCCGATGGGTTAAATTGCATAAATCTGACTGGATGCCCACGCTGGATAAAGTTGAATCCAGACTTAGTGTTTGGTCTGGAAAATTCCTTTCCCGTGGAGGGCGTCTTATCCTCCTTAACTCGGTTCTGTCGTTAATTCCACTATACATGATGTCCTTCTATTATGTCCCATCTTGGGTCATCAAGAGGATAGACCAAATTAGAAGCAACTTTTTATGGTCCAGTTCTTCCACTTTCAAATCTGGATCGCATCTTAGCAATTGGCAATTAGTTTGCTCGTCTAAAGCAGCTGGGGGGCTCGGGGTGTTGAACCTCAGGCACCACAATATCGCTTTATTGGGTAAATGGCTTTGGAGATTTTTAAAATTCGATCACCTACCATGGATCCAAAGCATTAAGTCTTACTACTCTCCTGCTCACCATTGGTGGGATCTCTCCCAGCCTATTCCTCACAACGCTTCTCCTTTTTGGAAAGGTGTTCGGAAAGCATCCCCTGCATTCCTTTGCAGCATTGTCCACGATTGTTGTGATGGTTCCAGGACCAGATTTTGGATGGACCTATGGATCGGTAAAACTAAGCTTGCTTCCTCCTTCCCTCTTCTCTATCAATTAGCTTTACATCCCATGGCCACTGTGGCAGACTCATTCACCCTCCTGAATTCTCAAAGACAATGGAACTTCCCGCTGTCGGCCAATCTTTCGCCGCAATGTGGGCCTCAGATTTGCAATCTCCTCTCCATCCTCAACAATTTCGAGGGGCATCCAATAGATGACTACTCTTGGCGGTGGAACTCGGCGGGAGTGTTCTCGGTTAAATCCTTTTATCAATTCCTTAACTTTTGCGGAGTTCTCTCACCTATAGCCAATGTCATTTGGAACTCTTGCGCTCCTCTTAAGGTTAAAATAAACTCCTGGCTTGCTCTTAACAACAAATTACTTACCGTTGAGATCCTCAACCAAAGGAACTTAGCCTGGGGGCAGATGTTCCCTCTCTGCTCGAGCTCATTCGAGGACGCTGATCACCTTTTTGTTGGATGCGATTTCATTCACCCCCATTGGAAAATTTGTTCGCTAGCCTAGGATATCAATCCAATTCCATCCAACCTCTCCTCGGTGTATTATTCTCTTCCTTTGAACTATAAGTACCGCAAATCGTGGTACCTATCGATGCATATTATTATTTGGATCACATGGAAGGAAAGGAACAATAGACTTTTCAGACATCACAATTCTACTATTACTTCCCTTATTGAAGATTCTTTATTTCTGTTTAATTTCTGGTCGTCTTCATTGAAGTCCGCAGCGAGAGATTCTCTTTACGGTTGTAGATTAGATGATTCTTTCCTTTGTCTTAGCAACCTTAATTATATTTAATTAATGTTCGTTTGGTTTTTATTGTCCTTACGCTTTGCTATATGTCACAGGGTTGATGCTGTATTGGAGTGGCTTTTGTTCCAGCTGCTTTTGGTACATTGTTGGGCTTATTCCCGGCCCGTGCAGGGTGTTTTTGGTGGTACTGCAGGCTGGTTTTGTGCTTGTTTTTCTCTTCTTCTCTTCCCCATGCTCCCTTTATGTATCTCTTTTGCTGTCGGTTTTGTTGTAGTGTGGTGCGTTGCGGGGATTTACTGTTGTCTCCTCGGTGTCTAATCCATTCTAATGGATTGTTGTCCTTTGGCCTTTTACTTAGGCTTTTCTCTGGTATGCTGTAAGCGAGATTTTGTTTTTGTTATGGTGGTGGTACTTTGGATCTGGCAGCTCTGTAGCCATTATCATTGCGATGTTTTTCCTTGTGTATTTACTTCTGTTCCTTTCATCTTTTGCTGTGATGGGGAGTAGATTACTCTTTAGTTTCAACACCATGATTTGGTTGCTTTTTTCTTGGTCTCTTTGAGGCCGGACTAGCTTGTTCTTCTTCGTGTTTCTGGGGAGGCCGTTGCTATCCCTAGGCCGGTTTGCTGTTTGTTTTCTTATTGTTAAAGTTATCCTACAAGTGTTTGGTGACCATCTGTTTTTTAGATGCGCTTGCTTCCAAGATCATCTAGAGAGGAGTCTTTCCTCTAGAGGGGATGCATCCAGTATCGTTGCATCCTCTGGGTGTTTGCTGCTATCCGGACTAACTCAGCATCTTTTGCTGCTAGTCGGCGCCAGCATCTTTGCCTTTCCATTTTCAGCCAGGCTTCAGTTTGTTTTTCGGTGAGCTTCTGTTGTTGCTTCGCCTCCATTGCTCCTTCAACTGCAGCGCTGGAGTTTGGTGCTCCTCTCTTGACTTCAGCAACGTTGGCGCCGTCTTCAGTTTCGTGACTCTTCTCTTTGGAGCTCTCGAAGGCATCCTGATCATTTGCGGAAAGCTATTAGCTGGGCGGAGTCCTCCTTTTCCGGTCTCGCGCTCTATTACGCCTCTTGTTTGCTAGTCGAGAGTTTATTACCTGCTTCTTAGTATGAGTTGTTATTGTTTAATGTCGTTGCCTTTGCTTGTGGCTGTGTGGTTTTACTTCTTGTAAAGCGGTTGACTGTACTTTTTTTGATTCTCAATATACTTTTTTGGTATGGCTGGAGCCGCAAGGCTCTATCCGATTCATCAAAAATATATTAGTGCACAATACAATGTAATAATTTTATCATTTTCTCTTTTATTAATAGTTTTTAATTCAAAACAAATGTTAGGAAAAATTTTCAATTCTATAAAAATTATTATGGTGGGTTTTTAATTTTACCCTAAAAAAGAAAAGGGTAATATTGTCATATTTGAGTGGCGGCACTGAAGATAGAGGTCTTTTGATTCAAAATAGATTGTTATAAGGTTTTTTAATTCTACAAAAAATGTTATGGAGTTTTTTGCTTTCTGCTGGCTTTTTCTATGAGTTGAGGAACAGTATACAAGTTGGGGTGTTTAGGAAAAGGGTTGGCATTTGGGTCGAACGGGCCGGGCCGGGCCGAACCCGTCCGGGTTGGATCTTGACTTGGGCGGGCTCGGGCCGGTTTGGCGACTTAACCGGGCCGGGCCGAAAGTTGTTTTAGGCGACCCGCCCAACCCGGATCGGGTCGACCCGCGAGTTGGCCCGTTTAGATAGATAGGTTTTTTTAAAAAATATTTTAAACCTAAAATAATAATAATAATAATAATAATAATAATAAAAATAATACTAATAAACATAAAAAATCGTAATAATAATAATAATATTGAAAGAGTGAAATTGGCAAAAAATATTGAAATATTATTTATATGAATTTAAGTTATACAATTTTCACAATTTCTAATGAAATGAAGAAATCAATTCACAAATATGTTTTATACACTAACATATTTCTTATATACAACTTTAATTGACTTCAATTTTTCTAATTTAACATAACAAGCAAAGATATAATACAATTTCTAACGTGTCGGTCGAGTTGCTATTACAAGCAAAGCTATTGTTGTTATTATTGTTATTGTTCTTCCGGCGAGTTGCTCTCACTTGTGGACGTTGATAGTGCTTTCCCTTGTGTCCTATCTTCAGCCTTCAGCCAGTCTTCTGTGCAAACGAGCATCTCTAACGTGTCGGGCTTCAATCGATTCCTGTAATCAGTTAGAACTCTGCCACTTGAAGAAAATGCACTTTCAGAAGCAACTGTAGAGACAGGAAGAGTTAGTAAATCTTTAGCCATAATTGACAGAATACTAAAAGTGTGTTCATGGTCTTTCCACCATTGTAAAATATCTAGTGGAGAAGAAGAAGACTCAGAATCTTGTTGGTTATACCAATTTAATTCATTTGGTTGATTAGTCCTAGGTTTTTTTGATTGAATTTGTGCAAGTAAATTAAATGTTCTATCATCAAATATACTCTTACCCTTACCTTTAGAAGTAGCAGAAGAAGAACTAACTACAGAAGTTGTACTACTAGAAGCAAAATATCTATCATAATAATCATACAAGTTATTTAATGTAGATTCAAACTGAACTAAAAAAGTAGCGCAATCAATTACTATCTCTACATTTTTCCCAAGTAATGCAAAAAACATTTCAATCAAACTCTTCGTACCTTCTAATTTGATACGAGGATCCATAACGGTAGCAACACAAATAAACATAGGAGGAGAAAAATAATACTTCAAAAAAATTTTGTATACAGGTTTTACAATCTCACCAACATAAGTATCATTTAACATTTCGTTAAATGTTTGCATCATGCTAACTAATGAAATAAAAATGCTACTAGAAGTAGATTCATATGTTTTTGAAAATTTTAAAGTTGTGGTTTTAAAAGGTTCTAAAAATTTCAACAAAGATTCGGCATAAAATCAATCGGTGGGAGTCATTTCAAAATTTGGCATATTTTTTGCGATACAAAAATCATTTACAACTGCTTTATATTTGGTAACAATATGTAGTAAATCAAAAGTAGAATTCCATCAATGTCTAACATCCTTTGGAAATCTTCTAAAGGGTACATTTGAAATTCGACACCAATTTTTCTATTCTTGAAATACGCTGGGACTTAATGCAATGAAATGTACACAATTTCTAATTTTAACTATATATGGATCGGCTATTTTTAATGCATCTTGAACGCATAAATTTAAATTATGACATGCACATCTAACATGAAAAATATTGTCAGATGGAGGTTTGAATACGGTTTGTAAAGTAGTAATTGCTACATTGTTGTTAGATGCATTATCAAAACTAATACACATAATTTTATCGTGAATATGAAAAACATCACAAATTTCTAAAATACGGTTTGCTATTTTAGCGCCACTATAGGGATACAGCAACGCCGCAAGTGATATGATTCTTTTTTGAAGAATCCAATCATTGTCGATCCAATAACTAGATCCAATAACTAGTTATTCCCATCGTTGGAGTATTGTTCACACCCGTCCAACAATCCGAAGTTAAACTAACTCTACAAGTCAAACTCCATAAAATTGCAATCAAAGCTTCATTCATTTTATTGTACACTTTAAAACAATCCGATTTGCAAGTATTTCTCGGAATTCTTCTAAAATGAGGGTTTAAGGCCGTTTGATTAAAATTTTCCAAGTCCCTATTCACGGGATAGGAAAATGGTAACTTTTCCTTTATGACTAATTGGGCCATTTTCCGACGAACAAGATCGGGATCATAAGGGTGGCTATCAACTAGACCGGTCCTAGGGTTGATTTTTTGTTGGCCTTGTAGGTCAGCAAGAAGGTCTTTATGGTTATTTTGGATGTGTCTACTAATTGTACCGGTGCCGTCACCCCTCTTGAATTTGTATGCCTTAGAACATGTTTTACAAACTTTCAAACCTATACTCGGAGTTTGTTCGTCCGGAATATAATCGTAAAACTTATGCCAATCACTACTTTCTCCTCTACTTTTCCTGCTACTGCGGGGTTGTGGGGTTTCGGTTTTTTGTTGTTGTTGTTATTCTTCTTCTAATTGTATGTCACCTACAAACTCGTCGTGTGCAACCCATTTTTGGGTAGGAGGATTATGGTACTCTTGGGCGGGCTCGCTAATTGGGACAATTGGTGGCCTACGGGAAGAGGAGGAATCTTGCCCGCTACAACCGCTACCGTGTGATCTAGACATAATGCAGTAATGTATGTAAAAAAAACTACACAATGTAGGAACGGTTAATTATTTAAAAAAAAATCTAAAAAACAAGAGGGTTGAGATAGAGAAGATCAAAAAACCAACAATAATTACAACTGCAACACAAAAATAAAATAATGAGAGAGGTATGAAATTTTGATATCATTCACCATGGATACGCGTATATAAAAAAAACCGTGAAAATAA
The DNA here is from genome assembly GCA_017893485.1 of Hemerocallis citrina. Lineage (NCBI taxonomy): Eukaryota > Viridiplantae > Streptophyta > Magnoliopsida > Asparagales > Asphodelaceae > Hemerocallis > Hemerocallis citrina. The sequence continues at coordinate 56,457,440 of CM030368.1, forward strand.
GAATAGAAGTAGAACTAGAAATAAGCGATTCCGGAATTGAAGAGTTGAGGAGAGCTTGATTCTTGAAGGAGAATTGACGACTTGATCACTTGGAGTTGGACGAGAGTTGAAGAGTTGAAGACGTTGTTGAATTTTGATTTCAATACGATCGAAATTTGATCGTGTATATGCCTTGAAGACTTGCTTGTTGAATACTTCAATTGTTGAAAATTTCCTTTAAAATGAGTTATAGTAGTATAGAGAGTAAGAGAGTAAGGTGTGATTTTTTTATGGGATTTTGGGGGGTATTTATAGGCTAAAAAAACAAAAACAAAAAAAAAAACCAAAAAAAACAAAAAAAAAAAAACAGCTAGAAGAGAGCCAAACGGCTCTCTGTTGTACAGTAACCCCCCAACGGCCTGTTTGACCCGCGGGTCAACGGTCGACCTGTGACGAGCCAAACCTTCGACCCGAACGGGTCCAACGGGTCGTAACCCGCGGGTTTGCTATGGGTTGTGGATTTTTAAACGGGTTCGCGGGCCGGGTTACACGGGTTGGATTTGCGTTTTCGACGACCCGGGTCGACCCGTTACTGTACACGGGTTCGACCCGAACCCGCTTAACCCTTTCACGAGCCGGGTTCAACGGGTGGGTCGCCGGTTGACCCGGCCCACTTGCCATCCCTATGTTTAGCTTAGTTATTTTTCATTGTTGTTGTGGGTGGGTTTTTTTCCTCTTAGAGCATCCACTGTCGTTGGCTAAAAACTCAAAATTTAGAATAGAAACGCACAGTAGACTGCTAAAGTTAGGAACTGCTTTAGGGAATTGCTAAATATAGGAGACGGAGGATGTTGATCCGTTTGACGATAGGGACGGATGAAGATCATCCGTCTCGTTCGATTTTTAATACAAATTTAAAAGACAGTTGAAGTTGTTCCGTCTATTCGTCAATTTCATTTTTACTATATAAAATTAATTTATTAAATAGGTAAAGTTTATTAAAAAAAATTGGGAAAGTGAGAGACGGATGAACTTCATCCGTCCCTCACTTTTGCTAAACAATATTTAGCGCATACATTTACCCTTTTACCCATAAGGTTTAACTGTTGTGGGAGACACTAATATCAAGCCAAGGGTTTAAAGGTCCGTTTTATACTTCCAAGGGTTTAAAGGTCATTTCATAAAGGTGACCAAAAAAAAAATTAAGCCAACTTGCCAACATGCCAGCAGAAAGCAAAAAACTCCATAACATTTTTTGTAGAATTAAAAAACCTTATAACGATCTATTTTGAATCAAAAGACCTCTATCTTCAGTGCCGCCACTCAAATATGGCAATATTACCCTTTTCTTTTTTAGGGTAAAATTAAAAACCCACCATAATAATTTTTATAGAATTGAAAATTTTTCCTAACATTTGTTTTGAATTAAAAACTATTAATAAAAGAGAAAATGATAAAATTATTACATTGTATTGTGCACTAATATATTTTTGATGAATCGGATAGAGCCTTGCGGCTCCAGCCATACCAAAAAAGTATATTGAGAATCAAAAAAAGTACAGTCAACCGCTTTACAAGAAGTAAAACCACACAGCCTCAAGCAAAGGCAACGACATTAAACAATAACAACTCATACTAAGAAGCAGGTAATAAACTCTCGACTAGCAAACAAGAGGCGTAATAGAGCGCGAGACCGGAAAAGGAGGACTCCGCCCAGCTAATAGCTTTCCGCAAATGATCAGGATGCCTTCGAGAGCTCCAAAGAGAAGAGTCACGAAACTCAAGACGGCGCCAACGTTGCTGAAGTCAAGAGAGGAGCACCAAACTCCAGCGCTGCAGTTGAAGGAGCAATGGAGGCGAAGCAACAACAGAAGCTCACCGAAAAACAAACTGAAGCCTGGCTGAAAATGGAAAGGCAAAGATGCTTGCGCCGACTAGCAGCAAAAGATGCTGAGTTAGTCCGGATAGCAGCAAACACCCAGAGGATGCAACGATACTGGATGCATCCCCTCTAGAGGAAAGACTCCTCTCCAGATGATCTTGGAAGCAAGCGCATCTAAAAAACAGATGGTCACCAAACACTTGTAGGCTAACTTTAACAATAAGAAAACAAACAGCTAACCGGCCTAGGGATAGCAACGGCCTCCCCAGAAACACGAAGAAGAACAAGCTAGTCCGGCCTCAAAGAGACCAAGAAGAAAGCAACCAAATCATGGTGTTGAAACTAAAGAGTAATCTACTCCCCATCACAGTAAAAGATGAAAGGAACAAAAGTAAACACGCAAGGAAAAACATCGCAATGATAATGGCTACAGAGCTGCCAGATCCAAAGTACCACCACCATAACAAAAACAAAATCTCGCTTACAGCATACCAGAGAAAAGCCTAAGTAAAAGGCCAAAGGACAACAATCCATTAGAATGGATTAGACACCGAGGAGACAACAGTAAATCCCCGCAACGCACCACACTACAACAAAACCGACAGCAAAAGAGATACATAAAGGGAGCATGGGGAAGAGAAGAAGAGAAAAACAAGCACAAAACTAGCCTGCAGTACCACCAAAAACACCCTGCACGGGCCGGGAATAAGCCCAACAATGTACCAAAAGCAGCTGGAACAAAAGCCACTCCAATACAGCATCAACCCTGTGACATATAGCAAAGCGTAAGGACAATAAAAACCAAAAGAACATTAATTAAATATAATTAAGGTTGCTAAGACAAAGGAAAGAATCATCTAATCTACAACCATAAAGAGAATCTCTCGCTGCGGACTTCAATGAAGACGACCAGAAATTAAACAGAAATAAAGAATCTTCAATAAGGAAAGTAATAGTAGAATTGTGATGTCTGAAAAGTCTATTGTTCCTTTCCTTCCACGTGATCCAAATAATAATATGCATCGATAGGTACAATGATTTGCGGTACTTATAGTTCAAAGGAAGAGAATAATACACCGAGGAGAGGTTGGATGGAATTGGATTGATATCCTAGTTTAGCGAACAAATTTTCCAATGGGGGTGAATGAAATCGCATCTAACAAAAAGGTGATCAGCGTCCTCGAATGAGCTCGAGCAGAGAGGGAACATCTGCCCCCAGGCTAAGTTCCTTTGGTTGAGGATCTCAACGGTAAGTAATTTGTTGTTAAGAGCGAGCCAGGAGTTTATTTTAACCCTAAGAGGAGCGCAAGAGTTCCAAATGACATTGGCTATAGGTGAGAGAACTCCGCAAAAGTTAAGGAATTGATAAAAGGATTTAACTGAGAACACTCCCGCTGAGTTCCACCGCCAAGAGTAGTCATCTATTGGATGCCCCTCGAAATTGTTGAGGATGGAGAGGAGATTGCAAATCTGAGGCCCACATTGCGGCGAAAGATTGGCCGACAGCGGGAAGTTCCATTGTCTTTGAGAATTCAGGAGGGTAAATGAGTCTGCCACAGTGGCCATGGGATGTAAAGCTAATTGATAGAGAAGAGGGAAGGAGGAAGCAAGCTTAGTTTTACCGATCCATAGGTCCATCCAAAATCTGGTCCTGGAATCATCACAACAATCGTGGATAATGCCGCAAAGGAATGCAGGGGATGCTTTCCGAACACCTTTCCAAAAAGGAGAAGCGTTGTGAGGAATAGGCTGGGAGAGATCCCACCAATGGTGAGCAGGAGAGTAGTAAGACTTAATGCTTTGGATCCATGGTAGGTGATCGAATTTTAAAAATCTCCAAAGCCATTTACCCAATAAAGCGATATTGTGGTGCCTGAGGTTCAACACCCCGAGCCCCCCAGCTGCTTTAGACGAGCAAACTAATTGCCAATTGCTAAGATGCGATCCATGTTTGAAAGTGGAAGAACTGGACCATAAAAAGTTGCTTCTAATTTGGTCTATCCTCTTGATGACCCAAGATGGGACATAATAGAAGGACATCATGTATAGTGGAATTAACGACAGAACCGAGTTAAGGAGGATAAGACGCCCTCCACGGGAAAGGAATTTTCCAGACCAAACACTGAGTCTGGATTCAACTTTATCCAGCGTGGGCATCCAGTCAGATTTATGCAGTTTAACCCATCGGAGGGGAATGCCCAAATAAGTGATGGGGAAAGATGCTACAGGACAGTTAAAGAAATTGGATACTTCGATCTGCCGGTTGGGGGAGCCACCCACCCAGAGGACCGAAGATTTCTGGAAGTTGATCGAAAGACCCGAAGCAAGCTCAAAACAGTAATGGAGCAATTTGAGATTACGAAGAGAGTGAGAGTTTGGTTTGGCGAAAATGATCGTGTCATCCGCATACTGCAGGTTAAAAACCCCATCAAATTGGTTGGAGCTACCCAGCCCCTGAATGACTTTCGCTTCCCAAGCGCTGCGAAGAAGTTTACTAAAGACGTCTGCAACTAGGGAGAACAAAAGGGAAGAAAGCGGGTCACCTTGGCGGAGGCAACAATTTATTTTGAATTTGTGACCCTCCATACCGTTGATAATAATAGAAGAGGTACCAGAGAATAGGCTGGATTTAATCCAGGCGATCCACTTGGGACCGAAGCCCCGATGAATCAGGATATCTATCAGGAAGTCCCAGCTAACATTATCGTAAGCTTTTTGGAAATCAAGTTTGAGAAGGATGCCCTCGAAGTTGGAATGGTGACAATGAGAAATGATTTCTTGGGCTGACACAACACTGTCAAGGATAAATCGGTCCTTGATGAAGCCCGATTGGGTCGGATCGATAAGGGGGATAAAACCGCTCTGAGTCTAGCTGAAAGTACATTCATTATGATTTTGGAAGGAGGTATTGATAAGGCTAATAGGTCGAAAGTTGGTAACAAAGTGTGCTCCCACCAATTTTGGTATGAGCACTATGTGAAAAGTGTGGGTCGTATATGAGGTCCCCTTTGTTGTAGCTGCTGCCGTGTTGTCTCTTTGAGTTGCGGCTATCCCTTTATTTGTTGTTGCTGTCTATTGCTATTATTGTGTTGCCTTGGCTCTTTGTGTGCACGAGTATTGCACGTGCTATTTTGTGGAATTACTAGTTCGTGGGTTCGTTGCTTCGGGATCCTTATCCCGTTATTCATGGTATTCGTTTTCTCCGTTTATAAGGCAAGTCACCGTCCATCTGAATTGTTAATTGTATCACATTCAAATTTTGTTGAAACTCTTGCAAGTAGATCTCTTTGTTATCGTATTATACATTGTTTATCTCTTCGTTGGGTCTATTGAGGGTTTACACGAGCTAACACCAATATTCTTGACATCGTGCCACTTTTGACTCTAAAGTTTGGATCTTTCATGAGTGCATATAGAATTGATAATAGGGTGTTCATATAGTCATCACACAAATAAATTATTGTAGAGACAAATGATAGGTTGTATGTTGTTTGATCAATTGATGATTGATTGATGATAAATTGATGTATGAGTGTGTTCTAATTTTATTTATCATGTTTTGACACCCATCATGCTGATTACACAATTTATTGACTAAACAATCGATTCCCATATAGTCTGATTAATTTATTTTCAAGAAAAACTACACAAATCCTGTATATTGCTTGCTGACCTGAATGTTAACTGTTTTTTTTTAACCAGTAAATGATCTTAAATTGAAATACTTTCTGAATATGAATTGTAGCCTTATCTTTCTGGTTTTCAGAACATCTTAAATTTTTGAATTTTGAGTTGTGTAGCAAAAGTTATGCCTGTTTTGCTACAGCTGTGTTTTTACTTTCAGATTTTCAGATTCTTGTATCTTTCGTGCTTAAACAGTAAAAATACTGATCTAATGATAAAATTTTAATCTGAAAATTTCTAGATTGTTGCTTAAGATGTTTATGAGTCCATAAATTAATTTTACTGAATTTAATATTGAGTTTTTGCTTATTCTAAAAATGAAATAACATGATGTCGAAACTCTGCCTGAACATGTAATCTATAAAGAACCATGTGATTGACCTTGCTACTGTTGTCGGATTTTGAACTTTAAATATACGTTGGAACCATGTGGAAGTCTAGTTTCTAGAACTTCTAACGGATTCACTTTTCAATTTCTGGAACAGCAGGAAACTACATTTTTGTACAGACTACTCTTGCTGTCCAGAATTTCACTTTTCAATTTTTAATAGATTAATTATCATATCATACTATTGCATGAATTAATGTATGTATGTTGCATTGCATGATCCTAATACCCTATTATCATCATTCTAATTGTCCAATTCAAGTTAATTATCATCCTATTATTTTCTTATTGTTACCATCTTTACCTAATGTCCATTTAATTGCATATTGTATTGTTGTATCGATAAAATAATTAATAAGCCGGGGTTTAAGGGCTTGACTGGAGTAGTTGATGATGTAGTGAATGTACGCGGAGGAAGGGCCCGTGTTTCCCTAAATATTGTTCCGGCTATTGTTTTATCGCGTGATTATGGATTACGGCCGTAACCCAATCTATCGTGTATTGTATTGTTGCTGATGACCGTACTGTGCACCGAAAGGTGAATATTGATTATCGTTACCGAGTACATGATCTATAGAATCTTCCACTTAAGTCTAAAATGACATTGATTATATGCACCGAACCTGTAGTATGGGATGCAGTAGTACATGCATTAGTTAGGATAAAAATGATTAATAGACTTATGGATCACACAACATCGACACTGCATATTGTTCCTCATTGTTCTTATTGATATCGAATTAATCATTGATTATTGTTACCGAATATTGCATAATTGTTTATATCCATTGTATCGATTACCGTGATATTGATTATTGATTATCGTGTCATGTTATTGATTCCTATTAATCCATTGATTCATTGCTATACCGTTATTCCATTGTTCTCTGTTTTCTCTACTTGCTGTCCATGACTTGCTCTAAGGACAATTTTTTCTCCTCTTTTTAGATGAAGTGTTCAAAGGTAATGAAGGAGAATTGCCTGTTGGGATGGGAGAACAAAGATTCTGAAGACTTAATGCTTACAGTTGCATATTATTTTATCAAACTTAATGTATTGAGACTTATTATCTATTTGTGATTGGATTATTATTGTTTTGGGCTTATGTCCCGAATGTTGCTATTTGTTTCCAGACGTTGGATTATTATTATTTTTGGATATTTATATTACTTCATTCTAAGTATTATTGTTCATGAGGTTATTATTATTGCATGCGTAATTGTTCTGTATTTAGGGATGGCGAACGGGTCGAGTGGGCCGGGCCGGGCCCAACCCGTACGGGTTGGCACGTATAGTGGGCGGGCTCGGGCCGGTTTGCCCACTTATACGGGCCGGTCCGGGCCGGGCTGAAACTTCGTTTGGATGGCCTGCCCAACCCGTGAACCCTTTAGGGTTCAACCCGGGTTGGGCCGGGTCGACCCGCGGGTTGGCCCGTTTATATAGGATTAGAATTTTTTTTTAATTTTTTTTAGCTTAAAATAATAATAATAATAATAATAATAATAATAATAATAATACTAAGTAAGTAATAATACTAATAAACATTAAAAATCGTAATAATAATAATAAGATTGAAAGAGTGAAATTGGCTACAAATTTTGAAATATTATTCATATGAATTTAAGTTATACAATTGTAACAATTTCTAATGAAATGAAGAATTCAATTCACAAATAAGTTTTATACAATAACATATTTCTTATATACAATTTTAATTGACTACAACTTTTCTAATTTAACATAACAAGCAAAGCTATTGTTGTTGTTGTTGTTGTTGTTCTTCTGGCGAGTTGCTCCCACTTGTGGACGTTGATAGTGCTTTTCCTTGTGTCCTATCTTCAGCCTTCAGCCAGTCTTCTGTGTAAACGAGCATCTCTAACGAATCGGGCTTCAAGCGATTCTTGTAATCAGTTAGAACCTTGCCACTTGTAGACAATGCACTCTCAGAAGCAACTGTAGAGACAGGAGGAGTTAGTAAATCTTTAGCCATAATTGACAGAATACTAAAAGTGTGTTCATGGTCTTTCCACCATTGTAAAATATCTAGTGGAGAAGTAGAAGGCTCAGAATCTTGTTGGTTATACCAATTTAATTCATTTGGTTAATTAGTCCTAGGTTTTTTTGATTGAATTTGTTCAAGTAAATTAAATGTTCTATCACCAATTCTACTTTTACCCTTACCTTTAGAACTATCAGAAGAAGAACTAACTACAGAAGTTGTACTACTAGAAGCAAAACGTCTATCATAATAATCATACAAGTTATTTACCGTAGATTCAAATTGAACTAAAAAAGTAGCGCAATCAATTACTAATTCTACATTTTCCTCAAGTAATGCAAAAAATATTTCTATCAAACTCTTCGTACCTTCTAATTTGATACGAGGATCCATAACAGTAGCAACACAAATCAAAATAGGAGGAGGAAAATAATACTTCAAAATTGTTTGAAATGCAGGTTTTACAATCTCACTAACATGGGGATCATTTAACATTTCGTTAAATATTTGCAGCATGCTAACTAATTCAATAAAAATGCTACTAGAAGTAGATTCATATGTTTTTGAAAATTTTAAAGTTGCAGTTTTAAAAGGTTCTAAAAATTTCAACAAAGATTCGGCAAAAAACCAATCGGGGGGAGTCATTTCAAAATTGTGCATATTTTTTGCAATACAAAAATTATTTACAACTGCTTTATATTCGGTGACAACATTTAGTAAATCAAAAGTAGAATTCTATCGGTGTCTAACATCCTTTGGAAATCTTCTAAAAGGAACATTTCTAACCCTACACCAAGCTTTCCATTCTTAGAAAATGCTTGGACTTAATGCAATGAAATGTACACAATTTCTAATTTTAACTATATATGGATCAGCTATTTTTAATGCATCTTGAACACATAAATTTATAATATGACATGCATATCTAACATGAAAAATACTGTCAGATGGAGGGTTTAATACCGATTTTAAAGTAGTAATTGCTACATTGTTGTTAGATGCATTATCAAAACTAATACACATAATTTTATCGCGAATATGAAAAACATCACAAATTTCTATAATACGATTTGCTATTTCAGCGCCACTATGGGGATAGGGCAACGCGGCAAGTGATATGATTCTTTTTTGAAGAATCCAATCATTGTCGATCCAATGATAGGTTATTCCCATCGTTGGAATATTGTTGAGACCCGTCCAACAATCCGAAGTAAAACTAACCCTACAAGTTAAACTCCATAAAATTGCAATCAAAGCGTCCTTCATTTCGATGTACATTTTAAAACAATCCGATTTGCAAGTATTTCTCGGAATTCTTTTAAAATGAGGGTTTAAGGCCGTTTGATTAAAATGTTCCAAGTTCCTACTCTCGGGATAGGAAAATGGTAACTCTTCCTTAATGACTAATCGGGCCATTTCCTGACGAACAAGATCGGGATCATAAGGGTGGCTATCAACTAGACCGGTCCTAGGGTTGATTTTTTGTTGGCCTTGTAGTTGTTCAAGAAGTTCTTTATGGTTATGTTGGATGTGCCTACTAATTGTACCGGTGCCATCACCCCTCTTGAATTTGTATGTTTTACCACATGTTTAACATACTTTCAAACCTATACCCGGAGTATGTTCGTCCGGAATATAATCATAAAACTTATGCCAATCGCTTGTTTCTCCTCCACTTTTCCTACTACTACGGGGTTGTGTGGTTTCAGTTGGGTGTTGTTGTTCTTCTTCTTCTTCCAATTGTATGTCACCTACAACAACGTCGTGTGTACCCCATTGTTCCATAGGAGGATCATGGTATTCTTGGGCGGGCTCACTAATTGGGACAATTGGTGGCCTACGGGAAGAGGAGGAGGAATCTTGCCCGCTACGACCACTACCGCGTGATCTAAACATAATGTAGTAATGTGCTAAAGTATGTAAAAAAAAAATATACAATGTAGGAACGATGAATTATACAAAAAAAATCTAAAAAACAAGAGGGTTGAGATAGAGAAGTTCAAAAAACGAACAATAATTTTAACTACAATGCAAAAAAAAATATAACGAGAGAGGTATGAAATTTTGATACCGTTCACCGTGGAATACGCGTATGTAAAAAAACCGTGAAAATAAGAATAGAATAGAACTAGAAAGAAACGCTTTGCCGATTCCGCAATTGAAGAGTTGAGGAGAGCTTGAAGTAGATTTGACGAGGGTTAAAGAGAGTTAAAGACGTTGAATTTTGATTTCGATACGACCGAAATTTGATCGTGTATATGCCTCGTTGTACACTTGTTTGATGAATACTACAATTGTTGAAAAGTATTTTAGAAATGATGTATAATAGTAGAGAGAGTAAGAGAGTAAGGTGTGATTTTTTAGGAGATTTTTGGGGGGTATTTATAGGCTAAAAATGTGGGAAAAACAAAAAAAACAAAAAGAAACCAAAATAACGGCTAAAGAGCCGTTACCAACGACTTTGTTGAAGCCAGCGACCGTTCGACCCGCGGGTCAACGGTCGACCCGTATGGGTCCAACGGGTCATAACCCGCGGGTCGACCCGCGGGCTGGCGGGTTGAATTCACGTACTTAGCGGGTTCACGGCCGGGTTTCGCGAGTTTAATTCGCGTTATTTGCGACCCGGGTCGACCCGGTACTGTTCACCGGGTTCGACCCGAACCCGCCAACTACTTAGACGGGCCAGGTTCGTGGGCCGGGTCGCGGGTGGGTCGCCGGTTGACCCGGCCCAGTTGTCATCCCTATCTGTATTGATTATATTGTTGAGTTAATCGGATAATCAACTTATGGATGACGTTATTCATTCGCTGGGCCAATGACATTTACTCGTATTCCGTATTTTTGGGAAGCGGGGCGTGACACCACTACCCTATCGTAGAAGCTGCTGCCGATCAACCCGAAACCCCGAAGCCACCCTCCATCCATCTTTCTCCACTGCCGAAACCTGACCTATCCGAAACCCCCGTCCCCGCTGCCAAAACTTATAATCTACTACCATTGCCGTCATCCTGATCCGCTGTAGCGCCGTTCCCGCTACTGCCATCGACGCATTCGCTCGCCTACATTGCCCATCGTCGCACTCGCAATCCCTGGAGCTGTTCAGATCCGATTTTTCCATTGGTGGATTTTTGCTGTTTGGTGTTCGGGCTCTTGGATTTGATCCACATCGGATCTAAAAGGAGTTATTCTATTGGTTGTGCCATTGCTATCTGCTGTTTGGAGTTGTGCCCCCCTACTGTTTGGTGTTTGGATCAGAGGGTTCTGCTTGTTGTGTTGTTGTTGTTGTTGCTCTTCACCGTGGGACCAAAACTACTGTATGAGTCAAGGAAGTGTACTCATTATGGCAAGATCGGTCATACGAAAGCTTGTTGTTATAACATTATTGGCTATCCAGAGAATTGGAATCATAGCAGGGAAACTTGGAAGAAGAATTGCAATTAACCCACTGTCGCCGTTGGAGTTGCCGATCGAGCTGAAAAGAGTATTAGATCAGCCTCTACATTAATTACTGCTGCAGGTAATGATGGTAAGGTATTTAATATTTATATCTCTGTTATGAATAATGCATGGATAATTGATTCAGGTGCTACCGACCATATGAATTTTGATTCTAGATAAGTCCAAACCTTTCAACCATCCACCAAATTCAGTGTGTCCACTGCGATCCTTCCACCGTTAGTGGCGAGGATCTCATATCTCCCACAAAAATCCGAACCAGATTTTGTAGTAGTTGTGCTATCCTTGAATTTTAATCTGTTATCTGTTGCCCAAATAACTACTGTTTTACACTTTATTGTGGTTTTTTGGCTCTCCCATTGTGTGTTTAAGGATATTCGGACTCGCAAGACGATTAGTTATGGGGTTAGACATGATAAGCTCTACTCCCTAAATTTAGAATCTGAAAGTTCAAGCAAGTTGACTCAAGCTCTATCTATGGAAGGATTCGAGGGGAGAAGAAGTGATCAGAGATTTGTTTATGGCATCGACGTCTGGGGCATGCTTCTTTTGGATATTTGAATAACTTTTTTCTAAGTTTATTTTTGAAGTTGGATATTTCTACATTTCGGTGTGATGTGTATGAACTCGCAAAAGTCACCGTGTCTATTTTCCTCCAAATCTAAGTAAAAGCTCTCTTCCATTTATGATTATTCATTCTGATATTTGGAGTCCATTCAAAAACTCTACATTTGGAGGAGCAAAATGGTTTGTGACATTTATTGATTAATGTACGCATATGACTTGGATTTGTTTGATGAAGTCTAAAAGTGAAGTTGGTGGTTTATTTCAGAAATTTCACAATTGAGTTATGACTCAGTATAAAGAACTCTTGGAGGCCATCCATTGTAAAACTTGATCATAGAAGAAAAGGCTTGAAATAGCTAGAAATTTCAGACTGGTTGTTAATCCAAATGCCACCATTCCAATGAATCTATGGTGGCTCCTTCCTCAATATGTTATTTATGGTATTGACGATGCCTTTACAATGGTTGGCCTCCAACAATTCTTCTATGATCAAGTTTTACAATGGTTGACCTCCAAGAGTGCTTTATACTGAGTCATAACCCGTTTGTAAAATTTCTGAAATAAGTCACCAACTTCACTTTTAGACTTTATCAAACAAATCCAAGTCATATGTGTACAATCATTAATAAATGTCACAAACCATTTTGCTCCTACAAAAGTAGTGTTTTTGGATGGACCCCAAACATCATAATGAGTAATCATAAATGGAAATGAGCTTTTATTCAAATTTGGAGGAAAAGAGACACGGTGACTTTTTGCTAGTTCACACACATCACACTGAAAGTTAGAAACATCCAACTTCGAAAATAAACTTAGAAATAATGTATTTAAATAACCAAAAGAAGCATGCCCTAGACATCGATGCCATAGCCAAATCTCTGATTTCTTCTTCTTCTCCCCCTCGGATCCTTCCAAAAATAGAGCTTGAGTCAATTAGCTTGAACTTTAGCTACCAAGTCAGGAAGTATAGCTTCCCATGTCTAACCCAATAATCAATCATCTTGCGAGTCCGAATGTCCTTAAACACACAATAAGAGGGCCAAAAAGTCATAATACAATGTAAGACAGTAGTTATTTAAGCAACAGATAACATATTAAAATTTAATGAGGACACAACTAGTACAGTATCTAAGTTTATGTTTTTTTGTAAGAGATATGGAACCCTCGTCAGTAATGATGGCAGGATATCCACTGGCAGTGGACACACTTGTTTTTGTGGATGATTGTAAGGTTTGGAATTGTCTAGAATCGACAACCATATGGTCGGTAGAACCTGAATTAATTATCCATGCGTTATTCATAACAGAGATAGAAACATTAAATACCTTACCATCATTACATGCAGCTCTAACCAGTGCAGAGGCTTGTCCAATACCCTTTTCAGCTCCATCAGCAACTCCAACGGTGATAGTGGGTTGGTTGTAATTTTTCTTCCGAGGATCCTTGCTATGATCTCAGTTCTCCAGGTAGCGGATAATCTCATAACAGCGAGCTTTCGTATGACCCATCTTGCCACAATGAGTACACTTCCTCGATTCATAAGGTAATTTTTGTCCAGATCGACTCGGGTGGCTTTTTGAAGAATGGTTCTGAGTCACCATTGCAGCTGCATCAGAGGGTGCTGAAGAGTTGTTCATGGTGCTTTGTTGGCGAGCCTCACGGCGGATATATGCATAAGATGCCTCAAGATCAAGAGCGGGATCCTTTTGTAATATTTCTCCTTGAACTAGTTCGAACTCAACATCCAATCCTGCCAAGAAGATATGAACCCGCAAGCGCTCAATCGATTTCTGATATGTTTCAACATCATCAGAATTCTTCATGATCACCTTGTCATGATGATCAAGCTCTTGAAAAATCACAGTTAATTCTCCATAACAGATGAAGATTGACATGCCATTTTGCATTGCCGAGAAGGCTCTCTGGTTTAGAGCAAATACTTGAACTTTATCAGTTCCATCATAGAATGCCTTTGCTAGGGCATCCCAAACATCACGAGCCGTACGCAGTCGAATGTATATCTTCATGATTTTCGGTTTCATGAACATCAATAACCATCCTTTAACTTTCTGATTATCAGCATACCATTTATCATAGGTGGCATCACCTTCATCAGGAACTTTATTCTTTCCTTGAATATACTAGATCTTTTCACGTCCAGCAATATGAATCTCCATCAATTGAGTCCATACATCATAGTTTGCTGGTCGTTAGACCAATTTGACGTGAAGAATGCCTTTCTGCATGGGGAATTGACAGAAGAGGTTTATATGGATCTACCACCAGGATCAAATAGACTAGTCCAACACAGTAATAAAGTGTGTCAGTTGAAGAAAGCACTATATGGTCTCAAGTAGTCGCCAAGAGCTTTGTTTGGGAGATTTACAAAATCAATGAGGATATTTGGATATTGTCAGAGTAATTCAGATCATACCCTGTTCCTGAAAAGGAAAGAAGGTAAGATTAATGCTCTCATCATATATGTGGATGATATGATAGTAACTGAAATGATCATGAGGAGTGAAAGGCATTAAAAAGCTACTTGTCATAAGAGTTTGAAATAAAGGATCTTGGCCCTTTGAGATATTCCCTTGGTAGCGAAGTTTCTCGCTCTAGAAAAGGTATATTTCTATCTCAAAGAAAGTATGCACTTGATTTGTTGAAGGAAACATGAATGTCTGCTTGTCAGCCTATTGATACACCGTTAGAAGAAGGACTGAAACTGTGGAATGACCCTGATCAAGTGCCGTGTGATAAGGAGAGATATCAGAGATTGGTAGAACGACTAATGTATCTTGCACATACGCGGCCAGATTTGTCATATGCCTTAAGTGTGGTAAGTCAGTTTATGCATGCACCTCGTGAACAACATATGAATACGGTGATGAGAATCCTGAGATATATAAAGTCTTCTACAGGAAAAGGGGTCTTGTTCACAAAACATGGTCACTTGAAGGTTAAGGCATATACCGATGCTAATTGGACATGATCTGTTGATAAAAGACGCTCCACTTCAGGATACTTTACATTTGTTGAAAGAAATCTGGTTACATGGAGAAGCAGAAAGCAAAATGTTGTTGCAGCTTTAGTGCAAAGACTGAGTATCGAGGAGTAGCACTAAGTATAACTGAAGTTTTATGCCTTAAAATTTTGTTACAAGATTTTTATTGTGGTCCAAATGAGCTTATTAAGGTGTATTTTGACAGTCAAGCAACGTGTGATATTGCAACCAATCCAGTCCAGCATGATAGGATGAAGCATGTAGAGGTGGATAAGTTATTCATCAAGGAGAAATTAGATGACAAAATTATTGAGATATCTAAGGTGAAATTAGAAGACCAACTCCTAGATATTCTCCCCAACGCAGTTTTGAATCAACTCTTCTTGAAATTTGTGGACAAGTTGGGCATGTTCAATATCTATGCACCAACTTGAGGAGGAGTGTTAAAATATAATTTGTATGAGCTGTATATTTTGTTCTCTAATTTATAGGCAACAGATTCCCTCAAATCTCTCCACACCTTAATCTTCTCAATCAATTGTACTCCTTCTCTAAGAAATAATGTATATATATATAGATAGACAGTAGAAGAAATAATAACAAGAAAATATGGTTTTTCCCCAAATCTTATTTCAATAATATAATATGGTATCAGAGCAACCCAGGTTCAAATCCCACCGATTACGTAATTTAAATCCGGATTTAAAATAAAAAAATTTTGCTATGTATTGTCCACACTACAAGACACGCTGGATTTACCGGCGTATTTTTCCCGGCATTTTACCAATCGCGCCGGGGTAGGATAAGACCAGGATAGGGTCGCAAAAATGTATAGTTATACACCGGCGACCTCTAAAAAACGCCGGTGGGCATTTTTATAAAAACACGCCGGTGAATAGAAAGCAGAAATATACCCCACAAATCCTTTCACATTCACCGGCGTTTATTAATAAAAACGTCGGTGAATATACAGGGATTAATTCCCCAATCCTGCCGCGAAACCCTTAGCACATTTAGTTTTTTTTATATACCAAACCCTAAGTTTCCCCCGCGCCGTCGCCATTGGCCTCCTTCCCTTCCTCAACAAATCCTCCGTCGACGTCACCATTGGGCCTCCTTCCCTTCCTCGATAACTCCTCCGTCGACGTCGCCATTGGGCCTCCTTCCCTTCCTCGACCCCCGCTCATTCATTTCTCTCTCATCGCAAGTACTCTCTCTCTCTCTCTCTCTCTCTCTCTCTCTCTCTACTTCTTGATTTTGTGATGGTAATGGTTTGATTGTAATGGTGCGATTTTGTGATGGTAATGGTGCGATTGATTCTGTGATGTTTATGTTTGTGGGAATTTTGGGTGGTAATGGTTTGATACTCAATTTAGGGGGGATCGGTTTAGAGATAGCTAGCTTCGTTTGTGATACTCAATTTTGGGTGGTAATGGTTTGGTACCCAATTTTGGGTGGTAATGGTGCGATTGATTCTGTGATGTTTATGTTTGTGATAGCTAGCTTCGTTGATTTTATTTTCATCAACTGAAACTTTAGCATGATGGTTCAAGAGGCTTGTTGGTTCTTCTTGGTTCTTGTTGATTATCGGCTGAAACTTTAGCAAAATCCGAGCATGATCGTAAATTAATAAACTAGCATTGGTTCTTGTTGGTTCTTCTTGTTGATTATCGGCTAAGCTAGCTTCTTGTTGGTTCTTCTTGTTGATTTTCGACTAGGCTAGCTTCTTGTTGATTCTTGTTGAAGCTACTGTTTTTGGTGAACATAGCATGGTTTGGGTAATTCCATCCCAACTAAATCATTGATGTTTCTGGCTCCAAAAGAAACCTGCACAAGGTTTGTTCAGACCAATTCTTGTACAGATTTTGGGAATTCTGAAGTTTTAGATCCAGGATCACAAATTTTTATTGGGCTGTGATTGGATTGTTTAGTGACTGTCAACAAGTGTTCTTAATTAGGCTGTGATTAGAAAGAGACGAGTTGGAGTGGAGATCTGGAAACTCATATAGAGACATCTCGTTCATAATAATTTATTATTATTGTTGTTCTTGTCTCTCTTGCTTTTCTTGCTGATGTCTCTTTATGTGCGTTTGCTGAAGAGAAAGCAGGGATAAGAGAGAGATGAGGAAAATGCCGCTATGTTAGCCTGGTGTATCCTCATGCTCTACCATTCCTCTTTCTGGCTTCTATATTTGGTTTCCTTCCACGATGACGGTTCCTTAAAACTACACTTGATATGAGCCCTATTCTTATTGTCATCTTAGCATGATTTTTTTACCAAAATGGGTTAATTGTCAACTAAGGATGCTGTATGTATACCAAAATCCTCCAATTCTGTACAAGAATTGGGCTGAACAAACCTTGTGCAGGTTTTTTTGGAGCCACAAACATCAATGATTTAGTTGGGATGAAGAATTAATAGACAAACATGTATGCTTAGATACTGGAAATTTTCATTTTCTTTTACTGTTAAAGAAGCTGAATTCATACATCTGATTGTTATCTTAGCATGATTTTTTTACCAAAATGGGTTAACTGTCAACTAAGGATGCTGTATGTATACCAAAATCCTCCAAATCTGCATGTTTTTTTAAAAAAAAATTTAAAAAATCATATACCTACACCGGCGTTTTTACAAACGCCGGTATAGCTTCCAAACAAAATTACAGCACTTAGAAATACCCATACACTGGCATTTTTACGGCCGCCGGTGTATAACCAAGATTTACCGGCGGCATGAAAAAACGCCGGTGTAGACCCATAGTATTCCGCGACGCTCGCTTCGGCGGCATTTGGACCGGCGGTTTTAAAAACGCTGGTGAATGCTTCACCGGCGTTTTTAAACGCCGGTGTAATTTTAAACGCCGGTGTAAATTAAGAAAACGCCGGTAAATCCAGTGTGTGTTGTAGTGCCAGGTCTCGGTCCACAATTTATAGGGTATTTATCTCGTTTCTTTGGCCCATAAAAAGTGGGCTCTCGACCTGAAGGGGCGTGTTAGATTACAAGTATAATTTTCCTTAACCCTTCTGCAACTTCGAAGTTTTAACTTAGTTACAGAGACTTTAACAATGCAGTTGCACCTTAATAGGTTTCTTGAATAGATAAAGAGTACCATATGGTCACTTGCAATAGTAATTTTGATAGTTGTACATTTTAAGTTTATTTAAGTGCAAGGTTATTTTTCGTGTATTGGGGTTGGTAATTCTTCATGGTTCTTCTGCTACCACCAGGATGCAGTTACTTTGATCTGAAGGTTCAAAGTGGCCACATCGACCCCGAACAATAATTATAAATGATCTACCAATTCTCATGAAAGGGCTTTGCTCTTCCAGGAGGTAGTGTATCTTTTTAGACTTGGTTGCCATCAAGAAGACAGCTAGAGCTATATATCACCATGAGCATGCATGGGATTCCGAACCCAAACCCCCAAACAATGTTATCCTGAACATAAGACAAACCCACCAGTGAGACCGCCATTCCATAGTTCATCCCAAACTACCACCAACTGAAGAAAGAACTCCTCGAGATGCGTTCTAGAGGATCATTTTCATCAAACTGATCAGCACCAAATGCCTGAACACAAGGTTTGTGAATTGTGACCTCCTTGAGCAAATTGTGCCAGGTAAAGGGAGAATGGAACAAGATGAGCAGGAATTGATGGTTGAGAGTTTGCAAAATGGTTGATAAAGTTGCGAATTCATCAGTTCACTGTTGAATAAACATTAAATGCATATTAGTGGGTTTTGAAAAATAAAAGGTCAAGAGTCTTTGTAAGTGAAAAACCAAGGGGTGTAAGTGAAAAGCTAAGGGGTATAAGTGAAAAGCCAATGGGTGGCAGAGTAGTTAATGGTCTTGTATGTTTTGTTTTTTAGTTCTTGCCTATTTAAAGGCCTTGTTGATTTTGTTTGAAGAACAGAACAAAAAACGTGAAATCACAAAAAGTTCTCAAATAAAGTTCTCAAATTGGTATCAGAGCTAATGGCGAATGTGATGGGTCAAATGCCGCTACCACGACTAACGAAGGCGAATTACGAGAACTGGAGCATTCAAATGAAAGCTCTTCTCGGATCTCAAGATGCATGGGAGGTGGTCGAAGAAGGTTTCGAAGAACCAACAAATACCACGGGATATACGACGGCTCAAACCAAGGCGTTAAAAGAGTTACGATCGAAGGATAAGGCGGCACTATACATGTTGTTCCGAGCCGTTGACGAGTCGGGCTTTGAGAAGATTGTCGGTGCAACTACTTCAAAAGAAGCGTGGGACACTTTAGGAAAAGTGTTCAAAGGAGCCGACCGAGTCAAGCAAGTGCGTCTCCAAACTCTTCGTGGCGAGTTGGAGAACATGAAGATGAAGGAGTCGGAAACTGTATCTGACTACATCACGCGTGTACAAGCTGTGGTGAACCAACTCATTCGTAATGGCGAAGTGTTAACCGATGCGCGAGTTGTGAAGAAGATTTTGAGATCATTAACCGAAAATTTTGAGAATGTTGTGTGCGCGATAGAAGAGTCAAAGGACCTTGCGACGCTCACAGTCGACGAGCTTGCAGGCTCTCTCGAGGCACACGAACAACGTAAGAAGAAAAAGAAGGAGGAGACACTCGAGCGGGCACTTCAAACCAAGGCATCAATCAAAGACAAAAAGGTACTCTATTCTCAAAATTTTCGTGGTAGAAGGCGCGGTCGTGGAGGTCGCAACAATGGTCGCGGTAGTGGAGGCCGCGGTCGGGGTGAATATTATGAGAAAAAGGGGCAGTCAAGCCAAAAAAATTGTTGAGGTAGAGGACGTGGTCATGGGAGAGGCGACCGGTCAAATTATTCAAAAGTCGAATGCTACAACTGCGGCAAGCATGGGCACTACGCAAAAGAGTGCAAATCAAACATCGAGTGCTATAATTGCGGTAAGTATGGGCACTATGCAAAAGAGTGCTATTCTGAAAAAAAGGTAGAAGAAAACGCGAATCTAGTCGCGGATGAGGAGACAAGAGAAGATGGTGTTCTCATGATGGCCTACAAAAATACCGTTTCCGACAACGACACAGTGTGGTATCTCGATACCGGCGCTAGTAACCACATGTGCGGGCACAAGCACCTATTCAAGGAGATGCGAGAGGTTGAAGATGGACACGTTTCGTTTGGAGACGCGTCAAAGATCCAAGTAAAATGCCAAGGTACTGTTCACTATTTACAAAAAACTGGCACGGAAGGGTCAATCGAGAATGCTTATTACGTACCTGATCTTAAGAGCAATATTTTGAGCATGGGGCAACTCATGGAGAAGGGATACTCGGTATTCATGATAAACCGGGTACTATAATTGAAAGACAGTCAAGGGCGTCTGGTTGCTCGAGTCGAGATGGGAAGAAATCGGATGTACAAACTAAATTTGAGAAGCGTGCGAGAAAAATGTTTGCGAGTCAACGTAGAAGACAAGGCATCGCTGTGGCATCTCCGCTTTGGTCACCTACATTATGGTGGTCTAAAGAAGTTAGCAAAGAAGAACTCGGTGCACGGGCTGCCGGACATGGACTATGAGGGCAAATTTTGTGAAGAATGTGTGCTTGGCAAGCAAGCGAGAACTTCGTTTCAAATGAAGACAAAATATCGAGCTAAACATATTCTCGAGTTGATTCATACCGACATATGTGGACCAATCACCCCCGAATCTTTCAGCGGTAAAAGGTACCTCATTTCCTTTATCGATGATTTCTCACGAAAAACTTGGGTTTATTTTTTGAAAGAAAAATCCGAGGCATTCGAGGTGTTCAAAAAGTTCAAAGTGATGGTGGAGAAGGCAACTGGTAGACACATCAAAGTCGTACGATCCGATAGAGGTGGCGAGTATACTTCGACGGCTTTCATGGAGTATTGCGAGGAGCAAGGCATAAGGAGATTTCTAACCGCACCATACTCTCCTCAACAAAATGGTGTGGCCGAGAGGAAGAACCAGACTATTCTCGACATGGTTCGATCAATGCTCAAGAGCAAGAAGATGCCGAAGGAATTCTGGGCAGAAGCCGTGCAATGTGCCATCTATGTACAAAATCAATGTCCACATGTGAAGTTAGATGATCAAACACCACAAGAGGCATGGAGCGATCAAAAGCCGACAGTTTCTCATCTCAAAGTGTTCGGTAGTGTGGCTTATGCACACGTACCGGATCAACGAAGAACGAAGCTCGAAGACAAAAGCAAAAAGTATATTTTTATTGGGTATGATGAGAAGACAAAAGGGTACAAGCTACTCGACCCGATAAGCAAGAAGGTGATGGTGAGTCGTGATGTGCGAGTAAACGAAGCAAGCAAGTGGGACTGGAACAATTCGACGGAGGTTATCATCGAAGTTGGAGAATCATCAGTCGTTGCACCAACAAGCATATCAACAAACTCTGAAACTACCGATAATGAAGATGAACCACGACAACCCAAAACACGAAGTTTGCAAGATTTGTATGATTCGACAAATGAGATACACCTTGTATGTCTTTTGGCAGATGCTGAAAATATTAATTTTGAAGAGGCGGTGCGAGACAAGAAGTGGCAAACTGCCATGAACGAGGAGATTAAGGCGATTGACCGCAACAACACATGGGAACTAGCGGAATTACCGAAAGGAAGTCAGCCTATTGGTGTGAAATGGGTGTTCAAGAAAAAGATGAATGCTGAAGGCGAGATAGAATGCTACAAGGCACGACTTGTTGCGAAGGGATACAAGCAAAAGGCAGGAATCGACTATGATGAGGTATTTGCTCCTGTTGCAAGAATGGAGACAATTCGATTACTCATTTCACAAGCTGCTCAATTCAAATGGCCGATATTTCAAATGGATGTCAAGTCGGCATTCATGAATGGTGTGCTCGAAGAAGACATCTACATCGAACAACCACCCGGGTACATGAAAGTTGGAGAAGAGAAGAAGGTGCTAAAATTGAAGAAGGCGCTTTACGGGTTGAAGCAAGCACCGCGGGCATGGAATACACGTATTGATTCATATTTCAAGGAGAACAGGTTCAAGCAATGTCCCTACGAGCATGCTCTTTATGTAAAGAAGAATGGAGGTAACATATTATTTGTTGCCCTTTATGTCGATGATCTCATCTTTATGGGTAACAATGATGAGATAATAGAAGAGTTTAAGGTCACAATGACATGGGAATTTGAGATGACAGATTTGGGCTTGATGAAGTTTTTTCTTGGTTTGGAGGTTAGACAAGTAGAGATGGGTATTTTTATATCACAGGAGACATATGCAAAAAGGATTTTGAAGAAGTACAAGATGGCAAATTGCAACCCGGTATCAACACCAATGGAGCCAGGTGCAAAACTCTCGAAGTTCGATGGAGGAGAACGTGTCGATGCGAGTAGATACCGGAGTTTAATAGGAAGCCTTCGCTATCTCACATGCACAAGGCCGGATCTTTCATTAAGTGTCGGCATTGTAAGTTGGTTCATGGAGGAGCCGGTTCATTCACATTGGAAGGCGTTGAAGCGAATCCTACGGTACATTCAAGGAACGGTGTCACTCGGGTTGTTCTACTCAAAAGCAGAAGATTACAAGTTGGTTGGCTATTCCGACAGCGATTGGTGCGGAGATATAGACGATCGGAAAAGTACCTCGGGATATGTGTTCTTTATGGGAGATACTGCGTTTACTTGGCTTTCAAAGAAGCAACCGATCGTGACGCTCTCGACATGTGAAGCTGAATATATGGCAGCATCTTGGTGTGTATTTCATACGATATGGCTTAGAAATTTGTTGAGCAAGTTGGAGCTCAAGCAACTTGGTGCAACCGTGATTCAAGTTGACAACAAATCAGCAATTGAGCTGGCAAAGAATCCAGTGAACCATGAAAGAAGCAAACACATCGATGTTCGTTTTCACTTTATCCGAGATCATGTGAAGGAAGGAAGTGTGGAATTGGTGCATGTGGCAAGTCAGGATCAAGCTGCGGATATCTTCACAAAACCGCCACCGAAAGTACTTCTCGACAGATGCAAGAAGGTGATTGGCTTGACGGATGGTAGAAGCATTTAAGTTTACAGGGGAGTTTTGTTGAATAAACATTAAATGCATATTAGTGGGTTATGAAAAAAAAAGGTCAAGAGTCTTTGTAAGTGAAAAGCCAAGGGGTGTAAGTGAAAAGCCAAGGGGTATAAGTGAAAAGCCAATGGGTGGCAGAGTAGTTAATGGTCTTGTATGTTTTGTTTTTTAGTTCTTGCCTATTTAAAGGCCTTATTGATTTTGTTTGAAGAACAGAACAAAAAACGTGAAATCACAAAAAGTTCTCAAATAAAGTTCTCATTCACAACAGTCGATGATTGTCATATTTATAAGCCGAAAATAGGAACCATTGGAGCATCCCAATGCAACCCCATCCACATTCCCATTTTGGAGTTCTATTTTAGCATATTTCTTGAAATATTGTATTTTAGTTTGGGGTTTCGAATTGGGTGTTCCATTGCCAATGGTATCCTATTTTAGGGTGCCATTTTTTTTTTTGTAATTTTTTTTTCCTCACAACAATATTCTTGAATGAAAAGAGATAATACAAATAATTAAAAAATTAGTATACAATTATTTAGAAAGATATAATACATTTACTAAGAAATAAATAATACAATTATTGGTGGCCTCGTTAAAAAATTCGTAGAACAAAGAGTACCACCTTATGCAAATTACATAAATATTAACAATTAAATACTAGATATACTAGCACTGTGTCGTTCTCACTAATAAGCAATTAATTAGTTTCGAAGTTCAAAATAAACTTCTTTGTCCTTAATTTTGTTCTGTCGAGCAAGAAACTGACTAAATTGGGATGCATCATCGGCAACCATCGATATCTCAGGAGCATTTGTATGACTTAATTCCCTAACTAGTGCATTTATATGTCGGTCATCCTCAATGATCATGTTATGCATTATTATGCACATAGTCATTATGTCATGCAATATACGTTTACTCCAAATACGAGCTGGTCCCATTATGATTGTCCAACATGATTGAAGAAATCCAAATGCACGTTCGACGTCTTTCCTACATGATTATTGCTTCTTAGCAAATTATTTATTAGTAGGCCCTTGGGGATCACGAATGGTCTGAACAAGTGTAGACCATTTAGAATATATTTCATCGACTAAATAATAACCAGTGTCATACTCCTTTCCCATAATGTAATATTTAACCGGAACCGATTTACCTGTAGCAAGATCAGCAAATAGATGTGAAGATTCCAACACAATGCTGTCGTTGTTAGAGCCCGGTAGGCCAAAATATGTATGCCATATCCAAAGATCATAATCTGCTACTTACTCAAGAATGATAATTAGGGATCCAAACCTGTGTAAGTATTGACCTGTCCAAGAAGTTGGACAATTTTTCCATTCCTAATGCATATAGTCTAAACTACCCAGCATTAAATCCACGTTCTTCACCTATGAGGAGGAGTCTAGTAACATCACTAGCATTAGGTGATCTAAGGTATTCCTTGTCAAATACCTTTACGACAGCGCGAAATTTTTTTTTTCAAGCAAGAAATTATGGTGGCTCACCAATTTTTATATATTCATCTGTAGAATATCTTGCAACACCATATGCGAGCATTCTGAAAGCATCTGTTAAATTATGAAAAGTTAACAAACCAAGTTTACCCACACCATCGTGCTTTTGCACAAAGTAGTTATCATGATGTTTGACAGCATCTGCAATATAATGAAATAATTGTTTACTCATCCGATAACGTCTACAAAACATCGCTGCACCAAATCTCAACTGTGGAGCGAAATAGTCAACCCAAAAATTATGTGCAACTACCTCACGATCACGATTGATAACACGACGTCCAGGAACTGAGCCTCTTTGGGTAGACTGAGCATCATCTTCTTCGTCACTCGGAGTATCCACCAAAAGTTAATTATTATTAGCAATCATGCCAAGTAGCAATAGTTGCTCTTGTTCTTGCACATCCCATAACCCCTGATAATAATTGCTAATGTCGTTTGAAGACCATGAAGATGAATGTGTTTCATATGTGGATCCATTATGGGTAAATGAGAAGGATGAACAAAGAAAGAAGGAAAAATATTATAGATATGAATGTAAGATATGAGATATTTGTGAATGATTTTATAGAGTTATATGAAATATTGTAAGGAATATTATTAGGAATATTGTCAGTAATAGTGTCAGTACCTTATCAAGAATATTTTCAGTACTTTGTCAGGGATATTGTTTGGAATATTGTCAAGACTATTGTCAGCACTTTGTCAGACATATTTTCAGGAATATTTGTCAGGACTATTGTCAGTATGTTGTCAGGAATATTGTCAAGAATATTGTTAGTACTTTGTCAGGAATATTTTTAGGAATATTCACTATGGTACAAAAAATGGATGTAAGCATCACTATAAATATGTGCAAGTTGTGGCGTTTATAAGAAAGAGAAATTACTCAGAATCAGAGGATATGGAATTATGCCATGCATATCTTGACACATCTCAAATGCTATTGTCGGTATAAATCAGAAAGGAGATAAGTTATGGCAACGAGTTACTGCAAAATTCAATAATGGTAAGCCCCCACAATCTCAGCAAACGCTGAAGTCTCTATCCAACCGCATGTCTGATTTGATGTCCATAATTAGCAAATTCCGCGATGCTCTTCGTCAAGTGGAGAAAATAAATCCAAGCGGTGCTTCTCAAGCTGATATTGTAAGCAGTATTTTGAAATATCTAATATATGTTGTTATAATTAAAAATTATGTGATTAATATATCCATTTGATGTTTGTAGTTAGAGATTGCACAGAAAACTCTCCAAATTGATGTCATTTTTAAAAGAAATAGTTTCAAATTTATGCACGTGTGACCACTTCTGAAGATGAGGAAGGATGTAAAGATCATATTGGCGCTCCATCGGCTAAATTACGTAGAGAACATAATTCACAGAAAGGCTCCCAGCATGGTTCTCGTACATCCAAATCTGATGTATTACTCTCATTCAGAGTAGATTTAAGTATAGACGAAGATATGTTCAACCTGAATAACAAGTTGAAGTTTCTTCATCGATTAGACCTATTGGAAGGAAGAGAGAGAAGGCAAAAAAGAAAGACAATATTAACAGAAAACAAATCAATGAGGAAATCAGGCAATCCAATTGAAAACTATAGGAGTTGGTGGAAAAAAATCAAACGATAATGAACACTAGACACAGTAAGGTTATAGATATGCATTGTGAACATGAAGATAATAAAATTATGTTGACCAATTTGGAATTCATAACTGATCCGAATGATTGTGAATGGTTGCGAAGCAGAAAGAAGAAAATTCAGGAGAGAATAGCTCATGAATCCCAACTACAAGGAACCGCAAATACAATTGTCTATTTTTAGGGTTTCTTAGGTGATTCAGATCACACTTTCTATTTAGGGGAGTTTAGTAGTTTGACCCATTTTTCAGGAAAAAAACAATGACCACCACAATTATTATAATTATTTGTATCAGGGGAGTTCAGTATTTTTTTTTTTGTAATTTTCAATGAATATTTATGAATTCATGTTTCTCTTTAATTTAATTATTTCATCATATTATTATTTTAAAACTTAAAACAGATCCGGAAGATATCCTATAATAGTATCATATTGAAGATCTCGGAGAAAAATTGATAATAGTATAATTATTGTCTATAATAACAAACTTAAAAAAGATGTTTAAAGAAAAAAAAAATCAAACAAACAAAAAAATATTCTTCTCCAAATGATATGGGTACAAATGGAGGGGTTCTTTTGCAAATATGAAAGGGGCTCACTTGGTTTGTGGTGTGGAAATGGAACCGCAAATATGCGGTTCCATTTCCCATCGCCATAATTTATGGCGACTTGGGCGCACTAATAGCGATCAGTTGGGGGTGTGTGTGTGTGTGTGGGTGGTGGTGGGGGTGGGGTTGGGGGGGGGGGGGTTGCAAATTTTCCGATTCCCTCCCTAAATAGTGACCGGTTGGGGAAGCTCTCATATTCTTCCACGTCTGGAATTGTAAATCACCCTAATTGAGGTGAATAAAGTGATTGTCTGGAAATTAAAAACTTAAAATAAATATGTAAAATAAGGAGACAGAGTTAGAGAAAGCAAACAGTGAAAATACGCAAAATACAATGATATAATTTTGTTCGACCCCAAGGTCTATATTCATAGCTCTTACTTGCCACAAGTGTTCCACTATACTTGAATCCCCATACAGTGAGTTCTCGATATTTAGGCCAAGAGACCTAGTACACCCACAAGACTTCTATATATAAGCCCTATAAAACCGCCTTTTATTGATGCAAAAGAAAAAAAATAGCAAGATAAATGTTTTTACTACGAAAGCAATAAAATTGCACACTCTCTTGATCGTTGATAAAGTGTACTCTAGATTCAAAGTATGTAAAGGTTTCTATAACTCCCTCCCATTCCCCCCGTGCCCCTTCCCCCCCCCCCCCCCCCGAAAGAAAAAAATATTCTTCTTAAAAAAACTCCAAAAAATATGGGTACAAATGGAGGTTTTTTTGCAAAAAATGGAAGGGCCCACTTGGTTTGCGGTGTGGAAATGGAACCGCAACTATGCGGTTCCATTTCCCATCGCCATAATCTATGGCAACTTGGGCACACTAATAGCAATCGGTTGGGTGTGTGTGTGTTGGGGGGGGGGGTTGCAAATTTGCCAATTCTCTCCTTAAATAGCGACCAGTTGGGGAAGCTTTCACATTCTTCCATGTCTGGAATTGTAAATCACCCTAATTGAGGTGAATAAAGTGATTGTGGAAATTAAAAACTTAAAATAAATATGCAAAATAAGGAGATAGAGTTAGAGAAAGCAAATAGTGCAAGTACGCACGACACAACGATATAACTTGGTTCGACCCCCAGGTCTATATCCACAGCTCTTACTTGTAGCAATTATCCACCATAAGTGTTCCACTATACTTGAATCCACGTACAGTGAGTTCTCGGTATTCAGGCCAAGAGACCGACCTATTACAAGCCCCATAAAACTGCCTTTTATCGATGCAAAAGAAAAATAAAATATCAAGATCGACGTTTTGACTAAGAAAACAATAAAGCTGCACTCTCTTGATCATTGATAAAGTGTCCTCTAGATTCAAAGTATGTCGAAACAATTGTCGAAACAAGAACTTTATGCGAGAGTAGAAGCCCCGAAAGGAGAATTATTATTTATTTGATAGGTGATAGTAGTGTTTGCAAAAATTTTCATCTATTTTTGAATTATTCGTACAGAAAGAGTTATCAATGATAACTCTTATACTAAGAATAGAATTTGATTTATAAAGCCATGCATGTTCCTCAAGTAGAAACCGAAGAATTAGAGTTGAAGGAGATGAAGAATAAATACTCAGTGAATTCACATTTATTTATAGGGTGAGATATAATTTCTTTCCAAAAGAAAGAAAAAAATATCAAAACTGTTTTTGTGCATGTATCTGTTGACAACAGTTTTGGACAGTCGACCCTCAAATCTCTCAGCCTGAAGTCAGAGAGGTTGACAGTCGACTGCATCAAAATATACTTAGAAGTGCAGCCGACTGTTTATATGGGCGGTCGATTGTTACATACCAAAAACATATTATTTGGTGAATCCATTTTAAATTCTTTCCCTCACTCAATATTCTGCTGGTATGGCTTAAAATGGGGTTAAAACGGAACCGTTCAAATGGGGCACGAATTTTAAAGTTCACAGGGGCAAAACAGTAATTTCATCTACAAATGGGTCCGAAACGGGAACCGGGCCTCTTCTCTTGGGCCCGATAACCCGTGAACAGATCCATTCAGTTGAGACAGGGTCCAAACCCATTGAGAGGCTAAGAAGATCTGAAGAGATCCTAATCCGCCCTTATCCTGAGGAAGTAGTTTTAACTGCTTTGCCCAGTCACACCGGAAAGTAGGTATTTGTTCCTATCCCGAAGCAGATCCCCATGGTGACTATAAGTACCCCCTTACCTCCTACCTTTACATGGTGATCACTCTTCGTCTACCTAAGCTCTTTCCCTTTTCTTTACTGAGTATTGACAAGAGCGTCGGAGGGTTCGTCGTCGGGATCCACCCCGGTGTTTCGAACGTTTATGCAGGTCCGTGGGAGCACCAAGGAGTCAACTTGTCAATAAGGGAAGAAGTCAGATTCAGCCCGTTCAAGTTCCTACAAATCCACAAATTCTGTCTATTGCCCCCACACCAGATTCAGCGGCAACAGATTGGCACTTCCTGTGGGAACTATCGAATAGCAATCTGATCCTCCTCCTTCAACCAAAGCTACTCCTAGCCATGCCTTCCAAGAGGAAGTCCGCAACCTCCAACCGTAGAATAATCTCCATTATTCCTCCTCCTCCTCCGCCGGATCTCCCTCCGCCTGTCCAGACGATCCTGTAGCTTGAACATCCTTAATCCGTTCAGCAGGCTCTATGGCCCCAGGCCACTGTTGAGGAGCCCTCTCGGCAAAGTCGCCAGAAGCATCCTCTCCACCAAGTTCGGGTCTCTATCCACAATGCCTCCACAGATTCCATTGCCTCACATAGCCCTCCAACGCCAAAGGATCTACGAGACGTGCTCAATAACTGGCAGAATGAGCCTGAGCCCAACCTTCGAATCCGTCTGGATGAGAGGCGGACCCGCGATGCGAACCCTCGTCGAGATCACCAGAGGGACTGGTCACCCCACCGAACAGATCGCAGAGGGTCTAACTCTCCTCGGAGGCAGAGAGAGTCACCCCCGCATTGCCCAAGAAGAAACCACTCCCCGGCTGACCATCCTACACATCGAGCCCAACGGGAGCAGGAGGTCCCCCGTCATGAGGGCAGAATTCCAACAATTCCAGGAGGCAGTCCTCTAGGCGCTTAACGCCGCCCTCATCAACGTCCAGTAGGCTCTCAGTCCTAAGCCGACTCCTAGTCATCGCCGCCCCTCTCCTGATCATCGCTGCCGCTCTCGAAGTCCATGGCCGGCTCAGAGCCATTGCCATCGATCTCTCAGCCCTTGGCCAGCTCTGAGCCATCCCCGTGATTCTGTTAGTCCATGACCTACTCAGAGCCATCACCGATGTAGCCCCAGCCCTCCTCTACGTGAGGATGAGTCTCGGGGCTCAGCGAGGTACGACCGAATGGAGGACTCGGTCTACCACCGCCTCCACGAGATAAAGAGGCACCTCGACTAGCTGGACAGAGACGAAGAGCAACGGGAGAGGAACCTCTGCCCGAGCAGGCCCCCATTCTCCCGCACCATCATGGAGTCCCCTGTCCTAGACAACTTCAAGCCTCCACACTTCGAGACTTATACCGGGGAGTCGGACCCCGCAGATCACATTGAGAGTTTCAAAAATCTCATCATGATCCATCATGCATCCGATGCCCTCCTCTACAAGACCTTCCCTGCCACACTTAAAGGGTCAGCTCGGGAGTGGTATTCTCGACTTGCACCGGCATCTATCTTCTCCTTCAACCAGTTCGAAGGCCTCTTCCTCACACATTTCATGAGCAGTTGCCGCTCCGAGAAGACGAGCACCGTATTGCTCTTCGTCAGCCAGAAGAAGGGCTAACGGCTGAGGGATTATGTCAAGCAGTTCACCGCAGAAGCCAGGTCAATCGCCTCCCTAGATCAGTCGGTAGCTTCGGCTGCCTTCCAATCCAATGTCATCAATCCCGACCTCAGGGCTTCTCTGGCCAAGAAGCCTCCTCAGAATGTCTCCGATCTTCTCCGTTCTTCTTCTTAGAAGCGAGAAGTACATTCGAGCTGAAGAGTCTCTCAATCGCCCCACGCTGGAGGGGTCGTCTTCCGGGAACAAACGGAAGGCTGCAGAGGAAGAAGGAGCTAAGAAGATCCAAAAGGATAATGGAGGTCAACGACGTCCTCTCCCCCGCTTTGAAAAGTTCACTTCGCTCAATGCGAGTGTCTCCGCCATCCTGATGGAGATTGGGAACGAAGGTCTCCTGCCGCCACCTCCGAAGATGAACATCTCCGGGAAGAAGAGAAACCGGGATAAGTGGTGCCGCTTCCACCGGGACCATGGGCATGACACAGACGACTGTCGGGCCCTGAATGACAAGATCGAGGCTCTCATCCAAAGGGGGCAGCTCGCTCGATTCGTAAGAAGGAACAGAGCCGATCCGCCTCCACCACCCAGAGGGGCTAACAGGCGGACAGAACAGCACGTAGAGGCCTCGGATGTCGAAGTAGAGGCCATCTTGCACCTTATACACGGAGGCCCAATGGAGGGAGATTCTAACTCCTCCCGAAAAGCCTTCGTTAGGGATGTCAACTCTGTGCAGAGCCATCCTCCCCCCAATGGCCTCGGAGTCCCTATCACGTTCTCCGATAGAGACTTAGAAGGCGTCCGCACACCCCACTGCGATGCCCTCGTCATTAACCTCCGAATGGCTAACTTCGACGTACGTCAAGTTTTGGTGAATAATGGCAGCTCGGTCAACATCCTCTTCTTGGAGGCGTTCAAGAGCCTCTAGCTATCAAGAAAATGGCTCAAGCCAGCTGGCTACACCCTTCATGGGTTCACCGGGGTGCCGGTGATGATCGAGGGAGTTATAACTCTCGACGTCATTGCTGGCAAAACCCCGGTCACCCGCACAGAGCCAATGGATTTTATGGTGGTGGATGTGAAGGCCGCCTACAACGTTATGCTGGGCCAACCAGGTCTGGCCGCCCTCCAAGCTATCCCTTCGGCCTACCACATGAAGATGAAGTTCCCTACTCCCGCAAGGGTGGGAAAAGTGAGAGGGAGTCCGTAGGCGGCTCGCAAGTGCTATATGACCTCAATGGGAGTTCGGTCCTCTCCCTAGAAGCCCTCGAGCTCCCACCAGAGAGTAGTCAGACTATCTCTGAACCAGTGGACGAACTAGAAGAAGTAGCCTTCTCAGAGGATGATGCCACCAAGACGTTTTGGGTCAGCAAGGCACTTTCCCCCTCCATCAAAGAAGACATCTCCCAGTGCATAAGGGAGAACCGTAATCTCTTCGCCTGGACCGTGGTCGATATGCCTGGGATCTCCAAGGAGCCTCTAATGCACCACATCAGCGTTGCCCCTGGTGTCAAGGCCATTCAGCAGAAGCGACCCAAGTTCGCTCCTGAGCATCAACAGGCGATCAAAGAAGAAGTCGAAAAGCTCCTCAACGCCTGATTCATCCAGGAGGTGAACTATCCCGAGTGGCTATCCAATGTGGTGATGGTCAAGAAAGCCAACGGAAGCTGGAGTATATGCATCGATTTCACCGATCTCAATAAGGCGTGCCCGAAGGACCGTTTTCCCCTTCCCATTATCGACGCCCTGATCAATGTGACCTCCGGGCACGAGCTCCTCAGTTTCATGGATACTTTCTTGGGGTACAACCATATTTGGATGTTCCCTCCCGACATCCTGAAGACCTCGTTCGTGACGGATCGGGGCCTGTATTGCTACCGGGTTATGCCGTTTGGCTTGAAGAACGCAGGAGCTACTTATCAGCGCCTCGTGAACAGGGTCTTCCGAGACCAGATTTGTAATACCCCAAATTCCAAATAAGAATGAATTCGAGATTCCACAAGATCTTTACTTCACTTCGTACAATTTTATAGCGAATTTAAAACTTTTTCAACAACAATACATCAGAGTTACAGTACACTTTGTTTACATAGTGGAAAATAAAAGATTTCAACTTTGAAATAAAATACATCTTGTATAACTTTAACATCATTTGCATCACAACATCTTTACTCCTTCATGAAAAGTCCATTACCTGTATGTCAATCTGTGGGCACGTCAGTTACTTACAACTGACGAAATGTTATACTCGGGTATCCTCTCTACGCTGGGAATAGTATAACGATCTCAATACTTTAATAAAAATATAGCAGTTGAATGAATAAATAAGTGTTAACTGTGTCTAAGCTAAAAATATAAGTGTATGTCGTGCCTTAATGCCTAATGCACACAATTCTATACTAGGATGACAGTAATGCACACTTGTTCAGATTCTATGCATCCCATACTACATAGGTCCGAGGGCAAGCGCCTACGTACTCTACATTGAATGGTTCGATCCCTCGCCATGAGACTACCCGGTAATAAAACAAGATTTAGATTATTTCACGGATACGGATCTCAGCTTTCCTGGCTAGCCTCGCTGGCTATAATAACAGATCCCAGCCTCCCTGGCTATTATATCGTGAGAATAACCCCGCAAATGCCCCTCTAGTCCTGGTATACACATATACATTGGAGTATGGTAAACATCCACCGAATACCCTAAGTCCCGAATAAAATACAGTCCATCTCCTGCGGAGCAACCACAGTCCACCAACTGGGTCTATAGCCATGGAGATCCACCGCCGACTATATAGAAGCACCCATTTACGTTTGCCCAAGTCTATTATATCTTCACTTATGTGCCTAATTATTTTAGTTCAAGACATGAATGTGTTATCACCCTAGAATCAGTTTTAGCTCCTACCGGATTTGTTCACAAAAGTAGGAGATCGCCCGAAGGCATTATCTCGAAATCAAGTCTCAAAATCTTTCTTTCAAAATTACCGGTAACCGAGGTCTTACTAATTCTAAATCATAAATCTTTCATGTACAAGAAACATGGGTACACATACCCTTTAATAATCATGTCTTAAACCTAGATCATTTCATCATTTTAACTCATTTCACAACTTAAGCAATGTCTCATTTTAGCACTATTCATGATTCTTTCACAATAATGAATCTTTTTCATGAACAAACTTCATTCAAAAATAATCTCTTGAATAACTTAGTGCCAATAACAAATTCACATTTCAATATATATCAAGTACTCTAACTTCACATGAAAAAAAATCATCACATCAAGAGAATTTTAATCACATGGATAATCTATTCTTATCCTACTAATAAATTTCATTAATAATTGTGTAAACTCATTTTTCATTTCTCATTTTGCTCAATTTAGCATAAATCAATGTCTCAAAAGTAATGTTTCTCAAGATATCTATTTTTTTGCTTTTCAATACACAAGAAAAATCTTTAAACTATTCTCTATAAATTCTCCATCATGTTTTATGAGTACTAGGATTTTTCTCAAATTTTTCAAAGCCTTAGGATTGATTTAAATCACTAAAAACCCAAAAAAATAAAATGAAAGCCCACCCTAGGCTTCGAACCCGTGAAGCCCAGGCAGCACCCAAACTCACCGCACCAACCAAGAAGTCCATATGGACTTATTGTTCTAAAGTCCTCATAAAATCCATTAACCTTGAATCTAGGGTCTTAGATGAATAAAACAGAACAAACAAAAAGATCTTGAGCCTATCGGGTTTTGAACCCAGGCCGACCAGGAAGCAGCGCAAAGCCAAGCCAATAGGCCAAGTGCGCCAATCGACTTACAGTGAAATCGAGTGGGTTTTATTCCAATTTCATGATGTTTCATTATTTCACAAAAACTCGTTTCTTCTAGTTTTGATCTACTCTTTTATTTGGTTGAAATTAGACTTATATAGACTGAGATTTTATATCAGTAACTTACTGCCTTGTGGATCATATTTTAAAAAAATAAAACGACTCACAAATATTACATTTGTTCTCTTTAGCATAAAAATCTAATTTGTTCTAAAACAACTTTATTTTCTTTGATTTACTTATCAAGAAGTTTCTTCACTACTTTCATACAAATTAAAATTTTGTACAAAGGACCAAATATATCTTTAGTTCAATCATGGATATTTCCAGTTTTTCTTATGCGAAAATTAATGTGTTTACCAATGTCGACGAGTCAAAAACTCACAAAACAAAAATTTATCTTTATCTTCTTTTTAAAAAATCTACAAAGATACCCTTTAATCATAGTTTTGACAAACAAGACTTGCAAACACTCTAACATGATTCATATGTATTAATTAGCGTGGTATTAATTTGTTCACTACTTTCAACAAAATTATTATATTTTACTAGCATGGATTCTAAAAATATCTTATTCAAATCATATTACTTTTTAAACTAATTTAGCATGCATGTTCTATTCTAGAAAGCATGAGAACACCCACTAACATGATATAGATTTATTTGCTAACATAGCATCTTTATTACTACCAATGTATAGATTGGTTCTACTAAAATATAATACTCATCTATAATGTTTATCATGCATGTTCTACCACTAGAAAGTAAAGAAACCACCCACCTTAGTTGGAGAATGAAGACTACAAAAGAGAAAGAGGTTCCTTCTTGCTCCTAGTTCCACAAGCACTTCTAGCTCCTAGCAAGGCCTCCTCTCCTAGCTACGGCTTCTCCTTCCTAGCAATTGCTCCAAGCAAGAGAACTCTCACTCTCTTTCTTTTTCCTTTCCCTCTTTTCTTTCTTTCTTTTCTTACTTTTCTTCTCTTTTGATTTTGTTTTGGTGCAAGAGAAATGTAGAGAATATGGTTCTATTTATAGGATTTTGGGAGGGTTCTTTTTGCATAAAATCCACCCTAATAACTTTCCTAATTAACTCATACAACCTTACATTTTCCTAACTCCTAAAACCTACACCCTTTCACCTTTCCAACTCTTCACATTTGCAACCTCCAAAACCTTCCAAACTCTCCAACTCCCCACTATGCTACACCCTTCCTCAAGCAAGTGTAACCTGGCCAACCAAATTATCACACAGCACACAAGTGTGCTGTGTTTACTCAAGTGGGCCCCCATCTCCTAATTCATTTCTATACTATTATGCTTCTAAACAATAATACCCAGCCCACTTCCTTGGTGTTTTTCTCAACCGTGGGCCCCCTATCATTCACCTTAACATTCATTTACACATATTAAAACCATCTCCTCTGATTTACTTTATACACATATATGCTATATGCTATATAGTATATGTTATACACACATATATCACTATATTTACTATCACTATATTATTCAAAAATTATGGTGTTACACACACTCCGATATTTATTTTGAAAACAAATATGCCCAAATACGTTTACCGAAAACACGTGCGTCGCACGTAAAATATCAAAATACAAAATTGATTTTAGCAACAGAAAATTATTAAAATATAATCGAAAACAATATAAGAAAAATTATATTTACTAATTTTATATATTTCATGATGAAATCACTGCACGTAGATAACACGTGCATTGTACGTACAAAATTGTCTTAATAAAAATAGGGGAAATGTATTTTCGTTTTATAAAAATAGATTTGAAAACATAAAATGAATAATTGAAACCCAGAAATTATCGCCCGTGGCGGCGGAAAATATGTAATTAATACATGCATTGAAAATACGTAAAAAGTACGTAGAATACAAAGATTGAAATATTATATTTTTGTTGACTCAAAATAGGGAAAAATCAATACGGAAAATGTATAAATAGTTGGTAATCAAAGTACGCGGTGAAAACACGTTACAAAATACACGTGCGTAACACACGAGGGCAAAATTGTAATTTTCAATTTTGCGGGGTGTTACAAGATTGGCCGAAATATGAAAGTCTATGTAGACGACATGTTGGTCAAGAGCACCCAAGGGCAGGAGCATGTTCTCAACCTCCAAGAAGCCTTTGGGGTGCTCAGGAGGTACAATATGAGGCTGAATCCGAACAAGTGTGCGTTCGGAGTCTCATACGGTAAGTTCTTGGGGTTCATGGTCAGCCAGAGGGGCATAGAGGCCAACCCCGAGAAGATCCAGGCCATTCTCAAAATGGCGCCCCCCTACACTATTAAAGATGTACAGAGGCTCACTGGGCACCTTGCAGCAATTGGGCGATTCCTCTCCAAGTTGGGGGAGAAGTGCCTCTCTTTCTTCAAGGCCCTCAGGGGGGCTAAAGGTTTCGAATGGGGGTAATAGCAACAAGATTCCTTCGACCAGCTCAAGGCATACATAGTTAACCCCCCACTCTTGAGCAAGCCAGCACCTGGGGAGGTCCTCTATCTATATCTCGCCGCTTTGGAGCAGACCCTCAGCATGGTCCTTGTAAGAGAAAAGGATAGAATGCAAAGGCCCATCTATTATGTGAGTAAGGTCCTCCGGGACACTGAACTCCGTTATCCGAAGCTGGAGAAGATGGCTCTCACCTTGGTTATGGCAGCCCAAAAGCTCTGCCCCTACTTCTAGTCTCATTCGGTGGTCGTTCTTACCGACCAGCCGCTCAAACAAGTTCTCCATAAGCCCGAGACCTCGGGCGCCTTATGAAGTACTCCATCAAGCTAAGCCAACATGACATCAGCTACCAGCCCAGAACAGCAATCAAGGCTCAAGCTCTGGCAGAATTCATTGTGGAAAGCACCATCCTCGACCCTTGCAAGTCATCTGCCAACCCCCTGGTCTGGACCGTTTATGTGGACTGGATCTTCTTGTGCCAACGGAAGTGGGGCTGGCATCATCTTGACCGGTCCAGATGCTTTCGTCTTCCAATACTCCCTCTGCCTAAACTTCCAGGCATCAAACACCGAAGCATAGTATGAGGCCCTCATAGCGGGACTCTGTATGGCTCGCAAAGCAGTAGCCAAGCGCGTCAGAATCTTCAGTGATTCGCAATTGGTCATCAACCAAATGTCAGGGGAATACGAGGTAAGGGACGAGCGTATGGCCAAGTACTTGGCGAAGGTTAAGGAGCTACTAGCCTTATTCGAAGATGTTCAACTCCAGCCGGTTCCTCATGAGGAAAACACACAGGTGGATGCTCTCTCAAAGCTCACCTCCTCGTCCCTCCAAGGTCTAGAATGGACCTTCTTTATAGAGGTCCTCCTAAGATCGAGTATTGATGAAGATAGCCCGACGCCGATGGAAGCCTACCCCCTAACACTTAGGGAGAACTGGATGAAGCCCCTCCTCGAGTACCTCGGGGACAGAGTTCTTCTCGAAGACCTGAAAGAGGCAAGGAGGATCAGGACACGAGTCGAGCGGTACACACTCCTTGAAGGAGTCATGTACAAACGCTCTTACACTCAGATCTACGGCCGACCCTATCTGAGATGCCTCTCCCCGGAGGAAGCGCACTATGACCTAAAGGAGGCCCATGACGGTCTGTGTGGTGCGCACTTGGGAGCGAGATCCCTCGCCCGTAAACTCTTAAATTACGGCTACTTCTGGCCCAAACTACTGAGTGACTCCAAGGAGTACGTCCGCCAGTGTGAATCCTGCCAGAAATTCACCCTGATCTGTCGCCTGCCTCAAGCAAAACTCACCTCATTGACAAGTCCAATCCCCTTCGCGATGTGGGGGATGGATTTGCTCGGACCCTTCCCTCTAGCACCAGGCCAGCTGAAGTTCTTAGTCGTGGTGATAGACTACTTCTCAAAATGGATTGAGGCTGAACCTCTGTCGACGATTACCGAGCACAAGGTCCAAAAGTTCTTTTGGAAGAACATTGTTTGCAGGTTCGGGGTACCCCGTATCCTCGTAACCGACAATAGGACTCAATTCGCAGGAGCAACCTTTCGCAACTTCTGTGCCGATCTCGGTATCCAACAGTGGTTCTTCTCAATAGCACACCTGCAGTCCAATGGCCAAGCAGAGAACGCTAATCGACAGATACTCTCCGGTCTGAAGAAGAGGCTCGATAAGTCCACCAAGGGGTTGTAGGCCGAGCAGCTCCCCAACATGCTTTGGAAATATCGCACCACCAAAAGAGCTCCGACAGGGGAGTCCCCCTTCAACCTCACCAATGGTTTCGAGGCCCTCATCCACTTAGAGGTGGGCCTGCCTTCATCCCGATTGATAGCCTACAGTGAAGCACAGAATGCGAATCAACTTCGCAACTGCTTAGACCTCATAGATGAGATCATCGAGAGAGCTGCCATTCGACAAGTGACCTACCGCTGTAGGATCATTCAATCTTACAACAAGAGGGTACGCCCAACAGTCCTTAAAGAGGGATACCTAGTGCTCCGAAAGTTGTTGATCTCCAATCCGAGCAAAAAGGGTAAATTGGCACCCAATTGGGAAGGACCGTATAGAGTTTCCAGTTATTCGCCTGGGCGCGTATCAACTCGAAGACCCAGGGGGCAGGAAGATACCGAGGACATGGAACGCGGAGCACTTGATGAAGTACCAAGAGGGTGTCTAAACACCGCTCCAAGCAATTTCCTGATGAATCCAATATTATTCACATTTAGGAGCAATAATTTTACTGCAATTGGACATTTAAATGCTCTATATGTGGTATTTTACTCTTAATTTCTCTTTTCCATAGGAAACATCCTAAAGCAGCAAAACGAAGCAGATTCAGGATTTTGAGGATGGTACACAGAAACTGCAGGGCATAAGTCGACTGGTGCTTCCAACAGGCGACTGGACAGAGAGGCTGACGATGCTCGGCACAGTCGACTTACTCCAGAGACAGTTGGCTTGACTGATGATCATGAATCTACAGATGTCTCGACACAGTCGACTTACTCCTAAACCAGTCGACTGGTATTCAGCCGAGTCAGAAGATAAGAACAGATGAAGATGCATCCTTATCCAAATTCGAAGCAAGATTAAATTATCCAAACCCAGGTGTAAAAAGATAGGATTGCAATCTGCAGACGTGGGCAAAAGAAGTATAAGAAGGTTGGGAATAAGAAGTTGAGGGTATCACGGAATCTCAGAATCATCAATCATCAACCACAGGCATTGTTCTCTCAGCATCGAAGAAAGAAGGAGATCAAGTACACTGAAGGGAACGAGCCAGTCGACTGAGTGACAGCCAGTCGACTTATCTGGCCGAACATCATCAGTTTATTTCTTCTCTTTCTAGTTTTTATTTTAATCATGTATTCGAAACTGTTAGTCAATAAAAGTCTTATTATGTGGAACTAATTTCATAGTTGGGTAGATTGAAACCGTAGTCATGTAATGCTATATTCTTCTGAATGCTACCCTATTACTTATTGATTAAACCTGATTGAATTGGTATAGATTTATAATAATCAAACTTGTTCAGAAGTTCTAAGAGCAGTCGACTGAGAGTGACAGCAAGTCGACTGCCATGCAGAACCTGAGTTTATCAAGTTTGCGTATTATAAATCTGAATCTGTTATATGAGCATGGAGACGACCCGTATCTCGTGCTCATAGCTTGTAACACAGGAATCTTTAGGGATTCTTGGTTTAATCAACTTGAAGGATCAAGATCTGATACCAATTTCTAGAACTTCGAGTGTTTGTTCGTTTCCATCGTTCCTATGTTTTCTTTAAGTGCAACTTAGTAGATACCATGCTAAATACTTAAAGAAAGAAACGAATTAGAGTAGATACCATGCCTAATTCTTGGCTTAGGGAAACAATAACTTTAAGGAGTAGATACCATGCCCTTAAAGGAACGAACATGAGTAATTAGAGTAGTATAGAAGGTGACTTAGCATTATTGACTATAGGTGGAGATCAAAGCCCAACTACTTAATAGACATTTGTGATTCAGAACTACTTGATCTAGTCATTTCTTTTAGAACAACACTTTAAGATTCTTATTTTTGTTTTATTGATTAGTGAGTTAAGTACTACAATCTCTGTGGGATCGACCCTTGCTTTTCACTACGCTTCTATAAACGATTCGTACACTTGCGAGGTTTTAATTTGTGTCTAGTTTATCTATTTATTTAGATAGCTGGATTGCACAACAAGTTTTTGGCGCCGTTGCCGGGGATTGTTTAGTATTTTAACTTACAAATCAGTAAAATAGTTTTCATTTTTCTTTTCTTTTATTAATAAATATTTTTCTTTTAGGTTACAGGATTCTGGTGAATGCACGGGAGACGATCACTTCGTCCAGAGCTACTACCTATTGACGCAGACACAGAATGCATATTGCATAGACTAGGTCGGCTGTCTGCAACAAACCAGTCGACTGGTGCACGGAACAAGTTGACTGTACAGAGATTCAATTCACAAGCAGCAATGGCTGAGGAAGTACCAAATCGAGTACCAATGCAGGATAAATTCACGCCTAAGTATATTGAGCAACCTTCCTGCATTGCTTATCAACCTAATGTTACAGGGAATATGCATCTATCTCCCCAATTACTTAGCATGGTTCCCCACTTTAGTGGCAAACCAGACGAGGAGCCTCACCTCCATCTGCAAGACTTCTTTGATCTTTGCAGAACACAAAGCGTCCAAGGGCTTACCCCTGAACAAATCAGGTTAATTTTGTTTCCATTCTCTTTAAAACTTAATGCTAAATTGTGGTATAATTCTTTAGAACCAGGATCAATTAATTCATGGGAGCAATTGGCAACAAAATTCTTGAAAGAATTCTTTCCAGCCTAGAAAACCAAACAACTAAAAAGGGAGATTCAACTCTTCCAACAAAAAGATGGAGATTTATTCTTCGAAGCATGGAAGGACTTCAAGAACAAGCTTCTCAAGTGTCCTACGCACAACATGCCTAAGGATGATCAGGTACAAGCATTTTATGAGGGTTTAAATGATACTAACAAGGCAATTGTGGATTCAGCTTGCAACGGGATCTTGATGAGGAAAAGTGGTGAGGAGGCCATCGAATTATTTGAAGAACTCAGCGAGAACTCACAGCAATTCTCAACAAGGAGAAGAGGCATTTCTAAAAAACAGGGAGTTTATGAAATTTCTGGTAGTAATAACATACAATTAGAAATGGTAAACATGAAAAAAAAATTGATATGCTTGTTAATGCAATGACAACAATGGGCAGTGTAAAAAATCAAACAAAAGAAATTTGTGCAATTTGTTCTCATTTTGATCATACGACTGATACGTGTCCCATGTCTTCTTTCACAGATCAGGAGCATGCAAACTATGTGGGACAAGGAGTATTTCCACCAAAGAACAACCCCTTCTCGAACACATACAACCCAGGATGGAGGAACCATATCGCAAGGATATACACGTAACTTCCAGATGGGAAGTGGGTATGATCGGCCAAGTCAAGA
The DNA here is from genome assembly GCA_017893485.1 of Hemerocallis citrina. Taxonomy (NCBI): domain Eukaryota; kingdom Viridiplantae; phylum Streptophyta; class Magnoliopsida; order Asparagales; family Asphodelaceae; genus Hemerocallis; species Hemerocallis citrina. The sequence goes on from CM030368.1 coordinate 56,499,296, forward strand.
ACAGAAGAAGTTGGATTTTGAATCCACTGTTCTTCAATTGCTCCAAAAACAACATCAAACAAGCAACCAGCAAGGGCAGGCAATTCAGAAATTGGAAACCCAAATCGATCAAATCGCAAAGGAGTTGAGTGAAAGAAAGGCAGGAGAACTCCCATCACAAACCATACCCAACCCTAGAGGCCAAGAACAGCTCAAATCAGTAACAACCCTAAGAAATGGTAAGATAATTGACGGCAAGGTTGGAACACACGCAGACGAATCAGACACACAACCATCAAAAGCTTTGGGATCTAACAAGGTAAGTGAAAAAGAAAGGACAGTTTTGCCACCATTCCCTCAAAGGTTAGTCAAGCAAAAGAAAGAACAACATTTACTTGATATCTTTGAAACTCTCAGAAAGGTAGAAATTAATATCCCCCTACTTGATGCTATTAAACAAATTCCTTCTTATGCCAAATTTTTGAAAGAATGTTGTACTCACAAAAGAACATTTCAGGTTAGGGAGGATGTGGCTTTGACAGAGGAAGTGAGCGCCGTTTTGTTAAGGAAATTACCTCCTAAACTGAAGGACCCAGGTAGTTTTACCATTCCTTGCAGGGTTGGTGAGCACTTCTTTGAAAAGGCACTGCTAGACTTGGGGGCAAGCATCAATCTTCTTCCTTACTCTGTTTACGAAAAGCTGGGATTGGGGGAACTCAAACCAACATCCATCACTTTGCAGTTGGCTGATCGCAGCATCAGAAGACCTAGAGGTATTTTGGAAGATGTCCTAGTTCAGGTAAATGATTTCATTTTGCCTGCAGATTTTGTTGTGTTGGATATGGAGGACTCTTCAATGCCATCTTCTTTACTGATCATTTTAGGTAGGCCCTTTATGAGTACGGCTGATATAAAAATTTGTGTTAAAAAGGATACTATAAGTATGAAAATAAATGGAGAAAAGGTTGAATTTAAAATGTTTGATGCACTGAAATTACCACATGATGATTATGAATGTTATAATATTGATGTGGTACAGGAGATTGTTGATCAAACATTTCAGGTACATAGCATTGAACCACTACAAGCCGCAATTACACAATCTCTAACATTGTCTCATGTTGAACAGGAATACGATGACTGGAGGATTGCAGAGACAGTACATTACCTTGAAACTCCAAAATCATATTCAGGTAAGCTTGCACCTGCATTTGAAAATCTTGTGTCTGATAACACTTCTGTTTCCTCAATACCAGTCGACTGGTTTTGTAACCAGTCGAATATTACCAGGACACCAGACGTGGAGCTTAAGCCGCTGCCTGAACATCTGAAGCATGCATATTTGGTTGAGAACCAGATGCTACCTGTGATAGTTACTGCAAATTTGAGTGCACAAGAAGAAGATAAGCTGCTAAGGGTACTGCGAGAACACAAGGGTGCAATAGGATGGACCATTGCAGACATCAAGGGAATAAGTCCATCCAAATGCATGCATAAAATACTTCTTGAAGACAATGCAAAACCTAGCAGGGAAGCACAGAGAAGGCTAAATCCACACATGAAGGAAGTGGTAAGAACAGAGTTCTTGAAGCTACTAGATGTTGGCATTATCTACCCTATCTCAGATAGCAAATGGGTGAGCCCTATACATGTAGTACCTAAGAAAAGTGGAGTCACAGTGGTAAAGAATGAAGAGAATGAGCTTATCCCTACGAGAGTGACCACAGGATGGAGGGTATGCATTGACTACAGGAAGCTGAATAACGAAACCAGGAAAGATCACTTCCCTCTTCCTTTTATTGATCAAATGTTAGAAAGATTAGCAGGATATAGTCATTATTGTTTTTTAGATGGTTATAGTGGCTATAATCAAATTGCTATTGCTCCAGAAGATCAAGAAAAGACCACTTTTACATGCCCTTTTGGTACTTTTGCATACAGGAGGATGCCCTTTGGATTGTGCAACGCACCAGCTACATTTCAGAGATGCATGATGAGTATATTTTCAGACATGGTGGAAAGGTTCATCGAGGTATTTATGGATGATTTTAGCATTTTTGGATCTTGTTTTGATGAATGCCTTAACCATTTGCAGCTTGTACTTAAGAGATGTAAAGAATGCAATTTAGTGCTGAATTGGGAAAAGTGCCATTTTATGGTACAACAAGATATTGTCTTGGGACATGTGGTGTCAAAAAGGGGCATAGAGGTGGACAAGGCAAAAATTGACATCATATCAAAACTACCCCCTCCTACTACAGTCAAGGGTGTAAGGAGTTTTCTTGGACATGCAGGGTTCTATAGAAGATTTATAAAAGATTTCTCCAAAATCTCCAGACCCCTTTGTGAATTTTTGGCTAAGGATGTTGAGTTTGCATGGACAGAAGATTACACAAATGCTTTCATTACATTGAAAAATCTTCTCATTTTTGCACCTATTATCATGGCACCAGATTGGAACCATCCTTTCGAGCTTATGTGTGATGCAAGTGATTATGCTTTGGGAGCTGTTTTAGGTCAGAGAATCAATAAGGTACCCCATGCTATTTACTATGCTTCTCGAACTTTAAATGATGCACAGCTTAATTATTCCACTACTGAAAAAGAAATGTTAGCTGTCATTTTTGCTATAGAGAAGTTTAGATCATATTTGATTGGATCTAAAGTCATTATTTTCACTGACCATGCTGCTTTGAGATATTTGTTTGCTAAAAAGGATGCTAAGCCTAGGTTGATCAGATGGGTGCTGTTGCTTCAAGAATTCGACCTTGAGATTAGAGACAAGAAAGGAAGTGACAATGTTGTGGCAGATCACTTGTCCAGATTATTGCATGAGGAAGAAAGAATTGTGCCCCCACTTAATGAAAATTTCCCAGATGAAAATTTATTTGAAATAAATATACAACTTCCATGGTTTGCAGATATTGTAAATTATCTCACTGCTCATGTTTTCCCTCCAGGTATGACAAGTCAAGAAAGAAAGAGACTGGTGGCCATGTGCAAGCACTATTATTGGGACGATCCTTATTTGTTCAAATTCTGCCCTGATCAAATTATAAGAAGATGTGTGGCAGAAGAAGAGCAAATGAGTATTCTACAACATTGCCACCAATATGCATGTGGAGGACACTTTGGACCAAAAAGAACAACACTTAAGGTATTACAATCTGGTTTTTATTGGCCTAATGTATTCAAAGATGCTTTTTATTTTTGCAGGACTTGTGACAAATGCCAAAGGACAGGTAACATCTCTTCTAGAAATCAGATGCCACTGCAAAACATCCAAGTAATAGAGCTTTTTGATGTTTGGGGAATCGACTTCATGGGTCCCTTTCCTAACTCATTTGGTTATTTATATATTCTTGTGGGTGTGGATTATGTGTCTAAATGGGTCGAGGCTGTCCTCTCAAAAACTAATGATCACAAAGTTGTTGTCAAGTTTTTGCAGGAAAACATCTTCACCAGGTTCGGTACACCACGAGCAATAATTAGTGATGGAGGTAGCCACTTCAATAATTTTCCATTTTCTTCTTTGATGAAGAAATATGGGATTACACATAGAGTTGGTACTCCATATCACCCTCAAACCAGTGGGCAAGTGGAGATTAGCAACAGAGAGATCAAGAGCATTCTGGAAAAGACAGTAAATACAAGTAGAAGGGATTGGTCACTACGCTTGAATGATGCATTATGGGCCTACAGAACCGCATACAAGACACCCATCGGCATGTCACCGTACCGTCTGGTTTTTGGAAAAGCCTGTCATATGCCAGTGGAGTTGGAACACAAAGCTTATTGGGCCATTAAAAGGTTCAATTTTGATATGAAACAAGCAGGTGACAAAAGAAGATTGCAACTGAACGAGCTTGAATAATTGAGGCACGACGCATATGAAAATGCAAAGTTCCACAAAGAAAGGACCAAAATATACCATGATAAACAGCTAGCAAGGAAGGAGTTTTATGAAGGACAGAAGGTATTGATATACAACTCAAGATTAAAACTCTTTCCAGGCAAGCTTATGTCACTATGGTAATGCCCATATATTGTTACAAAAGTCTTTCCACATGGAGCGTTGGAGGTTCATAGCAAAGAGAAAAATCAAACATTCAAGGTAAACGGGCATAGGGCGAAGCCGTATATTGAGATGAGTCTTGAGCCGCAAGAGGAAGATGTGAATCTTCAAACCATTCAATACATTGCATGAACTCATCAAGTCTAGCTGAAGACAGGAAACACAGCGCTTATTGGGAAGCAACCCAATTCTCAGGGGAGTACTTACACTTTCTCTTTATTTCTTTTTATTTCTTTATTCATCTTTTATTTTCAGTTTCTTTCCTTCAAATTAGATGGTAACATATGCCTATTTTAAATTTTTATTTCAAATATTGAGGACAATGTTCCATCTAAGTTTGGGGGTAGTTAGTCACATTTGGAGTCTCTTGATGTTGAGTCTTTTCTAACCACAATGATGAGAAATGAGCTCAGTTACTATAGGTAGAGAGTGGAGAACTAGTATTAAGTGTGGTCTTTATCTTTAAAAATGTTAATAACTTATCATATGGATCATACTTGAAACTTTTATTCATATGGTCATGTCAATTCGACGAATCTTGAAAGAGAATAGCAAGTTCAACTGCGAGTAAACTTAAATACACAAATTGTGAGTTTTGAGCCTTATTTATTTCTTTTGAGAGAGCCACACACTTGAAGATCTTAGTTGACTGCATTCTTAAGATGATCTAGAACTTGTTTTTGCTACTTTTCGAAACTTAGTTGGTTTTTGCATAAAAACTTGGAAATGATTAAGGCACCTAAAATTCTATCACCAAAGACAAATAGTCTACCCAACATCAATTATCCACTAGTTACCCCTTTGAAGCCTATAAAAGCTTTCTTTTTGTAAGACACATCATCCTTAACCAAAGACTAGATGAATAGGTCACCTTACCTATATCTATTGAGTTAGTAGAGCAAGAATTGTAAAAGAGATGTGGTATGTCAAGACGAAGGGGATGAAAATATAAAGAAGAGTTGGAGGATTTGTCATAGGAAAAAATGAAAAGTTGTAAATTGCTGAGTTATGGATGGGGGAAAGGTGTTGGTAGAAATAAAGTATAGGCCTGTTATATATGGCCTAGAAAAAAAAAAAAAATCTCTTAGAACAACACAAGTTGCTCTACTAATTCTTTAGAATTTTGTATTCCTTTTCCCTTCAATTGTTTAAACCCTCACCCATGGCCCCATTACAACCTATAAAAGACCTTTTGATCCAAGTAACATGCAAATCAATGGTGTGAAGATGTAGTAGCAAGATCAAGCATATGGTTTCATCCAAGTAATGAAAGTTGTCACGAGATCTAATTTGAATGTCCCATGTCAATGAGAGCTATATTTCTTTGTGAGTGTATGCCATGGTGAGAATTTGGAGTTGAAAAATAGTTGAGCTTGCTAACCTTAATCATGATTATGTTGCAGAGGCATTGGCCATACTATTATTTGATATTCAAGTTAAGTATTCGTGTGAATAAGTGATTAACATTTGAATCAAAACTTGTTTAGACCTATTTTAATGCTTATTCTAACCTTGACACTTAATGTAGCAAGTTCTCTGAGGAAATGTTGGAAGGGTCAAGATGTTCAAGAGATGCTTGTAGTTTAATTTTGCTTGAGGATAAGCAAAAGCTAAGTTTGGGGGTATTTGATGAATCCAATATTATTCACATTTAGGAGCAATAATTTCACTGCAATTGGACATTTAAATGCTCTATATGTGGTATTTTACTCTTAATTTCTCTTTTCCATAGGAAACATCCTAAAGCAGCAAAACGAAGCAGATTCAGGATTTTGAGGATGGTACACAGAAACTGCAGGGCATAAGTCGACTGGTGCTTCCAACAGGCGACTGGACAGAAAGGCTGACGATGCTCGGCACAGTCGACTTACTCCAGAGACAGTCAGCTTGACTGATGATCATGAATCTACAGATGTCTCGACACAGTCGACTTACTCCTAAACCAGTCGACTGGTATTCAGCCGAGTCAGAAGATAAGAACAGATGAAGATGCATCCTCATCCAAATCCGAAGCAAGATTAAATTATCCAAACCCAAGTGTAAAAAGATAGGATTGCAATCTGCAGATGTGGGCAAAAGAAGTATAAGAAGGCTGGGAATAAGAAGTTGAGGGTATCACGGAATCTCAGAATCATCAATCATCAACCACAGGCATTGTTCTCTCAGCATCGAAGAAAGAAGGAGATCAAGTACACTGAAGGGAACGAGCCAGTCGACTGAGTGACAGCCAGTCGACTTATCTGGCCGAACATCATCAGTTTATTTCTTCTCTTTCTAGTTTTTATTTTAATCATGTATTCGAAACTGTTAGTCAATAAAAGTCTTATTATGTGGAACTAATTTCATAGTTGGGTAGATTGAAACCGTAGTCATGTAATGCTATATTCTTCTGAATGCTACCCTATTACTTATTGATTAAACCTGATTGAATTGGTATAGATTTATAATAATCAAACTTGTTCAGAAGTTCTAAGAGCAGTCGACTGAGAGTGACAGCAAGTCGACTGCCATGCAGAACCTGAGTTTATCAAGTTTGCGTATTATAAATCTGAATCTGTTATATGAGCATGGAGACGACCCGTATCTCGTGCTCATAGCTTGTAACACAGGAATCTTTAGGGATTCTTGGTTTAATCAACTTGAAGGATCTAGATCTGATACCAATTTCTAGAACTTCGAGTGTTTGTTCGTTTCCATCGTTCCTATGTTTTCTTTAAGTGCAACTTAGTAGATACCATGCTAAATACTTAAAGAAAGAAATGAATTAGAGTAGATACCATGCCTAATTCTTGGCTTAGGGAAACAATAACTTTAAGGAGTAGATACCATGCCCTTAAAGGAACGAACATGAGTAATTAGAGTAGTATAGAAGGTGACTTAGCATTATTGACTATAGGTGGAGATCAAAGCCTAACTACTTAATAGACATTTGTGATTCAGAACTACTTGATCTAGTCATTTCTTTTAGAACAACACTTTAAGATTCTTATTTTTGTTTTATTGATTAGTGAGTTAAGTACTACAATCTCTGTGGGATCGACCCTTGCTTTTCACTACGCTTCTATAAACGATTCGTACACTTGCGAGGTTTTAATTTGTGTCTAGTTTATCTATTTATTTAGATAGCTGGATTGCACAACACTTCCCCAAGAGCGCTCCATAAAACATATCAAAAGTTTTTATTTGTATTTTGTTTATAAAGTGTAAGAGCGGCTCGCAACTTAGAAGCAGCCGCCTAATTGTTTTCAATAAAAGCAATCTATCCCTGCAAGTTCTCTATTTTTGAGCAGTCTAATTGTACTTAGAAAAAAAATTTGCATTAAAATGGCACGCTCGGAGTCCAACACTTGGTTCGACTCCGCTTCAAATACTTGCTTTTAAGCGAGTACGAAGTGGTTCACCATTCGGAATTGCTCCCACAGCTGCTGAAATTCCTCAAACGACACGCTTGGAGTCCAACACTTGGTTCGATCCCACTTCAACTACGCGCTCTTAAGCGAATATGAAGTGGCTCGCCATTCGGAATTGCTACTACAGCAGTTGAAATTCTCTAAACAACGGTTTGGAGTCCAACACTTGGTTCGATTCCGCTTCAACTAGTCGCTCACAAGCGAGGCGGGTCACCATTCGAAATTGCTCCCATAACCGTTGAGACTATCTTAAACACCAAGCTCGGAGCCCAACTCCCCCCTAAAGTTGCTCCACAAACCCACCTTCAGGAATGAATCTCCCCAAGAATCAGATAAAGCTCGACTCAACCGTTCACCGGACAGTGTCTATTGTTTGCCATGTTCACCGTTGTTCGTCGGACAGACGAGATTCCGAACAAAAAACGAGCAAAATGCATTGACCAGTCAACACCGCCAGCACCATATATTGTCCCCTGGTCGCTCGACACGTTCGATGCCTAGTTCCACACGTTTGCTGCTGTTCATGGAACAGACGAGATCCGAATGAGAAATGGGCAAAATGCGTTGACCAGTCAACGCCCTAACAGCTGCAAATCCAAACAAAATGGGGACTCCCAAAATCCGTGCCCAAGTACAAGAGAAGTTTGTCGAAAGTTGCTCTACTTCATTTAATTAGAACAAAAAAGATACAAGTCTTATTCTAGATATAAGTCTCACACAAGACCGTAGTTCGCCACAAGACTACAAGAATACAAGACATACTACAGGATTACAAAATTTTTTCCTAAGCCTTCCTAGGGAGCAGGATGCTCCTGTTGAGTGACACGCGGGGGTGGCGAGCACCAGGCTGCTGGCGTCCCCACTCCGAAGCCGTCCCCAGGCCAACGAGTCGAGTGGCATTATCGGCTCCCACTCTAACTGTGGCCCCAACGGTTTCTCCGCTCGAAGAACCGGCCATGCCACTATGTGCATCCCCAAGACGTCTCGCTATTGGGGGCGAGCGAAGTACGAACTCATGGAACGACCTACCCTGAGCGCATTCGTCCCGAGGGCAGGAGGTGCTCCTAACGTTGTTCCCTTCTGACAACCGTTGCAGAAGAGCGTTCTCCACCTCCAGCTCTACGACTCGCTCCTTGAGCGCATCGTCAGTAACTCTTATCTTCAATCATGGCAGTCGAGCTGAACTGGCCTCATGCGAGGCTTCAGAGATCAATCTCCTGAGATGAGTCGCCTCTAGGCTTTTCTCAAGAACCACATTCCTGAGTTCCTCCCTCGCAGACCTTGCTTCGAACAGGGAGCGACAAAGGTGTTTCCGCAGGCCTTGGTTGATATCCATCGACGAGCACGACACCTCACCTTCTAGAGCTACTTCATCGAACCTCTCTTCTAACTGCCTTATCTCTTTATCACGACGGACTAGGATCTGCCTCAGGTGGTTCAACTCCAGCTCGGCCTTATAAAGCTTCTCCCGATTTTGCGCAAATCCTAACGTGAAGACGCTCAGCTCGGAATGAAGACGTCTCACCTTGCTATCCTAGAGAGAGGGACAAAGGAGATAAATCTTAGAAACAGACAAGCTTAAAGCTACAAGATGGTTTTACGCTAAGTCGGGGACACAAGTGTTGAGATCAAAACAAGTTTCATTACTTAGTGGAGATACAAGAGCGGTGGCCAGTCCGCTATTAGGAGTCACTACAACCATTCCTACTACACTAGAAACGAAAGAAAATATACAGGGAACAAAAGTAAATACTGCTAAGGGGATCAGGGGTCCACCTCAGTGGGTCCAAGCTGGCGACCACTCCCCCCAGCTCCCTCTGGCAAGTTCTCCGAAGCCGCTACAGGGTCTACCACCTCTAGTTCCTCTTCGTCGCCATCCTCTCCATCAACATCTTCCTCTCCTTCGGGATCCACCTCAGCGTGTCTTTTTGCCTCATCGGGAAATAGGAAGTAGCCCGTGCTGTTGAACCCTCGGACTCGTTCGCTGACGTCCTTCAAGGCTGTGTCGTAGGCCCTCCACATGTTGTGCTCCAGAAAGCCAACGGCCTTCTTCTCCGCTGCGGCCTCCGCCTCAAGAACAGCCTCGCGTACAGCCCACTCTCGCTCATTGACCACCTTCTCCATCTTTGCCGCCCTCTCCCTAGCGGCATCAGCTTTCTCCAATGCCGCACTCTCCTTCGCCTTCGCCAAAGCTGCCTCTAACAAGACAATCTCGGAGGCCTGGGATTCAGCCAGCAAAGTAGCTGCCTCGGCCTCTCTTTTCGACCTCGATCGCTCGACCTTCTCCTTGTCGAGAGCTGCCTTTAACTCCTTCTCCTGCTCCGCCATTTGCTTCAGAAGATAGCTAAAGTGGAAGATCGCCTGCAAAGAGGGACTCAAGAATAAGAACAGAATCGCCCACAGAAATAAGAAGTGACAATCTTGCAAAAGAAACAATTTTTCACTTACCGTCATTTGCGCCTTGGCGATCTCCAGAGCAGAGTCGCCCAAAGTCCCATGCTCCATGGCAGCCTTGTCTTTTGGGGTGTCCATGTGACGAACAATGTCCATACAGCTCGTCGAATCCCCCAAGAAGCCGTCGTGCCTCCGAACTTACCAGTCAGGGATGAACAACCTCTTCAACTCATCGGTCAAGATCGACTCAGCAGCCACGGTGAGAGGAGGGGCCTCGATCGCAAGCATCGTGGAGTGGGGGAGACCACTCGTCGAGGGAGCTTGTGGCTCCACAAGCACAGACTCTAGGTCCACGACGGGAATGGCAGCACTCTCGCTCCTAGTGACCTTGGACGGGGGAGGTCAAATGACCGTACACTTTCTCTTCTTCTCATCGACCCGTATGTTGGCCAAAGATGAAAGCTTGCTCATGATGGTGTCGTAGTCTATGGTCGGATCTCCTGCAAACAAAAAGAACTCAACTGTTAGAAATCCCGCTCTTACAAGCTAGGAGATAGAGATTAAAACACAAACAAAATGCGTACTAGGGTTCATCCGGCTTAGACCCCCCTCGAAGAGACTCTCCTCTGAGATCTCTCTCCAACTCAACGTGGGCCGATCCAAGAGAATCCCCACCATTTTGTCTTCTACTGGACTGAGAGACGGTTCTGCTTTTGCCCTCCTCTGCACGTCGTCCCTCCAGACGGTCAGGATATCCCACGGAACTTTGCCCCGAATCATAAAATACTTGTACCTCTAGGATTTCACAGAGTCAGGGTTGTCGACTAGCACGACACCCTAACGTGCGTTGAGATAGAACCGGTACTCCGTCCTCATCTTCTGGTGGATCTTGTACAACCGGCGGAGCATGGTGAGGCAAGGCTTGATCCTAGCGGCCTGGCAGTGTAATAAGAACCCTGTTACGTGACTCCACATGTTTGACATCAATTGAATCGGGCCCATGCCAAACCACCTTAGTACTTCCCTCACAAACGGGTGTAAGGGTAGTCGTAGACCCGCATTCAAATCATCACTGGGGAACACACACACGTTCGGAGGGAACGAAGAGCAAGACCTCATGCCAGGACTAGGAAGTAGCAGCTCAAACTCGTTGGGAATCATGAACCAAGTTCTGATGTGCCGAAGGTCCTCCTCGCTAAGCACAGAGACGATCTCGTTCGCCACAGTATGATCTCACGGTTCGTTCTCTTCGTAATGCCGCGCCATGCCGTGCTCGATGCGCTCCAACTCTTCAACACTGTACTGCCGAACCCCCCCCCAAGTGAGACATGGCTATAGAGTGCCTCCCAAAGGCGCCCATGCTTCTCTCTCTCTCCACGATCGTCTCTACCACGGGCGATGGCTCGACCGACAAACCCTTCCCCTTGTCGACCCTAGGAGTTACTATAGGAGCAGTCACTTCGGCATAATCTGAGGGAGAGGTCTTTTCGCCAGACGAAACCCTAGACATCTTTTTTTAAAAAAATAAATTACCTCTGAAGTGACGTGCATGGTCGAAAAGATCGCCGGAGGTCTGAGAATCACACCTGAGTCAGAGAGAGTGAATTTTTCCCAGATGGTGAAAATGAGAGAAGTGAAAGTGATAGGGGGGAAGATTTATAGCTGCCTTATTGGGCCTGGGCCGGAAGCCCAAAAGGCTTCTGAGAATTCCAAAAGTCGTAGACCTAACGACTAGAAATACAAAGAGGCGATAGTCAACTTGCCAAGAAGTCAAATAGTCAAGAATGCCAACCGCCAAGAGTTCAAACTTTCTCTGATCGTTCGACATGTTCGATGTTTTGGTCGAGATGTTCGACGCCTCATTCGACATGTTCACCACTGGTCAACGCCGCCAGTGCCACATTTCGTCCCCTGGTCGTTCGACACATCCAACACCTCGTTCGACACGTTCGCCGCTGGTCGTCGAACAGAGTGATCCCGAACAAAAAAAAGAGCAAAATGCGTTGACCAAGCCAACTCCGCCAGTGCCACGTGTCGTCCCCTGGTCGTTCGACACGTTCGCTGCTGTTCGTCGAATAGACGAGATTCCGAATGGAAAAGGAGCAAAATGCGTCGACCAAGTCACTGCCACCAGGGCCACGTGTCGTCCCCTGGTCGTTCGACACCCCGTTCGACACGTTCACCGCTGTTCGTCGAACAGACAAGATTCCGAACAAAAAAGAAGCAAGATGCGTCGACCAAGTCAACGCCGCCAATGCCACATGTCGTCCCCTGGTCGTTCGACACGTTCGACGCCTCGTTCGACACGTTCGCTGCTGATCGTCAAACAGTCATGATTTCGAACGAAAAAGGAGCAAAGTATGTTGACCAGTCAATGGCCCCTATAACACGTGTCGCACCCCTGTTGTTCGCCACGTTCGACACGTTCGACATGTTCAACGCCACGTTCGACACCACGTTCGACACGCGCGCTACGTTTGACTTCACGTTTGACACGTTCGCCACGTTCGACATCACGTTCGACATGTTCACCACATTCGACATCGCGTTCGACACGTTTGACATCGTGTTCAACACGTTCGACACGTTCGCCACGTTCGACGCCATGTTCGCCGCGTTCGACGTCACGTTCGACGCGTTCACCGCCACTTGTCGAACAGATGCAATCCCGAATGAAAAGGGGGGGAATCGAAGGCCCACGTGCGCCGTCAGATCACCTCATAATTCGCGTCACCATCTGATCGACGTCTCTGAATCTGCCACGTCGCCACGCTCTGATCTGCCGTTAGATCATTCAGATATTCATGCCAACAGTTGATGGATGCCCCAGATAGCACCACGTCATAAATACGGTGATTAAAATTATTTTTTATTTATTAATTCAAATTATTTATTTAAAAATTGTGAAAAAATGATTAAAAATTCAGGAAATTTAATTAAAAATTCTAAAAAATAATTATAAATTCGGGGAGGTATTTTTGAGCCCCTGGATAAATAATTATTAGTTAGGATAATTAATTAGTGCTCCGGGAAGATAAATCATCGCTTGGGAAAATTGAATAAATGATCCAAAAAATAATTAAAAAATCGAGGAAAATCACCAAAAATCCAAAAGAGCCTATAAGCAATTTTGCGCATGTTACCAGTTCAAAAAAGTGCCATCACCCCTCAAACGAGATTCGAACACCCTTTAAGAACTCCGATAAAGCCCTATACGCCATTAAAACAACAAAACTACTCCCCAAAGGCCGTAGCACACAGTCTTTGGAAGTGGGGGGCTCGTGATATGGCTAAAAATGGGGCACGAATCTTAAAGTTCACAGGGGTAAAATAGTAATTTCTTCTACAAACGAGTCCGAAACGGGAACCAGGCCTTTTCTCTTGGGCCCGATAACCCGTGAACGGATCCATTCAGTTGAGACAGGGTCCAAACCCGTTGAGAGGCAATCTAAGAAGATCTGAAGAGATTCTGATCTGCCCTTATCCTGAGGAAGTAGTTCTAACTGCTTCTGCCCAGTCACATCGGTAAGTAGGGATTCGTTCTTATCCTGAAGCAGATCCCCACGGCGACTATAAGTACCCCTACCTCCTATCGTTACAAGGTGATCACTCTTTGTCTACCAAAGCTCTTTCCCCTTTCTTTACTGAGTATTGACAAGAGCGTCGGAGGGTTCGTCGCCGGGATCCATCCCGATATTTTGAACATTTGTGCAGGTCCGTGGGAGCACCAAGGAATCAACTTGTCAACATGGGAAGAAGTCAGATTTAGCCCGTTCTAGTTCCTGCAAGTCCACAAATTCTGTCTATTGCCCCCACACCAGATTCAGCGGCAACATCTGCCAACGATTCTTTACATTTTTTAACCTCACAATCACAACATATAATCTTTTAGAGTTGTTGGCTTCTTGGAGGATTTGAGAACATGTTTCTTGTGTGAGACTCTCTTTGATATTTTGCAATATTTTCAATACTTTCATTTTAAAGTTGATTCTAAATATCTTTTGAAATTCTATTTGAATTTCGAATTCCTATTATTCTGTACATATCTTAAATAAAAATATTGGATACAAGTGTGTTTTCTATATGAAAAACTTAGAATCAACATGAATCCCAAAAATACAAGGATGCTCTCTAATTAAAGATCTTTGGTTGCAACAGAAAATTTGTTTGTTAAGTCTCAGGCTCTCAGACTTATGATAGAGTAGGCCTTTATCAAGGGAATGTGGTTATGCTATGATCATCTGGTTTCACAAAATTTATATGAATGGAAAACAGATTCGATTTGTACATTTGCTCATAGGGGTGCAAATGGATACATACAACACTAAACAAATTCAATCATCTATCTGTATTTTAACTAAATATAAATATCCGATATGTTGTCTAGAATACAAATACTATAGTGTTAAACTGCCCAAGACTAGTATAATGCACGTGCAATGCATGCCTACAATAAGTATATGAGCATTTCATAGTATAATATAAAAACAAAAAGTATTATACGGTGAAAAAAATGTGATGTTGTTAAATATGTGAATGGTGTTTAACTATTAAATGTTAGAAGCAATTTGATCACTTCCTTAGAAAACAGTAACTCAAATACAGAACATACATGTCCTTAACTCATAACAACAATTACTATCCTCGCAATCCAGTTAAAGCTCCTAACCGATATCTGCAAATTAAACAACCAAATCAAACTTTTTAATCAGTATCAAAGAAATGTGTATATAATTTAAATATGGTTCACGTTAAAGATTTGATAACCATGCATACTTTTCTTGCTTCTTTCTTTCATTGAGATTAGTTCATAATCTCTATTAGTTATTGAGTTCTTTTGCAGTGGCGGAGCCAGACATTTTGAAATGGGGATCCCACTTAATTTTGGGCAAAACACTGATTGTAAGAAAAAACATCTTGTGAAAAAAATAAATTTATTGGAATGGAGTCAAAACACGCAAATTTGTAAGTCATGAATTCAATGAAATACCAAAAAATGTTTTGACTATTCGACTCAACTACAATCGGCAGATGGAGAAATTAGAGGTGAATGAGTAATTTTGGTTTTTACCCCTTCTAATTTTGATATGTTCAGAATGAGTAATTAAAATATCTTATTAAGGGTAAGTTTCTGCTCACTTTTGAACTTTGCTAATCATACTACATTCCTTATCGAAGGGATGTATCACTGGACTACTAGGGTTGCACCAATCTCTTATTATGAGTGACAATGATTGTGGGAGGAATTACAATTGTGTTCCAAATATATGAATATATTTCTTATTGATGCTAGAGCGCAAATTGAGAGGAAGATTAATCATCCAATTCACTGAATGAAAGAACAAAGAATGAGTGATTGATGAGTATAGAGTAAATTTTGGGTTACTTATTACCCCTCTTAAAGATTAACCGTAGACTGAGTTTTATTTTAAGTTTTATTTTAATATTTAACAAAAGTAAAGGTTAAATCAGTAAATAAGCGCATTAAGAATAGAGGTCATATTGAAAAAGTTTAGTGACCGAGATCTAAACTTTCTTAGTTGGGGGTCCCAAATTCTAACATTATTTTGTAAAAAGAGGCTCTTATATATAAATTTTATCTATAAAGGGTTGTTTTCATAAAATTTTGGGGGCCATTTCCCCCCCTCCTTTGGTGGTAGCTCTGCCACTGTTCTTTTGTATTTTTGATATTTTTGTTCAATACAGTATGATGCTTCCTCGGTCCCAACATGATGACGTACCACTAATTCATCAAAACATTCAAAAATATAATAATGCTAAGTACAGTAGATGAATATGGCAACCATTGCATACACACCTATAAACGTCTGCATACTTTTACCTTTATCGAAACCCTAATCAAACTACTCATCCACAAATCGAAATCATAAATGCCAAAAAATAAGAGAACACTCACAAAAAATTACACCAATTGGTAAAACTCTAAATCGAAACTCTAAATGTCACAACCATCAACTTACCAACCTAGGTCCGCACCAATCATATAAAATCCAATTTTTCCAATCAAAACCTTAACAATCTACAATGTTGTTGCCCCAAATCCCACCGATTCAAACATACGTGACAAAAAGGATCAAATATTTCACAATCAGTTCAAGATTAATACAATCTCTACTACTATAAGTCAACAACATATCCTACATTATCATGAAATTCTTCATGAGCATATCATCAACAACCTTATGAGCATTAACAAATTTAATCACAACTACTTTGCAATTAAAATTTTATTGCATACTTTGTAATACCACTGTTTTGAAGAATGACCAATAATTTTAAAAAAATTTCCAAGTGAGCAGTGAAATTTAGTTGAGGTGTAGTTAGGGCTGCAAATGAGCCAAGTCGAGCCGAGTATCTTGAGGCTCAAGCTCAACTCGTTAAGCAACCAAGCTCATTTTTCAGGCTTGAGTTATGCTCAAGCTTATCTCGAGTCGTGCTTTGACCGAGCTAGAGCCGAGTAGCTCGTGAGCTTAGCCTAATAATCACAACAAGCCCTAGCTTGAGCTTGGCACGTTAAGCCATCGATATTGATATTCAAGCTTGACTCGGCTCGAGTCGAGATTTGACCGGGTTTTGACTGAGCTCGAGTCGAGTAGCTCGCAAGTAGTTCAGCTCGTTTACAGCCCTAGGTGCAGGGTTACTTATAGTATAATCAATTTCAACTACACAATATTCTCACAAACTTTTTCTTATTGATTGTTGGTTGTAACATAAAAAAAAATCCTACGAATACAATCTAAAAGATGAAATTGCATGTCCAAATTATTTGAATTTCAAAGAAGACAACATTTTTCTTCACATTCGTATCTTCCATCTCAACTTGGATGCCAAAATAACTATAAAATTCCCACGTACATTTCATCAAACATATAACATGCAAGAAAATCATCCATGCTTTCACAAAAATAATGATTGTGAACTTTAGTGATACTTAGTGATAGTACCTAATTCACCCCATGTTCTAATTCCAGATTTTTTAATCTTGTACAGATCCATTATTTTTCAGCCTGCTTTTAGGAGTAGCCCACCTTTAAGAGTAGAAATAGAGAACCGGATTCAAGTTCTCTTTCGTCGCAGATGTCGGATAGAGTGGTCAACGATGCAGTGATTGACGGAGCGGCGGGGGGAGGCTGCAGTGGTGCAGGGCCAGGGCGGTGCAGGTTGCAAGAGAGAGAGGGAGATGAATAGAATGAGAAATGTAGAGTTTAATTTTGGGATTGGATGTTTGAATTTATTTTACACATGTAATGCACGTTTATTAGGTTGGATTTAGTCTGAGCGTGCGTTGCATGGGTTTGTTTAGTTACAGTGCACGTATTTATTTAGTTACACAACCCCAACTCTCCCATTATATATACTAGTAATTTACACGTGCGATGCACGTATTTATAAATAAATAAATATATTAAAAAAATTTCGACGTTTTCTGGCATCGAACCTAAGACCTCCTTTTTATTTGTTATGTATGTACATTGCACGTGTTTGTTTGGTTACAATGCACGTGTTTTTAAAATGGAGTTTATTTGGTGACAAACTCTCCCATTAAAATAGTACTAGTTATTTACATGTGGATGCACATCTTTATATATATATTTTAGAAATTCAGGCGTTGTCTGGCATCGAACCTAATACCTCCTTTATATTAGTTATGCATGTGCATTGCACGTGCTTGTTTGGTTACAATGCACATATTTGTTTGTCGAACCTAAGACCTTCTTTATATTAGTTATGCATGTGCATTGCATGTGCTTGTTTGGTTACAATGCACGTATTTGTTTGGTGACAAATTCTCCCATTAAAATAGTATATATATTATTATTATTGTTGTTGTTGTTGTTGTTGTTGTTGTTGTTGTTGTTGTTGTTGTTGTTGTTGTTAACTCTGCTATTGCCTGTCCCAAGCCAAAAATTCAGCCAAAAACCAGGTAAGAAGTATAGTTGCGTTAGGCAGTTGACAGCCAGCATAAATTTTGTCAAATCTTATGAACATGAATCTTAATAATATATGCGCAAATGCTAAGCATTTCCTGGAAGCGGTGCGTTGTTCCTGCCTCCAGGTGCTTCGAAAAATGTGCATGGGGCATTGCACCAGCGCTCGGGTGCAGTGAAAAATGGGAAAAGGTTCCTGGACCAATCTGGACGTGTGCGGTTAAAGAAGCTAGTCCAGGAAAATTGGCTTAGGTTAGCCACTTGGAATAAGAACATTGACAGAAAAATACATAGAAGTAGTAGATACCATGATTAGAAGGAATATTAATATAGCTTGTTTACAAGAAATAAAGTAGGTAGGGGAGAAAGCTAAAGAGATAGCTGGTTTTAAATTATATTATACCAGTAAAATTAGAAATAGAAATGGAGTAGGAATTTTAGTAGATATGAAATTCAAAAGACATGTAGTAGGTGTTAATAGGAAAGTGGATAGAATAATAAAAATTAATCTTGTTGATATGGCTGAAAATGGGGGTTAATCGGAACCGTCCAAATCGGGCGCGAATCTTGAAGCCCAGGGGTAAAATGGTAATTTCACCTACCAATAGGGTCTGAGATGGGTACTGGGTCTCTTTGTTAAAGACCCAATAACCCACAAACGGATCCGCTTCAATCGGGTGTGGGTTCAACCAGCAATAAAGCCCGATCAGAGGGATAGAATTAGGGTTTCTGATTAGATCCTAATCAACGGCCCTGATTCATGCCTATCCCTCCACTGGGAATTAGGGATTACATTCCTAATTTGTTTACAAGGAGAATATTCCTTATCAGATCACGGGGATCACATTCCTAATTTGATCCCCAAGACGCCTATAAATACCCCCCATCCATCTCCATTAAGAGGTAATCAATCTTTCTCCAGTTTTTGCGCTCTTTCATAATCTTCCTAGATTACTGACTTGAGCGTCGGAGGGTGCGTCGCCGGGAACAACCCCGGTGTCTCGCACTTTTTGCAGGTGAACGGCGGGAGTGACGATCAAACTCCGACGGAACAGGTATATAGGTTTACTATTCAGTTTCCCTAAGAATCCACAACTACTATCTGTTTGCCCCCACACCAAATTCAGCGGCAACAGATTGGCGCCGTCTGTGGGAAACTAACGAGTAGCAACCTCCCCTCTTCCCGTTGAACAGATCTTCTCCAGCCATGCCTCCTAGGAAAGTCAGATCAAGGGGGTCTAACAGAGGACCCAACCCCGATCAGCAGCAAGAAATTCCCATCCAGCCTACCCAACAGCAGGGGCAACTTCCTCCTCCAGCGGAAGACCCGCACCAACAGGACCTTCCTCCTCATCCTAATCAGCCACCTCCTAAGGGTCCTAACCATCAGAAACAACCTCTTCACCAGGACCACGTCTCCATCCACAATGCCTCTTCGAACTCTATGGCCTCCCATCATCCCCGAGCTTCTGGTCTCCACAATACCGCCCTCAATCGACAGAAGGATGAGGATCTTCGCCGCCATCAGGATGAAAAGCGGGCCCAAGAGGGAACCTCCCGCCAACACCGTCCGGATAAGCGGTCTCCCCGCCGCCGAGAATACAGAAGGTCCCCTATCCGAAGGGGGCGGAAAGAGTCCCCCGAGCATTACCGAAGAAGGCCACACTCCCGTGCAGGTCGGCAACAGCCTAGGAACAATGAGGCACCCATCATCCGTGCCGAGTTCCAGCAGTTCCAAGCGACCGTCCTACAAGCTCTCAATCTCCGTCCCAACACCAATGCACCCAAGATCCCCTCTCCTCCTCCGGTCCGGAGCCCTCGCCGACGGTCCCCGTCTCCTCCTCCCGCTCCTAGCAACTCCCGGCGTACTCCAAGTCCTCGTCGCTCCAGGAGTTACCGTCGCCGTAGCCCTCGCTCTCCCTCGTACGAAGATGAGTCTAGAGGCTCAGCTGATTACCGTCGAAGGGACGATGCTGTATACCGCCGTCTCCATGAGATGGAGAGGCGCTTGGGTCAGTTAGACCGAGAAGAAGAACTTAGAGGGAGAACCCTTCGTCCTAGCAGACCTCCTTTCTCCCGAACCATAATGGATGCACCTGTGCCAATCGGCTTCAAGCCTCCTCAATTTGAGACCTACTCCGGGGAGACTGACCCCGTTGATCACATCGAAAGCTTCAAGACCCTAATGCTCCTCCATCAAGCTTCCGATGCCCTCCTCTGCAAAACCTTCCCCGCAACTCTCAAGGGCCCAGCTCGAGAATGGTACTCTCGCCTTGCCCCCTCCTCAATATTCTCCTTCAAGCAGTTCGAGACCCTCTTCGTCACCCATTTCGTAAGTAGCCGTAGAGCTGAGAAGACCAGCATCTCGCTACTGCACCTCCACTAGAAGAAGGGTGAGAAGTTGAGAGACTATGTGAAGAGGTTCACAGCTGAAGCCAGGTCCATAGTATCCCTCGACCAATCGGTCGCTGCGGTAGCATTTCAATCTAATGTCCTCAATTCCAACCTCCGCTCCTCCCTCGCCAAGAAGCCCCCACAGAACTTCTCTGACCTCCTCCTCCGTAGTGAAAAGTATATTCGGGCCGAAGAAGCCGAGCACCGACCCAACTGGGAGGGGTCTTCCTCCGGGATTAAGAGAAAGGGAACAGAAGAGGAAGAAGCCAAGAAGCTCCAGAAGGATAATGCCGGCCAGCGCCGACCTCCCCCCAGATTCGAGAAGTTCACTCCCCTCACCACTAATGTCTCTACCATTCTGATGGAAGTTGAAAAGGAAGGGATCATACCTCCTGCTCCGAGGATGAACACCCCTGCCAAGAAAAGAGATAAAGAGAAATAGTACCGTTATCACCGGGACCACGGGCACGACACCAATGATTGTCGCGCCTTGAAGAACGAGATAGAAGCCCTTATCCAGAGGGGGCAGCTGACCAGGTTCATAAGAAAGGACCGAGCTGAACTTCCTCCCCCACCCCGGGGGGCTAACAAGCATCCGGAACGAGATGAGACGCCCGACTTTAAGGAAGAGCGAGTTCTCCACCTCATTCATGGGGGCCCAATGGGGGGCTCCTCAAACTCCTCTCGGAAGGCATTTATAAGAGAAGTCAACTCGGTCTGAGCCACCCCTCCTCGCAAAGGCCTCAGAGTGCCCGTCACGTTCTTCAACGAAGATCTTGAAGGTGTCTGCACCCCTCATTGTGACGCACTCGTCATCAGCCTCCACATGGCGAACTTCAAAGTGGAAAGGATCCTAGTAGACAACGGCAGCTCCGTTAACATCCTTTTCCTCACCGCTTTCAAAGGCCTAAAACTCTCCCGAGATAGACTCAAGCCCGCCGGATACACGCTCCATGGGTTCACGGGAGTGCCAGTGACTATTGAAGGGGTGATTATCCTCGATGTAACCGCTGGCCAAACTCCTACCACCCGAACGGAGCCAATGGACTTCATGGTGGTGGATGTCCCTGCTGCCTACAACATCATATTGGGTCGGCCGGCCTAGCAGCTCTGGAAGCCGTTCCTTCAGTATACCATCTTAAGATGAAATTCTCCACCCGGGCTGGGGTAGGGGAAGTAAGGGAAAATCAGGAAACAGCCCGTAAGTGTTACATGACCTCTACCCTCGGACCAGTCCTCTCCTTAGAAACTCTGGAAATCCCCCAAGATGCTGCCCGGCCGACGTCCGAACCGGTAGATGAATTGGAGGAAGTGCTCTTCTCTGAGCAGAATCCAACTCGCAAGTTCTTTGTTAGCAAGACCCTCCCGTCCACCCTATGCTCGGAAATTGTACAGTGCATCCGAAGGAACCGAGACCTCTTCGCTTGGTCAGCTGCAGATATGCCCGGAATTTCCGAAGAGCTCTTAGTCCACCACCTCAGTGTTGTTTCGGGGTCCAAACCGGTTCAACAGAAGAGGCGCAAGTTCGCCCCCGAGCGCCAGCTAGCTATAAAAGAGGAGGTGGACAAGCTCTTGAAGGCCCGGTTCATCTAGGAGGTAAACTACCCTGAGTGGTCGTCAAATGTAGTAATGGTAAAGAAGTCGAACGGGACTTGGAGGATTTGTATCGATTTTACCGATCTCAACAAGGCTTGCCCCAAGGATCCCTTCCCTCTTCCGAGTATTGACACTCTGATTGATGCCACCTCGGGACATGAACTCCTCAGCTTCATGGATGCCTTCTCAGGCTACAACCAGATCCGGATGTTCCCCCCGGATATCCCGATCATTCGTGACCGATCAAGGCCTCTATTCCTACAGGGCTATGCCTTTCGGCCTGAAGAATGCAGGAGCAACATACCAACGCCTCGTCAACAAGGTTTTCCAAGCTCAAATCGGCCAAAACATGGAGGTGTATGTTGACGACTTGCTTGTGAAAAGCATCCGAGGTGCCGATCATGTGACCGACCTCCAAGAGGCGTTTGACGTTCTGAGAAAGCACGGCATGAGACTCAATCCGAACAAGTGTGTGTTCGGTGTCTCGTCAGGGAAGTTCCTCAGCTTCATGGTTAGCCAACGAGGAATTGAAGCAAACCCTGAGAAAATCAAGGCCATATTAGACATGGCTCCTCCCAAAAATGTTAAGGTTGTTCAGAGATTAACAGGCCGCCTAGCCACCATAGGGCGCTTTCTCTCAAAGTCCGGGGAGAAATGCCTCCCTTTCTTCAAGGCCCTCAGGGGGGCTAAAGGTTTCGAATGGGGGCAGCAGCAACAGGAGTCCTTCGACTAGCTCAAGGCTTACCTCGTCAATCCCCCTCTCCTCAGCAAACCGATCCCTGGTGAACCCCTCTACCTCTACCTGGCAGCCTCCGAGCAGACCCTCAGTGCAGTTTTAGCGAGGGAAGAAGACCGGGCTCAGAAGCCCATCTACTATGTGAGCAAGGTGCTTCGGGACGCCGAGCTTCGATACCCGAAGATAGAAAAGATGGCTTATGCCCTGGTGATGGCCGCGAGAAAGCTTCGCCCGTACTTTCAGTCCCATTCGGTGGTCGTTCTTACCGACCAGCCGCTGAAGCAGGTCCTCTACAAGCCCGAGACCTCGGGTCGCCTTATGAAGTGGTCTATCGAGCTGAGCCAACATGATATAACTTATCAGCCTCGGACCGCGATCAAGGCTCAGGCGCTAGCTGAATTCATAGTTGAGAGTACTATCCCCGAGTCCAGCCAAACAGTGAAGGGACCACCCATCTGGTCGGTTTATGTTGACGGATCCTCCTGCAATGAGAGAAGCGGGGCAGGAGTCATTCTGGCGGGCCCAGATGACTTCATCCTCCAATACTCCCTCCGCATCAATTTCAAGGCCTCGAACAACGAGGCAGAATACGAGGCGCTCATAGCCGGCCTTGGGATGGCTCAAAATGCAGGGGCCCAACGCCACCGGATCTTTAGTGACTCCCAGCTAGTCGTCAATCAGGTCCTCGGTGAGTATGAAGCACGCGATGACAGGATGGTTAAATACTTAGCCAAAGTCAAGAGGCTGATGGCACTGTTCGAAGAAGCCTTCATCCAACGCATACCCTGGGAAGAAAATGCTCAGGCCGACGCCCTCTCCAAACTAGCCTCCTCCTCCCTCTAAGGTCTCGAGCAGATCGTTTTGATAGAAGTCCTTCTGAAGCCAAGCATAGAGGACGAAACTCTCGACTCCATAGAGACATTGCCTGTCCTGCTCGAAGACAATTGGATGAAACATCTCATCGAATTTTTAAGGGACAGACTCCTCCCCGAGGATCCCAAGGAAGCTCGAAGAGTAAGAACCCGAGCCGAGCGTTACACACTAATCGGAGGCATCCTATACAAACGCTCCTTCACACAGGTCGACGGCAGGCCGTACCTGAGATGCCTCTCCCCCGGACAAGCCGACTATGCCCTGCAAGAACTTCACGAGGGCATCGGCGGAGCACATTCGGGTTCAGAGCCCTAGCACACAAAGTGTTGAACTACGGATACTTCTGGCCCACTCTCCTACGAGACGCCGAACGACATGTTCGGCAATGCAGCTCCTGTCAGAAGTACTCCGACATCCGATGCCTCCCACAAGCTCCACTCACTTCCTTATCAAGTCCGATCCCCTTCGTGATGTGGGAGATGGATTTACTAGGGCTATTTCCGCCGGCTCCCGGACAGTTCAAGTTCTTAGTCGTGGCAATCGACTATTTCTCGAAATGGATAGAGGCCGAGCACCTGGCCACGATCACTGAGAACAAGGTCGTTCAGTTCTTCTGGAAGAGCGTGATCTGCCGATTTGGCGTCCCCAGGGTCCTAATAATAGACAACGGGACCCAGTTCACTGGGGCTGCCTTCCGAGCTTTATGCGAAGACCTTGCCATCCAACACCGGTTCTCCTCCGTCTCTCATCCTCAGTCGAATGGCCAAGCCGAAAATGCTAATCGACAGATCCTCTCCGGCATTAAGAAGAGGTTAGATAAATGTTCCAAAGGCTTATGGGTCCATCAGCTTCCCAACGTGCTGTGGAACTACCGCACCACAAAATGGACCCCCACAGGAAAGAGCCCATTCAATCTCACCTATGGGTCCGAGGCAATCATCCCCCTAGAAGTCGGAATACCCTCTCCTCGTCTGATAGCTTATGAAGAAGAGCAAAACACCAGAGAGCTCAGAGCAAGTCTAGACCTGATAGATGAGATCCGAGAAAGAGCTGCCATCCGAAAACAAAGCTACCGAAGAAGGATTGAGATGGCATACAACAAGAAAGTCCTTCCTACCGACCTCAAAGAAGGGGACCTGGTCCTCAGGAAATTGGCCATCTCTTTCCCCGGTCAGAAGAGCAAACTCGCTCCAAATTGGAAGGGACCTTACAAGATCTCCAAAGTAGTCCGCCTCGGCACATACAGACTAGAAGATCTCGAAGGCAGGGAGATCCCCAGGACTTGGAATGCCGACCATCTCTTAAAGTACCAAGGGAGAGCACCAACGCCTTTCTAAGTACTTCGAGATGTCGAACTGTTCCTCTCCTATTACTTGTAATGATTTTCTTTCATTTTTTCCTTGTAATAACGGCTAGCAACTTTAGAAGCAGCCGACTATTAGTCATTAATAAAGAAAGTTTTTTCATATTTTACTATTTTTTACATCTCTCTGCTTTTAACTCTTCACCCTAACGATGGTTCAGAGTCCAACACATGGCTCGATTCTACTTCGCAAGTTCGCTCCTAAGAGACCTAGAAGTAGTTCGCCATTCGGAATTGCTCCCACAACCGTTGAACTAATCTAACGATGGTTCGGAGTCCAACACTTGGCTCGATTCTACTTCGCAAGTTCGCTCCTAAGCGAGCTATAAGTAGTTTGCCATTCGGAATTGCTCCCACAACCGTTGAACTAATCTAACGATGGTTCGGAGTCCAACACTTGGCTCGATTCTACTTCGCAAATTCGCTCCTAAGAGATATAACACATCAAGCACAGTTATCTCAAAGTAGCATGAACATATACATTAAAAATGGTCAACCGTAGGTTAATTCATGTCATATATGTCGTGAGGCAGCTAGGGTCAATCATCACTATAGGGACAATATCAACAAAGGGATTCACACACAAATTGTCTCTATAACCAAACTACACTACAGACGGTATTTAGTACTTATATTTGCAAAGGAATTTAGTAGAAGTTACTTGCCTTAACTGACGATGAAGACGATGATGATCAAGAATAATGGAAACAGATTCCCGGAGCAACGAACACAACGAACCATGAACGGAAATCACGAACTCAACCACGAACAAAACCCACGAACCACGACGAACACACGAACTCCCAACAAATACAACCACGAGCCAACGAGAACACCCGCCCACAACCACACTCGCACACGAAGAGCGACGAGAAATGGCAGCACAACGCAATACCGGTGCTGCTTGCTGTCAGAGATGGCAGGAGTACGGTGGTGCGACTGAGGGCTGTCGCGTCTCGTTTCGGGTCTACACAGGGAAAACAGGGGCACCGGGGGTCTCCTGAGGTGGCATGCGACGACGAAAAGAGCAAGCAATGGACGGGGGAGTACGGTTTTGGGTTGCAGCTGAAGGTAAAGGAGAGAGGGAAACAGGGTAGGCTTCAATATGGTGTATATATAGGTATAGCATTGTTAGGGTTTTAGGGGTGACGGCTGAAGCATGGGTTTTTGGGTATAGCGATGCTAGTGGGTAGGGTTAAAACGAGTATAGGGTCTGCTGTATAATAGCATGGGGTTTGGGTATTAAAATGGGTAGTAGTATTTAATTGGGTTGAAGTATAATTGGGCATAACTAACAAATGAGTCTTGGGGTTTATTTAAATAGGTATAGATAAATGAATTAGGATTTATTAGAATGGGTTTTGGGTATTGAGATCCAAAATTTCAGATAGAGCAAAAGAACGAATTAAAATACAAAAATGGAAATAAAAAATAAATTTAACAATGAGGGTCAAAAATACTGGCACGATCAAATAGAGATGAATCAAAAGGAGACAACCGAATCAAGAATTCAAATAAAATATGATAAAAACAATAAAATGAATATATTGAAACAAAAGATCCAATATACGGTCCAAGAAATGATACAAAGAGATAAATACACCAAAACGAAAAATACACTCAAAAATACACAAAAATGAAAAACAGGGGTTAGAAATCCTACCCACCTAACAGAAAGAATTTCGTCCTCGAAATTCATACAAGAAGATACATAGGGTAACTCCAAAAACAAACAAAAAGAACAAAACAAAAACTACTCAAACAAATGAGGAAACTTCTGCTGAATCTCCTCCTCCAGCTCCCAAGTCGACTCACCGGGTGAGTGAGGATTCCAAGAAATACGAACCAACTTGATGACCTTGTTCTTAAGCACTTTCTCCTGCCGATCCACAATAGCAACTGGCGGAATCTCACAAGTCAAATCTGACCGAACGGTCAACTCAGAATAGTCGATCACGTGGCTCTCATCTCGGATATATCTCCTGAGTTGTGAGAAATGGAAAACATCGTGCACTCTTGATAAAGCTGGAGGCAATGCAAGACGATAGGCTACCTTGCCTACTCGCTCCACAATATCGAACGGTCCAATAAACCTAGGGCTAAGCTTGCCCCCACCACCGAACCGAATGACACCCCGCCAAGGCGATACCTGTAGGAAAACATGGACACCAACCTCAAACTCCAAAGCCCTTCGATGGACATCAGCCCATTGCCTCTGCCTATCCTGAGCTGCCTGCAAATGCTTCCTGATCTGAACCACCACATCAACTGTCCTGGTGATCAACTCTGGACCCAACAACTTCCTCTCACCAATGTCACCCCAGCACACTAGCAATCTGCACTTCTACCCATAAAGTGCTTCGAATGGAGCAGTTTTAATACTGGCTTGAAAGCTGTTACTGTATGAGAACTCTACGAGATGCAAATGGCCCTCCCATAATCCACCGGACTGAAGTATACAGGACCTCAACATGTCCTCAAGAATCTGGATGGTCCTCTCTGAATGTCCATCAGTCTGGAGATGAAAATCTTTGTTGTACTTTAATTTACTCCCCAAACTGCTCTGAAGACTCTTCCAGAACTGATATCTGAATCTCGTATCTCTGTCGGATACAATACTAACTGGAACCCCATAAAGTCTGACAATCTCTTGCATGTAACTCTCAACTAGGCTCTCAGTAGACTGCCTGACACGAAAAGGAATAAAGTGAGCACTCTTCGTCAAACGGTCGTCAATCACCCCAATGGCATTATGACCCTTAGGACTCCTCGGCAAGCGGTCACAAAATTCATAGTGATATGTTCCCACTTCCACTTTGGAATAGGAAGCGGTTGAAGGATTCCGGCGGCCTCTGATGCTCTGCCTTAACCTGCTGGCAGATCAAACACTGAGCAAAAAATTGAGCCACAACCCTCTTCATACCATGCCACCAGAAATGAAGCTTCAAATCCTGATACATCTTAGTACCGCCAGGATGGATAGAATACGAAGACTGGTGTGCTTCCTTAAGCAACCTCTGACGAACTTCACCATTCGGAACACATAACCTGGACCCAAAACAAAGCGATCCATCATCATGAATAACCATGTCCGTCCCGGACCAAGACTCAACCTCAGCTCGAAAACCCTGCAACTGCGCATCACCAGCCTGCGCCTCTTTAATCTGATCAACAAGAGATGACTGAAGTTGGAACGCCAAACAACTCCGACCAGAACTCGGCAACAAAACATCCAACTCCAACCTTCGCATCTGCTCAATCAAATCCCTCTGCTGAGTCAAGAACATAACTGCCAGTCTCCTACTCAAAGCATCTGGCACCAAGTTTATCTTACCAGGATGGTATTGCAAACTGATGTCATAATCGGCCACAAGTTCCAACCAATGCCTTTGCCTCATGTTTAACTCCATCTGGGTGAAGACGTACTTGAGACTTTTGTGGTCTATAAAGATCTCCACTCGATCTCCCAGTAAATAATGTCTCCACAGCTTCAAAGCATAGATCACTGCCGCTAACTCAAAATCATGAGTCGGATAGTTTTTCTCATGTGGCCTCAACTGCCTCAATGCATACGCAACGACTCGGCCCTTCTACATCAGAACTGATCCCAGACCCTTATCAGAAGCATCACAGTGAATTACAAATCTGCCTGAACCATCTGGAATAGTCAACACAGGCGTTGACGTCAATCTGTTCTTCAACTCAACAAAAGCCTCACTGCAATCATCAGACCAACAAAACTTCTGATCCTTCCCAGTCAACTTAGTCAACGGCCCTGCTATCTTCGAAAAATCTTGGACAAATTTTCGATAATAGCCAGCTAAACCAAGAAAACTCCTGACCTCTGAAACTAACTTGGGAACAGGCCAATCCTTCACAGCCTCAACATTGGTCGGATCCACAGAAATACCATCGCCTGAGATAATGTGCCCCAAGAAAGAAATCCTGTCGAGCCAGAACTCGCACTTGCTGAGTTTTCCATAGAGCTGATTCTCTCTCAAGGTCTGCAGAACCACTCTAAGATGCTCAGCATGATCTTTTCGATTTCGAGAATACACCAAAATATCATCAATGAAGACCACTAAAAATTTATCCAATAACTATGAAAAGACCTGGTTCATAAGACTTATGAATACAGTAGGCGCGTTCGTGACCCCGAACGGCATCACAAGATACTCGTAGTGGCCATATCTGATCTTGAAAGTAGTTTTCTGTATATCAGTCGCCATCACTTTGACCTGATGATACCTAGAACGAAGATCCAACTTTGAGAAAACAGTAGCCCCACACAGCTGATCAAACAAATCATCGATCCTGGGCAACGGATACCGGTTCTTCATAGTAACACTGTTTAGTTGCCGATAATCCACACACAATCGACGACTACCATCCTTCTTGTTGACAAAAAGGACTGGAGCACCCCAAGGAGAAATACTGGGTCTAATGAACCCCAAATCAAGAAACTCCTGAATTTGCACCTTAAGCTCTGCTAGCTCAACCGGTGCCATCCTGTAGGGACTCTTTGATATAGGCATCGTACCCAGCTGAACATCAATACCGAACTCCACATCCCTATCAGGGGGTAAGCCAGGTAACTCCTCTGGAAAAATATCCAGGAAATCCCTAACCACTAGAGGTGCAGCCTCACAGCCTGAATGCGATTCCATCGCACAAACCTCCTGATCAACTGCAGCTCGGCCAAAGGAAGACTCCCCGGCATGGAACTCAAACTTTGCGCGATCTGGAATTCGCAACACAACTTTGTTGGCACAGCAATCAATAATGGCGTGGGTTTCACCCAACCAATCCATACCCAGAATAACGTCGAATCCTGAATTCCCAATTACAATCAGATTAGCTTTGAAATCTGCACTACCAATAATTACGGGACACTGCCTACACTCCCGAGAACAAATGACAACTCTACCACCCTTCATAATGTTCCAAGCCTCTAACATGGTGCTGCACTTCAACCGATGGCGAGCCACAAATCGAAAGGAGACATAAGAATGGGTTGCCCTGGAATCAAAAAGAACATAAGCAGGAAAAGAGCAAACAAGGATGATACCTAAGATAGAATCAAAAGACAAGGAAACAAGGAATTGTTGAACAGGGGTGAGGAAAAACAAATACAGAAAGATAACATGAAAGAAACAAATGCAAGAGAAAAGAAAAGAAGCAAAAGAGAGACAATGAAACAACAAAACAATAAACAAAATATACCTTCAACAACTCCCTCAGCTAACTCAGCCTCTGCATCAGTCAGGTTGAAAGCTTGACCTCTCCTCGGAACAGCGGTCCTCTGATCGACAATCTGGCATTGAGGGGGAAGCGGTGGCCTAACTGGACCACGAGCTGGGGCAACCTGCTGAACGGGACCCCTGGCTAGAAGAGCCAACTATTGCTGCGGTTGCGGACAATCCCGCATAGAATGATCAGCAGCGCCACACCTAAAGCATCGGCGGTTGACACGCCAATAGTTCTTATTGTCATGCCCAGATATCTGGTAGAAGTCACAAAAACCATCCTTCTGGGAACCAGCGGAAGGATAAGGAGCTGCCCTGATAGGATGGGCAGGAACTGGCTTCCGAATAGGCCCACCAGAAGGCCTAACAATAGCAGAGGAGTGCGGAACAGTCCAATGAGAAAGTGCCTAACCACCACGTGCCTGCTCCTGAGCACGAGCTGCCTCAAGAGCTTCTGCATAAGTGTGCATGCGAAAGGAAACAAGCTGCACCCTAATCTTACACTCAAGCCCCAAAATGAATCTACGAGCTCGATCTTCTTCGTTCGCCACAAGAACGGCTGCGAAGCAACTGAGTCTAATAAATTCAGCTACGTACTCATCTATAGACCTGGAGCCCTGTTTTAAGAAATTCTCATGTTACAACATTGCATGGACAATATGTAACAAAATTCCATTACTAGAAATAATGACCAGCCTATTTCAGGGCCAAGAATTGCTACTCCATCTCCACCCTAGTGCTGCTAGTAAAGAACTTCTCCAAGAAGCCCCTAGATCGGTCTTTCGAGTCTTTCGGACTCGGACCTCCACCAAATATGAGCCAAGTCCACCAGCAGAATGCCAACCACATCCACTCGATCTGCATCTGCAAATCTAGCTGCCAAAAGTAGTTGCTCTGTCCGAATCAACCACTGTTCAACTTCCAAAGGCGTCTCAGTGCCTTAAAACCTGTCGGGATGCAGCCTCATAAAGTCCGTGACTGTACCCAGATGGGGAGGAAGAGCTGCCTGCATGGGCACGGTAGGCGACGGAACCCGAGCGGCTTCCAAAGTAGCCATCACCAAATCACTATGGTTCTGCTGCATATTGATCAAGCGCTCAAGCACAGCGGTGACAACCTCAATCCCAGGTTGATCATCCTGGGGATGGGAAGAAGAACCTCTACGAGCTATAGTCTGCACAAAACTAAAAAAATTAGCATCCAGATCAAGGTTGATAATAATTAATTCATTTATGCATGCATGGTTAGTAAAATGTTGCGCCGATCCTAGTACGAGCCAAGCTTGTCTAATAAATCAGTAAAACTAATACATTAGCCAAACCTGGGCTCTGATACCACTAAAAACCTTGTCACGCCCCGCTTCCCAAAAGAGAATACGGAATACGGATACGTGACAAAAGCCCAGCGAATGGTTTTTATTATCCATAAGCTGTTTAGAATCTTTACAACATCTCACAGAAATAATCAGAGTCAGAAGCAAAAGAATCAACCAAGTATGCACAATCGAATCAAATATACCAAAAGAAATTTACTTGAAACCAAAATATAATAATCTCAAATAAATCAAGTCTGGACAGTTAATAATATCCTGGGTCACATTGCCCAAATACAAATAAATCCAAGTATCAAATACAATTGTTCAATTTAAGCAACAGAAATAATAAAAGCAAAACTCCATCAATTAGTATCTCATATCACCAACACCATCTGGTACATGTTCTCCAAAATCTGCAATTTAACAAATTGCAGGAAAGAGAAAAATAGAAAACAAACTCCCGTTAATGCAAGTTACGGGCCGCTTGTAGTGCAGGATACAAGTACATGGGAAAGATAACAAATATAAAGTAATAACAGAACAAACATGGCATGGTATAGTCATATCAATAGAATATAATCTCTAACATGAATCAGATAAACAGAATCAACTAGCGTGGTATACTAACAGGTATAAGTAATATGTGTCAAGTGTTAAGAGTATGCAGACAGGTATACGGATAACAGTATCAGATAACAGTCAGACAGTCACAGATAAAAGTGTCCAGTAGTATGTAACATATAACAGTTAACAGGTTTTAGTTCTTATAGTCTTGTGTTTATTACTATCTAGGTAGCACTTCATGCGCCCCAGCTTTTATCACATAGTTGCTACATTCAAACAGTTTCGTTTAGATTTCGTAGGGGATCATATAGGGCAGTGTACTCAGGTATCAGTAACAGTAACAGTAGCAGTAACAGTAACAGTAATAGTAGCAAACTGCTCAGTATGGAACATTGGTCCTCTTCCGAGTACACATTTCTATATCTTCCACTACTAGATCTGTCCCTTAAACCCCGGCTTGGTCATTTTATTATATTTATCAAACGGGCATGAATGTGTATGAAACAGTGCAAACTAGAATGGTGTAATAAACAACAGATTCAGGGTAACAGATAAACATGCATAGATGGTAGACAGTCATATAAAAGAGTGAAATAGTATAAGTTCTAATTCAGGACAGCAAGACAGTAGAGTACTAAAATAGGGATTCCCGTTGCTAAAAAAGCAAATATGAATCCGTTGAAGGATCTGGAAAATAGACTCCCTTCCGAATCCAACAAACATATATAAGTCATATAGTATTTCACAAAATCAAGTCTCAAAACAGGTTTGAATCCAGAAAACATGTTCAGTCAGAAATCAGTATTTTGCATTCACAGTCAGGAAAACAGCATGAAAATCTTTAATTAAATCCACGAAAAATCTGGGGTATTCCCCTATATGTGTACTATCAGAATATAAAGTTTCAGAATTTTTCAATATAATTAGTTTAGTCAACGAAAATCAGAAAATATCAAAGTGTAGTAGTTTTGTAAATCGGGAATTGTAAACGCTGCAGTACGAAAATAGTCAAACCTCACAAACCATAAATCAGAATACAAATCCGCTAAAAGGTTAATAAAATAGATACAGTAGGCTAACTTTCATATTCAGAAATATTTTAGAAACAACAAGTAGAATTAGGCCGAAATCCAGGTTCTTTAATGAACAGTAGTAAAATTCTGGATGTAAAATCTTTATTTACGAGTATGAAAAGGTTTGTAAAACTATTCAAATAAATCCACCAAAATTCTGGGTAAACCCCAACCAAGTCTAGAAGTACTGAGAAAAATTTCAGATCAAAATAATAATTTTAACACCAGAATAAAAATAGATTACTCTTCAGAATTCATAGAAAACAAGATCTGGAAACCTTTCGACACCACTGTAGTAAAATCGACATAACTCACAAACAAAAAATCGAAACTGAGATTCATCAAAATGGTTGAAAAATAGAGAGAACCCTCTACAGTTCATGTTCACAAAATATTTTCAAATACTGACCTTAATAGGGTCTAAAATACTGAAAACATCAGGGAAACAAAAAAAAATACAGGTTTGTTCTTCATACTCGAATCAACATAGATGATACAAAATTCATCCAAATCAACCCAAACATGAAATATAGTGTACTAGATGTCCAAAAAACATGGTATAAGGTATTTTGCAAGTATTAGACAAGTATATCATGCACAACACATCAAGCACAGTTATCTCAAAGTAGCATGAATATATACATCAAAAGTGGTCAACCCTAGGTTAATTCATGTCATATGTGTCGTGAGGCAACTACGGTAAATCATCACTATAGAGACAATATCAACAAGGGGATTCACACACAAATTGTCTCTAGAACCCAACTACACTACATGCGGTATTTAGTACTTGTATTTGCAAAGGAATTTATTACAAGTTACTTGCCTTAACCGAGGACGAAGACGATGATGATCAAGAATAACAGGAACGGATTCCCAGATCAGCGAACACAACAAACCACAAACGAAAACCACGAACTCAACGACGAACAAAATCGACGAACCACGACGAACACACGAACTCCCAACAAATACAATCACAAGCCAATGAGATCACCC
This sequence comes from Hemerocallis citrina, assembly GCA_017893485.1. Classification (NCBI taxonomy): domain Eukaryota; kingdom Viridiplantae; phylum Streptophyta; class Magnoliopsida; order Asparagales; family Asphodelaceae; genus Hemerocallis; species Hemerocallis citrina. The sequence goes on from CM030368.1 coordinate 56,533,262, forward strand.
GCTCACAACCACACTCGAACACGAAGAGCGAAGAGAAACGGCAGCACTGCGCAGTACCGGCGTTGCTTGCTGTCGGAGATGGCAAGAGTACGGTGGCGCGACTGAGGGCTGTTGCGGCTCGCTGTTGGGTCGACACAGGGAAAACAGGGGCACGGAGGTCTCCTGATGTGGCGTACGACGATGCAAAGAGCAAGCAATGGAGGGGGGAGTACGATTTTAGGTTGCAGCTGAAGGTAAGGGAGAGAGAGAAACATAGTAGGCTTCAATATGGTGTATATATAGGTATAGCATTGTTAGGGTTTTAGGGGTGACGGCTGGAGCATGGGTTTTCGGGTATAGGGATGCTAGCGGGTAGGGTTAAAACGAGTATAGGGTCTGCAATATAATAGCATGGGGTTTGTGTATTAAAATGGGTACTAGTGTTTAATTAGGTTGAAGTATAATTGGGCATAACTAACAAATGAGTCTTGGGGTTTATTTAAATAGGTATAGATAAATGAATTAGGATTTATTAGAATGGTTTTTGGGTATTGAGATCCAAAATTTCAGATAGAGCAAAAGAATGAATTAAAATATCAAAATGGAAATAACAAATAAATTTAACAATGACGATCAAAAATACTGGCACGATCAAATAGAGACGAATCAAAAGGAGACAACTGAATCAAGAATTCAAATAAAAGATGATAAAAACAATAAAATGAATATATTGAAACAAAAGATCCAATATACGGTCCAAGAAATGATACAAAGAGAGAAATACACCAAAATAAAAAATACACTCAAAAATACACAAAAATAAAAAACAGGGGTTACAAGGTAATTCTCCATGATCACCTGTGAACACTTCATCTAAAAAGAGAAGAAAAATTGTCCTTAGAGCAAGTCATGGATAGCAAGTAGAGAAAGCAAGGAACAATGGAATAACGATATAATAATGAATTCAATGGATCAATAGGATTACATGGGACAATAGCAAATATCAATATCAATGATAATCAATGCAAAGGTTATAAACAATGATTCAATATTCGATAACAATGTTCAATGGTCGATATTAATAACACTTAGGCAATATTCGATATCAATAGAAATAATAATGTATAATATACAATGTCGATATTGTGTCAATTCTTAAGCCTATTAATCATTTTTAATTCTCACTAATGCACGTACTACTGTGTCCCATATGTTTTATACCACAGGTTCGACGCATACAATCAATTTCATTTAGACTCTAGTGATGAATTCTATAAATCATGTATCCGTACAATAATCACTAATACGATAACAATATTATGCACGATACATTATAATGAATCATTGATTCAATGATATACTGATACGATACACGAAAGATTGAGGTGTCGTAGTCAGTGCTCCAACAATCAATCGATAAAACGCTGGCCGACACAGTCACTATATCTTTCACTACCCAAGTCAATCCCTTAAACCCCAGCTTGTTAACTATTTTATCAATGCAACAATACATTATGCAATTTAGAGACATTAGAAAAATGATAGTAACAATAGAGGAATAATAAGATGCTAAATTTGGATGGAAAAATTAGAATGATGACAATAACACATTAGGATCATGCAATGCAGCATATACATTTCAATTAATGCAATATAATTATGTATATATAATTATTTTGAGAAAATCTTAAAATCGAATTTCTGGACAGCAAGAGGTCACTGTAAAAAATCAGTTTTCCCGTTGCTACAGAAATCGAAAACTGAAAACGTTAGAAATTCTAGAAATTAGACTTCCACATGATTCCAATTCATATTTAAAATAAAAAATCCGAAAATAGTAGCTAGGTCAAACACATCATTCTTTACAGATTATATGTTTAGACAAAAAATCGACATCAAATTATTATATGTTTAGAATCAGCGAAACTCAATTATAAAATTATCAAAAATATTATTTAGATCCCTAAACATGTTAACTAACATTCTGGAAATTATAAAAGTATTATTCTAACATTGATTTATATTTTAAATAGTTTAAACATGAAACATACAAGAATCTGAAATTTTGGAAATAAAAACAAAGCAATAGTAAAATGATCATAACTTTTGCAATACAACTTAGAATTCAGTGATTCAAGATGTTCTGGAAACTAGAGAAATAGGGCTACAACTCTTATTCATAAAGTTATTTATTTTTAGATCAAATACTGGGTCAAAAACGATAAGCAAAATCCAGACAGAAAACAACATATAGATTTTTGATATTTTTTATAAAATAAAGCGATTAAACATGATGGTTCCACTTCAATTAGTCAATAAACTTCATAATCAGCATGGTAGGTATAATAGCATGGTAAAAATCATTAATAATACACACATACACTAAATTAATCACACAATTCATCAATCAATCATTCAAGCAGTCAACCTAGTATTTAATTCTACAATTATCTATTTGTGTGTTGTTTGTATGAATAAACCCTATCACCAATACTACATGGATGCATGAAAGACTCGATCTTTAGATTCAATAAAGGCACGAAGTCGAGAATATTTGGGTTAGCTCATGTAAACCCTCAATATACTCAACGAAAGATAAGAACAATATACGATACGATGAACAATTGGATCTACTTGCAAGAATTTCAATAAAACTTGAATTTGATACAAGACTCAATTCAAGAGGGAAGTGACTTTCCTTATGGGCAATTAATTTGAATTCCAAATAATAACGGGATGAGAATTTCGGAGCAACGAATCCACGAACTCGCAAAACCACGTGCACACTACGTGCATAAGAAGCCAACAAAGCAACAAAGTAAAATAGCAAGATCGATGTCTGCAAGGGGACTAGACGGTGGCGTTGACGTCAAGGGGTGGCGTGACTGGTGACTGACGCTAATTGGTCAACTGGAGGTCGACGGCATTGGGCGGTGAGCGGCGGCTGGAGGTGTCGAGAAGGAAACAGAGGAGCAGCAGTGATGGGTCATTGAGGTTTGGGGGTCGCTCGGTCTGGCATCGCAAGAGTGGGTCTGGGCGATGCTCGACGGATACTAAGGCGGTGCTGGGAGTGAGGTTGGGGAGGATGAACAAGTTTGGGCGAGAAACAGAGCAGGCAGACGGTCGGGAGAGAGAGATAGGAAAGAGGAGAAAGAAGAGAGAGACGACTAGGTTTAGGGTTTGTTTTTTTTGTGTTTTTAGGGTTTGCAATAGGATTGTATTTATAGAATACAATTAGGTTGTTGGGTTAATGGGCTAGGATCCAATAATAATGGGTTTGGGTCTAGAAATAATTGCAATTGGATTTTGGGTTCAATAAGAGATGGATTTAAATACAATAGGGTTCAAATAAAATACTCACAATCAAATAAAAATGGGATCAATAGGAAAATAGCTCAACAAGAAGAACGAGCAATTCATGAAGAAAAATTTAATTAAGATGATCAAGAAAAATAGAGTATTTTATTCAAATGTAATTAAAAATATTACAAAAAAAAGGGAAAATGAAAAAGACGAAAACAGTAGTTATAGGTAAAATGGCATATATGGCTATGTGAAAAATAATTAGTTTAAAAAATAAAAAATGACTGATAAATTAATTAGCCCATGCAGGTTTCGAACCTGCAACCTTTGCATTATTAGCACAACGCTCTTACCAAATGAGCTAATAGGCCAACTATTTTTTCAAATTTTAGATGATACAGTGTAATCGTATATGAAAACAATTACATTTTTGAAAACATTGTAAGTACTTAAAAATATAAGGCCTTATAAAATTGGGGGTCCAAAACAGTTGTTTGTGCTGCTAGGGCCCAGATCCGCTCCTGGCCAGGGGAGGAGGAGGAGGTTGGTGGAGTTTTTGCAATGGTGGGGGCGCCGTGATTTGGGAATTTGGGGAGTTTGGGGATTGAGAAGGAGGTTGCCGAAGTTGTTGCAGTGGTGGGGGCGCTGGAATTTATGGAGTTCGGGGGAGGAGGAGGAGGTTGTCGGAGTTGTTGCTGGAGTTGCTATTGCTAGAGTTGTTGGGTCTTGTTGTTGTTGAAGACAACAAGAAAGAAAAAGGGAAGAGAAAGAAAAAGGAATTTGTGTAATTAGGATTAGGGATTAGTGAGGGAGAAAGAAATTGGAGATTAGTGGCTCTGATACCATGTTAATATTATCTTCATGTTGGTCAGGTCCTTGTGCAGTCATCTTCTCTGCCTAAGTTCTATGCTAACGATGCCCTTGTCCCTTGGAAAATTTTGAATAGAAAGATGGTGTCCAAGTGGGGTATTGTTGTGTCTGAGATAATGGTACAGTGGCAGGGTTCCATAGAGTTGGAGGCCACTTGGGAGAGTTTTTGGGATATATACTATATGTTCCCTTCCTTTCAGAGCACCATGGATGCTACTTTGGATGCCAAGCTCCAGTACTAGTCTCTGATCCCTAATGGCATCGGTGAGTTCGGGTTTGAGTCAGGGTAGTTCAGTCAATAGCAGAAGCAGTAGCTCTCTATTAGGTGAAAGATAGATATTGTTACATATAAGTCCCTAGTTGTTATTGTAACTCCCATTTCCAATTGTACAAAAAAGTTTGTAGTATTCTTGTATTTTGGGTATCTATAAATTTTTCTGTCTCGGGAACTCAATTTAGTATTAAAGCCTAATGTGGATCTCCTATTTGAGTTCAAACGCAACCCCAAGCCCAACCCAAATCCTAATCCAATCCAACCCGTTAACCCTAACCCACTTCCTCCATTAATTGTACAAACAAATTTCCTTAATCTTCTCCTAACCACCCCATTACCCCACTAATCTCCCCTATAATTTCAACTTATCCTATTAATCGCCTTCATCTTATACACCCGACTGCACACACTTCTATCCCCAAACACTCACCTGACCTTCTCTTTTTCTCTTCATCCCACAGCACACCAACCTCTCTCTCACCAAGCCTTACCCCAACAACAACCCCGACCATCTCCCCCAACCCGATGCAAGTCCCCACTCCATCATCAACCTGACCATCCTTCATTACCTTATCTCGCACCACAACTGCTTGCTGCCTACACCTAACATCTCGCAGCCCATCTCAACCACACCTTCATCTTCCTCTCGTCCCTCTTCTGTGCACAATCTCCTCTTCAACCCTTCAACTCCTCCCGCAACCCAAAAGCCCTTGATGCTTGCTGCTCCCCTACCGAACACCCATTTCGATTTTTGGTTTGTGAGTTATGTTGATTTTACTACAGTGGTGTCGAAAGGTTTGCAGATCTTGTTTTCTATGAATTCCAAAGAGTAATCTATTTTTATTCTGGTGTTAAAATTATTATTTTGATCTGAAATTTTTCTCAGTACTTCTAGACTTGGTTGGGGTTTACCCATAATTTTGGTGGATTTATTTGAATAGCTTTACAAACCTTTTCATGCTCGCAAATAAAGATTTTACATCCAGATTTTTACTACAGTTCAGTAAAGAACCTGATTTTCGGCCTAATTCTATTTGCTGTTTCTAAAATATTTTTGAATATGAAAGTTAGACTACTGTATATATATTTTATTAAACTTTTGGAGGATTTGGATTTGGATTTATGGTTTGTGAGATATGGCTGTTTTCGTACTGCAGCGTTTACAATTCCAGATTTACAAAACTACTGCATTTTGATGTTTTCTGATTTTCGTTGACTAAACTATTTATATTGGAAAATTCTGAAACTTTATATTCTGATATTAAACATATAGGGGAATACCCTAGATTTTTTGTGGATTTAATTAAAGAGTTTTCATACTGTTTTTCTGACTGTGAATGCAAAATACTGATTTCTGATTGAACATGTTTTTTTAGATTCAAACCTGTTTTGAGACATGATTTTGTGAAATACTATATGACTTATATATGTTTAATGGATTCAGAAGGGAGTCTATTTTCTAGATCCTTCGACGGATTCAGATTTGCATTTTTTTAGCAACAGGAATCCCTGTTTTAGTACTGTACTGTCTTGCTGTCCTGAATTAGAACTTACACCGTTTCACTCTTTTATATGACTATCTAGCATCTATGCATGTTTATCTGTTACCTTGAATCTGTTGTTTGTCACACCATGCTAGTTTTCACTGTTTCATACACATTCATGCCTGTTTTATAAATAATAAAATGACCAAGCTGGGGTTTAAGGGAAAGATCTAATAGTGGAAGATATAGAAATGTGTACTTGGAAGGGGACCAGTGTTCCGTACTGAGCAATTTGCTACTGCTACTGTTACTGTTATTGTTACAGTTACTGCTGTTACTGTTACTGGGGCGCATGAAGTGCTACCTAGATAGTAATAAACACAAGACTGTAAGAACTGACACCTATTAACTGTTATCTGTTACATACTACTGGACACTTTTATCTGTGACTGTATGACTGTTATCTGATACTGTTATCCGTATACCTGTCTGCATACTCTTAACACTTGACACATGTTACTTATACCTGTTAGTATACCACGCTAGTTGATTCTGTTTATCTGATTCATGTTAGAGATTATATTCTGTTGATATGACTATACCATGCCATGTTTGTTCTGTTATTACTTTATATTTGCTATCTTTCCCATGTACTTGTATCCTGCACTACAAGTGGTCCGTAACTTGCTTTGTCAGGAGTTTGTTTTCTCTTTTCCTCTTTCCTGCAATTTTTTAAATTGCAGATTTTGGAGAACAAGTATCAGATGGTGGTTGTGATATGAGATACTAATTGATGGAGTTTTGCTTTTATTATTTCTGTTGCTTAAACTGAACAATTGTATTTGATACTTGGATTTATTTGTATTTGGGCAATGTGACCCAGGATATTATTAACAGTCCAGACTTGATTTATTTGAGATTATTATATTTTGGTTTCAAGTAAATTTCTGTTGGTATATGTCACGCCCCGCTTCCCAGAATACGGAAACACGAGTACGTAACGTAGGCCCAGCGATTGATGTAAAAACCATCCATAAGCTGTACCAGACTAACTCAACAATAAGAACAATAAAGATACAACCACCCAGGAAAATATAATCACATGAAACAAGATGAATTCCAATAATAATGAAATAAACCAACAGTATAAATATCCAACATCCGGGATCAAAACAAAACTATGGGTCATATAGCCCAAACAAGTACAAGTTTATTAATGTTCAAGAAATAAATAGCAATAAGTAAAATTAAGCAGCGGAGACTGGATCCATCTCTAGAAACTTTGATCACCAATTTCTTCAGGAATCGATTCTTCAGCACCTGTAAATTCCTGGTCTAAAAAGAAATAAAAGAGTGCCCGTAGAGCAAGTCGTGGGCGGCAAGTAGAGAAAACAAAGGATAAAGGAAACATGGATATCAAAGAATAAGGACATGGTCAAAGACAAGAAACAAAACAAAGAGCAGGCAATATATTCAAAGGTCTATAGTAAATCATGCATGTAATGTGTGATATCATAATCAAGCAGGAAATGCAGGTTATTAAGTATTTTGTTAATCTATCTAGTTACGTACTACTGCGTCCCATTCCACAGATTCCGCACAACACATGGTGAATGCTTTAGACTGATGGTGAATTCACGGTTCATGTACTTGGACCAAAAATCAGTGTTCACTATTCAGTATCTATGTTTCTCGAGCAGTGTTTATGGCCATACAGTACAGTCAGTACAGTAGGGCCTGACCGAGTACATTCTCCGATTGTTCACTACCAAGTCATCCCATATAACCCCGGCTTGTTATCATTTTATTTCATCCTATGTGAGCATGCAAAAGGGTGTCAATGTTGTTCATTACTAAGTGTGACTAATTCTAAGAGTTACAGACAAGTCATGGGTCAAACACATCAAATAATCACATTTCACAAAATCAGGACAGCATGACCTTGCTGTACCAAATCCTGGATTGCGGGCACTACAAATTAGCAAAACTGAATCTGCCGGAAGATCTGGAAAATAGACTTCCACACGGTTCCAGCGAGTATATTAAGGTATATAAAAGATATAGGAACTAAGGTGAAAACTCTGTTCTAATCAAGTTTTAAGTCCTGGCAGCATGCAGTAGGTTATGTTCAACTAATTGTTTCGGGTCAGATAATTCATTTTTAAAATCTACAAAAATTCTGGGTGATACCTATACATGTCTAGGTCCAGCTTAAATTATTTTAGTTTTTTCTAGTACTATTAGCATGGTCAAATAAAATAAACAACAACAGAAAATGCATGAAAATCTGAGTCTGAAATTACTAACATAGTTACGTTAAAGTGATGATAACTAACAGATGGTAGATTGGAATTTAAATCCAGAGTAGGGAAACTTATCTAGACATCAAGGGCTACATTTTTGATGTAGTAAGTTCTTCCAGGTTATGTCTCTAGCATGGTCAAAAATCTATTTCAAAATTAAACATACGGCAGTCCAGCAGTTTTCTAAACTTGAATTGGCAATTAAATAAATAATATGATCATATAAAGCATGCAAATTTATAATCAAGTGAATCCTAGGTGTCAACATACAATTTCTAAGGTTCATGGTACATTCATTACAGTCATGGTGTCAACTCATTAATTAAAACCGAATCAGTACATTCATGTCCATTTTATCAAGCAGTTCTAAGCATAAATCTAGTCATTTTAATTGTGCATGTGCATGAAACATTGGGGACTGGGTTATAGATCAAAGAGATAGCACGAAGTTAAGAGTATGTCTGGTTAGCTCGTGTAAATCCTAAATAATCTTAACGGAATTGTCAAAACAGATTTTTGATAACAAAAAGGACGGATCTACTTGCATGAGATCAATTAATCTTGAACACAAATAATGAAAGGGGTTCAAGAAAAGACTTGCCTGTTATTGCAGATATAATTTAAAATAGAATAACGGGATCAGAATCCTGGGCGAAAACTCCCAAAAATATGCACGAAAAACCAATCAGCAATAGCCAAAAGAACTTCACACCGGATCGGCCAGAACGCAGAACACTAAACCGGATCTGCTGCGCACAGAACACGAAACACCAAAAACAGCCAATAGGAAATCTTCCCCACACCGGATCTGGCCCAAAACATGGAACGACGATCAAGATCCAATGCGGATGGAATATGGGACACCGAATCCAACCACTAGGATCATATCTTCTGCCTTCGGATCGGAGAAAGAGAAAGAATGGCATAGCGAACGACGCGACAACTGCACTGGCGCGGCACGACGGCGAGAGCACTGCAAAGGCGACGGCACCACGGTCGGGAAGCGACGGTGGCGATGATAACTCCGACGAACGAAGAGCTCATGCTCGCGGTTGAAAACAGAGAGCGACGACGCGACGATCTCGGGGACTCAACGGCGATGCACAAAGGTCTCGGTGGAGCGGCGGCGAACGACAAAGACGATGGAGGGGGTGCACGGTGGTGGATAGGTCGACGGTGAAAGCAATGGGGTGAAGGGTTTAAGGTTCGGTTGGGTTTGTGAAGAAACAGGGAAAGGAAGGAAGTTGGGGTGCGGGGAGAGAGAAACGGCGGAGGAAAGATAAGGATAATTAATTAGGGTTAATTAATGGGGTATTTATAGCGATCAGGAAATTAGGGTTTAGGTTAAGATTTTGTGGGTTCTGGGTTTCGGTTCTGGCTCCAAAAAGAGACAAACAAATGCAATAAGACAAGACGAACACAATGGAGAACAAATCAAATTCAAAATAGAAACGAGAAAAATTCACAAAAGAACAAATCTAATCAAAGAGCATAGATTGATCAAGAGAGAATAAAGAAAATTCAAGAAAAGGCAAAATACTTCATAATAAAAGAATTCAAATACAATAATCAAAAGAATACAAAATACAATAAAATATGAAAACAGGGCTTACAAATTCTATCTACCTTACAACAAGAATTTCGTCCTTGAAATTCATACAAGAAGTCCATAGGGTAAACCCCGAAACAAACAAAGCAAAACAAATCAAGAAACCACTACTCAAACAAATGAGGAAACCTTTCCCGATTCTCTTCCTCTAACTCCCAAGTAGACTCCCCTGGCGAGCGAGGATCCCAAGAAACTCGGACCAACTTGATGACTCTATTCTTTAGCACCTTCTCTCGACGGTCTAAGATAGAGACGGGTCGAATTTCACATGACAAATCCGGCCTCACAGACAAGTCTGAGTAGTCAACCACATGACTTTCATCTATGATGTATTTCCTGAGCTGAGTAACATGGAATACATCATGGACACCTGCTAAAGCTGGCGGTAACGCGAGCCTGTAAGCTACCTTGCCCACACGTTCCACAATATCGAATGGACCAATGGATCGAGGACTCAAGTTGCCTCCACTGCCGAAAGGAATAATACCCTTCCAATGCGATACCTTGAGGAACACATGCTCACCTGCCTCAAACTCTAGGGGTCTTCGACAACAATCAGCCCACCTCTTCTGCCGATCCTGAGCGGCCTGCAAATGCTTGCGGATCTGAGCCACGACGTCAACTTTCTTCGTGATCAACTCAGGGCCCAAAAGCGTTCTTTCGCCGATATCATCCCAACAGACTAGCGATCAACACTTGCACCCATACAAACCTTCGAATGGAGCAGCCTTGAGACTCACCTGATAACTGTTATTATAAGAGAACTCGGCCAAGTGAAGATGGTCCTCACACGAACCTCCAAACTGAAGAACGCAAGATCTCAACATGTCTTCTAGTGTCTGAATTGTCCTTTCTGACTGCCCATCCATCTGAGGATGGAACACTGTACTGTAGCTCCTCTGCAAACTCTCCCAGAACTGAGACCTGAATCTCGTATCGTGATCCGGTACGATGCTGACAGGAATGCCATGCAGATGAACAACCTCCTGAACGTACTGCTCGGCCAAACTCTCCGTGGACTGACCCACACGAAAAGGAATGAAGTGAGCACACTTTGTCAGCCGATCCACTATCACCCAGATAGCGTTATGACCTTTAGGACTCCTCGGCAAAGCTGTCACAAAGTCCATCGTGATATTCTCCAATTTCCATTCAGGGATAGGAAGGGATTGCAAAAGTCCTGCGGTCCTCTGATGCTCTGCCTTCACCTACTGACAGCTTAGGCACTGGGCGACGAATCGAGCCACATCCTACTTCATACCATGCCGCCAGAAGTGCTGTTTCAAGTCCCTGTACATCTTGGTACCACCAGGATGAATGGAATACGAGGATCGATGAGCTTCCTCGAGTAACTTCTGCCTGACTTCTCCTCTAGGTACGCACAACCTAGAGCCAAACCGAAGTGACCCATCAGCATGGACAACAAAATCAGATCTCGAACCAGCTTCAACCTCACTCCGAAACTCCTGTAATTGCTGATCACCCCCTTGAGCTGCCTTGATCTGCTCTACCAAGGATGACTGCAACTGCAACAACATAAGCTGCCGATCTGATCCGGGAAGCAACACATCCAACTCTAGCCTTCTCATGTCCTCCAAAAGCTCCTTCTGCTTAGTGAGGAACATAGCGACAGGCCTCCAACTCAAAGCATCTGGCACCGAATTAATTTTACCCTAGTGATACTGTAAATTGATTCAAAATTTGCCATCAACTCCAGCCATCTTCTCTGCCTCATGTTCAGCTCCTTCTGCATGAACACATACTTGAGGCTCTTGAGATCCGTGAAAATCTCAACTCTATCCCCAAGCAAATAGTGCCTCCATAACTTCAAGGTATAGATCACAGCAGCAAGCTCCAGATCATGTGTAGTTCTTCTCGTGAAGTCTCAACTGCCTCGATGCATAAGCGACAACCCTGCCTTGCTGCATCAGCACTGCTTCCAGACCTCTTCCTGAAGCATCACAAAAGATCACAAAAATACCCGAACTATCGGGGACAATCAACACTGGCGCTAACGTCAACCGACGCTTCAACTCGGTGAAAGCTTCATCACAAGCTTCATCCCAGACGAACTTCTGTTCCTTCCTGGTCAAACTGGTCAAGGGTCCAGCGATCTTGGAGAAATCCTGAACGAACTTCCGATAGTAATGATGATGGTTCAGTTGTCTAAATGAATAGATAATCTAAACAAAAATTTAAAACCTCCTAAGTGTACGAATCGTTTACAGAAGCGTAGTGAAAAGCAAGGATCGATCCCACAGAGATTGTAGTAAATAACTTACTAATCAATAAATAGAGTGCTCGTTTTTTAACTGTATGTCTGAAGGGAAATGAGATTAAAATCTAAATCAAGTAGTTCTCAGTTGGGTAAAAATATCTATTGAATTAGTTGGGCTTGATTTCCACCTATAGTCAAGAATGCTAGATCAACTTCTACACTCCTCTGATCACTCATGCTTGTTCATTTAAGAGTATGGTATCTACTCTTTAAATTAAAGATTTTCCAAAGCTAAGAATTAGGCATGGTATCTACTCTAATTCCTTTCTCTCCTTAAGTGTTTAGCATGATATCTACTAAGTTGCACTTTAAGAAAGCATAACAAACAATGGAAATTGACAAGCACATAAAGAACTAGAACATGGTATCTATTCTAGTCTTCTATGTTGATTAAACCCTAGAACCCAAATGAGTTCTTGTGTTACTAATCATGAACACTAGACTCGGTCATCTAAATCTGCTTATGTAACAAATTCAAATTTATAAGAAGCAAACTTGATAACTCAACTTTGGTTGTGTTAACTAGAACGCCAGTTCAGTCGACTGTCGTAAGGACTCAGTCGACTGCTCATCAATAAATAGAGTGATATAGAGTGTTCATCAATAAATACGTTGAGTTAACAACACTTGAATAGAAAGAATGTCAAGCATCAAAAGTTGCATATTATAGATTTGATCACAAACTACCAGGTTTAATCAATAAGTGATAGGAGTAGTGCTTTAGAAGATTTGTAAACATTACATGACTAAGTATTCAATCTGTCCAAAATGAATTTAGTTACACATAATCCAACTTTTATTGACTAACAAATTTGGATACATGATTCTAATAATTTAAACAACTCAAGAACAAAAATTAGAGAGAAGTAGCACTGATTTTGTATGATGATCAGCTTGAAATCAATTTGCTCTCCTTCTCTTCAAGATGTACTCGATCTGCTCCTTGGTTCCGATCCTCCCCCTCGGTCTCAAGTTGGCACTCGATCTCCCCTTCGGTCTGTCCCTTGACTGTGTATTCTCCCCTTTTTATAGCTTCTTTTGCCCCCATCTACAGGTCAATGTAATAAGTTTTCTTTCCAATTTACATTTAAAGAATACATTATCGACTTTGGAATAAAACTATGGTTCCTCCTCAAAAACACCAATATAAATTTCTTTATGCCAATAAAATACACATTTGTGGAACTATTTCTATATTTCTCTACTATAATAGCATCTCAAATCTTTTTCATACATATTGCATTAATTTGACTATTATGTGAACATCCTAACATGCATCAATTAAACGATTTCTTTTCCCACAACCCACTAAATGTATGTTCTTGTTCTCTTTCAATTCCACATGAGTTCTAGCATTTATTCTTTTTTTTAATCACATCATCATTACATAATTGAAATAACAACTAAGCCATTTAGAAACTAAACATATATCAACATTCATTCATCTCAATCAACAACTAAGCCATATGTCAACTAGCATGCATGATACTACTAAAATTTAGAAATGATTTAAGAAACACCCACCTAATAGGAGAATATACTAGTAGTAAGCCCCTTCAAAAGCACCAAGAAAAATCCCTAAAAGCAAGCCTAAATCCACACAAAAAGCCAAGCAATCCTCCACCAAAGTCTACAGCAAACCCGTGCACCCCCTTGCCTATTCTGATTTGAAGGTTACTTGATTAATTTGTTTTGTGGTATTTGTAAATGCTTAGGTGTAGGGTCATTATATAAGTAATTAGGAGTTGTTATTATAACTAACTACCCATCATCACCCACTAACTCCACTTACTCTCTCCCATCACCCAACGTTCAAAGACCAAGTCCATTATCATGTAAAAACACGTGCACGTGCACCGCACGTGCACACACTTCATTCATATATATAATTATATTTATATTTAATTTAAAATATAGGTTATAATATATAGTAAATGTTTAAATAAAATTAGTTTAGTTTAATTATAAATTATATTTATCACGCACAAATAAAATAAACACGCACACACTTCAAATTTTTATTTTGAAAGAGAATGCAACTAACACGTGTGTCACACGTAAAATAAATATTCAAGTACGAAAATAGATTTGATCGATGGAAAATGTTTTTAAATAATCAAAATGTAACATACAAAAATATATTTCATTATACATATACCGTAGTGTAATCAATACGTACACAGAAAAACACGTGCACCGCACGTATAAAAATATTTTAATTAAAATAAGAGAAATATAAATTTTTTATTTATAAAACAAATTTGAACGCGTCATTAAATAAATAATTGAAATACATAGAAAATATTACACGTAGCGGTGGAAAATACGTGATCGAAACGTCCATCGATAACACATATAAAGCACGTAAAAACACAGAAATTGGAATTTTATATTTGAGTTCACTCAAATAGGATAAAATAAAATTTGAGAAGACGGGAAAATGCATAAATAGTTGAAATACAAAATAAGTATGATATTTATATTGAAATGCGTTACGGATATCACCAGTAAAGGTACAAAATACACGTGCGTAACACATAACGCGCAAAATTGTCATTTCCAATTTTGTGGATTTTTACATTCCCCCCACCTTAGAAAAGTTCTGTCCTCAGAACTCATTAGGGTAAAAGTTGTATTGTGTATACACCAAAGAAAAATATCATTTTTGTATATAGAAAAGTGCAAATATTAAGAAAATAAATGTTGTATAAAAATAAGCAATGTGGAAAAACTCTATATAAGAAAACTATGAGTATCAAAATTTTATAAGAACGGAACAATAAAACTAAGAAAATAGCATAAGAAAAGAAATGTGACAAAAAGATATGATAGATTGAGAGAAATTTTCATACAAAAATAATATTAGGTAAAGAATTAGATAAAAGGAAAATAAACTTAGTCATTAATTGTGGCATAGTTCGGAAACCAATGCAATAAAAAGAAACATAGTCAATGGATAATTTATAAATAGATTTAGTAATCAAAATTTATCAAAGTAATAAATGGTAGAAAGATCAAAATCGCAAACTGAATTGGTACTGTATTTTACGAGATAAAAATTGAATTTGCAATTTTAAGAGAAGACTACTGGATAAGAGTTTGAAAAATATACGAGCTTGAAGTTTACTTAAAAGTATAGATGATATAAAATAATTATGTATAACAAGTTAATATCATAAAATATTTTGTAAAGTAAATACAATAATTATATATACGATTAAAAATTAAAGATGTAGAATACTGGTTTGCATATATCAAAGTACTTTCAATTTGTCGGGTAGAGCACGAAAAACCAGTGTACAAAATTATATACGTACATAGACGTAAAAATTATAGGGTGAAATAAAAAAAATTATACATGGTTTGTAGGAGTGAAACATAATATCATAGTAGAAAAATAATAACATATTATTTAAACAATACAAAAACTAATTATATAGATATAAATTATGAATCGAAGAAAAAGTATAAATACTAAATTTTTTTTTTGTTAGGTCAGTAGCCTACCAAATCTAAGATAAGTTAATAGCAATATAAAATACGATGAAGTGGTATGAAATGCTGACTCATGTAAAGATTCAAAATAGATGGGGATGGAAAGTTAGTTAATATTAAGTAGTGAATATGCAAATACGATAGATATAGAAATCAGTATAAATAATATAATGCTAGGTTGTGAAATAGTATAAGCTAGTACAAAAATAGAATAATGGTAAGTAAATATTATAGAGAAACAAAGTAGGTGTTATCAAAGTAGAAAGTTTCTTTCTGGTGTAGGTTCGCCTCGTTGGTGTCCAACTGCAGGCTTGCCTTCTTGACCACAAGTTGCAGAATTGTCTCTATGACATCTGATTGCAGTTTGCCTTTTGGACTTTCGGTTGCAGACTTTGCCTCCCCGATATCCAGTTGCTGTTTGCTTCCCTTGATGTCTAGTTGCATATTTGCCCTCTCGACATCAGGTTGCACCAAAATGGGAGATGAAAAGATGTAATCTTCCATATACACTTGGATATTGGGTGTTTAATAAAGTATGGTGTTACATTTTGAATTTAGTGATATAAAAGTGGATGGAAAAGTTATAAACGAAGTAGGAAAATTACAACAAAAAAATATTAAAATAGATATATAGACTTTAAATATAGGATATACAAAATTTGTAGTAATGAAAATGATTTGTAACATTAAGATGAGAATAATGTAAAGTATATGCACGAGCTGAAAATACAGATGAAAACAATAATTATGTAGTGTAGCAAATTAGGACAATAGACATAAAAAATTATATATAAAAATAGTAAGAATATAGAAATATATGTCATACATAGAAATCAGTGGAAAATATAGGTAGTAACTAAGAATGTAAAGACAATTAAAATTCGAGAATAGAGATATAGTATAAATAGTGAGTACATGTATTATATTAAAGAAGCGTAAAACTACAAAAATTAGTAAGTAGTTATTAATAGTGAAAGGTAAATATAAAGAGGTAGAAAATAAGGACAACAAAATAGTAATAAAAGGAATCTCATTGGGTATGGGTACATTGCCTTTATATAAGTAAAAATGTTACAATCATGCTAAAATATACTGAAATATATAAAACAATATAAGATAATGGAAAAATATAGTATCACAAAATCAAATCATATAAAATGAATGTACATAAGCAAAATTCAAAATTTTAAAAATATAATAGAAATAATGAATGAAAAAATAATAATAGTTGCAATATTAATTTATTAAGCGGTAATATAAAACTTAATAAAATACGTAAAGTAATAGCAATGTAAACGGATAAACATAAAAGGGACATAAAACACGAAGGGCAAAATTTTAGGACTGAAAGACAGATAAAACAAATTCAAAAAGATCAAGACTAAGGATGATTGACAAAATAATACATATCCAATTGATTTAATAGTATAAGAAAATATTTTTTTGAAAAATATTAAATGTTGGAAAAGTACTATGATGAAAATCCACGAAGAAAAAATTGAGAGGGAGGTGTGTCTACATGTAAGGTATCATGAATGTAGGTTCAAACCCACCACGCTTTCGCGCGCCATTCTGATACCAAGGAAAAGCATGCTCGCATACAATCTCACATCATTATATACGAGGAGAGTATCATGAATGAAGTGGTTATTGAACTTGTATTCTTTACTCCAGCCATCCAATAGGAAAAAGGGAGGAGAAACATCAGTGTATTGAGTAACACAAATGTAAATCACTTACATTTAAAATCTCTATAAACTGAACTCATACTTCTAATGTCCACTCTAATATGTCGTCCTTGTAAATTTGTACTACTCATTGAAGCGTAGCTCTGATACCATTCTGTAACGCCCCGAATACCGAAATACGGTAATTCGTAGCTCAACAGGATCTACACTTCACTTTGTATAATTTTACAAGAAATTTTTGAAACTTTTATAACAACAAAGTCTTTTTACATCATAACGCAGCGGAAAGTAAATGAAATCATCAGCATCACATTCATCTTTTTATCTTCTTGCAAACTCCAAGTCCTACATATGAAACAGTGGGCACGTTAGTTGCTTACAACCGACGAAATATTATACATGGCCATCCTCGCTATGCCGAAAGTATAATGATTCTTTAATACTTTAACAACCACAAACTTGTATGTAAATAAAGTGTAAAAGAGTTACTATTATGCAATGACTTAATGCCTAATGCAGATGTTTACGCTAAATTGACACTAATACATACTTGTTCGGATTCTATGCATCCCATACTACATAGGTCCGAGGGCAAGCACCTACATAGTCCACAATATAGGGATAGATCCCTTGCCATGCTTCCTACTACGATGACTACTACAAGATTTAGACACTTTGCAATTATTGACTCTCGCCCTTGGAATATTGGAGACCAATCCCTCTCTGTGGATCATTCTGTGGCCCTTATGTCCATCGTCCCGGAATACTGGGGATCGTCTCACTTCGCAGGTCATTCTGGAGCCCTCATTGCACAAGTATCCCATGAGCGTCGATCTCGTTCCGAAATACTGGAGATCGTTCCCACTCCATGGATCATTCTGTGGCCCTTATGTCCATCGTCCCGGAATACTGGGGACCGTCTCACTCCAAGGATCATTTTGGAGTCCATAACTCACAGTTGCACTTATTTCTTCATATCACCAACTAGTGCCTGTCCTTAAGTTTCAGTTATGATCATTAAGAACTAGAGTTTAGCTTACCCACCGGTCTTAAACACAAATACTGAGACAGTCAACCCAATACTGGTTACTTCTCACAATTTCATAATTTCAACTGCCAATAATCCAGGCCTCGCTCACCCTAGAATAACAACCATCTCAACTGGGACTACAAAGGTTACATCTAACCTCATCAAGATAATTCATTTATTTATCACAATATCTTTCTCATATACTTTATAATCTTATAACATGAAGTAACTCACTTCAACTTCCATTATCAATTTAATCATTTATAGCATTGTATGCAATTCAAATATTCTTAATCAAATACTATAAAATCTTATCAAGAGGAATCTAATTGCATTTCAAATTTTTATCTTTCTTTAATCATATAAGAGTCACATTTTTAATTAAAATTTCAATTTCTTCAACACATTATTTAATGTGAATTCCACCTTCAGTTCTCACAAAATAGATCAAATATTTTTTATAAAGTCTAAATAACTTTAGAGGAGTAATAGAATTTTTTTCCCAATTTTTTTTGCTCTTTAAAAACTCTTAAAATAAAAAAAAATCAAAAAGATTTAAAAGAGGAGTTGTCGGGTTTCGAACACAAGACCCCTGCCGTAATACAGTGACCAACTCAGAGCGCACCCGAAGACCAAGAGGGCCAAAGGCGACTGGTGATTAAAGGTAAACTCAAAGGTCCTATGTTCTGGTCTTCAGTGATTTGGGTAAAAATTAAATTTAATAAAAACAGAACCCTTTCAAGACTCGAACCCATGAAGACAAGCACTGTTCACAACGCTCTATACCCACACAAAAAACCAATATTCCCAAACCCATTCTCTGTTACGAAGAGGAATTGAAATAACTTTATACTTTTTGTCTTTTGGTAAATTCCCTTTACAAAATTTCGATTTCTCAATCAGTTTGTATCTTTCAAATCAAAACTTCTTCCAGAATATTTTCTTTAAAAATACAATATAGAAGCAAGTAGTAAACTTTATAAAGCACTTATTTTTTTTGACAATGTAATAAGTTTTCTTTCCAATTTGTATTTAAAGAATACATTATCGACTTTGAAATAAAACTATGGTTCCTCCTCAAAAACACCAATATAAATTTCTTTATGCCAATAAAATACACATTTGTGGAACTATTTCTATATTTCTCTACTATAATAGCATCTCAAATCTTTTTCATACATATTGCATTAATTTGACTATTATGTGAACATCCTAACATGCATCAATTAAACGATTTCTTTTCCCACAACCCACTAAATGTATGTTCTTGTTCTCTTTCAATTCCACATGAGTTCTAGCATTTATTCTTTTTTTTAATCACATCATCATTACATAAATGAAATAACAACTAAGTCATTTAGCAACTAAACATATATCAACATTCATTCATCACAATCAACAACTAAGCCATATGTGAACTAGCATGCATCATACTACTAAAATTTAGAAAAGATTTAAGAAACACCCACCTAATAGGAGAATATACTAGTAGCAAGCCCCTTCAAAAGTACCAAGAAAAATCTCCAAAAGCAAGCCGAAATCCGCACAAAAATCCAAGCAATCGTCCACCAAAGTCTACAGCAAACCCAAGCACCCCCTAGCCTATTCTGGTTTGAAGCTTACTTGATTAATTTGTTTTGTGGTGTTTTCAAATGCTTAGGTGTAGGGTCATTATATAAGTAATTACGAGTAGTTATTATAACTAACTACCCATCATCACCCACTAACTCCACTTACTCTCTCCCATCACCCAACGTTCAAAGACCAAGTCCATTCTCATGTAAAAACACGTGCACACACTTCATTCATATATATATTTATATTTATATTAATTTAAAATATAGGTTATAATATATAGTAAATGTTTAAATAAAATTAGTTTAGTTTAATTATAAATTAGATTTATCACGCAAAAATATAATAAATACACACACACACACACATCAAAATTTTATTTTGAAAGGGAATGCAACTAACACGTGCATCGCACGTAAAATAAATATTCAAGTACGAAAATAGATTTGATCGACGGGAAATATTTATAAATAATCAAAATGTAACATACAAAAATATATTTCATTATACATATACCGTAGTGTAATCAATACGTACAAAAAAAATACGTGCACCACACGTATTAAAATATATTAATTAAAATAAGAGAAAAATGAATTTCTATTTGTAAAACAAATTCGAACACATCATTAAATAAATTATTGAAACACATAGAAAATATTACCCGTAGCGGTGAAAAATACGTAATCGATACGTGCATAGATAACACGTATAAAGCACGTAAAAACACAGAGATTGGAATTTTATATTTGAGTTGACTCAAATAGGATAAAATAAATTTTGAGAAGACAGAAAATGCATAAATAGTTGAAATACAAAATAAGTATGATATTTATACTGAAATGCGTTACAGATATCACCAGTAACGGTACAAAATACACGTGTGTAACACATGAGGAGCAAAGGTGTCATTTCCAATTTTGTGGGGCATTACACTTACAATGGTTTTAGGCAGTCCATAGAGCTTGAGAACATGAGAAAAGAGAACCTCAGCAACAGACTTGGCAGTGTAGGGGGTGACTCAGATGCAGGAAATGGGAAAACTTGGATAATCTATCAACCACTACAAGGATTGTAGTATACCCCTTACTCTTCGGCTAACCCTCAATGAAATATATACTGAGGTCTTCCCAAACATTTTTCGGAACTGGAAATGGCTGTAATAAGCCCGCTGGAGAGGTTCTAAGGTATTTGTTTCTTTGGCAAATGTCACAAAATCTGATAATTGCTCGATGATCTCTCTTCATTCCTTGCCAATACACCACCATTTTGAGATACTGCCAAAGATTTATCCATTCCAAAATGTTCCCGTTGAGGTGAAGACTGAAAACCTTCCAAAAACCATTGCTTGGGAGATGAATTAGAACTCAGTCACACCCTACCCTTGTTGGAGTAAACTCCATTGACATGCACATAGTGACTGTCAGCAGATCCCAATTGTAGCTTAATATGATCATAAAAGGGATTGTTAGCTACCTCTTTTTGTAAAAGAAACATCCAATTAGGCTTAACCACTGTAATGGCTGACAGAAAGGAAGCAGACTCTTCATCCTTGATAACAGCAACAATATTATCCCTACCCTTTTTATATTCCACTACAAACTGGTACCCATGGAGCTTAATTAGCCACTCATGATGAGCCTCTGTGTATAATCTATGTTCTAAGAGATGTTTTAGGGGCTATGATAAGTCTTGATGATAAATTATATTCCTAACAAGTATTGCATGCACTTTTGTACAACCAACAAGATAACTAGTATTTCTTTCTCATAGATGGACACAAACTTCTTTTTTCTCTTTAGCTCCTAGATGAGATAAGCTATGGGGTGGTTTTCTTGCAACAAAACAGCACCGAGACTAGATCCGCATGCATCACACTCTAGCACAAATAGTAGTGTGAAATTAGGCAGCTGGAGCACTGGGGGAGAGTCTAACACATTCTTAATCCTGATGAATGTTTGCTGAGCTTCCTTATACCACACAAAAGCCCCCCCTCTTTGTCAATTTCACCAATGGCCAACTGTAACCAACAATAAAATTTCTATAATACCCAGTCAGACCCAAAAAAACTTTTCAATGCTTTAAGAAATCTTGGAGGAGGCCAATCTTGTATAGATGAAGTTTTATTCAGATCTACAGTTACCTTTAGCAAAGAAATCATGACCCAAATACTCAACATGTTCCACCCCAAATGAGCACTTGTTGAGCGCAGCATGGAGCTGATTATCTTCTAGTACCTGTCAAACCACACCTAAGTGTTGGATATGAGCTGCAAAGCTAATACTATATACAAGAATATCATCAAAAAGTACTAAAACAAATTGTAACTCCCGTTTTCGTTTTTTTTTTCTTTTTCCTTCATTGTAATCGTATTTTTGTAATTCGAATATTGTATCTGAATTCTCATCTATCTTCTTGAATAAATTTGACTCTAGATTTTTGTTCATGAGCTATCTTTTCTTCTTGTTGGACTTTTTCTTCTTTTCGATCTTATTTTTGTTGGATTGTGATTATTTTATTTGATCCATATTGTCTTCAAACCCATCTCTTTTTATACCCAAAACCCAATTGTATTATTTCTAGACCCAAACCCATTATTATTGGATTTTATCCCAATAACCCAACATCCAAATTGTATTCTATATATACCAGCATAATGCAAACCCTAAAACACAACCCTAATCACCCTAAAGATATAGCCGCTCTCTCTCCTCCCTGACTTTCTCTCTCCCCAACGCCTGCACCCTCTCATCTTTCCGCCTAAACCCACCACAACATCCTCTGTCTCTCCGGACCACCGAGAACCCATCCTCCGCTACTCCTCCCCCCGTCGCTGTCTCTCCGACCACCGAGAACCCATCAGCCGCCATCCGACCTCAACGCAGCACCACCCATCTTGTCCATGCCGTCGACAAATGTACCTCGTGGTCCCCTCTGTAACACCCCGCAAAATAAAATAATTTATTTTGTATTATTAAATAATATTAAATTTGTAAAGTTGACTATTTTGATTATTTTCTTGAAACTGCAATTTTGCACGTGTAATACACGTGCAAAGTTATAAATTTTGAATTCTTAAAATTTTATGGTTAATGATTGACATTCCTCATTTATTGATGATATTTCAATTTTCAGATTTATTTGAATTTATTTGACTATTTTATGAATTTCTCAATTTTACACGTCCAAATATTTTTTTGGTGCAAATCTTCACTTTTAAATTTCTGGATACTTTCTCCTATTTATAGTTACGTATATCCTAAATTTTGGGATTTTTCTGAATAAAGAAACTATTTTTGTAAATATTTCGAAAGAGAGGGGCTTCTATGTGAAAAGCCGTTTGGATCTCAAACATATAATGAAAATTCATTTTTATTAATTTTTGGGCTTTCCATGGTCATCATTGAAAATAAAATATATTTAGGTTTTACTTGGAGTTGATTTGGTAAAGATTTAAACAAATATGGTGTTTTTGCAAATATGGAATTTAAGTGGATCTTGTGAAAAATTTTCTTGGAAAGTTCAAAGTCAAAAATTATTTTGGAAAAACTCGTTTTTTAGTATTATAAATTATTTCTAAATTTTTTGGATTTTTACAAATATTTTATGACATATTTGTAAATATTACAAAAAGAGAGACTTTTGTGCAAAATTACCACTTTTAGTACAAAATCCGAATTTTTTAATTTCTGGACTATGCTTGATGGTTGGATAACTCATTAGTAAAAAGATTTGGTTTTATTTTAATTTATTTAACTTATTTAACTACTTTATTAGAGAAAGGTTTATATATGTAAAGTAATAATTTGTTAAGGGATGTTTCCATAAACTTGTAAAACCCTAAAAAGTCCAGATTTTGGTATATAAAGGATCCCCTACAGCCGTCCCTCTCCTATGCAAAAATAAAATATATTTTACTATTGGTTTTCTTGGAGTTTCAAAGCAATGATCTTGGATTTTGCAAAAGAAGGGTTTTTTCTTATTCTTTATTAATTCGGTTGAATTCTTCAATAAGGTGAGTGACATATGTTTGTTTTCTTATTGTTTTAAGCATGTTGTATGTGATGATTTGTTTATTAGAAAGCATGTTAGGGATTGCATGATGATAACATGAATTCTTAATGCGTGGATGAACTAAAAATTGAATTTTTTCATGAAACCTATGCTTTGATGATTAAAACTCCATATATATTATTTGAGATTGTTAAAGAACCTAATAGAAATCATGAGTAGGGTATTTTCCTTCGTATACTTACTGTTTTGACTGAGTTTAATGAATTGTATGTTAATTATTGCAAAAAGTAAATAAAACTTCACCTTTACTATATGTTTCTTATACCCGTTTGACTGACTTAAATTTTGATCTACAAACTTTATGTAATGGATATTAGGAACAAGGAGAATACACAACAAAAATTTATCCTGAATTATCATCAACATAACCATTGTAAATGTGCAAACATAGTGATGGATATGCAATTTAAGTCTTTTAAGTAATTCAAAAGACTGGATATATATATATGGAGGAAGAAAGATAACCTACTTGCTGATCACACTGCCTCAGAATTTAAGATTTCACTATACCTTGTACTTTTCAAGTGAACTAAAGATTTTCACTTCCAAAAATGATTAAAAGGAGCAATTCAACAGTAGATAGGAGCTGCCAGTTGCTGTTTTCCTTTTCAATTTCACTTTAAAGATTATAAGGAGCAATTCAACTAAAGATTTCACTCTACCTTGTACTTTTCAATTTAAGGATGGCTTGCAAGTAATTCAAACAGTAGATAGGAGCAATATTTGAAGTTGTCGTGTCATTATTGTTTTCCTTTTCTGCTTGACCATCTGTGTCATTTTGCTAAGGAG
Organism: Hemerocallis citrina; assembly: GCA_017893485.1. Lineage (NCBI taxonomy): Eukaryota > Viridiplantae > Streptophyta > Magnoliopsida > Asparagales > Asphodelaceae > Hemerocallis > Hemerocallis citrina. Next base: position 56,558,013 of record CM030368.1, read on the forward strand.
CTAAATGACCATTTTTCATCAAGATGGTATTTGTTATTGTCACGCCCCGCTTTCCAAAAGAGAATACGGAATACGGATACACGACAAAAGCCCAGCAAATGATTATCATCATCCATAAGCTATTCAAGAATCTTTACAATATTCACAAGAATAATCAGAGTCAGAAGCAAAAGAATCAACCAACATGCACATATGAACCAAAATACCAACAAGAATACTAGAAACCAAAATGTATTAATCTCAAATAATCATGATCTGAATAAGTCAAAATCCTGGGTCACATTGCCCAAATACAAATAAATCCAAGTATCAAGTTACAATTGTTCAAAGCAAGCTACAAGAAATAATAATAATAACAAGATCCAGCACTAATAACTCATGTCACCGATACCATCTGCAACCTGTTCTATAAAATCTGCAATTTAACAATTGCAGGGAAGAGGAAAAAGAAAACAAATACCCGTCAATTGCAAGTTACGGACCGCTTGTAATGCAGGATACAAGTACATGGGAAAAACTAGCAAACAACATGGAATAAGCATGATATCAAGTATAACAACTAGCATGGTAAGGTGAACAAGTACAAGTAGCATATATCAAGTGTCAAGTGAACAAGTATCATGTAAACAAGCAACAAGTATCAAGAATCAAGTATCACGAAATCAAGTAACAAGTAAACAAGTGTCAAGTAGTCAAGTAAAAGTGTCAAGTATCATGTTCAAGCATCAAGTCTCATGTATCATGTAATCAAGTATCAAGAATCAAGTATCACGAAATCAAGTAACAAGTAAACAAGTGTCAAGTAGTCAAGTACAAATGTCAAGTATCATGTTCAAGCATCAAGTCTCATGTATTAAGTCTTATAGTTATTACTATCTAGGTAGCACTTCATGCATCCCATACCGCATGGTTGCTACAACAATCAATTTCGCTTTAGATTTCATAGTGGAGTCCATAGGGCCATCTACTCAGGGATCAGGAAAACAGGAGCAGGAACGGGTTCATGAATCAAACAGGTACACGAACCATCCAATTCATACAGCAATAGGTTCATGAAGCAACAGGTACACGACCAACAGGTCCATGCAGCAACAGGTAACAGGTACATGAACCAACAGGTCCATACATCAACAAGTAACAGGTACATGAACCAATAAGTCTATGAATCAACAAGTAACAGGTACATGAACCAATATGTCTATGCATCAACAGGTTCATGTATCAACATGAATCAAAACAGGAAACACGGGCCCCCTTCTAAGTACACATTTCTATATTTTTTACTACTAGATCTTTTCCTTAACCCCGGCTTGGTTATTTTGTTATTATTCTCAAACAGACATGTACGTGTCACAAAACAAGGCAAGAATAACATGGTATAACGAGTAACAGGTTCAGGTTGCAAGATAAACAAGTACAAGTAATCAGGTAATCAGGAACAAGTACAGGTAATCAGGTAATCAGGAACAAGTACAGGTACAAGATGACACATAAAAGGGGTAAAACAACGAGATTTCTAGTTCAGGACAGCAAGACAGTACTGCACTAAAACTGAGACTTTCATTATTACAAACGTGCAAATCTGAATTCGTCAAAAGGTCTAGAAAATAGACTCCCAACCGAATCCAGCGAATATAAATAAGTCATATAGTATTTCACAAAAACATAACTCAAAACTGATTTGAATCCAGAAAATACGTTGAGGTAGAAATCTGAAGATTGGATTCAAGAAAGGGAAAACAACATCAAAACACCTCAAATAAATCCAGAAAAAATCTGGGGTATTTTTCTATATGTCTAATATCAGAATATAAAGTTTTATAATTTTTCAGTAAGATTAGTTTAGCCCAAAAAAAATCAGAAAACATCAAGAAACGATAGTTTGGCAAATCTGGAATTCCCAACACTGTTGTACGAAAACTGTAATATCTCACAAACCGTGAGACAAAATTCAAATCTGCCAAAGGGAGATGAAAATAGACAGAATAAGCTAACTTTCATATTTCATAAATATTTTTCATATAGGAAAAGGAATTAGGGTGAAAATACAAATCTTTACAGAACAACGAGCAAAATCCAGCAAGTATAGTTTTTATAAACAAGCATGAAACGGTATATGAAACTCATCAATAAAATCCACCAAAATTCTGGGTAATCCCTAATTAAGTGTAGAAATACTGACCAAAATTTCAAATAAAAATAATATGTTTAGCACTAGTATTAAAATAGTTTACTCATCCAAATCATCAAGAAATGAAATCTGAAAATGAAATACACCTCTGTAGTAAAACAATCATATCTCACACATACGAAAATAAAATCGATCAAGGTAAGAGAGTTTGGACAGACCCTATATGAGTACACGATTCCTGAGTACTTGACCCTATATAATTCGCCACTAGAGTCTAAATGTTAACATGCTTGTATGCACCCGACCTGTGGTATGGAACGCAGGATTGTGTACATTAGCTAGGATTGATTAAATGAATAGACTTAAGATTAACACTGAGCACATGCATTTTCATGTTTACATGTTACATGTCCCATTTACAAGTATATGATTCCTGTTTACTAGTTCTTGATTCATGTTTACATGTTACGTGCTCAGTACCAGTTTCATGATTCCTGTTTAAAAGTTAAATTGCAAGATCCTCGTTTGTATGTTGTATCTTCCTGTTCATGACTCGTTCCTATATACTTTATTATCTTGTTGTATTCATATCCTTGTTTATTTGCTTGTACTACTTGCGGCCCGTTACTTGCTCTAATGGGTGTTCTCCTTCCCAAACTTGAGTTGATGAATATACAAGAGTGGAAGAGGAACTGCCAGAAAGAATCAGTGATCAGGCGTTCTGAAGAACGGAGATGGATTCCACTCTGCTTTACTGCTTTATGTTTTTATTTTCAATTATATTTGTTTATTGCACATCCCTCCGCATGATTTGTAATATATCCAATAGTTGACCTATAATCACCTTATTACAGGCAACGTTTGACGACATTAAAATATATAACTTCTCATGTAGGGAACCGTAGTGACTTCAAGTCAAATGACTACATACACCATGGTCACTGTGAGAACCGCTTATGACACTCACGCAATGATCCATACAGCATTCTCTTGGTGGGTCAGTCCAGTACATTATTACTCTAATATGTACTCATGTGAAGACTTGATATCTCACATCCATGACCCGTGAGTTATGGTCATCAGTCTAGCACATACTGGTCTCTATGTATTATTGTTGTCCTAATTCACAAAAATACTTGACTATGGACATTTAAGAATAGTGTTCTGATTACAACCAATAGGATCTCACAATCAAGTCATGCACATGATATCCTATGGTATTGAACCTACTATTCTAAGAAATCTATTATGTTCATTCAATCACAATAAACAACACAATAAATGAAATGCCTCATATACAAAATAAACATCATGATACAATGTAAACTAGTAATGTCAATGCATAACTAGCCTCTAGGGTATACACCAACAAAGGCAGGAATAATGAGAGAGTGATAGTGCCCCAAAGATATCTGAGGATTCGAGAAAGAGCACTGAAGCGAACTGATGTGGGAGCGAAAACAAACCGGCTGATAATACTGATTGCATGAGAAATATTGAGTATGGTCATGCATAAGTAGACAAGTTGTCCAGCAATTTGCATCTATCTAGTGGGAACAGGAAGGAGCTCACCATCTGTGGGACGAAGCTTCACGTGTAGCTCTAAGAGAGTATTGGCTGACTGACTGTCAGAGAGACATGCAGTGGAGATAATATTTGATGTGTATTTCTGTTAATATATGAGTATAACTCGAGATCCATAGGCAATCTCCATACCCAGAAAGTAGCATAGTCTGCCAAGGTCTTTCATATGGAACTGCTAGTGAAGGTATTTTTGGGTGGATGCAATGCTTGCGGAGTCATCCCCAGTAATAATCATATCATCAACATATAATTGTAGAATTGTCATTCCCTACGGTGTTGAACGCATAAATATACAGTGGTCCTATGAACTCGGACTGAAACCGGCCTGTGTAATGACACAGTGAAAACACTCAAACCAAGCTCAATGGGCCTATTTTAGACCATATATAGCTCGACGTAGACGACAAACATGACAATGAGATGTGGTAAGGCAAGGAGGGGGATGTATGTAAACAACCTCAGATAGGGTATCATGAAGAAAGGCATTCTTCATATCCATCTAGTATAACAACCATTGACGAATGGTGGCAACGGCAAAGAGAGTGCGAACTGTAGTCATATGTGCAACTAGAGCAAAAGTCTCATCATAATCAATGTCATGCTCCTGAGTAAATCCTCGAGCAATTAGACAGAACTTATGTTGTTCAATGGAACTAACATGTCGATATTTGACCTTGAAGGTCCACTTGCATATAACAGGTTGGATATCTGCTGGTAGTGGAACAGCATCCCAAGTGCCATTCTGATAAAATGCAATGAACTTCTCTGCAATAGCTTCCTACCACTCGGGATATGGAATTGCTTCCTGACTAGTTTTAGGCTCACGTGTGGAGTATACTGCAGTGAGATATGCATGAAACTATGGTGAGTAGGAGGCTAGGGTGGCAAAGCCAAACTGGTCAAAAGGACCAGTGGCATTAGGTGTATAACATGCAGGCGGGATGCCCGAAGTGGAAAGTGCAAACTGTCGAACCAGTGGTGCATTGGCATGGTGTGGAGGTGAGGTCAGAGGGGTGTGTGCATGTGGCAGTGGGGAAGTAGGTGGTGTGGGTGCATGATGCAAACGGGATGCAGGTGTTGTGGGAGGCACCTCTATTGGAGGAACTACAAGTGTAACATCTGTATGAGATGGAGGAGGAGCCAAAGGAGTGGGATCGAAGAAAATACATGAAGAAGCATCCAAGGTGGTAGTTGAGGGAACTGGGGAGTCAAGAAAACTAGTATCCACAGGAGATATATGTAGTAAGGAGAGTCACCCTCAAATGAGACATGCCGGGAGATACAGACATGATGCACTGAAGGATCAAAATAACGATATCCTTTATACTCAGAACTGATACCTAGATGGACACACTTAGCTATCCGAGCGATCAGCTTCGTCTGCTCAGTGGGAGGGATGAGGATATAATAGGTGCACCCAAAAGTACGGAGAAACGGTAGTCTGGTATCGAGTGATGAAGTGCCTCATATGGTGTCATACCAGATAGGGTAGACGAGGGAAAGATGTTGATGAGACCGACAAAGGTCATGATAACTTTAGCCCAGAAAGAATGCGGAACACAAGCGGAGAGTAAAAGAGCGCCAGTCGTCTCAAGAATGTGACGATGCTTGCATTCAGCTATACCATTCTGTTCATGTGTGTGAGGGCATGACTGCTGAAAAATTGTGCCGTGAGACTGAAAAATCGATATCATAGTAGTGAAAGTGTACTCACGAGCACCATCTGAGCGAAAAGTTTTGATGCGCACACCGAACTGAGTGTGAATTATGGTCGTAAAGACCTGGTAAATAGCATGAATCTCATATTAGTGGCACATAAGGAACACCCATGTGTATCGAGTGAATTCATCGATGAATCTAACATAATAGAGATAGCCTTTGTGAGAAGATATAGGAGATGGTCCCCAAGTTGAAATGCATTGGTGGACTGAGAAATACTTTTATTACTAAATGGAATGGATAAGTGTTTTGCCAACTTAGACAAACACATAATGTAGTGAAATTAAAATTTCCAAGAACACCACTACAGACTAAAAATTTCAAACGATACTCACTAACATGACCTAAGCGTATGTACCACAATTCGGCATCAGAACTAACGACACTAGCAAAACTAGAATTAGGACCAAGAAGAAAATCTAGATGATGTAGGCGACCAAGTCGGCTAGCTCTGCCAATCGTATGGCCAGTCTGAGGATCCTGTATGGAACATCCCAAAGAAGTAAAGGTAACAGTAAGGCCACTATCGCATAAAGCACTAATGGAAATAAGGTTCATGCATAAAGTATGAAAAGTAATATGAGAGTAAGAGTCCTAATAGATCCTGAGTGTGTAGTGAGGAGTAGTGAGCCATCGGCAGTGTATAGTGATGGTGAGGGAAAGGTAGGTGCAGTGCTATTGGTGAGGAGTGTATTATTGCTAATGAGATGATGTGATGCACCAGAATCTAAAAACCAGAAAGAATTCATACCAGCGTAACAAATAAAGCAGGAGCAGGAGAGCCAGTATTGATGGACTGGCCTATTTTCTAAAGGTCTAGTTGAGCGAGACATCGCTGAGGAATGTTATGAGGAGCAGGGGAAGGCTAAACTGGAGTAACGGCCATTGCACAAGGTGTACGAGAATGAATACTGAAAGGAGGTAAACCCTTTTGCTTTCTGCGCAGGCACCATTAGATGGGGATGCTTGATAAAGCACTTACTATCAGTATGACTATTCTGCTGACAGTGAATGCAAAAATGGAGACGACACATGCTGTCAAAGTGACCAATCTGCTTGCATATAGTGCAAACATGACCTACGCGATCAGGGACGCTGCGACGGTCAGAAGGATGAGGCAGGGGACCTGTGCGAGGCTTGCAGAAGGAGGTGGCACGAAGGGCAACAGCAAGGATAGTCTCACTGGTGGATGATAGGGTATGGTCAGGAGTTGGGAGAGCGTGCAACCGAGTTTGTTTAGCAACAAGTTCAGCAATAGCAGCTTCAAGATGGGGAACCAGATCTCGATGAGTCAACTGACTTTATAGGGATTGATAATCTGGTCGAAGACCCATTATAAAGAACATAAATTGATGATGTAACGCCCCGCCCCAATACTCAGACAATTTTAATATTTTTAGAAGACAAATTAGATACTATGTAGTACAACTGCCCACCACAGGCTGCCTCTCAAAAGGTGGTTAACCAATTAGGTGACTCTTGATCATTGGCTAATTATATTTATACTCAAATTAGTTTTTGTGCACCTCCCATGTGGGACTAAATTTCTCAAATCCTTCTCAAATCTCGTGTAAACAGTGTTACCAGTCGACTGTTCGCTGCAAATCTGGGGTATTACATACACCCCACCTTAGAAATCAGCGTCCTCGCTGAGTACAGGGCACACATCTAGTGTAGGATCCGCCCTTTCTAGCCGATGTAGTGTAGTCCTAGATTCCGGAGATCAATCACTCTCAACACCGCAGATCGGATACCCGGCTATCAATCACTACCTGTGACTCTCAATACCGCAGAATATACCCGACCCGGGAGATCAATGACTCTCAGTACCGCAGATCATACTGACCTCTACTACACCCGGTGTCGAAAGTCGGCTCTGATACCATTTGTAACGCCCCGCCCCAATACTCAGACAATTTTAATATTTTTAGAAGACAAATTAGATACTATGTAGTACAACTGCCCACCACAGGCTGCCTCTCAAAAGGTGGTTAACCAATTAGGTGACTCTTGATCATTGGCTAATTATATTTATACTCAAATTAGTTTTTGTGCACCTCCCATGTGGGACTAAATTTCTCAAATCCCGTATAAACAGTGTTACCAGTCGACTGAACAATCGACCAGTTGACTTTTCGCTGCAAATCTGGGGTATTACAGATGATGTTCACGGGTAACACGAACATCACTATCCTCTAGTTGCTATAAGTGGCGACAGATATTGCGCATGGCTGTGTAAGCGATCACCCTGACGATCGAGGACAGACTAAACAAGGGGCCAATACTCACGGGTTCCACTAGCCTAAACATATTGGGTGGTCAACTGGAGCCAAAGAGCCTTAGCAGGACGAACACGAAGGAGATCAGCATGAAGAGTGTGGTCGATGGAGGAGATAATGAAGGCAATGATCTGATGCTTGTGATCATCCCAAGTGTCTTAAGTGGTGTGGATCAGTTGCTAGTTTTCTTACTAGCGGTGTGGGCAGAATCTTTGGGACGAGGGGTGGAGCCATCAATGTGACCCCATAGGGCATGCCCAAAAAGAATGGCCTTAATAGAGGCAGACCAATCTGTCCAATCCTTAGCAGAGGAAAGTGGGAATTCTGTGGAGAAGGGAAGATACTGACAAAATTGGGGTTCCATGGAGAAGCACAAGTACTAGCAAAAAATATATATTTTTTAATTTTATTTTTTTGATATTTTTTTCTTTTTGATGATGAAGAATACGAACTTCCGCAGCGGCTGCAGCAGCAAAAAATTATATAAAAAAAAGAGGTAACGACAATGGACGGAGGGGGAGTAGAGAGAAGTAGGGTTAGGGTTAGGATTTTCGGGTTTGAATTGGATTTGGTTTTGGTCTTCGGGTTCGGTTGGTTTTTTTTAATACGGGTATAAGGATAGGATAAGATGGTATGATATACTGATATAGGGTTTAGATCAGGACGAGTAGAACAGAGTTAGGTTAGGGTTATAGATGGGTGGCGGCTAGGAATTTTGGGATCGAGGTTCAAGGTGAAGATGAGTGACTTCTTTCAGACTTGGTTTGGTCGGGTGGTGATGAGTTCACGTGGTGGCTGATGGAGAAGGAGATGATGGATTTGGGGACTTTTAGAGGTCGGGACAAGTGCGTATCTGAGTTTCAGAGGGCCCTAAGCAAATTCCTAAATGGGGCCCTTTGCTAGTTGACAAAATAAAAAGGACAATTATTTAAATGCAAACAAACTTAGAGCCTTAGAAGAAACTATTTAAATGAAAAAAAAAATTATATATATTCTTCAAAAATAAATTTAATTGATAACGTACGCATTTTACATGAAATGCCTTGTGGCAAAAAGAAACTCAGACAAACTCTCAGGGAGAAGCGGCATTGATTTTATTATGAATTGTATGTTATCTGAGAGGATGAAAATGATGAATGAGAGAGTTAAAGATGAATAGAACCAAAAAAATATATATGTTCAGAATATACAAGGAAACACACGTTGATTTTGTGTACATTAAGAGGAAATTGAGCTGGCATGATTGAAATATACGTATAATGCTATTTTGAATGCTTTAATGGATATATTTTGGTTTTATCAAACACCCCGAATTTTTTTATTTTTTCTTTTTGAAAGCAACCATAATATTCCTTTCATCAACAGATACAAAATTTAGAAGAGAAGGAAAAAAAGCAAACAAAGCAAATATGTATATACACTATTACATTGTCGCAAAGAGGTAAATATGATATATTAGATAACACGGTCAGAATGAAATGATGATTAATATATGCATATGTGAATACTAGTTGGAAGATTAAAATTTAGAATAACCATATGCACTTGAAGATTTAGTTAGAAATTTATCATAAACAGGTAAATATGATATACCATAGAACATTGAAAAAATATCATAAACTGACATGCATGGACTAAGTGAAAAATAATATTAAATTCATAAAATGGTAATGTCACGCTCCGCTTCCCAAAAATACGGAAAACAAGCACGTGACATTGGCCCAATGAATGACTTGCGTCATCCATAAGCTGTTTGCCCATTCAACTCAACAATAATAACAATACAAAATAATTGCACAGGCAATAATAATAACAACACGAACAATAACACTTGAAATAAGACAATATACAACATCCAAATACAATAATCCAACATCTGGAACCAATAATAATATCTGGGTCATAAGCCCAATACAATAATAAATCCAATTACAATAATAATAAGTCTCGAAATACAATAAGTTCAATGAAATAACATTCAATCATAAAGCAATAATTCGTTAAAAAGCTTGTTCTCCAATTCAAGCAGGTATGTCACGCCCCGCTTTCCAAAAGATAATATGGAATACAGATACGCGACAAAAGTCCAGCAAATAATTTTCATCATCCATAAGCTGTTCAGAATCTTTACAACATCTCACAAAAATAATCAGAGTCGAAACCAAAAGAATCAACCAAGTATGCACAGTCGAATCAAATATACTGTAAGCCCTATTTTCAGATTTTATTGTATTTTGTATTCTTTTGATTATTGTATTTGAATTCTTTTATTATGAAGTATTTTGCCTTTTCTTGGATTTTCTTTATTCTCTCTTGATCAATCTGTGCTCTTTGATTAGATTCTGTTCTTTTGTGAATTTTGCACTTTTCTATTTTGAATTTGATTTGTTCTCCATTGTGTTCGTCTCGTCTCACAGCATTTGTTTGTCTCTTTTTAGAGCCAGAACCGAAACCCAAAACCCACAAAATCTTAACCTAATCCCAAATTTTTTGATCCCTATAAATACCCAATTAATTAACCCTAATTAATTCTCCTTCTCTTTCCTCCGCCGTTTCTCTCGCCCCGCACCCTAACTTCCTTCCTTTTCCTGTTTCTTCACAAACCCAACCGAACCTTAAACCCTTCACCCCATTGCTTTCATCGTCGCCATATCCACCGCCGTGCACCCCCCTCCATTGACTTCTCCGTTCGGCGCCGCTCCACCGAGACCTTTGTGCACCACCGTCGAGTCCCCGAGATCATCGCGCCGTCGCTCTCTATTTTCAACTGCGAGAAGGAGCACTTCATTCGTCGGATTTATCGTTGCCACCGTCACTTCCCTGCCGTGGTTTCGTCACATCCGCAGTGCTTTCGCCATCGTGCCGCGCCAGTGCAGTCGTCGCGCCGTTCGCCACGCCGGTCGTTCTTTCTCTCCGATCCGAAGGTAGAAGACGCGATCCTAGTGGTCGGATTTGGTGTCCTGTGTTCCATCCGTATTGGATCTTGATCGCCATTCCGTGTTTTGGGCCAGATCCGGTGTGAGGAAGATCTTTTATTGGTTATTTTTGGTGTCTCGTGTTCTGTGCGCAGCAGATCTGGTTTAGTGTTCTGCATTCTGGCCGATCCGGTGTGAAGTTCTTTTGGCTATTGCTAATTGGTTTTTCACTCATATTTTTGGGAGTTTTCGCCCGGGATTCTGATCCCGGTATTCTATTTTAAATTATATCTGCAATAACAGGCAAGTCTCTTCTTGACCCCTTTCATTATTTGTGTTCAAAATTAATTGATCTCATGCAAGTAGATCCGTCCTTTTTGTTATTAAAAATCTGTTTTGACAATTCCATTAAGATTATCTAGGATTTACACGAGCTAACCTGACATAATTTTAACTTCGTGCTATCTCTTTGATCTATAATCCAGTCCCCAATGTTTCATGCATATGCACAATTAAAATGACTAGATTTATGATTAGAACTGCTTGATGAAATGGACATGAATGTACTGATTCGGTTTTAATTAATGAGTTGACACCATGACTGTAATGAATGTACCATGAACCTGAGAAATTGCATGTTGACACCTAGGATTCACTTGATTACAAATTTGCATGCTTTATATGATCATATGATTTATTTAATTGCCAATTCATGTTTAGACAATTGCTGGACTGTTGTATGTTTCATTTTGAAATAGACTTTTGACCATGCTAGAGACATAATCTGGAAGAACTTACTAAATGAAAAATGTATCCCTTGATGTCTAGATAACTTTCCTCTACTCTGGATTTAAATTCCAATCTACCATCTGTTAGTTATCATCACTTTAATGCAACTATGTTAGTAATTTCAGACTCAGATTTTCATGCATTTTCTGCTATTGTTTATTTTATTTGACCATGCTAATAGTATTAGAAAAATCTGAAATAATTTAGGATGGACCTAGACATGTATAGGTATCACCCAGAATTTTTGTAGATTTTAGTAATGTACTCTCTGACCCGAAACAATTAGTTGATAACAACCTACTGCATGCTGCCTAGACTTAAAACTTGATTAGAACAGAGTTTTCACCTTAGTTCCTATATCTTTTATATACCTTAATTATACTCGCTGGAACCGTGTGGAAGTCTATTTTCCAGATCTTCTAGTGGATTCAGTTTTGCTAATTTATAGTGCCCGCAATCCAGGATTTGGTACAGCAAGGTCATGCTGTCCTGATTTTGTGAAATGTGATTATTTGATGTGTTTGACCCATGACTTGTGAATTAGTCACACTTAGTAATGAAAAACATTGACACCCACTTGCATGCTCACATAGAATGAAATAAAATGATAACAAGCTGGGGTTATATGGGATGACTTGGTAGTGAACAATCGGAGACTGTACTCGGTCGGGCCCTACTGTACTGACTGTACTGTATGGCCATAAACACTGCTCGAGAAACACTGATACTGAATAGTGAACACTGATTCTAGGCTGAGTACATGAACTGTGAATTCACCATCAGTCTAAAGCATTCAACGTGTGTTGTGCGGAATCTGTAGAATGGGACGCAGTAGTACGTACACTAGATAGATTAATAAAATACTTAATAACCTGCATTTCCTGCTTGATCCTGATATCACACATTACATGCGTAATTTATTGTAGACATTTGAATATATTGCCTGCTCTTTGTTTTGTTTCTTGTCTTTGACCATGTCCTTATTCTTTGATATCCATATTTCCTTTATCCTTTGTTTTCTCTACTTGCCACCCAAGACTTGCTCTAAAGACACTCTTTTATTTTCTTTTAGACCAGGAATTTACATGTGTTGAAGAATCTATTCCTGAAGGAATTGGTGAGCAATATTTCTAGAGATGGATCCAGTCTCTGCTGCTTAATTTTAATTATTGCTATTTATTTCTTGAACATTAATAAACTTTTACTTGTTTGGGCTCTATTACCCGTAGTTTTGTTTTGATCCCGGATGTTAGATATTTGTACTGTTGGTTTATTTCATTATTATTGGAATTCATCTTGTTTCATATGATTATATTTTCCTGCGTGGTTGTATCTTTATTGTTCTTATTGCTAAGTTAGTCTGGTACAACTTATGGATGGTATTTGCATCATTTGCTCAGCCTACGTTACGTACTCGTGTTTTCGTATTCTGAGAAGCGGGACGTGACAGGATTTTTAGTGGTATCAGAGCCCAGGGTTGAGTGATATATCAATCAAACATGACTCTGGGAAGCGGGACGTGACAGGATTTTTAGTGGTATCAGAGCCCAGGGTTGAGTGATATATCAATCAAACATGACTATCTTTGCATGGGTTAGCTTTGATTGGTATATTAGTCGAGCTTGGCTCTAACCAGGTTTACTCAGTGATTGCACACCACAATAATCATATGAATACATGTATAATAACCAACATATGATTTGGGTACTGACCATCTTCTGATCGTATTTCAGGCTATGGCTCGTGGGAATCCTTCTTCTTGCTCGGGGGATCAGCAGCCAGGCAACGTTGCTATTCTCCAGACGATTCAGCAGGTGATGGCTCTTCAACAGGAGAACAATGAGCTGATGAGAGCCACTTTGGCAGCCAATGGGAATGTCGCTGGACCTCCACCTAGTGCTTTACCACCTAGGCCTGGTAAGGTAGTAGATTTCTTGAGGTTGTACCCGGATAAGTTTTCAGATACTGAGTCTCCGTTTGAAGCCGAGCAATGGCTTATCCGGACGGAGCAACTACTGGTCGCTGCTCGTGTTGCTGAGGCGGATCGTGTGGATGTGGTTCGCATCCAACTGGTGGATCTCGCTCATATCTGGTGGCGGGTTGAATCCGAGAGGATGCCGCGACCCATTGAGTGGGCCAATTTCTCTGAGAGCTTCATGGCGAAGTTCTTTCCTAGTGTCACCAAGGCAGAGATGGAGCGACAATTTGTTTTCCTAACTTACGTCAGCCAGATAATGTTCTTAATTGTCATTTATTGTGGCCTACTTCACTTGTAATGATATTAATTTGAGAATTATCTTAATCAGGGAACCCGTTCCGTGGACGAGTATGCTGCAAAGTTTACTCGGCTCAGTCGCTTTACCCCTATTCTCGTTGCCACTGATGAGGCTCAGGCTAGTCATTTTCTGTCGGGCTTGAGTTTTCCCCTCCAGGACTGTTTGGCTGCTCTTCGGCTTCGTGCTTACTCCGATGTTCTAGATGTGGCTCAGATCCAAGAGCACACTCTTAGCAGATCCAGTGTTCCTCAGAGGATGGTTTCGCACCTTGTTGCACTTCGGCCTTCCGGAGGACCTACTGGAGGCCAGTTCCGCCCCTTCCCGCGAGAGCAAAACCGTACGCACCTGTTGTCCTGAGGAATGTTGAGACTTGTAGCTTTTTTCATAAGACTGGGCATTCACAGCGAGACTGCAGGAGGGCCAACCGGTAGTGTTTAGTGTGTGGGAGCAGTGAGCACATGGTACGTGACTATCCGAGTAGTAGAGGTTCTGCGCCGGTTACTGGTGCTGCTTAGCTAGGAGCGCCGATGCGTGGTCAGGGCAGGACGTCTCTTCCTCCGCAGAGGCAAATCTTCGATCAGAGGTGTGTGGCTCCTAGAGAAGGTCAGGTTGGTGGTCGTGGTCAGGCTTATAACCTGATAGCCGAGGAAGCGGCAGATGCTGTTGGAATGGTTGTAGGTATATCACAGTAGTTGTACTTTCTTTTCTTTCTTTCAGTTTTCTGCATGTTATTGTTATTTTTTTAATTTTTCCCTCCTTTGTACAATCATTCGTGTATATATCCTGCTGGCACCTTAATCTTTGTTTGATCTTCTTCTAGGTGTGATTTTAGTCTTCTCTCTCCCTGCTCATGTGTTGTTTGATGCGGGTGCTACCCACTCTTTCATTTCTGCTCGTTTTGTCAATCAACATGGTTTGGCCTGCGATGCTATACCTGCAGCTTGGGAAATCACCACAGGCAGAGGTGTTGTTGTCTGTTCTAGGGTTTGCAAGCAGAGTCCGTTGCTGATTGGTGGTGTGGTCTTTGTGGCTAATTTGATTGTGATTCCCAACTCTAGTTTCGATGTCATTCTGGGCATGGACTGTTGGGTGTTTCCTGTGCAGTGATTGATTACCGGGAGAAGAAGGTGACTTTCAGGCCTTCTGATCAGCCAGAGTTTGTTTTCCATGCGGGTGAGACACCGTTAGGGCGTGTCAAGAACTCGTTGGATTCCGAGGTTGTTTCCCTTCTTATGCTTCGCAGCCCAAAGAAGATTTCATTTGGCGTTGGACCACTTCGGGTTCCTTTTCTGTCAAATCTTTTTATAACTTCATCAATCACGGGGATGTCATCTTCCCGTTCTCTAAGTGCATTTGGAGCAGTTGTGCTCCATTGAAGACTAAAATTCTTTCTTGGCTCGCTATCAACAACAGACTTCTTACAGTTGAGGTTCTTAATAAGAGGAATCTTGCTATAGGTCAGTTGTGTTTGTTATGTCATCAAGGTTTCGGAGACCTCGATCATCTCCTTTTATTTTGTGATTTCACTAAGTCTTTATGGGAAATATGTCTTTTGGCATGGCTAGTTCCCTCTCTCCCTTCATTGTTTTTGGATATCTAGAAAATTCGGTCAGTTTGTAAGAAACTTCATAAGTCTTGGTTTCTATCGACTATGGCCATTATTTGGGTGATTTGGAAGGAAAGGAACAACCGCCTTTTTAATCAGTTGACTAAACCTTTAGACACTATTATTGACTAGTAATTTACACATGCGATGCACATTTTAATAAATATAGTTTTTTAAAGTAAAAATTCAGACGGAGTCTAGGTTTGAACCTAAGACATCTTTTATAATAGTTATGCACGTGCATTATACGGGTTGGGATATGGACAAATTACACTAAGGCCTTCTCCCATTATAGTAGTAGAGATGAGTTTATTTTTTGGTTAAGCACTGGTCCTCTTTACTTCCTCCTCACAAAATTCTGAGTTTTAGTCTTTTCCGTTTAGATGAGGCTACTTATTTTTTACGATCTTCTCACTCTAATATTAGTCTCTGAGTTTTTATATTTCTCTGACTGGCTTTGTGTTTTGATTCTACTTACAGGGCTGAGGGGCCTTGGGGTTTGGTCTATGAATTTTTTGGTTGTTTTGGGCTGTTCCTTCCAGGGTTGCAGCCTTCTGCAACATTGCTTCTGCCTGTTGTGAACTGCATGGAAGTTGGTTTGCTTTTTGGGGATGTGCTGCTTTACTGTCTTTCTCTTTTCTGAAATCAGTTCTCCTTAGTGTGCTTCGCTATCTATTATGCTTTATGTTTATGTTCTTTTCCTGTCTGTAACTCTTTCTTAGCTATTTTGAGGGAATCCTTTTGGGATGCCACTGTGATTATGTTCTTTTCCTGTCGGTAGCTCTTTATTAGCTAATTTGCGCTGCTTTAATGCCTTTCTCTTTTCTGTTATCAGTTCTCCTTTGTGTGCTTGGATTTTTGGTATGCTTATTGTTTATGTTCTTTCCTGTTGGCAGCTCTATCTTAGTAATTTTGAGGTAGTACTTTTGGGATGCCACGGGGATTATGTTCTTTTCCTGTCTGTAGCTCTATCTTAGCTATTTTGAGGTAATCCTGTTGGGGTGCCACTGTGTTTCGTGCTTATGTTCTTGTGTGGCATGATCGGCACTGTTTTGTGCTTTTCTTCTGGATGGTATTGCTCAGTTCAGTTTTGTGTGAGCGGGTAGTGCCTGGTTGTGGCGTTGTATGGGGTAATCCCTGCTTCTTTTTCTTTTTTTGAGTGTCCCTGTTTCTTTGGTGGTGTGTCCCTATTCAATTTCAGGTGTTTGTTTTGGGGCTATGCTGTTGTCTGCGAGCTGTTGTTGACTTTGCCTGGGATCGTTTTAGGGCCCCTTCATCGTGGCTCTGTTTAATTCAAGTTGAGCTTCTTTTAGCGTTGCTGGAGGCCAGTGCCGGCTTAGGAGTCCTGGTTGTGCTTCTTTCAGGCGTGGCCCTAGTGTCATGTTTGAGCCGCTGCCTGCTGGCATTTCCTTTCCGATCGTTGCTAGGTCTTGTGGGGGGCCGCTCTGTTTTTTTGGGTTGTATTTATTGCTCGGCAAAGCTCTGCTTTTCTTTCTTCATTCTAGTGATATTTGTTGTTGTGTTTAATTTTCTTGTTATTTTACCTCGTAAAATTTAGCGATGTATAGACTTACTTCTTTAATTTTTATATATAAATGGCTGGAGTCTCAGGACTCTGTCCGTGTTATCAAAAAGAACATGGTGTCTTTCTGCTATAGACTCTGATTGATTGAATCAGGTGGTGGAACCCCACCTTTGCTGATCATCTAGAGCACCTACTACCGATCCTGCAACTAACCATCTTCATATTGTACCAGTCTTAAATAAATTTTAAGCCATTGCATGCCCTATTTAAACCTCATCGTGGTCTCCAACTCCCAATTATCTTGGCCATCATTGTCAATCTCATTTGAGGGGAATCATTGTTAATCTCACAGATCAATGTTGTTCACGTCTAGTAACCTACTACTATTGATATGAACTGATACTGGATCCATCATCACCAATCAAGGAATATCATTTATGGTAATATATAATGAATGCCACTTGATTAACCCTGTAATTGTAATACCTTTGACCCTGAACACTGAAGTTTCCAATTTTTAGGGTCTGTTTGGTTCAAAGGAGGGGGGGAGGGGAGGGATTTTAATGGAGGGGAGGGGAGGGGAGGGAGGGGAGGGATTTAATGAAAACTCTGTTTGGTTCAAAGGAGGTGAGGGGAGGAAAAATAATAATTTTCTTGTTTGGTTCACAAGGGGAGGGAATGGATTTTATAATAAAATTACTTTTATACCCTTCTGCATATAATAAGAAATTCATACAACCACTTCATACAATAAGAATTGAAACAACAACGAATTAGAAAAAAAAATTTCTTCTTTTTCTAGTTCATCATTCAATCTTTAGGAGGGTATCATTTCAGTACATACAGCAAGAAGCAAGAATTTCTCATAATTTCTCCTTTTTTATTCCATTTCCTTTCATGAAGTACACATTTTGCATAATGAACAACTCAAATTGATATGCTTCCACATATACAGATATGCTTCCACAGATAATGAGGCTAAACTATCCTTTCTCCTCATACAGTAGTGCTATGTAGGTGTTGCCAATCGCTGAAGAGCAAAGCATGTGTTCAGTTGTTGAAAGAGATGGAATGTTTCGGATGAAAAACACTAACTTTTCGGCTGTTCAATGTATTGAAGTTCTCAATACTTCATATTCTTTTCTCCTTCTTGAATCTTGACCATGGTTATGAAACAGTAATTAGAAACAATAAGGGAATTGAGATGGATGAAATCTTTGAATGATTGATACTTTCGTCTGCGTTATTGCCACCTGGAGTGTTGGTTTCCCGGAAGACGAACAGAAGATCCCCTCATGATTAAACAGATGACTCAATACACTATGATCTATATATGTATTAGAAGTAATAACATTTGAATGTAACTCTGTTTGCCACATGATGTATGTGTATAAAAAGTCATAACATTTGAATGAAACCAGAATGAGCTGCTATTGTTTAGCGTATTGATAAAGTTCAAGTTCAAATACAATGACAAATCCTTCCACATGCGCAATCTTGCTATGCAGTTTTATGTAAATGAAGCAGGTATTCAATTGGAGTTCCAAAGCAACGGCATTCCTACAGTTCGTGTTCGCAGAGATTAATTAACCTCGAGAGTAAATAAAAAATTAGAGAGTAAAGGGCAATTTAGTCCATTCACATTAAATTTTTTTACATAATTTCTCTCCCCTCCAAATCCCCCCACTTTTGGAGGGGAGCCAAAATTGGCTCAGGAGGGGTGTTGCACCCCCCCATTTCCCTCCTCTCCCCTCCTAAAAAATGAACCAAACATGAAAAGTTTTAAAAAACCCCTTCCCTCCCCACCCCTCCCCTCCATTCCCCTCCAACCAAACACTCCCTTGAGGACGATGCATGAATTCTTTAGTTATAAATCTACGAAACTATAACCAAGAATATAGTTTTTAAGTAGGGTACATAGTCAATTTTCTGTTCCAACCAAAAAAGGGGACAACATACAACAGAACATAAATATTGAACTCCGTCGCAAAGTGACGTTTGTTAGATTTATGTCTTGCATACTACGTTCAATGTGAAGAGAACATAGCGAAGTGAGAAGAAATTCGAAGCGAACATAGAGACGAAGGGTAGCTGCAGTTCTGGGCTGCTAAGGGGTGACTGTCGACTGCTGTACTGTAGTTGATTGCAAGTGGCAAGGTCCTCCTCTACTGGTTTTATAGTTTTGAGCAGTCGACTGCAAGTAGCAGTGGCAGCAGTATGGGTCGGGTCTTTGGTGGTTCAAATTGAGCTCAACTTCTTCTCCAAGGTATATCGTACGACTCCGATCGTGTGGCTTGCTCTTAAGGGAATATCAGATGGTGTTGGATCAAGACTACAACCAAAAGTTTATGTAGATCTATGTATAATAATTGTAATGGCCTCCATGGGAGGTAGTACTTCAATTGAGAGTTTTATCTATTACAACAGCAGAATATCTTCAAGTGAGGCTTGAAAGATAGATAATTTCTTGGTGAGAGCGTTGTAGCTCTTGTATAGTCTCTAGTTGAATAATATCTCAATTAATTTTACCCCAGATTAGGTTTGCCGAACCGGCACAAAATTGTGTGCTTTGTGTGCTTGGTTTGGTCTATTGTTTTGTTCATTCTTTGGATTAGTTGTTGCATAACTTAGCGCCTAACAAGTGGTATCATAAATTCAGGTTGTTCATTACAAAAAAAAATGTGTCTTGCAGTTCGTGTTTGCTCGAGTTCCTTAGTGAAGATGAAAAATCAGAGTTTCTTGAGATCAAGCAGTTCGACGGTAAAATCAACTTTAATCTCTACAAGATGGACATGTATGACGTATTAACTCAATATGACTTGCATCTTGCTCTAGAATGAGATAAAAGGAAGCCAAACAACTGAAGCAGGAGAAGCGAGATGAGTGATGTGATTTATTTGCAAGTGTACAAAATCGCAACAAGTAGTATAGATAAGTGAAAAGAGTTTCGAACCCAGAAAGACTAATTATTTTATCGAATACCGAAATTACTAGATTAACTACTATTTGGATAATCGAAATTCAATAAAGAAAGCAACTAAATTAAATTAATCTAAAGAACTAACTAAATTAATTCAAAATGGCGAAATTTAAAATTTTGTTGTTTATTAATTCCAAAACTAATTCTACGGCTTTTGATTTCACCTAGTTAATCCCTCACAATTTTTAATTTCATGTGAATAAAAATATTATTTTTCCAACTAGTAGACCAAAATCTCCTAAGTAATCAATGCTTTCTCTCGAACAATACCAAAAATATCTCCAACTAACAGTGTCATATCTCTATGCAAATTTAATTAATTGAAGACTCATTAAGTTCTATGAATTTCTTTATAGTCACATCAATCGCGGTAAATCATCTCTAATTTCGCTCAATCAATGATCTTTAATTTTATAGTTCTAAATTACAAATTACCTCTCGGTCTCTCCATGATCCAATAAATCGTATTCAATAATTGGCCAAACAATTGTAAGCATTCAGCACAAAAATCAAACACACAATCATGAAAAAATAGAAAAATAATATGGAATTAAAATTGTGTTCTCAAAATTAGGCTACATCAAAGCCCTAAAAAAATAAAATTAGTTCATAATAAAATTACAACTAACAAATTTGTTCATGAATTGCGTAATAAAATTAAAAGAAAAAAAGAAGATACAGAAAGAACTGTTTTGTAAATTTTTTTTGTTTAACCACCAGGTTTTGAACATGAACAATTTCCAGATCATGTTTATAAATTGAAAAAGGCTTTATACGGTCTTAAACAAGCACCTCGTGCTTGGTATGATCGTTTAAAAACTTTTCTTTTAGAAACAGGATTTGAAATAGGTAAAGTAGACACTACTTTGTTTATCAAAAGAGTTGAGAATGATATCTTAATCATACAAATATATGTTGATGATATAATTTTTGGTTCTACAAATAATAATCTATGTCAAGAATTTGCTATTACCATGAAAAATGAATTTGAGATGAGTCACATGGGTGAACTCAATTATTTTTTTGGATTGCAAATTAAACAATCCTCAAATGGCATATTTATCAATCAAGGCAAATATGCAAAGGAATTACTCAAACGTTTTCACATGGATAGTACTAGTAGTAAATCCACACCTATGGCTACTACTACTACTCTTGACAAAGATTTATTAGGTAAGAGTGTTGATCAAAAATTTTATCGAGGTATGATTGGTTCACTCTTATATATTACTGCAAGTAGACCAGATATTATGTTCAGCGTATGTTTATGTGCTAGATATCAATCTAGTCCTAAAGAGTCTCATTTAAAAGCAGTGAAACAAATTTTAAGATATATTAAAGGCACATCTGAATATGGTTTATTTTATCCACGCACCGATAACTTTCAACTTTTGTCTTATAGCGATGCCGATTTTGCTGGAAGCAAAACTGATCGCAAGAGTACTAGTGGTACATGTCCCTTTTTGGGACATTCCCTAGTATCTTGGTGCAGTAAAAAGCAAAATTCCGTATCCCTATCAACCACAGAAGCTGAATATATCGCTGCAAGTTTGGCATGTGCACAAATTTTATGGATGAAACAAACCTTGTTAGATTATGGTATTTCATTTGAGAAACCCTCAATTATGTGTGATAATACCAGTGCAATTAATCTATCTAAAAATCCGATTCAACATTCACGTACGAAACATATTGATATTCGACATCATTTTCTACGTGATCATGTTTTAAAAGGAGATATATCTTTAGACTTTATCTCTACTGATAAACAAGTAGCAGATATATTTACTAAGCCCCTTAAAGAAGATACTTTCATTAAGTTAAGAAGAGAACTTGGAATTTGTGATTTTATTGATACTTGTTGAACATGGTTTCTGTTAAGTCGACTATCTTTGTGTATAAGTCGACTGAACTGCTTTTTAAACATATACATTTTTTATTATCTAACCAGTCGCCTCGTTCATATACCAGTCGACTGATTAATAGATATATCTGTTTTATGCTCTTCTCGACTCAGTCGACTGATAACCCCTACCAGTCGACAGTCGCGAGATAAATTGTCTTCAGCGAGTCTTCATCACAGTTTTTGAGATAAAACTGCTCAAAATTCTCACCCGTGACTTCTTATCTCAGCCGTTGAGATCTCTTCCTTGCATCTGAGCCGTAAATTCTCTGTTAAAAACCCTTTACCAGCCCCTCTTTCTCACTTTTACCGATCTCAATTTCACCCCCAAATTTTCCAAACCCTAAGGCAAGAGAAGAAGAAGCTCATTCGACCAGATCTCAAGTCGACTGCTGGCTGCTCTCTCTTCCATCTTGGTAAAATCTCGATTTCTTGTCTCCTTTCAAAACTCTAATGGCACCCAAAAGATCTAAGAGAACTCATGAGGGTACATCCTCTTCCCAAGAGTACACCCAATACCTCTTGAGTCCCGATCTACTTGATCGTTGGTACCTCTTTTGTACCATTCAAATCTTCCCTGGAAGATTTGTCAATTTTGGTGACTTAGATCGTTTTAACCTCACTCCACTGTTTCAAAACTGTAGCCTTTATGAATTTCTATCTTTGTCTAACCAACCAAATTACTATCTCCAACTTATATATTTGTTTTATACAAATATGAGAACTGTTCAAAAACCAAATGGGGATATTTTAATCCGGTCGTCTGTGAAAAATCAGAAAATGACTATAACACCGACTAGAATTAATGCAATGTTGGGTATAGATGATGGTGGACTTCATCTTGATGATGTAATTCTAGATGATGCCTCAATATTATCTAGAATTCTCTTACCAAATTCTCAACTTCCAATGACTAGCAGAAATCTAAGACCAATTGCTAAGCTTGTCAGTAGGATATTAGCTTATAACATCCTTCCTAAAAAGAGAAGTTATGATCAATATTCTACTGAGTTACAAAAGGCTATATATGCAATTTTTGGTAGGATAGCTGTTAATTGGGGTCAAGTTATATTTTCCAAACTTTCTCACGACCACACTCATTTTCTACCCTTTGGAGGTTTCCTTACTAGAGTCTTTCTTTCTTTTGGAGTTGATCTAGATTCTGAGACAAATGTAGTCTCTCGATATGATTGTTTCGATCGTGCTAGTTTGGCACGAATGAAACTCCTTGATGCTCCTACTCGGTCACCTCCTAGGTCTCCTCCAATGTCCCAAGCTCCCTTAGGTTCATCTTCTAGACCTAGAGCCCCTCAACCTTCTACTTCTGATGATCCACCTCTCCCTCAAGCCAATTATGATGATCCTCGAACCATGTACGACTGTGTGACCTACCTAATGAACCATTCAGTCACAATCGATAGACAACTTTCTTCCCTTGGTTCCAAAATAGACAATGTTGGTTCTGAGGTGGCCCATCTCACACATCTCTTCACTTCTCAGTTTTCTCCTCCTTCTCAAGATGAAGATGAAGACTCCGACGAAGATGATGATTGAAGATTTTTTTTATCCTTTTTATGTATTTTCTTTTTTTTATGATTGACGATTACTGCTTTTTATTATTATTTATGTAATTTTTTCTTTCATGCAGTTTGTTTCAATGGATTAGGCTTTCCTGTTACATGCTAAATCTTGTTCTTTAATGCTTTTTGATGAGGGGGAGAGAAAGCATGTGTTTTTATCTGTGTGTTATGTTTTATCTATGTGTTTTTTTTCTGTGTGTTATGTTTTATCTGTGATACAACTGTTCAGTATATAATATTTTGAGTATTCAAAATATCTTTCTGTCTTGTAAACATTGTATCAGTCGACTGTCGACTTCCCCAAGGATACAGTCGACTGCTGCTGCAGCTATGAAACTTGCTGCATCTGTGATATTTGATATAATGCTTTCATGTTCTGGTCAGTCTCCTGATCTATTCTCCAGTCGACTGATACATTCTGTATATCAGAATTTTTACTTTATGTATGCATATTGTGTTGTTCATAGGGGGAGTTTTCAACATCTATGTTTGTATGTCTGTTTATAAACTGTTATCAGCTATTGTGTTGTCATCATCAAAAAGGGGGAGAATGTTGGTTCTTGATTTTGATGATCACAACACAGTACAACATGTGTCTATATTATACAGCTGACATTGCAGTGCAGAGACTAAACAAACAAACAAGCTCAAACAGATACAGATGAAGAAGACAAGGATCAAATTTCAAACTCAAGACTCAAGACTCAAGACTTCAAGCTCAAATGAGTTATCTTATTTTGTAAACATTGTATTTTATTTCTTGTTGAGTCTTAGTATGATGTAAAGCCTTGTCAACACACACACACACACACATACTCAAAATTTCATAATGTGTGTCTCTTAAAACCCCCAAAAATAAGTCAAAACAGTTTGAAGAATTTTAACTTTTAAGTACCAGTCGACTTAAGCTTTTGCCAGTCGACTGATTAGTACAAAACTGTTTAAAATTATTCAAACTCTGATCAGTCGACTCATATGGCAACCCAGTCGACTGTTCGAGAGCTTTTGACCGTTTTCTGATTTTCAAAATCGAAGTTTTTCAAATTCAAAAGTTCTGATTCGTTGGTTGACAGTTATGTAACCGTTTTCCAACGTTCAGAAGATCAAAACTCCTTATATAGAGTTTCATATCTCTCTGAAAAATACAGAACTTAACTCAACTTGATTTTAATACACCCGAGCATTCTTGTGAGAAACTTTTCAAGAGATTTTCTGTGAGAAACAAAGCTTTCAAAGTTCATACACTTTGGTTCTCTACATTCAGTCCAGTATAGCATTGAATTCGCTCTGGACTGAGTATAGAAGTCAACCTTGTGATTTAGCCTCGTGCATCAACACATACACTAACAAGGCTATAGGTTGATTGTAAAAATTCTTCTTGTACTTTTGCTCTCGGTTGGAGAGTGGTTGTTGACTCTTGGTTGAAGAGTCGGTGTCGTTTCACTCTTGGTTGTAGAGTGGGTCTGCTTTCTCTGGTTGAGAGAAAGGACTACGGGTTAGACAAGGTTGTTGTCGTAACGCCGTAGGGTATTCTTGTAATTTTTCAAGAATAGTGGAAATCTCAAGTGGGTTGCTTGGGGACTGGATGTAGGTCGGGAGGACCAAACCAGGATATATCTTGTGTACTCTGTGATTGATTATCTTGTGGTTGCATTTACTTTTGCTAAATTAAGTTCTGCAAAACTTGTCTGGCCAGTCGACTGATCAGTCTCATATTAGTTATTCTCTTTGTCTCATCAGTCGCCTGCCTTATCTATAAGTCGACTGCATCGAGAGTTTAAATTTCTTTTATTTTTGCTATATCAGTCGACTGTTTCACCACTAAGTCGACTGTGCCGAGAGAAATTATTTATTCCGCAATTTATTTTTGATAAACACTATTCACCCCCCCTCTAGTGTTTGTTGCTTAGCCTACAGGATCCTACAGATATATGGTTGAGTTACTGATGGAATTTCAATCCCTGTTTGAAGAACCAAAGGGGTTGCCTCCCAATCGAGCAGCTGATCATCAAATACCACTGGTGCAAGGATCCAAGCCTGTTTGTATTAGGCCGTATAGACAATCATTTGAGCAAGAAAATGCTATTGAGGAACTCACAGCTGATATGCTGAAGCAAGGGGTCATTCGACCAAGCACTAGCTCTTATTCCTCACCAGTTGTCTTAGTGAAGAAGCATTATGGGTCTTGGAGAATGTGTGTTGATTATAGAGCTCTTAATCAACAAACAGTGAAGGATAAATATCCAATTCCCATGATTGATGATCAGCTTGATGAACAGCATGGGTAAAAATCTTTTACAAAGCTTGATTTAAGGTCAGGTTACCGTCAAATTAGAATGCACAATAATGACATTTCTAAAACTACATCCCGTACTCATAGTAGCCATTATGAGTTCTTAGTGATACCGTTTGGGTTGAGCAATGCACCGTCCACTTTTCAAATCTTGATGAATGATATATTTAGACCACACTTGAGGAAGTTTGTCTTGGTATTTTTTGATGATATACTGGTCTTTAGTGCCTCTTGGCAAGATCATTTGAGGCATTTGAGAGTTGTGTTGAAGATTCTCCAAGACAATAAGTTGTTTGTCAAGAAGTCTAAGTGTGAGTTTGAGCAAAATCAGGTTGAGTACTAGGGACATGTTGTATCAGAGAAGGGCATTGCTGTTGATTCGAATAAAGTGGCTGTAATTAAAGATTGGCCAGTGCCAACTAATGTTAAATCCTTGAGATGGTTTTTGGGGCTCACATGGTAGTATAGAAAATTCATACGGAGCTATGGATCTATAGCTGCACCTCTAACAGAGTTAACAAAGAAATATGGGTTCTTGTGGTCTGAGAAGGCAGCTGATGCTTTTGAGAAGTTGAAGCAAGATTTAATGACAGCTCTAGTACTTCAAATTCAAAATTTTAATGAAACCTTTGTCGTTGAATGTGATGTTTGCAAAGAGGGAGTGGGTACAGTGTTGATGCAGAAAAGTCATCCAATTGCTTTCATTAGTCAAGCATTAAAGGGAAGAAGTTTGCATTTCTCAGCTTATGAGAAAGAGATGCTGGCGATACTACTTGCCGTGAAGAAATGGAAGCAATTTCCTGTTTGGCAGAAATTTTGTGATTAGAACGGATCATCAACCACTTAAATAGCTCTTAGATCAAAGGCTATCTACTGAGGCTCAGCACTCTTGGCTAGTATGTGTTTAATTTTGAAGTGGGGTATAAGAAAAGGAGAGATAATATAACTGCAAATAGGCTCTCACGAAGGGATATGGATTGTTTCTTGATGCAGTTGTCTCTCTTGGTAGCTGATTGGTGGAAGCAAGTAGTTCAAATGACTGCAACTGATGATTGTTTCAAACACTTGGCAAGTAAGCAAGCAAACACGATTAATAGCAAGTATCTATTAGATAAGGGTGTGGTACAAGTTTGGAAGAGTGGTGATTAGTCCTAATTCTTTCTTTAGACAATTGTTAATTCAAGAGCACCATGATTCCCCCACTGGTGGACATTCTGGCTATGATAGAACTCTGCAAAGGTTAAAGAGGTCTTTTGGGTGGAAGGGAATGAAAAAGGGATGTGGAAATTTATGTCAAGGAGTGCACAATCTGTCGAACTAGTAAATATGTTTGTCATGCACCTGTAGGTCTTCTCCAACCTCTGCCTATCCCTGAGAGAGTATGGGAACATGCGAGCATGAATTTTATAAAAGGGTTACCTTAAAGTGCCAAATATTTAGCCATACTGGTTATAGTCGATCGGTTGAGTAAATACGCCCATTTTTTTCCAATACATCATCCATTTTCTGCTAAAGATGTTATCCATATATTAATGGAGGGTGTTTTCAAGCTGTATGAGATGCCAGTGTCCATTGTTTATGATCGAGGGTTTGTATTCACAAGTGCTTTAATGAAGTAATGTCTCAAATTGAACAGAAGCAACTAAAAGTACATAAATTCAGGTCCACAGAAGCTACTTACAAGTACATAAACAAGCAACTGTGGGAAAGAGACATTGTGAGAATAATTTTCCAAATTGACCCACTTTTTAAAAGTATTTACCAAACGGATCCACTTTCGAAACTAATTACCAAAATGATTCACTCGCTATCTCAGATAGCGAATTTAGTAAAAACATCATCGCTATCTGAGATAGAGAGTGTATGGTGATGTGTTTCTCCACCACTTGCAGAAAAATTGAAGAACATACCAAGTTTAGACTCGCTATCTCAGATAGTGCGTGTGCTTGTACTACACTCGCTAACTGAGATAACGAGTATATGATATTGAAGAAAAAATACCAAGTTTGTACTCTCTATCTCAGATAGCGAGTGTGTTTGTACCACACTTGCTAACTGAGATAGTGAGTGTAGATTGGGGAGTTTTTTAAACACTCATTGTTTCGTTATCTCTCTCATTTCTCTCTTTCCAATCTGCTCTTCACTTACCTCTCTCTCCACTTTGGAATTCCTGCCCAATGTATAATTCGTCTACGTTCGATGAACTGAACGACTCTTAGAACTTGTTTTACTCTCGCACTTTATAACTTCTCCTCGGTAACATGAACATTAACATTATTGAAGGCATCGTTAATGAGTGTGGTACATCCTCACTTGCTAGTTACATTATTGAAGGCATCATGAACATTAACATTATTAACGAGTGTGATAGTTACATCCTCTTCATTAGCGAGTGTGATAAGCGAAGAGGGGAATGGAAAGAGAGAAGTGAGAGAGATAGCGAAATAGCGAGTGTTTAAAAAACTCCCTAATTGCCACTCGCTATCTCAGTTAGCGAGTGTGGTACAAGCACACTAGCTATCTGAGCTAGTGAGTATAAACTTGGTATTTTTTCTTCAAGATCATACATTCTCTATTTCATTTAGCGAGTGTAGTACAAACACACGCGCTATCTGAGATAACGAGTCTAAACTTGGTATTTTCATCAATTTTTCTCCAAGTGGTGGAGAAACACCTCACCATACACTTGCTATCTGAGATAGCGATGATGTTTTCACTAACCTCGCTATCTAAGATAGCAAGTGGGTTGTTTTGATAATTAGTTTTGAAAGTGGGTCAGTTTGATAAGTACTTAAAAAAGTGGGTCATTTTGGAAAAAAATTCCATTAGTGAAGAGTGAAGACTGAAGTGCTCTACTTCTGTCAAAAACAACCTTTCTTCATCCTATTAGGATTTAATTCCCATGCGCTAAAGTAACAATGAAATGAAAGCGACGATCAATCAACGGATCTGTCTTAAAAGCATATAAGGGGCTGATTGATTCCTAGTGAAAGTGAAACTTGGTAATTCGGTTACAAATGTTTATCTCTGTTTTACACATTGGAGATTTTTTTCGTAGTATTCCAAAAAATAATAATCTGTATATTGTATAGGTGCCACAAGTTATATAAGATTTTTGTATTACGAAAATTATGGTGTACTTAACTAATATGACTATAAATAGAATCAAATCAGGAACGAATCTTAAAATTCTTAGGGGTAAACAGTAATTTCCTCTACAAACAAGTCCAAAAATGAAAATGAGTTTTTTCCAATGCCCAATAACCTAAAACGATCTGTATTTTTGGGTTATGGTGGAAACCCATTATAAATAAACTCATGATTATCCCTAAGAGACTGTTTAAATCAAATCTCATATCCTGAAGAAATTTAAACTCTATTTCCTATCGAAAAATACCGAGAAGTAGAGATAAATGATTATCTCAAAACTGGTTCCAAAGGCGACTATAAATACACCTCCACCCTCACCATAAAAAAATTAATCATTATCTTTCTCAAAAAAGCTCTTTCATAATCTTTTATATTACTGACTTGAACGTCGGAGGGTTCGTCGCTGGGATCAATCCCGGTGTTTCGAATTTTTTGCAGATTAGCAGCAGTGTTAAGAACAATCAACATCTACAAGTAGTAAGAATGTTAGCTTTTTTTTATTTTAGTAGAATTTACGAATCATCTGTTTGTTCCCACACTAAAATTAGTAGCAACATTAACATTTATCTTTACTTACAACCAACCATGGTAAAGTTACGAGTATTTTGTAATCGAACTATTTACTATTCTTACTCCCAATCAATACCATGAAAGTGCAAATCACCAATTTTAACTTTCCATCTAACTACGCAAGAACAAAAGTCCTAAATCATTAAACCAACCAAAAGCATTTTCGTAGAATAGTAAGTCCCACAATTTGTTTACCGACCACTCAAATCATCTTATCTATACTACTATAAGTAGAGAGCTTGAAGCCGTCGGTTCCATCTCCTCACCCATCCATTGCACAGGTTTCCATTTCGATCTATTCATTTGTCGTGCATTCGAAGAATCCATGGCAAATTTTATGGAAAAAAATGAAGAAAATTAAGATTGCGAGTAGGGTCCACTCGTTAGGGAGCAGAGATCGGAAATTTAAGTTGTCCTACCCTGCTTCCCACAATACGGAATTACGGGAACAAAAGCAAGACCCAATGAATGATATAAGTATTCGAACTCACATCATTCATAAGTTATATAGATATAATCTCAACAAGTATATAAAAAAAAACACATCCACGTAGGCAATAAAATAATCGCATGCACAAGAAATGGAATAAAATAATCTTCAAAAATAACCATCATCTGGAAATACCTAAACTTCGGGTCAAGATGCCCAGGAAAACAATGTACTGAAACAAATATAGAATGATAACCAGTTTGCTATGACTAACTAGATAAAATAGAAACTAGAATGAAATAAGATAATATAGCAATCTCATCGCGGTCAGCCAGAAGGTCTGCTCACCGAGTTCCTCTGGTATTTCACCATCGGTATCTGCATAAACATCATATGAGGTTGGGGGGGGGGGGGGGGGGGGGGGGGGGGGGGGGATCCGTTGGAGCAAGTTTCGGACAACAAGTAGTAACAAACAGTAAATTACAATATAAAAGGAAATAAGGAAAAGCAATACAAATATTGGGGTTAAATGATCATATACAATACAAATAATGACGGTATGATAAAACAATCATAACTCTGAGGTATAATCAATCGATATGCAGTGGTCAATAAATAATAGTCGATGACATGATCCATAGTCGATAATCAATAATGCAAGTGTCGGTACCCAGTGTCAATTTTAGGTCTATCAGTCTTTTATTAACCTATCTAATGCACACAATTCTGTATTCCATACCACAGATTCGAGTGCATAACAATTAAGTGAACGTTTGGACTTAAGTGGGGAAGTGTACATGATTATGTACTCGAGTCATTCAATAACAATGACGATAATGGCCTTCCAATAACAATAGACAATAAACAATGAATAATGATCAATAACAATAATGCAGAAAATACGTGCCCCCTTCCGAGCACCCTTTATTACCCCGGCTTGTCAATCTTTTATCATGTCACTACTTTGGATATTGGACATTAGAGGTGGCCCCTGTCGATACCTTCGATGTGACACTTAGTTTACGTGGCACTTAGTTCTGTCATCCAAAACAATAACAATAACTATGACGACAGTATCAAAATGATAAACATGAGAGTATCAAGAAAAGATGCAAATGTATAATGTAGGCACAGTCTATCAATCTACTGTATCAGTACAATTTATTAAGAACGGATGACAATATATATATATATATATATATATATATATATATATATATATATATATATATATATATATATATATAGACACACACACACACACACACACACAGAGAGAGAGAGGAGTGATCCAATGAGAAACACTCTTAAATGAGAAAATAAGAAACACTGATTTTGACCATTGGATATGAAGAGATTGAAATGAGTGGCTCTCATTCATTTGGATTAATTAATTAATTGATAACCTGGTTTTTTTTACACATCTATTAAAAAAAACCAAAAAAAAAAAAACGAATCAATTTCCCTGTATGGGAGAAAGTTCACTACTGTGCTTGTATGAGACCGAGAACAAAGTTGTAATTGCTGTTTGAATATTAATTATTTCAATATCAGATTTTTAAAAGATATATTTCGCATTTCGTCGAGCAGAATGATTATTCAGTCTGGCAATTAATTAATCATGGATTATTTCGTTTGAAAAAAAATGCTAGCTTTCTCACCTGGCAGTATTGTTCTACATCACAAATTAAACTTCAAGTGTTCATCTTGAACATACTCTCCAGTGCTCCTTACCTCATGCCACTCTCGTTGGTCGCCGTTGCCCTCTTCCGACACCAAACCCTAGCTTAAAAACTTTGAACACCTTTATCCCTCTTTCATACCCATTCATACCCCTCTTTATAATAAGCCACCATTACTAGCTCTCTCCTATAAGCAACAGAATACTAGTCAACTCATCTAATCCATAATATAATTGAGCTCAACCTCATGCTCGCGTGGAAACCGGTAACTTCAAATTGTAAAGTCTAAACTCATCAAGAAACACAAATTCGTCAGCCATGCGATAGTCTTAAACTGAAATGCATCCAGGTCTTAGACATTCCGATCATGTAGATGGTGAACTTGGAACTCTTTTTGCCTATGAGATTACAACAACAATGCAGCCAGGCTCGGGTGGATTCTTGGATATCCAAGAACACTTTCGATATAAAGAGTTTCATTAAGAGTGATGGGTGATGGATTGGGATCGAGTGAAGGGGTTAGAGAGAGAGACAGAGAGAGAGAGAGAGAGAGAGAGAGAGGGAGGGAGGAGATTTTGTCAGGAGAATGCAACGCAAGCCATCCAAAGGAGGAGGCGAGGATGGTTTTGTTGCAGGTTTCAGGGAATTGGGAGATGGAGATTTTGGCAGTAGAGAGTTGCAAGGAGAGGTTGTTCTCGAAGTGTAGATGATCGTGAGGGAGGATGGGGAGATGGGTGGCTTTGGAACCCGACAACCATAATCAAATAAATAACCAAAGAAAATCCTTTATGAAATCAAACTGATACTTGTCACTAAGTAAAAGAATGCTTGCAGGATTTATATAAAACCTAACCAGCTATGTATTGTGTAGTACTATGGTATGAAGCACTCTAATACTCTAAGCCAAATACCGAAGTTGAATTTTTTAGCAACTCCCTAATGGCCATTGTGGCATAGCATGATGTTGGTAGGGTAAACCCTAACTTCAAAGCAACCTTAGAAGATTGAACATCAGATTTGTCAACAGGTCCAACATGTGACAAGTGCTCGTCACTCCGATTTGCAGACAGGCAATCAGTAACTAAGTTCAACTTCTCAGGTCCATTACCATAACCCCCTACATTAATTTCTTCAGTAGGTTTTGATTTGGAGATTACATCCAGATCAGTTTCTGCCAAAGGCACGTCAGCATCAGTATAAGTAATCAATTCCCTGCAACAGATGCACGCATAAAAACAATATAAGTTAATTAAAGGAAAATTCATGTATGTTGTGCATTAAATTAGCTAATGTCAAATGTATATACCACACAGTATTGAATCTGAGAAGATTGACGTGTGTTAGGGTTAAGGAATTATTGGTTTGATTTGGTATTGGTTTGATTTGGTTTTTTTTGGTTTCTTTTTTAATAGATGTGTAGAAAAAAACTAGGTTCTCAATTAATTAATCCAAATGAATGAGAGCCACATATTTCAATCTCTTCATATCCAATGGTCAGAATCAGTGTTTCTCATTTTCTCATTTAAGAGTGTTTCTCATTGGATCACTCCCTATATATATATATATATAGGAATATGATCATGTAAGAACTCCT
This sequence comes from Hemerocallis citrina, assembly GCA_017893485.1. Lineage (NCBI taxonomy): Eukaryota > Viridiplantae > Streptophyta > Magnoliopsida > Asparagales > Asphodelaceae > Hemerocallis > Hemerocallis citrina. The sequence continues at coordinate 56,591,019 of CM030368.1, forward strand.
TCGGTGAGAACCAAGTGTGAACTTTTTTTTCTCAGATATAAATTGAAAAATCTAAACCGTTCATTTTGATCTACACAACTAAATTAGTCTGCGGATGAGAAATCAAGTAATTTGAGATTTGTTTGTCTATACATTTAAGTGTTACAAATTGTATAGCTGAATATCGTTATTTTTTATAATGACGTGATGGATGGACAAATGAACTTCAAATAACTTGATTTTGCATATTTTGACTAATTTTTTTATTCTAAACAATGTGAACGTTTCAGATCATCCATGTGATGGCTATATAAAAAGTTCACACGAAGCTTATCGTGAGAACTCACATGATCACTCCCTTATATATATATATATATATATATATATATATATATATATATATATATATATATATATATATATAGTTCAAGAACACAAAAAATATAATTCTGGACAGCAATACATGACAACTCTAAAACTCACATTCCCGCTGCTACTGGAATGCAAAATCGATTCCATCAGGGTTCCAGAAAAATAGACACTCCTACGAATCCAAATACTATTCACTTGGCACATTCTAAGTTCAGTAGTGAGGCCTATTAGTCAGTTCTTTGCAGGTCTGGTGTTCAAGCAGTAATATAAGGTCAACTTCTTATGCTTATAACTACTATAAACTCATTAATAAATCTTACAAAATTTAGAATCTAATTCCTAACAATTTCTATTAATATTCAACTCTATCTCAGATCAGTATTCCATCAATAAATCGTTATTTCAAGCAGTTTATGGGGACGATACATCTCAATAGAAAATCTGAAAAATTAGACGTTACAGCACTAAAACTCTAATATCTCACAACCTATAATTCGGTAATCTAGCCTTGTTCCTTACAACTTGTCCTGATTCATCTAACTTATTCTTGAATACCCATTTGGTACCAATGATAGTCTGATCAGGAGGTCTAGGAACTAAATCCCATACATCATTCCTTATAAATTGGTTTAGTTCATCTTGCATGGCATTCATCCAATATTCATTCTCACAAGCTTCTTGTATATTTTTCGGTTCAAAATCCGATAAGAATGCTGTATGAGAGATCATATTAACATGTGAACGTGTCTGAATACCATGGGAGATGTCACCAATTATTAAGTCATGAGGATGATCTTTAACTTCAACAAATGACTTTGGTAAAGTTGAAGATATCTCAATCAGATCAGTCGACTTGACTTGTTCTTCAGTCGACTGCTTTACTTCAGTCGACTGGGAGACCTTATCAGTCGACTTATCAGACATATTAGTTTGCTCTAAGAATTTAATCACATTATCTAAAGGTGATAACTCAGTTTCATCATCTTTATTTAATGTTGATGAAGGTAAGGATTCATCGAATGTAACATGCATTGATTCTTCAATAGTCATTGTAGACTTATTGAAAATTCTATATGCTTTACTCCTATTTGAGTATCCCAAAAAGATACCTTCATTAGATCTAGGATCAAATTTGTCTAAATTATCTTTTGTGTTTAGAATAAAACACTTGCAACCAAATGTCTTAAAGTAAGAGACTTTAGGAATTTTATTAAAAAATAACTCGTAACAAGTCTTCTTTAGTTTTGGTCTTAGAAGAATTCTATTCAAAACATAACAAGCTGTAGCAACAGCTTCAGCCCAAAAATGCTTTGGTAGATTGCTTTCAACAAGCATAGTACGTGCGCATTCTTGCAAAGTTCTATTTTTCCTTTCAACCACACCATTTTGTGGTGAAGCTCTAGGAAATGCAAAAGAATGTGTTATACCATTCTTGTTGCAATATTCTGTAAATGTTTCATTTTCAAATTCTCCACCATGATCACTTCTAATAGTGACTATGGTTAGAGATTTTTGATTTTGAACACGTTTACAAAAATGTGCAAATTCTTCAAAAGCATCATTTTTATGTTTTAAAAAGAATGTCCAAGTGAATCTTGAAAAATCATCTACTAAAACAAACACATATCTACTTTTATTTAAAGAAGCAACTCTAGTAGGGCCAAATAAATCCATATGAATTAATTCAAGTGGCCTACTAGTAGAGATTACGTCTTTTGTTTTAAAAGTGGATTTGATTTGTTTTCCTAGTTGACATGCATCACATAACTTATCCTTTTTAAAGGATAGTTTTGGCAGTCCTTTAACTAGGTTATATTTAGATAATTTTGAGAGATTTTTCATGTTCACATGTCCAAATCTTCTATGCCATAACCAAGATTCATTGTTAGAGGCTATCAAACAAAAATCATTTGAAAAATCAATTGCATTCAAACATAATTCATAAATATTATTTTTACGAAAGCCTTGAAAAATAATATTTTGCATAGTAGAATCATAAATTAAGCATGCATCTTTTTCAAAAACTATTTTATAACCTTTATCACACAATTGACTAATACTTAAGAGATTATGCTTTAAACCATTAACTAATAGCACATTTTCTATAATAGGGTTAGATATTTTACCGACCATGCCAATACCAATGACTTTGCCTTTGTTGTTATCTCCAATTGTGACGGTTCCTCCATCTATATTTTGAATGGTGGATAGTAAGTTGGCATGCCCTGTCATGTGTTTTGAACATCCGCTGTCTAATATCCAGCGTTCTTTCTTGGGTACCTATAAAAAATTTAAGGTAAATATGGTACCCTTTTTATTGGGTCCAAAGCACATTAGTTTGGGGGAAACCAAACCCATGAAGAGTTTGATCTTCCTCCATAAGCAGGAATATAATAGGCAGAATTACACACATTCAGCATATAAGAACTGATATAAGCAATTCTATCATTCTGATTAAGATTGGCTGGAACCCATACTAGTTTGTTCTGTCCAGTCGACTTACCAGTGTTGCTCAGTCGACTGTTGGTGTACATCAGTCGACTGGTATATGCACTAGGTCGACTTATAAGTGGTTTTGATCTCGTGGAATAAGATCCACTTATAACATGGTGGATAGACATTTGTATGATTTTTCAAATCATAAAGAGACCGAACAGGTGATTTGTGATTAATAAAAATTAAGACCGTATATTGGAGGACGTGACCGTTAAGAAATCCAATTTCTCAATTAATAATTTGGTGGATAGACAAATGATTAATTGAGAATAATTTTTAGACTACGTTGATAGAGTGGTTAATATCTTTAGGATTTTGGTCGACAATTTGGGAAAGATAATATTTTTATTTATAAGGAATTATAATTTGTGTGTGTGATAAACGAGGTGAACCAAGAGCCCTAGAACAAATTTTATAAATAAACAAAGTACAAGAGCTTCATAGTTTAACAGCCCTCTCCCTCTTCACTAATTTAGTTAGACTAAATTATATTAAGTTAATTTAGTTGTTTTATCATATAAAATTCGATCTTCCAAATAGTGATTCATCTAGCGATATCGGTACTCAGTAAAATATCTAGTCCCTGTGGGTTCGACACTCTACTCATTTATCTATATTACTTGTGCGATTTTGTACACTTGCAAATATCAACATCAAGTTTTTGACATCATATATAAAGGAATAGAAGAGAGAAACACATTAACGAGGATCAATCTACCACCTCTAGAAAGGTTCCTACTAGTCCAAATGTTAAGTATAGACTCAACTTTATCAATCATTGGAATCCAGTCCGATTTATGCAATTTGCCCCTCCTCAAAGGGAGTCCAAGATACTTAACCGGGAATGTAGCAGCATTACAGTTAAAGAATTGAGCAATCTCAAATTGACGGTTGTTAGACCCGCCCAACGAAAGGACGGACGATTTGTGGAAGTTAATCGACAAATCAGATGCATTTTCAAAGATAAAAAGGAGGAGATTAAGGTTCCTAAGGGTACCCCCACTTCCGACACCCTATTCAAAGTGGGTAAAAGAGTCCCTACAAAATCCCCCGATGATAGTAGCAACAGGAAAATGAACACACACAACCGAAAAGGACAACGCCAAACAAAAGCAACTTCAGGGTAGCCCATTAGGAGTAAACCTAAACAACACAATATGGTTAACATCTCTAAATGAGGTGATCTTTCTTAAGTTCAGTATCCATTTTCTGCTTCTGGAAAACACTTTCAACTCCTCGCCTTGCACCACTGGACGATGCACCTGCACAGAAAAAAGATATAGTGGCATACATGAGCTACATGGCCGGCCCCACCCTTGAAGCGGGTGAGGCGGCCGTCTCAGGCCCCAAGCATTTTTGAGATTTTAGGGGACCCAAATTTGTAATTCCTTTGTAAATATATGCACATATTTTGCACGTAAAAAAATAATACTGTTATTAGGGGCCCAAAAAATAATTATTTGAGACTTTAAATTTTTTTAAAGAATTATTTGGGTTTAGGCTTGAAGACTTTGAATTGAATTTGTGACTTTAAATTTGGATGATTTAAAACAAATTTATATATTTTGTATATTTTGCTTTCACAATTTGCAAATTTTTTGTATATATATATATATATATATATATATATATATATATTTTGTGTATGGGGGCCCCAATTCGGGAGTTCGTCTCGGACCCGGGAACTCAGGACCGGCCCTGATGAGCTATCCAACTTTTGGTGTTTTTATCATACCCCAGAGAGAGTACTAGTTTCTCTCTAGTAGAGAACCTAAGTTAGTGGATAAATGTTGCATTTGCACTGCCTTCACATGGGAATGTTTTACCAAAATGACCCACTTTTTGAAAGATTTATCAAACTGATTCTCTTTCGAAACTAATTACCAAATTGACCTACTCGCTATTTGAGAGCGAGTTTGGTAAAAACATCATCGCTAATTGAGATAGCGAGTGTATGGTCATGTATTTTTTCACACTTTGGAGAATCATAAATAAATACCAAGTTTAGACTCCCTGTCTCAGCTAGCGAGTGTTTTTGTACCAGACTCGCTAACTGAGATAGCGAGTTTATGGTTTTCTAGAAAAATACCATTTAGACTCGCTATCTTAGTTAGCAAGTGAGTTTGTACTCGCTAACGGAGATAGCGAGTGTCGATTGGGCAGTTTTCTAAACCCAAACTTTTTGTCTCATTCTTCAATTATCTCTTTCTCCACTCTCTCTCTCAACTCCGAAACCCAACTCTGAAATCCTAGCTTCCAAATTCGTGCTCTCACCCAAAAAAACTCTCCAAATCTCAAGGAATCCTCTTCAACCCCTCACATTCCTATCTCCTCCCTCTCTTAAAACCCTAAACCCATCATCCAAGATCCCCAATTAAGTTGATTTTGGAAAGCAAGTTCTCTATAACGTTTTCTCCACACTTATAGTTGCTCAATCTTCCCAATCAATGATTTGAAGATATGATTTGTATAACCTTTTATCGTGTACACTAGGGTAAATTAGATAATGTCTCTCATTTTTATATAAATATGTATAGGTATGGATTACGATATTCCTATTTGGATTTATGTTGGTGGAGAAATTGTTAGTGACGTAAAGCTAGGTTGTTGCTATAGTGCAGTTGATCCTGAAATAATTTGGGCACCTCTTACAATTTCAATGGAAGAACTAGTGGAGAAAATTTATGAGGTTACCAATTGGGTTAGAGATCAATAGAATTTTAAAATTTTAGCTCAATATACAGCGGGAAAAGGTAAAGATCAATATTTTATGGCTATGCCCGTAGCAAATGAAAACGCTCTAAACTCAATGATTGCTAGGACAATTGATCCAAATTATAGTTGGTGCGCATTAGAATTATATATTCAAGAAATCCAAATTCATAATGCCCAGCCACATGCTAATCCTAGTTCAAGCTTTGTACGAGAAGTACCGACACATGGAATGATTTCTAACCCAGTTCAAACATCACATGCAATCCCACCATCCCCACAAGAAGACACTTTCACAAATATAACTAGCCCAGATCCTACAGAATATGAGTTGCAACGTCAGCCTAGTTTGGTTCATGATTATGCTCAAAATGACAATGTCTTTGGAATATTTGAAAATGCTATGTTAACAACGAATTATTAGAGATGATGAAGAAGAGGAAGAAATTGACGATGAAGTTGATGAGAGTGTAGAAAATGATGACGAAGTCGAGGAAGATGAATATGTAAATGTTAATATAATGAGAGAAATGATAATGACGTGAACGTTAATGATGCCTTCGATAATGTTAATGTTCATGTTACCGAGGCGATGTCACAAAGTGCGAGAGTAAAATCATGTTCCACAAGAGTCATCCGGTTCATCGAACGTAGACGAATTGTACATTGGACAGGAGTTTCAAAGTAAAGAATCGATCCAGCATGCGGTGAAGCTATACTCCATAAAGAAACATCAGGCATTTGTCACATTGAAATATACTTTGATTTGACTGTGAAGAAAATAGTATGGCCACATACTTGTCTAAATCCCACACTGAATCAAGACCACTGTAAAGTTGACACCAAAATTGTATGCAATTTGATTGTGAATGTTGTTAAGGCTGAGATAGGAATAACACCACCGGCTATAATTGAGGTAGTTAAACTACAATTCAATTATCAGATTTCGTATAGGAAGGATTAGATTGCAAAAAAAAAAGTTATGAAGAGGTTGTTCGATTCCTTTGAAGAAGCATATACTAAATTGTTTTATCCACTATCAGCAATACAAGCATCAAATCCATGAACCATTGTCCATTGGGATAAGTATGAGTTTGGTCCCAGCGAGAAAATATTCAAAGGAGTATTTTGGGCATTTGGTGCTTTGATTGAAGGGTTCAAGTCTTACAGACCTGTTATAAGTGTTGATGAAACACACTTGTATATAAAATATAAGGATTGTTTGTTAATTGCCGTTTCCCTAGAAGTGAATGATAGCATTTTTCATTTGCATTTGCAATAGTTGATAAAGAGAGTGTATATACGTGGGCATGGTTCATGAGCTGCATTCATTTTTTTCACTAATCAATTTGGGTTATGTGTTATCTCCGATCGTCATGTAGGTATTTGGCCGCCATGGAAATGCAAAATGGAGCATGGAATGAACCAAATGCATATCATCATTATTGTATGAGATATTTTGCTACAAATTTCTTCACCGAATTTAGTAGCAAAGCTATGAGGAAAAAAGTTAAGAAAAGTTAAGGGAATCGATTCCGTGAAAGATGGGATCAGTAAACGGAAAACCACTGATATTTCATCTTTGCTTTGTGAGATCGTCAATTTTGCATCTACATCGATAACTCAAGTATTGTATACGTCATTAGTCCGATCCTTTGTAGGAACTACCCGTAATATCCAAAAGTTCCATAGTAAACTCGCTGACTTGGAAACTGTCAATGTGGAGGTGGCTACTTGGTTGATAAGCAAACTAGTTGAGAAATGGGCTCTTCATGACGATGGAGGACGTCGATATGGCATAATGACTACAAACTTGTTAGAAGTATTCAACTCAGTTTTGAAACGTGTGGATAGTTTACCCGTAACTGCAATTGTGGAAATGATCTTCTACGTCTCAATTCCTCTTTGTCACTCGTTGCCAATTAGCCAACACACTTATAAGTGAAGGAAAAAATTTCGTTCCAAGAGTTCAGGATTTGATGATTGGATAAGTGAATGCATTGGCAAAGTGGAGTGCCACAGAAAAGTACACTCCTTCGATTGTTCATCCTACACGCCTTTCAAACGTTGTTGCCCTTGCAGGGTCAATAGCCTTGGGTCGAGAAGACCGAGACCCACTGGGGCAACATAAGATGATGAAGAAGGGCCCAGCTTGTAGCGCCCCGAATTTTCAATATAATATCTCAAAAATACGTGGCACAATTCCCAGCATCAACCTCAATTGTAATAGTAAACATAGCCAAAATACAGATAACATTTTTCAACTTTTATTACATTAATTCTTTACAAAGCACAGCAGAAAACAAATACCTTGAATTACAAATTCTTTCTTTTACAACATAATCCTTTACAATTTACATAAGCCATAACATCAATCTAGCACATTCATCCAAATCCCAATGCTATAGGTACCTACCTGTAAAACATGAGGCTAGAGATAACCCTAACCCCTAAAACTACAGGGGTCAGCCATAACGGCGTGAGTGACATAAAAGGAAAAGCAACATGAATAAAACATATGGTATAGAGTCCTGAACAACATGTATTAACAGTAGTAACGAATGGAAAAAGAAATAACAATAAATAAACCATGAAAACATCAAGTGGAACTAGTCTAAGTGTCAAATGTAGAAAAACAGGAAACAATATGCATAAAACCAAGTCAAGAAAATACCAATGCTATATGCTGACTCTCTAATGCATACTTGTCAGATTCTATGCATCCCACTCTACATAGGTCCGGTGCAAGCCCTTATCGTTCTCCACTTGATAGGTTTTAATCTCCCGCTATGCAACTAATTCTACTACGATGACTACTAAGAGATTTATACATTCTGCAAGTATCGTTTCTCGTCCTTGGAACACTGGATGCCAATCCCACTCCGCAGATCATTTTGTGGTCCTTACGTCCATCGTCACAGAAAACTGGGGATTGCCTCACTCCGCAGGTCATCCTGGAACCCTCATTTAACAAACATTCCATGAGCGTCGCTCTCGTCCTCGAATATTGGAGATCAATCCCACTTCGCGGATCACTCTGTGGCCCTTACATCCATCATCCCGGAATACTAGGGAATAACTCACTCCTTGGATCATCCAGGAGTCCATAACCCACGTTTGCTCTCATTTCATCATCTCACCATCTAGCGCCTGTCCTTATCTTGTTAAGTTAATTAGTTATTTAATAGATTGCGAATCTCTTAGAGTTGGTGTACCCTAGCGGGCTTAACTCAACTGAACAATAACCAAAATCTCAACCGTTAGGGCCCTACCCAATCTCTAACGAGTCATAGCTCAACCATCAATACCAAAACTTTCAATAAAACTCATAAATCCATTATCAAAATGTTTATAATAAGAAAAAGAAAAAATCTGAATCCATTTAATGCATTCATAAAATTCCAGAATTCAAATAAAATATTAAACCCATCAAATAACAGAAAATCATATTTTAAAGTCGTAGAATATCACCAAAACATCAATTCTTTTGAAAACACATATAACTCACTTAATAAGGTCATACGAATACAATTAAAATTTTATTATAAATAAAATATAACTCTCTATAAAATACTGTAATCTGTGGTAAACAAAACATCATCTAAAATAATAGAGCAATAATCCATAATATCGAGGAAATAACCGTTTAAAAGAAACGAAGAAAACTCAACAAAACGACTCAAAACAGCAGGTGCGGTCGACTGCCCAAATAGTTCAAAAACAGGGCAGTCGACTGCCCCTTTTGAATTTCTCAAAAAAATGAATGGCGGTCGACCATGTGGTCAACCGCTAGCTGCTATGTAACCAATTTTGAAGAAGTGTCCCTGTTTTCAACTGTACGCTAATTACACTTCGTAAAATCACAAATTTGCAAAACCAATTTCCTGAGATGATCAAATATAACTTGTATAACATATAGGATTTTATAAAACAAAGCAAAAGCACATCAAGATCTCAAAAGACCAACTTTTGACGAAATCTTTGAAACAGTGAACATGAATGAGTATATACACATATAGGTGAGTTTAAGCATCAGTTAAGCGTAGAAATTCATTGTGTATAAGTAGGATCTTGTCTAGTTCAATCTCAGTACCAAAACAACTCAAATCTGATTTAAAACTTCACAAAACATCAACTTTGGATAATTCTTCAAATAGTATAAGTGTGTATATATATATGTGTAGTTAAGTGTATGTTTGCATCATTAACATCAAGAAACTCGTTGTATATATGTATTATGAAGTTCAAAACCACCTCAGTACCCAAAACAACTCAAATCTAATAAAACATCAAAACACCAAAAGTCCAATTTTTTTCGGTCTGCACATATTCACACCCGAAAACTCAATACTCATTTTTTACTTCAAAATTGATCTTTTTAATTTGAAAGCTCTTCTTGTATTTCATTTAACTCATATAAAATCACTCATAATAGTTTACTCATGAATATAAGCAATTATAACATGTTTTTAATCAAGTTCTTATTCATCTAAAATCCAAACAGAGCATATCCATACATATACATAGCAAAGGTCCATTTTTACTCAATTTCATGAATACTCATATCATACAACTCTTTATAATGAATCAAATCAGCAAGTATATGAAGGAAAACATCCTACTCATGAGTTCTATTAGGTTCTTTAACAATCTCAAATCATCTATATGAAGTTTTAATCATCAAAGCAGAGGTTTCATGAAAAGATTCAATTTTTAGTTCATCTATTCATCAAAATTTCATATTATCATCATATAATCCTTAATCATGCATTCTAATACACAATCATCACATACAGCATGCTTATAACAAAAGAAAATCAAACATATGTCACTCATCTTATTGAAGAATCAACCTGAAGATAATAAAGAAAATAAGAAAACTCCTTATTTCGCAAGAAAACCAAGATCCTCGGTTTGAAACTCCAAGAAAATAAAAATAAAGAAATCCCTTTGTGTTGTGAAGTAAAGAGATGGCTGCACCTCACCTTTAATAGGCTGGAAGTAGAGTATCTAGGGTTTTTGAATACATTTGCAAAATATCTCTTTTAAATATATCTTTACATATATAGATCCTTATACTTGGAAATTAGATAAAACCAATTCAATTTGTATTTAAAAACAAAAACAACCCTCCAGATCTGGCTGGCACTATTGTAAAACTCAGAAAAATGAATTGTACTTTTTGCCCTCTAAGTGACAATTTTGCAAAAAGATCATTCTTCATCAAAACTTGCAAAATAAACCAAATTTATTAAAACAAAAAATAAACTCTTTACCTCTGAATTGACTAGGCATCATGTCCAGCCCAAAAATCTAAAAATCTGGAGTTTTCACTCCAAATGGTAATTTTGCACAAAAGTCCCTCTTTTTGTGGTATTTGCAAATAGGTCAAATAACTATCAGAAAAATCCAGAAAATTCACAAATAATATCTAATAATAATTAATGGGTTTTCTAAAAATAATTTTCTGACTTTGAACTTTTCAAGAAAATATTCGTACGTGTTTTGCACGTGTAAAAAGATAAATTTCAGAAAAATGTTTATTAAATCACTAAAAATCATTTTAATTCACTTATTAATCTTAAAAGCATTATTTAAAGATCTGGAGTATTACATAGCTCATTTTGCGAAGAAGACGGACCAGGCTCGACCTACACAACAAATAACAATAAAAATCAATTTCACAATATACTATTTTATTAAAGCATAATCAAGTTAATTGAATAAAGACAATCATCTTATATTTGTGTGTCTTTGTCCACCCCTGCGACCACTACTTGGGGGACGTCCATAACATATTCATGGTCCCCCGCAGCCTCGATTACTTGGGGGTCTACTACTCGTTCATTCTTCATGGATATTCCGCGTTCATGCCATACTCGTTCCTATAATTTTATATGTATTTCGGTGTAGTATCATTAAATACTCTAAAATCAAACAATTTGACACTAATAAAACACACATATAATTGAAGAATTCAACAATAATATGGACAAATATCTAATACTTATATTCATATCAAAAACTCTCAACATGCTATGTCAAAGTTAAATTATATGTCGATAATTCTATTAATATCAAAATTAAATTATACCTCAAAGTAGCTTTTCACTTTTGATTAAATATACAGAAATATATATTTAACTCTAACTATTAAGCAAATAGACAAACTTTATATAAAAGTAATTGAAAACTAAAGTAGGAATGTAATCAATGGATGTACATTCAATATGTGATATGATATTTTTGCGGATATGAAGAATTGGATGCTAGCATATGTTCCCTATTTTCCTTTTTCATTTTCGCATTGTATGGTAATGTACTAATTTTTTCCATATAGTCCCAAAGTGTCACTTCATTGCATTTCTCTTTTAACTAAACATACACAAATAAATACTACATTTATCTTTTAACTAATCATCCGACAAATCATGAGCTCTAAAAATTACGTTCTAAGAAACCCACAAACAAAAATTGTGTCCAAAATCTAATTGCAAACGCATGAAGACTTACCATACGATAGATGAGTGCTTTAGGAGGTAGATAATGAGGTTGAGATGAATGCACCGGCTTCCCCCACAATCCTCTTTACCGTTCAAGAAATCAACCAAATTCGGGATCTTGGGTGATGGGTTTAGGGTTTTCAAAGAGGGAGTAGAGAGGGTTGAGAGTGATGAAGTGGATCTCAATAGATTTTGAACGGATTTTTTTGGAAAAATAACGATTGGGGGGGGGGGGGGGGTAGGATTTTTCGATTCGTTCGGATTTAGGGGAGACAAGAGAGAGAATGGAAAGAGTGAAATGACAGAGATCTGAGATAGTGAGTCTTTAAAAACTCCCCAATCGACACCCGCTAACTGAAACAGCGAGTCTAAACTCAATGGTATTTTTCTTTTCTTAGAATAAAATCGGCTAAAACAATGATATCCAAAATTTTCTCAAAATTGATTTTAAAAAAGGTTGATTATAGCCATGAAATGTAGCCAAATAAGTGAAATTTTGCATTTCTCAAAATAATAAAAAAACAATGTATTATAGTCCATAAAATATGGTGAGAATAACGATATTCAAAATAAATTAAAAATCGCCGAAAATAGTAGACTATAGCCCATAAAATATGGCGAAACAGTGACATTCAAAATTTTTACAAAATTGACAAAAATGATTTATAGGCTAGAAAATGTGGCCAAATCACTAAAAATTTTCGACATCAGCTATACCAGTGGACTACAGCTTATAAAATGTGGTCAAAACAGAATCGACTAAAACGGTGGACAATATATAGCCCACAAAATCCGGCCTGTAAAAATTTGTGTTTCTCAAGATTAGCAAAATAGTGGATTATAGCACATAAAATATGACAAAAATAGTGATATTTAGAATCTTTTTTAAATCGACGAAATTGTTGTGCAACCCACAAAATATGATAAAATTAGTGACATTACATATTTATCAAAATTGGCTAAAAATAGTTGACAATAGCCTACAAAATATGGTCGAGAAATTGATATTGAATATTTTCACAAAATTGACGAAAATGATGAACTATAGCTCATCAAATGTGTCCAAACCAGTGGAATTTCGTATTTCTCAAAATTGGGTACAAGGCATGTAGTCTATAAATTATGGCAAAAACAGTGATATTCAATAAATTTATAGAAATCAACAAAAAGGTAAATTATAACCCACAACATCTGCCAAAATCAGTGAAATTTCATATTTCTCAAAATCGGCTAAAACTATGGATGATAATGGGCCGGGGTAGGGTAGGTACTTGCATAAACTCTGGCCCTGATCCTACTTTCTTAAGGGTCATAATTTCCGTCCCAGCCCCAACCCTAGGTTTCATTTATCTCAAACCTGGCCCTACCCTATCACAACCCAAGGCCTTCATCCGACCCTAAACTTTTATTTTAGACAAAGAAAATTATCAAAATTTATTTGTTATCAGACATAAACAATACTTCAAACTTTCAAAATTCTATAATTTTGTCAGTTGAACGAATATAACATGACTGTACAATGAGAATAACATCAAGAAATTTTTAAAAAATAAATACTGAAATGGTTTTTTTTTACTCAAAGATGATCAATGACAACGTCATCAACCAGTGACTTCCATTAAAGATTTAATTGTGTAAAATAGAACTCAATGATAGCTACAAATTTACAATACCATCTACTCAATACAACCACATTAAACTCAAAATACAATTCTCACCACGACCCTCTCTCAAGCTTCACCAGCAAGTACTAGTTGTTTACAATTGAAGAACCTATCAAATTCTGCCTTCAATGAAGCTCTCTCTCTTGGCTCTCAATAGAGGCCAATAACAATAATATATAGAGATCTAGGGAAACCCTAGTTTGATATCTTAATACAATAACCATCCGATGTATATTGAAGAGATAAACATACGATTAGGGCCGTACGGTCTAACTAGAAGACGAAGTGGATTTCAAACGAACCAACAAACCCGAGCCCAAAAAACCCTTTAGTGTCGCGTGTAGTCGACCGTACAATGTACGGCCGACCGCAACTGCTATTGTTGCTAATGATGACTGCTTTCCTTTTTCTTTGATCATTCACTTCGAACCCTCTACTTGTATCACCATCTTCTCTTCACACCGAATAAGTATATAAGACATAAAACCAAACAAATCCCCGACCATTGCCCTATCTTCAGCTAAGCAGTTAAAATAGATTTTCGAAACTAATCGGTCTAGGAGCGATTAATAATTAATTTAAAAAAAATCAGGGATTAAATCGGAGAAATCATATATATATATATATATATATATGAAAAAAATAAAAATTGATCTATCATCTCTGACATATATGATCAAGAGGATTTGAAGTTTTAAAAGACAAGTTAACCCATGAAATATCAAGGTTAATATCACTAATTAAGTAATTAAGCATACCTTAAAATTCAGAGAACAAATTCAGTATAAATAGATAGTAAGCAATCCACACCCATTTTCATATTCATAATTCATGTTTAATGTCACATCCACACTTATCTACATATTCATAATTCATGTTTAATGTCACATTCCAAAAAGAACTAAATATAAATAAGTATTTCTAGTTTTCCACCCATTGTCGTGTTTAATACAAAAACGCAAAAGACCAAAACAAAGTGAAACAAACCTAGAACCAATTTAATTAGTTAATCGGATTAAATAAATATCGGCCGATTACAGATTTAATCGGCGATTATTCCAAATAAAACCACTATCGATAGAAATATTGTAATTAACTAGAAAATTAATCGCCTTAGGTGTGATTAGTGATTACTCGCCGTTTAGTCGGCGATGTTTCCGATTTTAACTGCTTAAATCTTTAGAAGAACTTAATTCAGGCCCAAGCCCTACCATTTTGCAAGAGGGCTGAGGCTAGGATAGGGTATTTTTAGGACCTGGTCAGGGGCCCCAAGGGCCGGCCCCAACCCGTTATCATTCCAAGCTAAAACAGTGGATTATAGACCATAAATTATGACAAGAACAGTGATATTCAGAAATTTAACAAAATCGACGAAAAATGTGGAATATGTCGACAAAATGTGGTCAAATAATAGAAATTTTTGTACTTCTCAAAATCGGCTAAAAATAGTGGACTATATAACTTATAAATTATGACCAAAATAGTGATATTTAGATTTTTTTAAAAAGTACGAAAATGGTGGATTATAGCCCATAAAATGTGGCCCAATCCGTAAAATATTTTATCAAAATCCTCTAAACATTTGACTATATCCCATAAAATATGACCGAAATAGTGATATTAAGAATTTTAACAAAATCTGGATTGCCCACAAAATCTGGCCAGATCAGTGAAATCTAGTATTTCTCAAAATCGGATGAAACAGCTAACTGTTGCCCATATAATATAACCAAAACAGTGATATCCAGAATTTTCACAAAATTGATGAAAATTGTGAACTATAGCGCACACAATGTGGCCAAATCAGTGAAATTTTGTATTTCTTAAAATCAGATGAAACAGTGGACTATAGCTCATATTATATAACAAAAACAGTGGACTATATCCAATAGACTATAGCCCAAAAAATATGGCCAAAACGGTGATATTTAGAAGGAAAAAAAATTCCAAACTCGATGAAAACGGTGGACTATCGCCCAAAAAATATGGCCAAAACAATTATATTTTGAATTTTCACAAATTCGACAAAATACGGTAGATTACAACCTACAAAATCTGGCCAAATCAGTGA
The DNA here is from genome assembly GCA_017893485.1 of Hemerocallis citrina. Taxonomy (NCBI): domain Eukaryota; kingdom Viridiplantae; phylum Streptophyta; class Magnoliopsida; order Asparagales; family Asphodelaceae; genus Hemerocallis; species Hemerocallis citrina. The sequence continues at coordinate 56,606,816 of CM030368.1, forward strand.
AATTTCGCATTTCTCAAAATTGGCTTAAACAATGAATTATAACCCATAAAATATGGCCAAAACAATTATATTAAGAATTTTCACAAAATTAACGAAAACGGTTGACTATATAGCTCACAAAATTTGGCCAAATCAATGAAATTTTGTATTTTTTAAAATCGGCAAACAAGATTAGATTATAACTGATAAAATATGACCAAAATAGCGATTTTAAGAATTTTCTCAAAATTGATGAAAATTGTGGACTTAAGGCAACAAAATATGGTCAAACAAGCAAAATTTCATATATCTCAAAATCGGCTAGACATGGTGTACTATAAGCTCATAAAATAAAGCCAAAATAGTGATATTCAAAATTTTCTCAAAATTGACGAAAACGGTGGACTTAGCCGAAAAAATATTGTCAAACAAGTGAAATTTTGTGTTTCTCAAAATCCACTAAAAAATAGGGAAGTACCCATTAAATATGAGCAAAACAGTGATAGGATTTTCTCACAATCGAAGAAAACGGTAGACTACAAAATATGGCTCAATCCGAGAAATTTTGTACTTCTCAAAATCAGCTAAAAATAGTGGACTGTATAGCACATAAAATATGGCCGAAATGCAGATATTTAGAATTTTCTCCCAGTCGATGAAAACAATGGCCCACAAAATATGGCCAAACCAATTAAATTTCTTACTTTCTCAAAATCAGCAAAATACAGTGAAATTTCTCATAAAATACGACCAAAAAAGTGAGATTCAAAATGTTCTCAAATTCGATGAAAACCATCAAGTGAACTTTTGTATTTCTCAAAATCATTTAAAAACGATGGACGATAGCACATAAAATATAGCCAAAATAGTGACAATAAAATTAATCACAAAAACGACGAAAATGGTGGATTATAACCCACAAAATATTGCCAAATTGGTGAAATTTCATGTCTCAAAATTGACTATAAGCCATAAAATATGATCATAACAATGGTGATCATAATTTTCTAAAATTCGAAGAAAATGGTGGACTATTACACATAAAATGTGGCCAAATAAGTGAAATTTTGTTGTTCTCAAAGTTGGCTAAACACATTGGACTATATTCCATAAAATGTGACAAAAACAATGATAAATTTTCACAAAATCCCACAAAATGTGACCAAATCAATGAAATATATATTTCTCAAAATCAGGTAAAAACAGAGCCCATAAAATATGACCAAACGGTGATATTCAGAATATTCTTAAAATCAACAATAATTGTGTGTTTACTCTATGTTTGATGTGTACTAAAGATGCACATATGTATCTAACGATTTCATCTAAAATCTTTACAGGTCAATATAAAATGAAATTCAAATAAATCCCAAGATCTTCATAATCAAAGCAAAAACCTGAATATTGCACAAAATTGAAAAGAATCATGCAAATATGAAAGATTGCAAATCTCTGGAAAACTCATCAAGAAGAAATATGTGACTGATCTCTAAGAAATCAGAGCATCAAGATTGATTATTTTATACTTTATCTGTGAGTAATAATATGTAATCGAATCTTTGGAAAATGAAAAGCTATGAAAATAATTTAAAGTGGATTCACCAAAATAGTCAATTTGAGAATGTTTTGTTCGACTGCACTTGACAGTCGACTGTCAGTTATAGTTAAAAATTGGTGCAGTTAACTGTCCGCCCAAATGATTTGTCGACCACAACCTTCTCAAGTGTATATTTGATATTTCTTTTTACATTTGTGAAAATGAATAATTTTATACTCTTTAAATAGAGTTGAATCCACATAGTAGTTTCATCTCTTTTGATTAATTCTTCAGAAACTTATCATTTACCAAAGATCAAGATAGAAGATTTCTTTTATTGTTTTCTTAATCAAGACGTCAATCTTACTTTTTTCACTTTCTTTTTGGTTTGGATCAGCGGTTTACGGGGTTTATATATAGAAGTCATGTGGGTGTAACAGGAATCTTGATCTGAATACCAAAAACTCCTTGTACGGGGTTTGAGTATCGTGGAACCCTTGCGATAGAGAACTGCTACAAGTAAGGGGTAGTGGATTAAGCCTGAGGGCCCAACCACTTAAATCATTGTGTCTCTCCTCATTTCCGTGTTTGCATTCTCTAACTGTATCACTTTATTTTACACATTTACTTTAAGTTTTTAATTTCCATACAATCACTCTATGCACCCCTTTCCACACGATCACTCTATTCAATGCCCCCCCATACAGTGGACTATAACCCACAAAATATGGCCAAATTAATGAAATTTTGCATATTTCTCAAAATTGGCTAAAACAGTGGCATATAATCCATAAAATATGGTCAGAGAGTGGCATTCACTTTTTTTAAAATCGACAGTAATAGTGAACTATAGGCGACAAAATGTGGCTAAATCTGTGAAATTTTATCTTTTAAAATTGGCAAAATATAGTTGCTATAGCCCTAATATATTGCAAAAACAATGAGATTCAAAATTGTTTTTTCAAAATCGACTAAACAGTGGATTAGCCAACAAAATATGGCCAAACAAGTAAAATTTTGTATTTCTCAAAATTGACTAAAAGCAATGGACTATAGCCCATAACATATGGCCAAAACAGTGATAAACTGAATTATCATGAAATCGGCAAAAATGTGGATTATAACCTACAAAATTTGGCCAAATAAGTTAAATCTATATTTCTTAAAACCCACTAAAACAGTGAACTATGACCCATAAAATGTGGTCAAAATAGTAATATTCAGATATTTCTCAAAATCGATAAAAACGGTGGACTATAGTTCTCATAGTTTACTCAGCATAATTTTCCAAAATCGATGAAAACGATATACATATGTCTTCTAGTGTTGCTCTCATAGTTAACATTCTTATTGATGGAAGCGGAATCTGATTTGAATTCGATATGCATATATATCAAAATCATCATAAGACTAAACATGTGTGTTAAATCGTCAATGTTGGTGTCTTCTCTTTAACACAGAACTAAGAAAAATTATATGAACTTAAGTGAATAAAATTGGGATTGACCTTGATATTTTGGAATGAGCGAAATAACCATGTTGCTAAATCATATTGCATTTTTTTTAATTCGTTAGGTATAGTAGGGCTGGGGGAAACCCCAGCCAAAAGCACAACTACAAAAATAAAATAAGTCTAGCTCATCCTGTCAGAGCTCCAAACGACACAAGAGAAATTGCTAAAATCCTGAATAAGAACAGTATCAATCCTAAAAAAAATAAAACACTGACTGCAAAAGAAATATTTCAAAGCTTCATTCCAACGCATGTCATAAAATGTGTATTCTGTAAATCACCCTAGGGCGAATAGGGTGATTGTACGGAATTTAAAAAAAAAAAACTAAAATAAAGTGCAGAGTAAATAAACAGAGTTAAGAATAGCAAACGCAGATAGCACAAGTGACACAGCGATGTAACGTGGGGGTGGTTCGACCCCCAGGTCTACATCCACACCTCCTACTTGTAGCAATTCTCCGCCACAAGTGTTCCACTATACTCAAAATCCCTATACAGTGATTCTCGGATTCAGGCCGAGGGTCCTATTACACCCACATGACTTCTAACACAAGTCCCGTCAATCTCACCGAAGTGGAAGAAAAGAAAAACTCAAGATCCTAAATGATCCTAACTGAAGAATACAAAAAGATTGTCACACACTCGGATTGGTTGTTAAAAGATTAGTTCAGAAGATTTTTCTCAGAAGTAATAGGTGAAGAATACACAGTGGGTTCGTCCAATTAAATAGACTGGGAAGTGTATCGATCAAAATTAGAAACGACACATTCCAAAAATGTGAACAACGCAAAGTACGGTCGACCGCAATCTCGGTGTAGTCGACCGTTCATCTCTCTGACGTAAAGTAGAGAGATGAAGGGTTGACTACTTCTTTCGTAACATGAGTTGCAGTCAACTGCGATGCAGTCGACCGGTATCGCGTTGTTTATTCCTTATCCACTCTATATTCTTACCAAAAAACTAATCAATCAATTTTATACAGATTAAATCTCACAAATATAGAATGATAGCAACTGGTCTATGATAGTTTTTTTCTGGACACTAATCAATCAACTGCTCTTTTTGAATATCTTCTTTTTTTGCTTGATTTCTCAATCTTTCTTTATTACTTTCCTTCTTTGAATATTCTTGAATCTCTCTTAGATCTCTTATGGATATTATTTGATCCTGAAAATCTGAACAACTCAATTTAAACTTATTAGTATTTATAGACATATTTTGTGCACACCAAACTAAGAGTCAACAATCTCCCCCTTTTGGTGTGAACAAAACATACCTTTGAATATTGAAAGTGAAAATTAAACAATTTGGCATAAAAATACTCCCTCTGAGTTCAGTACACAGATTTTCATAGGTAAGAGATTTTAAGAGAGATTTGTAAATACTCTCCCTAAATTCAATACTTCATAGAAGATAAAAAAATTAGTAGTAGATGCATAAGTAATAAGTAATATTCATAAGATGCATAAGTATTCTCCCCCTTTTTGTAACACACCAATAGGGGGGCAAAAGACAAGTATAAGTAAAATACAATATACTCCCCCAAAAACTAGTGGTAAATGAAAGGAACTTTCATTATGCAAAACAAGAGAGATGAAGTTTGAAAAGATAATAATATTTCTAAAAACGGAGGAAATTCTACTTACATGGTACCGTTGATTGCGAGACTCTTTGATATACAGGAAGAGCGCTTCATGATATCATAGATTTGAGATATTTCCAATACAGATGCGAAGCATGGATAAGAAGAATAAGTGAAGAATGAATTTCAAGAAAACGATAGTAGAGAAAAACATTAGCAGAGAGTTCCTAAAAATCACAACATGTAACCAAAATAAAGAGCCAGTCGACCGCAAAACCAATGGAGCATAAAAATTTTCCCGAGAGCAAACTGGTCAATCGCACACTTATTTCAAAAACTCAGCGAATCACAGAGGGCGAACCGGTCGACAGCACATCTATTTCAAAAACACATCGAATAACAGAGGGTGAACCGTTCGACCGCACAGTCAACCGCAAATACTGAAAGTCAATCAAAGCAAAAACCGAGAGCAAACTGGTCGACTGTGCACCTTCACAAGCGTATAGTCGCTCGTCCAACCGACCAAAACGCATTTTCAAGCTGAAATATCAATAACATTCAATTCGCCTTTCAAAAAATAAATTCGTTTTTCATCTAAAGGTTTGGTAAAAATATCAGCAAGTTGTGAATCATTGGAAACATATTCAAGAATAATACCCCCCTTTTTAAAATGGTATTTAATAAAGTGATAACGAATATCAATGTGTTTTGTGCGACTGTATTGATCAGAATTCTTTGTCATATGAACAGTACTAGTGTTATTAGATTTAATTGGAATGTGATCAAGAAATACCTTGTAGTCCTCTAGAGTATTTTTCATCCATAATACCTGCGCACAGCAGGATCCTGCTGCGATATATTCAGCTTCGGCAGTTGAGAGAGTTACAGAGTTTTGCTTCTTGGATGCCCATGAGACAAGACAGTTGCCCAAGAAGTGACATGTGCCGCTAGTACTTTTTCTGTCTGTTAAGTTACCGGCATAATCTGCATCAGAGAATCCTACAAGGGAAAATTTTCTATTTTTGGGATACCGAAGTCCAGTATTTGGTGTACCATTGAGATATCGAATGATACGCTTAACAGCAACCAAATGCGATTCTTTGGGACACGATTGAAAGCAACATAGATAAACACTAAACATAATATCTGGACGAGATGCTGTAATATAAAGTAAACTACCAAACATACCTCGATAAGAAGAAATATTAACATTATTACCAGATTTATCTTGTGAAAGCTTAGTAGTAGTGGCCATAGGTGTTTTGTAAGCATTTGCATTTTCAAGTCCGAACTTTTTGACTGGTTCTTTTGCGTACTTGGATTGATTTATAAAGATGTCATCCTTTCTTTGGTGTATTTGAAGCCTAAGAAAATAAGTTAGTTCTCCCATCATACTCATTTCGAACTCATCCTGCATTTGCTTTGAGAATTCCCCTTTTGACATCGCTTCTTATAATAGTTGATGGATGGCTAGACATGATTTTCCATGCGGGGCATCTTTCATTTGTGGGAGTTTGATATTGTACTTGTTCATCTTCCATGACATCAATTTATTGTGCAAGCATCTCTTCTATTTGCGATTTGGATACATCTTCATCTTGAAGAGACTTTTGATTTTGAACATTCATATTTGGGTCTTCTTCAATGTGAATCTGTTTCTTTTCAACTCGAACACCTGTCTCATCATCATCAATAACTGTTGTGCTATCTAGTTACCTAAATACATAGATAAAACTAGACACAAATTAAAACCTCGCAAGTGTACGAATCGTTTATAGAAGCGTAGTGACGAGCAAGGCTCGATCCCACAGAGATTGTAGATTCTAACTTACTAATCAATAAAAAGAAATAAGAATATTGAAGTGTCGTTCTGAAAGTCTAAAAGAAATGAAAGGATAAAAATCTAAACTAAATAGCATCACAAGTTGAGTCACAAATCTCTATTAAAGCAGTTGGGTTTTGATCTCCACCAATAGTCAGTAATGCTGAGTTATCCACTACTCTTATTACTCATGTTTATTCTCTTCAAGGGCATGGTATCTACTCCTTAAAGTAATGTTTCCCTAAGCCAAGAATTAGGCATGGTATCCACTCTAATTCGTTTCTTTCCTTAAGTATTTAGCATGGTATCTACTAAGTTGCACTTAAAGAAAACATAGGAACAGTGGAAACGAACAAACACTCAAGGTTCTAGAAATTGGTATCAGATCTAGATCCCTCAAGTTGATTAAACCAAGAACCCATAGAGATTCCCTTGTTACAAGTTATGAACATGAGATACGGGTCGTCTCAATATGCTCATATAACAGCTTCAAATCTACACTACACAACTTGATAATCTTAAGTTCTGTATGTCAGTCGACTGGCTGTCACTTCAGTCGACTGCCCTTAGAACATCTGAACAAGTTTGATTCATGCAAATTGTTATTCTTTCAATCAGGTTTAATCAATAAGTAAGAGAGTAGTATTCAGAAGAATATAAGCATTACATGACTACGATTTCAATCTACCCAACTATGAAATTTAGTTCCACATAATAAAACTTTTATTGATTGATAAAATAGAGTTCATGACTACAATAAAAATAAGACTCAAAGGAAGAACAGAAGAACACTGATTTGTATGATGTTGAAATTGAGCCCAATCAGTAGTCGTCTTGTTCTCCTTCTTGATGCTTGCTGTCGACGATCGGTTCTTGATGATGGATCCGCGCTTCGAGACCTTGAAATTCGGCCTCTTGGTTGATATTTATAGAACAAGGGAAGAGAATTAGGGTTTGCACTCTTCTTTTATAGAAAGGTCCTCTTCTTTTTATTTATTTCCTTTCTTATCTTGATCTGCGTTTTATTTCTTTCTCTTTTCTTCTATTCTTCCTTTTCTGTTCTGATTTGGATTAGATTTGGACGAATCTTCAAATATCTTATCTTTTAACTCTGCCGCCTACCAGTCGACTTGTCTTCGAACCAGTCGACTGTGTCGAGACTTCTGAAGATTTCATAATTGATCATACAAGTCGACTGTGCTTTGGAGTAAGTCGACTGCACCGAGCGGCTGTGGAAAATCAACTTCTCTGGCCAGTCGCCTGTGTGGAAGAATCAGTCGACTGATGCTCTGTAATATTCTGAGTTCATCCTTAAAATCCTGAATCTGCTTCGTTTTACTGTTATAGACTGTTTCCTACGGAAAAGAGAAAATAAGAGTTAAATACCACATATAGAGCTTTTAAATGTATAATTGCCTTAAGATTATTGCTCCTAAAAATGAATAATATTTAGTTCATCAAATACCCCCAAACTTAGCTTTTGCTTGTCCTCAAGCAAAAAGTGAACTTATGAACGAGGGGAAAATAATAGTACTCTCAACCAAGAATTTTTATTATGTGAGCATCAGCATATTAAACTATAAACAATTTCAGATAAAGTAAAATTAAACATACCCATTTTCTCTAGTGCAATTGTTTATTCATAACTCCAAACTCAACCACACTTGTCATGCAATTAATTATAGTTATAGTATGTAACTACTCAATCTGTGATTATCCCTTTTCTCTACTACAAACCGAGTAGCAAACTAGAGTGTTTCTTTTTTTTTTTTTTTTAATTTATTTTTTAGTTCTCTTCTCTAAAGTTGTCACTTGCCTTTTTACGCGAATGCAAAACATTTGTGATGAATCCACCCGGTTACTCAGCAAGTCACAAACTTTAAAGTGCTTTGCATACTCATATTTCAAGTTGCCGTTTGACGTAAAGGTAAACATTGGTGGTGAATACCCCTAGTTACTAAGCACCCAAAACATTGGAGTAGATTGACTTTATTCAAATATATATATATATTTTATCACTCTATTTACTTAAACTCAATTTAGGACTAGATCTAGAGGGAATAATCACCAGAAAAAGCATCACATTTGTTTATTATGTATAATCGCATGACTCATATAGTTTTGTAGGGCATTATGAAACTCAACAATCCTAAAGTAAATAAGTATTCTTAGTCTTTTGAGTTCCATCTAAGTTTGGGGGTATTATTTAGTTGCGATTATACGTAATAAACAAATGTGATGCTTTTTTCTGGTGATTATTCCCTTTAGATCTAGGTTTGGGGGTATTATTTAGTCACCAGAAAAAGCATCACATTTGTTTATTATGTATAATCGCATGACTCATATAGTTTTGTAGGGCATTATGAAACTCAACAATCCTAAAGTAAATAAGTATTCTTAGTCTTACTTTATAAGAAATTGTTTATCTTTAAAAAAAAAATCAAAAGACTCCAAATGACTAAATAATATCCCCAAACTTAGATGGAACATTGTCCTCAATGTTCGCACAAAACTTAAAGTATAGGCATGTGTTACCAACTAGTTTGAAGGAAAGAAATAAAATAAAGAAATAAAGAACTATCTAAAGATATGAATAAAGGAAGAGAGTGTAAGTACTCCCCTGAAAAATTGGGTTGCCTCCCAATAAGCGCTGTGTTTTCTGTCTTCAGCTAGACTTGATGAGTTCATGCGGTGTATTGAATGGATCGCGGCTCAAAACTCATCTTATTATAAGGTTTCCCCCTCTGCCCATTCACCTTGAACGTTTGATTTTTCTCCAACGCTCTATGTGGGGAAACCTCTGCAACACTGTCTGGACCGTACCATCTTGACATCAATTTATCAGCAATGGTCCATCTTAATGCACCATTGTGATTTTGCAAGACTCCCTGCAGCCTTGCTTCTTCATGCATCCTGAATTTTGCAGCAACTATCACAGGTAATGTCTGGTTGTCCCCCAAATATTCACGTATTGGCTTCAGCTCCACGTCTGGGATCCTGGTAGTAGTCGACTTGTCCTATTCATCAGTCGACTCGGCCTGTTCACCAGTCGACTTGGCCTGATCACCAGTCGACTTATCCTGGAAAACACAAGTGTTATCAGATACCAACTTTTCAAATGCAGGTGCAAGCTTACCTGAGTATAACTTTGGAGTTTCAAGGTGATGTACTGTCTCTGCAATCCTCCGATCATCATATTCCTGTTCAACACGAGATAATGTTAGTGGGTGTGTAATTGTTTCTTGTAATGGATCAACACTATGTTCCTGAAATGTTTGGTCACAAATTTCCTGAACCACATCAACATTATAATATTCATGATCATCGTGTGGAAATTGTGGTGCATCAAACATTGTAAACTCAATCTCTTCCTCTAGTGTTGTCCTTGATTTGAGCTGTTCTTGTCCTCTAGGGTTAGGTATGGTTTGTGATGGGAATTCTCCTGCCTTTCTTTCACTTAACTCCGTAGCAATTTGACCAATTTGAAATTCCAATTTTTGAATGGCCTATCCTTTTTGATTGCTTGTTTGCTGTTGCTGTTGGAGTAATTGAAGAATGGTGGATTCGAAATCCAACTTATTCTTTTCTTATTCTGGCCTATCATACCCATTCCCACCCTGAAATTGCAGCGTATGCCCTGGTGCGAATTGATTGCCTTGATGGTTTTGCCACCCTGGGTTATACGTGTTTGAAAAAAATTTGTTCTGGGGCGGGTACATTCCCTGTTCTTCGTAGTTTGTGTGCTCCTGATCTGCGAAAGAAAACATGGGACATGAATTAGTTGTATGATTAGAATGAAAACAAATTGCACAAATTTCTGTTGGTTGGCTTTTTATGCCTCCCAACGTTGAATTCACAAGCATATCAATCTTTTTGTTCATGGTTTCCATTTCTAATTGCATGTTATTATTATGAGAAATTTCGTATACTCCCTGTTTTTTCAAAAGACCCCTCCTTGTGGAGAATTGTTGTGAGTTCTCGCTGAGTTCTTCAAATAACTCTATGGCCTCCTTAGCACTCTTCCTCATCAACATTCCATTGCAACCTGTATCTACAATTGCTTTGTTAGCGTCATTTAAACCCTCATAAAATGACTGTACCTGGTCAGCCTTAGGTATGTTATGCGTAGGACACTTGAGAAGCTTGTTTTTAAAGTCCTTCCATGCTTCGAAAAACAAATCGCCATCTTTTTGTTGGAAAAGTAGAATTTCTCTTTTTAGTTGTCAGGTTTTCTGGGCTAGAAAGAACTCTTTCAAGAATTTTGTCGCCATTTGCTCCCATGAATTAATTGATCCTGGTTCCAAGGAATTATACCACAACTTAGCATTAAGTTTTAAAGAAAAAGGAAACAAGATTAATCTGATTTGTTCAGGGGTAAGCCCTTGGATGCTTTGTGTCTTGCAAAGATCAAAGAAGTCTTGCAGATGTAGGTGTGGATCTTCATCTAGTCTACCACTGAAGTGGGGAACCATGCTAAGTAACTGAGGAGATAGATGCATATTCCCTGTGACTTTGGGTTGAAAAGCTATGCAAGACGGTTGCTCAATATTCTTTGGAATGAATTTATCTTGCATTGGTACTCGATTTAATACTTTTTCACCCATTGTTGCTTTTGGAATTCTACGCTGTGCAGTCGACTGGTCCTTGGAGACAGTCGACTGGTCTGAGTCTGTGCAAAGTTTAACCTGAAAGAAAATATAAGAAAAGAAAAAGAAGAAATAAAATATAATGTTGAACAGGAACACTATGACTGGAGGATTGCAGAGACAGAACATCACCTTGAAACTCCAAAGTCATCTTCAGGTAAGCTTGCACCTGAAATTGAAAATTTTGTGTCTGATAAAACTTGTGTTTCTGCAGACCAGTCGACTGATGAACAGGACAAGTCGACTGTTGAATGGGATGAGTCGACTGGAGAATGGACTAAGTCGACTGCTACCAAGCAACCAGATGAGGAGCTGAAGCCTCTACATGAACACTTGAAGTATGAATATTTGGGGGACAATCAGACATTACCTGTGACAGTTGCTGCAAATTTCAAGATGCATGAAGAAGCAAGGCTGCAGGGAGCCTTGCAAAATCACAAAGGTGCATTAAGATGGACCATTGCTGATAAACTGATGTCAAGATGGTACGGTCCATAAATTGTTGCAAAAGGTTTTCCCCACATGGAGCGTTGACGAAAAATCAAACGTTCGAGGTGAATGGGCAGAGGGGGAAACCTTATAATAAGATGAGTTGTGAACCGCAAGCCATTCAATACATTGCACAAACTCATCGAGTCTGGCTGAAGACAAGAAACACAGCGCTTATTGGGAGGCAACCCAATTTTTCAGGGGAGTACTTACACTCTTTCTTTATTCATTTTTTTTTATCATTTCTTTATTTATTTTATTGCATTTAGATTTGATTTATCTTTTAGTTTATTTTATTTTAATTTTTGATTTTATCTTGAAGGATTGCAGAAAATTTGAAGTCGCCGAGGCGGAGCTGTTTTGAACACATGCATTGACGGCTGTTTTTGAGCAGTTTTGAGTCAAAATCTGGAAAAGTGATTCAAAGAAAAGTTGTAGCCTATCTTCTTAGCTTTCCAGCAAAAAAAAATACAGCCCATTTGGACATCTACAGCTCCGGATATCGCCAAAATACCGAACGCTGCGCGTGCAGAATTTTCAAGACGAATCAGGGGAGAATTTCTGAACTTTTGCATTCTTTTTGTTTTTCTTTTTCCTTTCCCATTGAGGACAATGTGATATTTAAGTTTGGGGGGGAAGGTTTACAAATTTTGATTTATTTTTAGAAAAGAAAAACAAAATTTTTAAAAAGGATTTCAATTAATCTCACCATTACACTTTTGAGTTCTTCATTTAGATAAGCATTGAAATATTTTTTTTGTGATAAACAATTTCTTATAAAGTAAGAGTAAGTATACTTATTTACTTTAGGATTGTTGAGTTTCATAATTCCTTACAAAATTGTATGAGTCATGCGATTATACATAAAAAAACAAATGTGATGCTTTTTCTGTTGATTATTCCCTTTGATCTAGTCCTAAACAGAGTTTAAGTAAATAGAGTGATAACGAAAAAAAATATATATGAATAAAGTCAATCTACTCCAATGTTTTGAGTTGCTTAGTAACTAGGGGTATTCATCACAAATGTTTACTTTTACGTCAAACGGCAACTTGAAATATGAGTATGCAAAGCACTTTAAAGTTTGTGACTTGTTGAGTAACCGGGTGGATTCATCACAAATGTTTTGCATTCGCGTCAAAAGGCAAGTGACAACTTACAGAAGAAACTTAAAAAAAAAAAAAAAAAAAAAAAAAAAAAAAAAAAACTCTAGTTTGCTACTCGGTTTGTAGTAGAGAAAAGGGATAATCACAGATTGAATTGTTACATACTATAATTAAATTAATTGCATGACAAATATAATTGGGTTGAGAGCTATGAATAAATAATTGCACTGGAGAAAGTGAGTATGCTTGTTTTTACTTTATTTCAATTGTTTATATTTTTAATTGCAATTTTGATGCTTGCATAATGAGAATTCTTGGTGTGATGGGTTGAGTCTACTATTATTTTTCCCTTGTTCATGATTCTACTTTTTTGCTTGAGGACAAGCAAAATCTTAAGTTTGGGGGTATTTGATGAGTCTAATTTTTATACAAATATTTGTATTCAATAACCCATTAAATGTGCTTGTTTTCAATTATATTGTCTATAAATCGTCTTGTTTCTATAAAATTAATAAAATAGGAGCAAAATACAATTTTAATTGTTATAAGGGTGTAAAAGGAAGAAAATAAATTTACATGGATTTGGATAAGCCAAAAAGATAAAAATCTGTTATTTTAAGTTTATCTAATTAAATTTAAATTTAAATATTTAATTCTGATTTTTGTGTTTGCAGATAAATCCTAATCTACAAGTGAGATGATACACCCTAATCCTGTTACACATCCAGATCTACTCCTATAAATAAACAAAAGAAATAGAGGAAGCCAGCGAACGAACAAAAAGCATATAAACAAATAAACAAAGAGAGGATCAGAGGGAGAGAAACAACCAGCTTCTCTCTGTCTCTTCTTCTCTGGGTTTCGAAGAGAAGCAAAAGCAGGCACGTGCGGGCTCTGACGTGGCGTGCTGGGCTTCGACTGAAGCAGCAGACCTCCAGTGGACCACGTGGCTTCAATTGACTGGGCGCAGGCTTCTTCACGTGTGCGGCAAAACAGAGGCTTCGATTGCTTGCTTCGAATTCCGCGACAGCACTGTTCATCGATCTGATTGGACTTCAGGGAAGGATTAGGTTCTTTTGAGACAGAGAGGGGTTTGCAATTAATTTTTTATTCTTTTTCTTCTCTCTCTAATTTTGTAATGCAATTCTTGAACAAGTTTATTAATATTTTTATTATGAATATGTGGAACTAATTTCATAGTTGGGTAGATTGAAACCGTAGTCATGTGATGCTTATATTTTTCTAAATGCTACTTTATTGCTTATTGATTAAACCTGAGAGTATTGGAATAGATTTATAGTAATCAAACTAGTTCAGAAACCTAGGACAGTCGACTGAAGTGACAGCCAGTAGACTGCAGTCGACTGAAGTGACAGCCAGGCGACTGATCCGAACCTGGGATTATAAGTTTGTGTATTATAGATCTGAATCTGTTATGTGAGCATATTGAGACGACCCGTATCTCGTGCTCATAACTTGTAACAAGGGAATCTCTAGGGGTTCTTGGTTTAATCAACTTAAGGGATCTAGATCTGATACCAATTTCTAGGACCTTGAGTGTTTGTTCGTTTCCACTGATCTTATGTTTTCTTTAAGTGCAACTTAGTAGATACCATGCTAAATACTTGATGAAAGAAACGAATTAGAGTAGATACCATGCCTAATTCTTGGCCTAGGGAAACAGTACTTTAAGGAGTAGATACCATGCCCTTGAAGGGAACAAACATGAGTAATAAGAGTAGTGGATAACTTCGCATTACTGACTATAGGTGGAAATCAATGCCCAATTACTTAAATAGATATTCGTGACTCAAATCGTGACACTTCTTAATTTAGTTTTAATCTTTTCATTTCTTTTAGACTTTTTAAACCAACCCTTTATGATTCTTATTCTTTTTATTGATTAGTAAGTTAAGTACTACAATCTCTGTGGGATCGACCCTTGCTTGCCGCTACGCTTTTTCAAACGATTCGTGCACTTGCGAGGTTTTTATAATTTGTGTCTAGTTTTATCTATTTATTTAGGTAGCTAGATTTCAACAACAATGTCTTGCATACGTGGTTCAATAGGAAGATAATAGAGCAAAACAAGAAGAGGTTCGAAGTGAAGATGGAGACGAAGAGTTGCTGCAGTTCCAACAGGGTCCTCCTCAACTGGTTGTACAGTCAGCTGTTGTTTTGAGCAGTCAATTTTGGCATCAGTATGAGTCGGGTCTTTGGTGGATCATATTGAGCCCAGCTTCTTCTCTAAGGTAGATCATACGGATCCTATCGTGTGCCTTTCTCTTCAGGGTATATCGGATAGTGTTGGATCAAGTTTATAACCTAGGGTTTAACAAGATCTCTATATAGCAATGTAATGAAATCCATGAGGAGTACTACTTAATCTGAGGGTTTTCCCTATTGTAAACAGCAGAGTATCTTCTAGTGAGGCTTGATAGATAGATAAGTTGTTTGTGAGAGTGTTGTCTTGTATCCTCTCTTGTTGAATAATATCTCGGTTATTTCTCCTCCGTTTAGGTTCGCAGAAGAAGGACAAAATGTGTGCTTTGTGTGCTTGGTTGTTTATTGGATTGGTTGTTGCATAAATCAGCACCTATGGATGGCAACCGGGCCAGGTTGACCCACGACCCGCCCACACGAACCCAGCCCGCAACTATGCGGTTCGTATCCGGGTCGACCCGGGTCGAAAAAGTAGAAAACCAAACCCACTCAACCGAGCCAGCTCAACCCGGCCCATTCGACCCGTTGACCAAGTCAAACTCGGCCGCCAACCCGCCGGTCGACTAGCGGGTTTGGACCCGTTCGACCCGAACGGGTCAAACGGTCGGCAGACCCGTTGGCTGGCTATTTTTTAATTTTTTTTGATTTTTTTCCCACTATAAATACCCCCCTTAATTCAAACAAAAAAACTTCCACACCTTACTCTGTTACTCTCTCTACTACTACTACTACTCAATTCAATCTCAATTTAATCAAGTGTTTTTAACAAAGAAGTGAAAATTTTCAATCGTATCGAATTGTGTTGATTCAACTCTCAACTACGTCTACTTCAACTCCTCCAACAAAGAAGCTCTCTATCTCTTTCAAGTTTCAATGACTACCGGACTATCGACTGCTCTCTACTTTTATTTTCTCTCTCATTTCTATATTTGATTATCCACGAAGTACAGTATCCAAATTCCACAACCCACCAATTGTCTTGAATTTTGTTGTAGTTTTAATTTTTTGTATCATATCTATTTTTTGGATTTTCTCTTTCCTCTCTCTCAACCCTCCTATTGTTTTTTAGATTTTATTTTTTAACATATATCACCTAAATTGTTTTCTATTATTTCACATACGCTAGTAAAATACTAGAAATCTTTTTTTATACATACACTGTTACCATGTCTAGATCACGAGGTAGCGGTCATAGCCAAATTTGACAAGATTCCACCGGTACTTCACGTCGGCCTCCAATAGTCCCACAAATTGAACCTGAATTTACACATAATCTTATGGTAGGAACTCGCGATATCCTTACACACGAAATAGAAGAAGAAATGCATAATGTTGATACACAAACACAAAAAACCGAACCCACTAGTAGTACAAAAAACTCGGGGAGAAACATGTGATTGGCAAAGATTTTATGACTATATCCCCGATGATAATAATCCGGGTGTATGACATACGATTTTTAAATATTGTGACAAGATTTACAAATAGAATAAGGGTGATGGAACAGGTAAATTAAACGACACATTTTAAATTTACACAAATATTTAGTACAAGACAAACAAGGCCAATAAGAAATTAACCCTAGGACCAGAAAAACAGATAGGCAACTCTATGATCCCGAACTTGTTCATCGGGAAATGGCCCGACTAATTATTAAGGATGAGCTACCTTTTTCCTATTCCGAAAGTAGGAATGTAGAGTCTTTTTACCAAAATGCACTAAATCCATATTTTAGAAGAATTCATATAAACACACTAAAGTCTGATTGTTTTAAACTTTACAACGAAATGAGAGAAGCTTTAATTGCATTTTTTCTATTCTTTAACTTATAGATTATCGTTAACTTCCGATTGTTGAAAAGGTTGTAATGATATTCCGATGATGTCACGCCCCTGCTTCCCAAAAAGCAGATACAGAATACGGATACGTGACTAAGTCCAGCAAATTGCTTGCACCATTCATAAGCTGTCATGATCTTTACAACAAGCACAAGTATAAACAAGAGAGATACAAGAAGAATAGTCAACCACGCATGCATAACTTAATCAATATAGTCAACAAGATTACTTAAAAACAAACAAGAATACTGAATTTCAAATAATCATGTCTGGAACAAAATATAAGTCTGGGACAAAATGCCCAATACAAAATAATCCTTGTAACCAAGTACAATTATTCAAGATAAGCAATAAGAAATAAATAGATATAGCAAGAACTCCAGCCTACTAGAAGCTCTGATCACCTACTCCATCGGGTAGCTGATCACCATAATCTGCAATTTAACAAATTACAGGAAAAGGAAAGAGAAACAAAATGCCTGTCAATGCAAGTTACGAGCCGCTTGTAGTGCAGAAAACAAGTACAGAAAAGTGAAATAGGCAATAATAGAGTAACAGCGGAAGCAAGAAAAGCATGGAAAGATGTAATAAAAAAATAGAGCAACTAACTCAAAGTCAAGAAACAGAAACAACTAGCGTGGCAAGATGAACAGATGCAAGTGTCATGTAACAAGTGTCATGTATAAAGCGAACGAGTAATAAGTAACAAATGTCAAGAATCAAGTATCATGTACAAGTAACAAGTAGCAAGTAGCAAGTGTCAAGTGATTCTGTTCAAGTCTTGTATCTAGTCTTATCTAGGTAGCACTTCATGCGTCCCAGTTTTTTATCACATGGTTACTACATTCAAACAGTTATGTTTTAGATTTCATAGTGGATCATAGAGGGCAGTGTACTCAGGGACAAGTATCAAGTATCAAGTATCAAGTATCAAGCTCCAAGCAGCAAGTATTACGTGTCAAGTATGCAAGTGTCAAGTAATTACGGGTCAAGCTCCAAGTATCAAGTATCAAGTAACCATGTAGGATCTATAAATCCCATTCTGAGTACACATTTGTGTATTTTCCATTATTAGATCTTTTCCTTTAAACCTCAGGCTCAGTTTCTTGTTATTATTATTCAAGCAAGCATGGACGTGCACAAAAAATTCAAGAAACATGGAAAGACAACAAGGGACAAGTACAAGTAGAACAAAGGACATGAACGGGTGACAAACGACTCAAAATAGACTAAGACAATGAAAATTCTAGTTCTGGACAGCAAGACATTACTGCACCAGATCGGGGATTTCCGTTGCCACGGACATGCAAATCTGGATCCGTCAGAAAATCTGAAAAATAGAATCTCGGTTGAATCCAACAAATATATATAATTCATATAGTATTTCACAAAAATAGGACTCAAAACAGAATTGTATCAAGAAAATATGTTCAGCCAGAAATCAGAAGTTTGTATTCATAAACAGAAAAATGGCATAAAAACTTACTGATTAAATCCAAGAAAAATTTGGGGTATTTCCTAGTATTTCTAGTATCAGAAAATAAAGTTTCATAATTTTCCAACATAGATAGTATAGTCAAATAAAATCAGAAAGCAGCAAGATGCAGTAATTTTGTAGATCTGAAACTCTTGACACAGCAGTACTAAAACAACAATAGGTTACAAAATATAAATCGAAATCCAGATCCATCAAAAGGATGATAAAATAGATACAGGAGGCTACATTTAATATTCACAAAGTTTTTATAAAAAGCAAATAGAATCAGGTTGAAATTAAGGTTCTTTACTGAATAGTATGAAAATTCTGCAAGTATAGTACTCGTTTGCAAGTATAGAATAGTTTATGAAAGTCAGCAATTAAATCCATAAAAATTAGGGGTTAATCCCAATCAGGTCTAGTTGTACTAAGCAAAATATTGGATCAAAATATTATCATTAACATCAGTATAAAAATAAATAACCATACAGAATTCATATAAAACAGAATCTGAAATTTTCTACACATCTGTAATAAAATAACTATAATTTGCAACTCACAAATCGAAACTGAGATCTGTCAGAAATTCTAGAAAGTACATAGAATTTTCTATAATTTATATTCATAAATAGTTTCATATACTAACCTTAATAGGGTCTAAAATACTAAACAAAAACGGCGTAACAAAGACTGAAATCTTCTTCAAGCATAAAATCAACTAGTTTCTATGAAACACATCCAAATCATAAAAAAATGCGAAATATGGTATACTAGATGTCCAAGCAACATAGTATGTGGTATTTAACACGTTTACAACAAGTTATACTACTCCTAACACATCAAGTATACAAGATCATACAATACCTCATAAATCACGAACAACATGCATGTATACATTAAGAATCTATTATATCTAAGTTATTTCATGTCGTGTGTGTAACGGAATGACTACGAATGGATAAAAAAGTAGAGACAAGAGCAAACAAGGGTTTCATGCAAATTGTCTCTAGAACCAAAAGCTACACTTCAGGTGGTATTTAGACTTGTATTATACAACAAAAAGAATAAAAGTTACTTGCCTTATAGTCGACGACAGAAACGAAGCAAGGAGCAAGAATAACGGGAACAGATTCCCGCGCAACGAACACAAGCGAACTAATCACGAACCACGAACACAAACACACGGAATCAAACACTCGAGAACAACTATGTGCACACAACGGGAGAGGGGTAGCCGGCACTGGATGAGAAGACGACAATGACCAAGAGGTGGCATCGGCGGACAGGGGCAGCACAGCGGCGCTGACTGGCATTGCTGCTGGCTATCGACGCTGCAGTCATTGGAGGGGAGCACAGGCGCAGGGGGCTGCACTGCAGTAGTGCAGCGCCGAGGGAGAGGATGCTGGCATCTTCGGGAAGAGCACGAGACTGCTGTGTACCGCTGTGGAGGTGCGTCGGGATGATACTGTCGCTATTGTGGTCGCGAACAGGGAGCACGGGGGGGAGGGGGGTTGGGGTGAGGGGGAGATCGGGAGTGGTTTTGAAGGAGGACGGGAGAAGGTAGGAGGTAGGGTTTCGGGAGTAGGGAAAACGGGAGAGCGGCTAGGGTTTTGCAAAATATGCAGTGGAGATATATGTATAGGATGGAGATAGGGTTAACTGGTACACGGGTGGGGATTGTAATGGGTAACGGGTCTACAAGATCCAATAGGGATAGGTGAGCTGTTGTTGGTTTTGGAGTAATAATGGGTCCAATAAGGAATTAACTAGAATAGGGTTTAGTTGGGTTTTAATGGGTAGGAAAAAATGAATAATTAATATGGAACATGAACAAATTAACAAAAAGGATAAAAAAAAAGCTCGAACAATCAGAATAAAATAATTGGCTAACAATTGAATCAAGAAGATTTAAATAAAGAGATGACAATTCAAATAGATGAATATATTGATAAAGAAGATCAAATACATGTTTTAAGAAGAGATGGAGAAATAGAAGATGAATAGATATCAAAAGAAGAGAAATACACCCAGAATACAGAAAATGAAGAATAGGGGTTACCGATGATGAGCTTAACTTGTCATTGGATAGATAGTGATTGGATGATTCAAAAGAAAATCATATCACTTGGGGCTTCGGCATATCCCCATAGTGGACTAGTTATTGCAACACGTATTTTAGAAATTTGTGATTTATATCATATTCGTGATAATTTTTTTACTATTAGTTTTGATAATACATCTAACAACAATGCTTCGATTAGTACATTAAAAATACTATTAGCTCCTCCATGTAAAGAAAATTTTCATGTTAGATGTGTGTGTCATATCTTAAATTTATGTGTACAAGATACATTCAAAGTAGCCGATTCATATATAGTTGCAATTAGGAATTGTGTACATTTTATTGCTTTGGATGGTCCTATGCTTCAAGAATTTAAAGATGTGTAAAGCTAGGGGAATACATTTTAGAAATTTTTCTAAAAATGTTAAACACCGATGGAACTCTACTTTCGATTTACTAAATGTTGTTACTCAATACACAGATATTATAAACGATTTTTTTGTGCAAAAACATGATTTTTTTTAAATGACTCCCCAATCATAGAATTTTTTCGAATCTTTATTACAATTTTTTAGAATCTTTTAAAACCGCAACTTTGAAGTTTTCTACATCTTATGATTCTACTTCTAGTAGTATTTTTATTTCAATCATTAATATGATGCAAACTTTCAAGAAATGATTTCGGATGAATACATTAGCCATATTGTTGTTCCTGCTTATTTTTAAAAATTTCCTATATGATTGTAATGAATGTTTGTCTAGCTTTGAATCGACATTAAATAACTTGAATGATAATTATGATAGAACTTTTGCATCTAGTAGTACAAATAGTATAGTTACATCTTCTTCTTCTACTTATATAGGTAAGGGTAAGAGTACATTAGAAAATGTCACTGCTAATTTACTTGCTCGTATTCAATCAAAAAACCTAGGACTAATGCACCTAATGAATTAAATTGGTATAATAAACAAGCAGTGAAAGTTCTACTACTAATATTGAAGTACTACAATGGTAGAAATAAAAACCTTCTTTCTATTCTTTCACATATGGCTAGAGATCTACTTACTCCTTCGGTCTCCACAGTTGCTTCCGAAAGTGCTTTTTCTATAAGTGGCAAAGTTCTCACAGATTAAAGGAATCGCTTGAAGTCGGATTCGTTGGAGATGCTCGAGTAAACTGAAGATTGGATGAATGCTGAAGACAGGACTCAAGGAAAAGAGACATCTACATCAATAAGTGGAAGCAACTCCCCTGAAGTCCAACAATAAGATTAGGGAATTTAGGGCAATGAGATCCTAGATTTAGGTTAAGTGGAGATGCACGACACTAGTCCAATGTCATCTCTTCAATCTGACTCAAGCTATCTCGAACTCTAAATTGGCCTCTTAAACATGTAATTGAAGGAATTTGTATATTTATTTAATAGTATTTGTATGTAAAAAAAGTAGTAAAATTTTTATAGAGGTTGAAATTAATAATATATACAAATTTGTTTAATTCTTAATCTCTTATACTTGTTGTAAATTTTTTTTTTTTTTTTTATGTTAAAAGATAGGGGGAAAAAACTTGTATTTGTATGTAAAAAACGTATAAAAAATTTATAGTAGTTGAAATTAATAATCAATAATAAATGTATTTTTCCACTCTTATAGATTTGTACTTGTTGTAATTTTTTTTTAGTGAAGTAAAAAAAAATTGAAATGGTCCAACCCGCGACCCGATCCGACCCGAAACGGGTTCGACCCTAATGGGTTCATGGGTCAACTGAGTCGAAGATTCCAATAACGAACCCAGCCCGGACCGGCCAGGTTAAAGCTCTGACCCAACCCGAACCCACCTAAGTATGGCTTCAACCCGGGCGGGTCCGAACCGACCCAGCCCGGTCGACCCGAATGCCAACCCGATCAGCACCTAGCAAGTGGTGTATCGGAGATCATGTTGTTCCTTACAACATTTTCCGAGTAGAAATAATAAGGGCAAAAAATGGATGGTCCTTTTCGTAATAAAAACCAGTATTTTATCGGTCCCTAGCGTTGTCAATTCGTGGTCTTCCCTATTGGAGGTCATGATGTAGTTTCGGGTGCAAAATTGATGAAACAAGTTAAGGAGGTGACTGTTAATATGATAGAGAAGCGGTTGAAGTTTACTCACAGAGGTAGAGAATGAAATTTGACAGGTTTATGGCCTAGCTCTAACCAGTTCATCAATGATAAGGAAGTGAATAAAATGTCCTTGCAAACACATAGAGGATTTATTTTGTATCTGACAAACTCAGCTACTGAACAAAAGGTGCAATCTGATCTACCAGGATATTGTTGGTTCTTGATTTTGATGATCACAACACAGTACAACATGTGTCTATATTATACAGCTGACATTGCAGTGCAGAGACTAAACAAACAAACAAGCTCAAACAGATACAGATGAAGAAGACAAGGATCAAATTTCAAACTCAAGACTCAAGACTCAAGACTTCAAGCTCAAATGAGTTATCTTATTTTGTAAACATTGTATTTTATTTCTTGTTGAGTCTTAGTATGATGTAAAGCCTTGTCAACACACACACACACACACATACTCAAAATTTCATAATGTGTGTCTCTTAAAACCCCCAAAAATAAGTCAAAACAGTTTGAAGAATTTTAACTTTTAAGTACCAGTCGACTTAAGCTTTTGTCAGTCGACTGATTAGTACAAAACTGTTTAAAATTATTCAAACTCTGATCAGTCGACTCATATGGCAACCCAGTCGACTATTCGAGAGCTTTTGACCGTTTTCTGATTTTCAAAATCGAAGTTTTTCAAATTCAAAAGTTCTGATTCGTTGGTTGACAGTTATGTAACCGTTTTCCAATGTTCAGAAGATCAAAACTCCTTATATAGAGTTTCATATCTCTCTGAAAAATACAGAACTTAACTCAACTTGATTTTAATACATCCGAGCATTCTTGTGAGAAACTTTTCAAGAGATTTTCTGTGAGAAACAAAGCTTTCAAAGTTCATACACTTTGGTTCTCTACATTCAGTCCAGTATAGCATTGAATTCGCTCTGGACTGAGTATAGAAGTCAACCTTGTGATTTAGCCTCGTGCATCAACACATACACTAACAAGGCTATAGGTTGATTGTAAAAATTCTTCTTGTACTTTTGCTCTCGGTTGGAGAGTGGTTGTTGACTCTTGGTTGAAGAGTCGGTGTCGTTTCACTCTTGGTTGTAGAGTGGGTTTGCTTTCTCTGGTTGAGAGAAAGGACTACGGGTTAGACAAGGTTGTTGTCGTAACGCCGTAGGGTATTCTTGTAATTTTTCAAGAATAGTGGAAATCTCAAGTGGGTTGCTTGGGGACTGGATGTAGGTCGGGAGAACCGAACCAGGATATATCTTGTGTACTCTGTGATTGATTATCTTGTGGTTGCATTTACTTTTGCTAAATTAAGTTCTACAAAACTTGTCTGGCCAGTCGACTCAGCTTCGTATCAGTCGACTGATCAGTCTCATATTAGTTATTCTCTTTGTCTCATCAGTCGCCTGCCTTATCTATAAGTCGACTGCATCGAGAGTTTAAATTTCTTTTATTTTTGCTATATCAGTCGACTGTTTCACCACTAAGTCGACTGTGCCGAGAGAAATTATTTATTCCGCAATTTATTTTTGATAAACACTATTCACCCCCCCCCCCCCTCTAGTGTTTATTGCTTAGCCTACAGGATCCTACACTTGGTATCAGAGCAAGGTTACAGGCTATGGCAACTACTTCAAATACAAATCAGTATCATGAAGGGCAATCTACACAACGACCACCACTATTTGATGGAACGAACTACAATTATTGGAAGTGCCGAATGCGAATCTATCTCCAATCAATCAACTATGAGATATGGCAAATGACAGAGACGGAATATACTGCCCCTACCATTCCATATGCACAATGGAATGATGATCAAAAGAGTCAGACTATGAACAATGCCAAAGCAATGAATGCTCTATTTTGTGCACTAACAAAGGAAGAATTCAACCGTGTATCCAATGCTATAACCGCATATCAAATTTGGCATACACTCGAGGTAACACATGAAGGAACAAATAAAGTAAAAGAGTCTAAAATTTCTGTTCTTGTCCACAGGTTTGAGATGTTCAGAATGAAGGACAATGAGACTGTGTCTGAGATGATTACAAGATTCACAGACATCACCAACTCTCTTGTGGCGCTTGGAAAGACTTATACCCAAGCAGAGATGGTCAGAAAAGTTCTACGAGCACTCACTCCAGAATGGGAGAAGAAAACCACAGCAATAGAGGAGGCGAATGACTTGTCAACACTTACTCTCGAGAATCTTGTTGGTAATCTCATGGCATATGAGGTCCAACTTGAAGATCGAAAGAAAGATACTGAATCACACCAAGCAAAGAAAAAATCATTGGCTTTTAAAGCCATGACTGACTCAGAAGATGAGGAAGAAGATGAAGAAGAAATAGCAATGTTCACTCGGAAATTCAAGAAGTTCTTAAAGAAGGGTAAGTTTCATTCTAAAATTAAAGATTCTAATGACCCTCCTACATGTTTCAGGTGCAATAAAATAGGTCACATGAAGAAGGATTGTCCCTTAGAAAATACAAAGAACAAGGGAAAAGCATCCAACTTCAAAAAGGACAAATATCCAAAGAATAAATTTGCCAAGAACAAAAAGGCCTATCAAGCCACATGGGATGATAGTGATTCATCTTCCGAAGAAGAAACGGATGAAAATAACGAAGTGGCAAATGTATGTTTTATGGCTGCACAACAAGAGCATGTAAGTAATGATTTTGATTCCGAAGATCTTCTTGATGCGTTTAATGAAATATTCCAGGAGTTAAAGAAAGAAAAGATTAGAGTTAACCAACCCAAAATCTTTAGCTGTTTCAAATATTTTCTTCTCGATTATAGCTGTTAGTATCATGGATATCACTGATACAAAAGTTCTCATACCAATTCTTTGAAGAATGGTAAATTCTGATTGTTGCTTAGAAAATTTACAAGCAATTGGCATGAGGAAACGGTCGTAGATGGGAATGAAAGCGATGATAGGAATGCAGATGGAACTTTACATCTTGAGCTGATTCTCTTGTCCCTGGTACTTCCCTGTTTGGTGAAGAAGGTTGAGAATTGACATAATACACTGACGTATCCTAATCATGTTTCCCATATTGGAAAGAGTCGGAGAACGCCCTAGGCTTCCTTGATTTGTCTAATGCTTGATACACTACTTGCTAGAAATTCATGTTTAGCGAAAACCAATCCAATGAAAAACAGTCAAAAAAGTATATCAAAACAAGCACACAATTATTTATCCTAGCTTGGGCAAACCCTAATCTAGGGGAGAAATAAGGGAGTTATTATTCAACTACAGAAGATACAAAGTATTACACTCCCACCAAGAACATAACGATCTCTCAAGCCTAACTGGAAGATAATTAGTTGTTTATAATGGAGAATTATCATTCTCAACTCTCATATGAAGTACTCTCTTTTGCCTCTCAATAGAGACTTACACAATAGGTTGTAGTCTTGATTTAGAGATTTAGAGAAACCATAGGTTGTAGTCTTGATACACAAGTCATCCGATATATCTTTTGATGTAAGCGGATAGAGTCTAAAGACTCCAGCCCGATCAAAAAATTAATTGATAAACGCAAATAACTGTACAGTACAAAAATTGAGGGTTTTACGAGATGTAAAAAATAAGCGCCAGGAGCTAAGAAGCGCTGCCTAAAATTACAGTCAAAAATACAGAAAGTATAGAAGAAACTCTACAGACGAAAAAAGGTCTAAACAAAATGAAAGACGGCCCCGGGAGGAGGAAGTAAACGCTAAACCCGCGACGATCCCCTGCAATCACCGGAGCACTGCACTCTGGAAGCGGCTCACGGCCAATCGGGGCCTACATCCCAAACTCAAAAGGGGTAGGGAGGGCGCCAACGCCGGGATCCCAGGGGCGCTGAGAAATGGCGAAACACCGATCGGAGGGAAGCTGAACACTGAACATCCAATCTCATGATGCATTAAAACGGGGGCGCGCAATCACAGGCGCTCAAGCCAAGGCACACAAAACGGCACATAAGGGTCCAGGAATCTCAATAGAAATGCCCCCAAGAAAGCCAGGGGACACATCACAGAGACGTAGCCAGGCACACCCAACGGCACTCAACCGCAAGAGCAAAAAAAGGGGTGCTCTGATAAGAAATCAAAAGCCCCGCAACTAAAATAGGGGACACATTCGAGAACCCAATCAAACAACATGTCAAACAGTCCCAACAGCAGAATAAGAAGAGCTCAGTATTAGAGGCCTATAAAGGCGCAGATGCCACATAGGGATGCGCTCAGGCAAACAAAACAGAGCTAGCAAAAACAAAACCAACATTAACCAAACACCAAGAAAGCTAAAAAGCACAGTGAGGGAAGGAGCGCCCCTCTAAAACACAGTCATGAGTTAACAGTACAGTGAGAACCAAGTCTCAGGCTACCGCCTGTTAGGATCGAGAGAAAAGGAAATAGAAAGTGCTAAAGCATGAGTACGCGATCACCCACATATCCTGCTACAAAAGTAACAATAAAACAAAGAAAATACAACCATAGAGAGCCTACATCAGCCTTAAAGAAGGCGATGCCCAGTAACCTATGACAGCAAGCTCAGAGGAGCAAAGAAAAAAGCAACGGCGCCAGTAAAACCAAAAGAGCCAGGACCACAAAAACAAAAGCGCCAGGAACAAAAATGGTCCTGAACTAGCACAGAGGAGGGCACTACGGCTTTGCCTTCAGTCCTGCGACAGCATAAATAAAAACAGAAGTGAAAACAGTGAATAGGTGATCATTAAGCGATAAGACTGCAAAGCTCAAAACAGGGAGTCATCTAAACGATGACATTAATAAAACCAGAAGAGAACCAACTACATGGCAAATCATAAAGCGTTGAGTCTTGAAAGAATAATCAGGGATTCTTCTAAATGATGACAGCAATAAGACTGTTGATTTTCGGCCTTAATCTGCGATGTCCAAAATTTAAAAAGAAATAGGAGTTCTTCTATTAGAGAAGAGATAGGGGAAGCTTTATGCGTGAACAATCTGCGGTTTCTTTCCATCCAGACGATCCACAAAATGATATGGACCGATAGATTCCATCCCTTACGATATTTCGGGAGCGCGGCGGGGGTTTTCCAGCAGGAGAGAAGATTAGAAGGCACAGCCGGATTAACCCAAGCCAGGGCCACCACCTTCCAAAAAGGGACGATGAACGAGCAGCTAACAAAAGGTGATTAACATCTTCCGAGACTTCCGAACATAAGGGACAGAGTTGTCCCCACGCTAAGTTTCTTTTGTTAAGCACTTCAACTATGAGGAGTTTGTTGTTGAGGGCCAGCCAAGAGTTGATCTTAACCTTGAGGGGAGCATAAGATTTCCAGATGAAATTAGCGGAAGGGGATTTAATGCCTCGAAAGTTGAGGAACTTGTAAAAGGATTTAATAGTGAAGGATCCAGAGGGATTCCATCGCCAAGCGATGTCCTCCGAAGGCTTCCACTCGAAAAGATTGAGGGAATCGATAAGCTGTTGAAAGTCAGAAATTAAAGGGAAAGGCAACTGAACTGTAAAAAGGATGCTCCAAACCCTAGTGGAATTGATCCAGTCGAAAGATTCCTCTACTGTGGCATCCGGGATGGCAGCAAGACTGAAAAGTAATGGGTAGGCTGAGGCAAGGGTGGTGTTGCCCAGCCATAGATCGGTCCAGAGTTTGGTCCTAGACCCATCTGCACAAAGCCGATAAATGCTGGATTGAAATGCAGAGGAAACCTTCCAGACTCCTTTCCAGAAGGGGGAAGCTAATCGATGGATCGGAGAGCGGAACTGCCACCACGGGGTGGAAGCGAAATAATTCTCTTTGATGCATTGAACCCATGACAAGTGATAAGATTTATGGAATCTCTAAAGCCATTTGCCTAAGAGGGCTAGGTTATGGTCTCGAAGATTTAAAACTCCCAATCCTCCGTTCTCTTTGGAGGAACAGATGATGTTCCAATTGCAAAGGTGAGAGCCTTGCCTATAAAAAGCATCTCCAGACCAAAAGAAATTGCTTCTGATTTGATCGATCCTCTTGAGGACCCAGGAGGGAATGTAATAGAAAGACATCATATAGAGGGGAATAGCTGAGAGAACTGAGTTGAGAAGAATTAATCTCCCTCCTCGGGAGAGCATCTTACCAGTCCAGACATTAAGCCTGGATTCGATTTTATCGATGATAGGGAACCAGTCAGATCTGTGTAGCTTGCCCCATCTCAGGGGAATACCCAGATAAGTGATGGGGAAGGAAGCGATGCGGCAGTTAAAAAATTGTGAGACTTCGGTTTGACGACTGTCATCACCGCCGAGCCAAAGCACAGAGGACTTGCTGAAGTTGATGGAAAGTCCAGAAGCCAGCTCAAAACAGTAAAGCAACAGTTTAAGTTTGCGCAATGAAGCGAGATCAGGTTTGGTGAAAATAATAGTATCGTCTGCATATTGCAAATTGAGGATACCGTCAAAATGACGAGATTGACCGAGGCCTTCAATGGCCTGAGCCTTGCGAGCGTTGCAGAGCAACATGCTGAAAACGTCCGCTACCATAGAAAACAAAAGGGATGAAAGCGGGTCTCCTTGGCTGAGACCACATTTGATTTTAAATTTATGGCCCTCTGAACCGTTGATAAGGATAGATGAGGTACCGGCAAACAAGCTGGATTTCATCCACGCGATCCATTTCGGACCGAAACCACGATGCAGCATGATATCGAGGAGAAAGTCCTAATTGACATTATCATAAGCTTTTTGAAAGTCAAGCTTAAGAATGATACCTTCCAAGTTGTGATGGTGGCTTAGCGTGATAATCTCTTGAGCAGCAGCTACGCTGTCAAGAATAAAGCGCTCCTTGATAAAACCTGATTGAGCCGGATCAATTAGGGGCGGGATGATAGCACTGAGCCTAGCGGCAAGAACTTTCATAATAATTTTGAACGAGGTATTAATAAGGCTAATGGGTCTAAAGTCCGCCAAAACATTGGCACCTGGCAATTTCGGAATCAGAACGATGTGGGCATAATTGATGCGATCGAAAGAAAAAGTGCCCTGATGCAGGTCTTGGAACAGGTTGAAAAGGTCAACCTTAAGCCAAGTCCAGAACTTTTGAAAAAAGAAGGCTGGGAAACCGTCCGGTCCGGGCACCGAGTCGCTTTTTAAAGCGAAGACCGCCGCCTTGATCTCATCTATGGTGAAGGGAGCCTCTAGAGAGGACAGATCTATGGAAGGGGGACCATAGAGTTGCTGCTAGTCTAGAGAAATCAAACGCGATTTAGAGGAGCCAATAAGGTTTTTGTAGAAAGATAGAAAAGCCTGATGAATATCAGGGTCAGAATGCAACTCCACTCCATGGTCTTGGATCACAGAGATATGATTGCACCGCCTTCGGTAAGAAGCAAAGTGATGGAAAAAAGTGGTGTTACCATCTCCCTCTTTCAGCCAATTTACTCTGGCTCTTTGAGCCCATTTAGAATGTTCTTGAAGGAGGATATCGGCATACTCGCGCTTGCAAGCCAGACGCTCGTGATGAGCATGGACCGATAGAGGAGCTTGCTCCTCCATCGAGTCCAAGGCTTCAATGGATCCAAGAAGGACATCTTTGAGATAGTTAGTGTTGGTTTGCCATTCACGACGACAGATCTTACAGCCATATTTGATGGCGTGGAGCTTAAGAAGCAAATTGCCAAGCCCGAATGAACCAGTAATAGAGGCGAGGCATTCCTCGACCAGTTTAACAAATAACTGATCTTGAAGCCATAGCTTTTCAAATCGGAATTGGTGGTGGTGGGGGAAGTGAAAGTTAGAGTAAAGAGCGATGGGCACGTGGTCCGATGAAGGGTTGGGGAGGGCTTTAGCAAAGGAGTTATGAAATTTAGAGAACCAAGAGTGAGCAAAGAGAAAACGATCAAGTTTGGAAAAGGAAGGAGGAGACGCTGATTCGACCCAGTGAATTCTCTGCCGTTAATAGGGATGTCGGTCAATTGGAGGTCCCGAATGCAATCATTGAAGATACTCGATTGGGAACAAGAGGATACCGGGTTCGACCTTTCCGAGGCAAACCTAGTAACGTTGAAATCGCCACAGAGAAAACCGAGATCCTGAACGTAATTGTGTAGTGATCGAAATTCAGTCCAAAAGAGGGGCCGTCGATCCGAAGTCGATGGCCCTGTAAACTGAAATAACAGTCAATACACAATTGAGAAGCTGCCAGTGCAGCTGAACAATCAAGAAGAAATTCAGGCGGTGAATTGCAATTAATGAGAAAACCGAGTCTTTGAATCCGAAAAGAATCCCGCCTCTTGAGCCTATGGCGTCAAGAGAGATCCAATTAGTAATAGATGAACCTCCTAATGACCGATAAAGGCGGGGGGAGGGGGACTCTATCTTAGATTCTTGTATAGAGATGATATCGCAATGAGAAGAAGCGATAAGGTCGAAAATGGCTCTTTTTTTAACGGGGCAATTAAGGCCCCGGATATTCCACGAGATACTAATCATGATTATGTTGGTGCTCCTTGACTCGGGTACGCTCTTGCTTTCTAAGACAGTTTATGGGGATAGAAGCATCGGAGGAGAGGGTAAAGCCCAGGGATTGGGCGAGGGACATCATCTCGATATATCTTGAATTAAGAAATACGATAGGAGTCGTACGATCTAACTTGGAGTCATCCGATATATCTTGAATTAAGAAATACGATAGGAGTAGTACGATCTAACTTGGAATAGAAGAAATATCCCAAACAATTAGTCCAAACCTGGCCTATTAGGAATCGAGCGTTGTTTTCGGTCGATGCGCTCAACCCCAAAAAGTAGGTTGACGGGGTCGACTACCCCTAGGGACAGTCGACTATCAAATAGGATATCAAGCATGCATAACTGTTATTACTGCTGCTGACTTCTTCTCAGAACAATTGCTTCGACCTCCTTCACTTTATCATCTTCTGATTCTCATCAAACTACAGCAAGACATAAACCCCAATAATCACCACCTTGGATTGTATACACGTGCAATCAACACTATGTGATCAAACTAATTTAGACTATTTCATTCTCCACCTTCAAACAACTAGTTGAATCAATCTACTACATTTTTCTCCAACCAGTATGTCCCCTCAAGGGCACACCCTAGTAGGTGTTAAAACAGAGGCGCCACTCTCTGCATGAACTCCACCTACCCTGAGGCACTACCCCTTTCAACAGTATTTGAAATTCGTAGTCTTGCTTCAGTGATTTTAGTGATGGCAAACTAGATAATTCCTTAGGAACAATGGATTTTAAAACACTCAGCCAAGTTTTTACGTTCCCACAAAGTTTATAGAGATTGTGCAAGACATCATTCTTTCCCAACATCAACTTACGACGACGTTCTCAAACTTATAGAACTCCACCTTGAGCTGTGTACCTACAGCCTCGTGCATCAAGAGTTCTTATGGATGTAAGGTTCTGTTTCAACAAAAAAAATACATTCTCTAGTGTGTATATGTTTCCATCTGGCACTTCCAACTCGATTGTTCCCTCACCCACTACTCCCCAAAACACACCAATCACCATTTTCACACAACGATCTCCTATAAACTTATAAGTAGAAATCATCTCCCTATCGGAGCATATATGAGAAGAATTTTCTGAATCAAGTAACCAGCCTGAATACACATCTATAAAATTTGCAAACAAGAGTACAATCTAAAATATCACCTGACTCAACGACATTAGTAACAATAGTAATGTTAGCGCTCTTGCAATTCGGCAACTTTCGATAACCTCTCTTGTAATGCTCAATCTTTCTGCAATAGCGGCAACATATCCTTCTCTTACTTGCACTTTCTCTTGCACTTGAAACACCATCCACCCCGATGCAACTTATAGAAGTTTATGCCAATCTCTGAGTCCCCCTCCTAAGCGCATCCTCCTCCAAGCCCTCAATCACCACTACTATGGAAAATTTCTCTTTGGTAGAATCTCTGTCTAGCATGGTGATTATTAGATGCTTGTATGGATCTGGTAGTGAATTTTTCAAGATGAAAGCTTGAAGATCATCTGCGTTCGACGCCCTCAATTCAATTCTCTGAATTGGATTCCCCTATATGATCTTGAAGAGAGGTACATTCCTTCATTGAGTAACTTAGCAGTTCCAGTACATCAGTTCTTGTAGACTCATTGTGCTTCTACACCTCACTCCGTTCACCAAAAACATCCAAATTAAACCAAAGGCATCTGCATAATTCTTCAATCGAATATCCTGCTTTATGTCAGATGGCCTCCCCTGCTCGATCTTCATGAAATTCTGATCTGTCATCTTCTGCAAGGAAACTCAAGCAACTCCTGAACTGTGGAAGATTTCTAACCTGATGATCTGATACCAACTGTTATAAACTTTTGCTAAATTTATCAACAACTGATCCAATGACTTACAATCAAACAAGTAGATCAAACCAAGCACACAATAATTTATCTCAATCTGGGTGAACCCTAATCCAGGGGAGAAATAAGGGTGATATTATTTAACTAGAGAAGATACAAAGTATTACACTAGCTCAAGAACATATCTATCTTTCAAGCTTAACTGCAAGATAATCAGCTGTTTACAATGGACAACTCTCAATCTCAACTCTTATATGAAGTACTCTCTCTTGCCTCTCAATGGAGACTTACACAATAATATATAGATATCTAAAGAAACCCTAGGTTTTAGTCTTGATACATAAGTCGTCTGATGAACTCAAGAATATTCACATTTAGGAGCAATAATCTTATTGCAATTGGACATTTTAATGCTCTATATGTGGTATTTTACTCTTCTTTTCTCTTTTCCATAGGAAACAACCAAAAGCAGCAAAACGAAGCAGATTCCAGACTAATACAGACTGAGAGGATGATATACAGGGAACTGCAGTGCAACAGTCGACTTGCTCTTCATCAGTCGACCGGACAGAGAGATTACTGGGGCTCGGCACAGTCGACTGCCTCAACATCAGTCGACTTGACTGAGGAATCATGAAGCCACAAATGTCTCATCACCAGTCGACTCACACCCAACACCAGTCGACTGATAGTCGGCGGAGTGAAAAGATGAGATGCATCCGCATCTAGATCCAAATCTATCTGAACCCAGATTATATGTGAATAACAACTTCTCCAACAAATCAAAGCTAGATACAGGGGATTGGCAAGAGCACGTGGTTAGCAGATAAGGAAGAAAAGAAGAAAAGAGAAAGAAATAAATCGCTGATCAAATAAAGAAGGAAAGAAGAGGACTTTCCTGAAAAAGTGGCAAACCCTAATTCTCATGCCGTGTTCTATAAATATCAATCAAGAGGCATTATTTTAAGCGCGCGACCCCCCCACCAGCGGAATCACAGAGTTCCAGACTCATAAACACATCAACCAAGAGCATCATTCTATCAGCATCGAAGAAGGAGAGAGGGGATTAAGTACTCCAAAGGGAACAAGGCAGTCGACTGAGTGACAGCCAGTCGATCGATCTGCCGGACTTCATCAGTTTATTTCTCCTCTTTTTAGCTCTTTTATGTTAATCATGTATTCGAACTTGCTGATCAATAAAAGTTTAATTATGTGGAACTAATTTCATAGTTGGGTAGATTGAAACCATAGTTATGT
Source organism: Hemerocallis citrina (assembly GCA_017893485.1). Taxonomy (NCBI): domain Eukaryota; kingdom Viridiplantae; phylum Streptophyta; class Magnoliopsida; order Asparagales; family Asphodelaceae; genus Hemerocallis; species Hemerocallis citrina. Next base: position 56,640,791 of record CM030368.1, read on the forward strand.
AATGCTTCTATTCTTCTTAGTGCTATTCTGTTACTTATTGATTAAACCTGAGAGTATTGGTATAGATTTATAATAATCAAACTTGTTCAGAATTCTAAGGGCAGTCGACTGAGGTGACAGCAAGTCGACTGACATATAGAATCTGAGTTTATCAAGTTTGCGTATTATAAATCTGAATCTGTTATATGAGCATATTGAGACGACCCGTATCTCGTGCTCATAACTTGTAACACAGGAGTCCTTAGGAGTTCTTGGTTTAATCAACTTGAGGGATTTAGATCTGATACCAATTTCTAGAACTTTGAGTGTTTATTCGTTTCCATTGTTCTTATGTTTTCTTTAAGTGCAACTTAGTAGATACCATGCTAAATACTTAAGGAAAGAAACGAATTAGAGTAGATACCATGCCTAATTCTTGGCTAGAGAAACAATACTTTAAGGAGTAGATATCATGCCCTTAAAGGAACGAACATGAGTAACTAGAATAGTAAAGAAGGTGACTTAGCATTACTGACTATAGGTGGAAATCAAAACCCAACTACTTGATAAATATTTGTGATTTAGAACTTCTTGATATAGTTTTTAATATTTTATTTCTTTAGAACAACACTTTAAGATCCTTGTTTTTTTATTTATTGGTTAGTAAGTTAATTTCTACAATCTCTGTGGGATCGACCCTTGCTCGTCACTACACTTCTCTAAACGATTCGTACACTTGCGAGGTTTTTAATTTGTGTCTAGTTTAGATCATCTAGATAGCACAACAAGTTTTTGGCGCCGTTGCCTGGGATTGTTAGCATTTTAACTTACAAATCAGTAAATCTTTTCTTTTATTTTCTTTTCTTTTATTAATAAATATTTTCTTCTAGGTTACAGGATTTTGGTGGATGCACGGAAGGAGATCACTTCGTCCAGAGCTACTACCTATTGACGCGGAAACAGAACGCACTTTGCACAGACTAGGTCGGCTGTCTACGACCAACCAGTCGACTGCTATACGGAACCAGTCGACTGCACAGAGACCCAATTCACGAGCAATAATGGCTAAGGAAGTACCAAATCGAGTACCAATGCAGGACAAATTCACGCCTAAGAATATTGAGCAACCTTCCTGCATTGCTTATCAACCTAATGTCACAGGGAATATGCATCTATCTCCCCAATTACTTAGCATGGTTCCCCACTTTAGTGGGAAACCAGACGAAGAACCTCACCTCCATCTGCAAGACTTCTTTGATCTTTGCAGAACACAAAGTGTCCAAGGGCTTACCCCTGAACAAATCAGGTTAATCTTGTTTCCATTTTCTTTAAAACTTAATGCTAAATTGTGGTATAATTCTTTGGAACCAGGATCAATTAATTCATGGGAGCAATTGGCAACAAAATTCTTGAAAGAATTCTTTCCAGCCCAGAAGACCAAACAACTAAAGAGGGAGATTCAACTCTTCCAACAAAAAGATGGAGATTTATTCTTCGAAGCATGGAAGGATTTCAAGAACAAGCTCCTCAAGTGTCCTACACACAACATGCCTAAAGATGATCAAGTACAAGCGTTTTATGAGGGTTTAAATGATACTAACAAGGCAATTGTGGATTCAGCTTGCAACGGGATCTTGATGAGGAAAAGTGGTGAGGAAGCCATCGAATTATTTGAAGAACTTAGCGAGAACTCACAGCAATTCTCAACAAGGGGAAGAGACATTTCTAAAAAACAGGGAGTTTATGAAATTTCTAGTAGTAATAACATACAATTAGAAATGGCAAACATGAACAAAAAAATTGATATGCTTGTTAATGCAATGACAACAATGGGCAGTGTAAAAAATCAAACAAAAAAAATTTGTGCAATTTGTTTGCATTTTGATCATACAACTGACACATGTCCCATGTCTTCTTTCACAGATCAGGAGCATGCAAACTATGTGGGACAAGGAGTGTTTCCACCAAAGAACAACCCATTCTCGAACACATACAACCCAGGGTGGAGGAACCATCCAAATTTCTCATGGAGCAACAATCAAGGAACTCAATCTTCGCAAGGACAGGCACGGAACTTCCAAATGGGAAGTGGGTTTGTTAGGCCAGTTCAAGAACAGAAGAAGTTGGATTTTGAATCCACCGTTCTTCAATTGCTCCAACAACAGCATCAAACAAGCAACCAACAAGGACAAGCAATTCAGAAATTGGAAACTCAAATCGGGCAAATCGCGAAGGAGTTTAGTGAAAGAAATGCAGGAGAACTTCCTTCACAAACCATATCAAACCCTAGAGGCCAAGAACAGCTCAAATCAGTAACAATTCTGAGAAGTGGTAAGACAATTGAAAACAAGGTTGGAACACACACAGAAGAAGCAGAAACACAACCATTAAAAGTTTTGGGTTCCAACAAGGTAAGTGAAAAAGAAAGAACAGTTTTGCCACCATTCCCTCAAAGGTTAGTCAAGCAAAAGAAAGAACAACATTTATTTGACATCTTTGAAACTCTCAGAATGGTAGAAATTAATATCTCCCTACTTGATGCTATTAAACAAATTCCTTCTTATGCCAAATTTTTGAAAGAATGTTGTACTCACAAAAGAACATTTCAGGTTAGGAAGGATGTGGCTTTGACAGAGGAAGTGAGTGCTGTTTTGTTAAGGAAATTACCTCCTAAATTGAAGGACCCAGGTAGTTTTACCATTCCTTGCAGGGTTGGTGAGCACTTCTTTGAAAAGGCACTGCTAGACTTGGGGGCAAGCATCAATCTTTTTCCTTACTCTGTTTATGAAAAGCTAGGATTGGGGGAACTTAAACCAACATCCATCACTTTGCAGTTGGCTGATCGCAGCATCAAAAGACCTAGAGGTATTTTGGAAGATGTCCTAGTTCAGGTAAATGATTTCATATTGCCTACAGATTTTGTTGTGTTAGACATGGAGGACTCTTCAATGCCATCTTCTTTACCAATTATCCTAGGTAGGCCCTTTATGAGTACAGCTGATATAAAAATTTGTGTTAAAAAGGGTACTATAAGTATGAAAATAAATGGAGAAAAGGTTGAATTTAAAATGTTTGATACACTAAAATTACCACATGATGACCATGAATGCTATAATGTTGATGTGGTGCAGGAGATTGTTGATCAAACATTTCAGGTACATAGCATTGAACCACTACAAGCTGCAATTACACAGTCTCTAACATTATCTCATGTTGAACAGGAATACGATGACTGGAAGATTGCAGAAACAGTACATCACCTTGAAACTCCGAAGTCATATACAGGTAAACTCGCACCTGCATTTGAAAATATTGTGACTGATGACACTTGTGTTTCTGCAGACCAGTTGACTGGTGGACTGGATAAGTCGACTGTCCCGACTGCGACCAGAATACCAGACATGGAGCTTAAGCCGCTGCCTGAACATCTGAAGCACGCATATTTGGGTGAAAACCAGATGCTACCAGTGATAGTTGCTGCAAACTTGAGTGCACAGGAAGAAGAAAAGCTGCTGAGGGTACTGCGAGAACACAAAGGTGCAATAGGATGGACCATTGCAGATATCAAGGGAATAAGTCCATCCAAATGCATGCATAAAATACTTCTTGAAGACAACGCAAAATCAAGCAGGGAAGCACAGAGAAGGCTTAACCCACACATGAAGGAAGTGGTAAGAACAGAGGTCTTGAAGCTATTAGATGTTGGCATCATCTACCCTATCTCAGATAGCAAGTGGGTGAGTCATATACATGTGGTGCCTAAGAAAAGTGGAGTCACAGTGGTGAAGAATGAAGATAATGAGCTTATCCCTACAAGAGTGACTACAGGATGGAAGGTATGCATTGACTACAGGAAACTGAATAACGAAACCAGGAAAGATCACTTCCCTCTTCCTTTTATTGATCAAATGTTAGAAAGATTAGCAGGATATAGTCATTATTGTTTTTTAGATGGTTATAGTGGCTATAATCAAATTGCTATTGCTCCAGAAGATCAAGAAAAAACCACTTTTACATGTCCTTTTGGTACTTTTGCATACAGGAGGATGCCCTTTGGATTGTGCAATGCACCAGCTTCCAGAGATGCATGATGAGTATATTTTCAGACATGGTGGAAAGGTTCATCGAGGTATTTATGGATGATTTTAGTATTTTTGGATCTTGTTTTGATGAATGCCTTAACCATTTGCAGCTTGTACTTAAAAGATGTGAAGAATGCAATTTAGTGCTGAATTGGGAAAAGTGCCATTTTATGGTACAACAAGGTATTGTCTTGGGACATGTGGTGTCAAAAAGGGGCATAGAGGTGGACAAGGCAAAAATTGACATCATATCAAAGCTACCCCCTCCCACTACAGTCAAGGGTGTTAGGAGTTTTCTTGGACATGCAGGGTTCTATAGAAGATTTATAAAAGATTTCTCAAAAATCTCCAAACCCCTTTGTGAATTGTTGGCTAAGGATGTTGAGTTTGCATGAACAGAAGAGTGCACAAATGCTTTTATTACATTGAAAAATCTTCTCATTTCTGCACCTATTGTCATGACACCAGATTGGAGCCATCCTTTCGAGCTTATGTGTGATGCAAGTGATTATGCTTTAGGAGCTGTTTTAGGTCAGAGAATCAATAAAGTACCCCATGTTATTTACTATGCTTCTCGAACTTTAAACGATGCACAGCTAAATTATTCCACTACTGAAAAAGAAATGTTAGCTGTTATTTTTGCTGTAGAGAAGTTTAGATCATATTTGATTGGTTTTAAAGTTATTGTTTTCACTGACCATGCTGCTTTGAGATATTTATTTGCTAAAAAGGATGCTAAGCCGAGGTTGATCAGATGGGTGCTGTTGCTTCAAGAATTCAATCTTGAGATTAGGGACAAGAAAGGAAGTGACAATGTTGTGGCAGATCACATGTCCAGATTACTGCATGAGGAAGGAAGAATTGTGCCCCCACTTAATGAAAATTTCCCAGATGAAAATTTATTTGAAATAAATATACAACTTCCATGGTTTGCAGATATTGTAAATTATCTCACTGCTCATGTTTTCCCTCCAGGTATGACACTTCAGGAAAGAAAGAGACTGGTGGCCATGTGCAAGCACTATTATTGGGATGATCCTTATTTGTTCAAATTTTGTCCTGATCAAATTATAAGAAGATGTGTGGCAGAAGAAGAGCAAATGAGTATTCTACAACATTGCCATCAATATGCATGTGGAGGACACTTTGGACCAAAAAGAACAGCACTTAAGGTATTACAATCTGGTTTTTATTGGCCTAATATATTCAAAGATGCTTTTTCTCTTTGCAGGATTTGTGACAAATGCCAAAGGACAGGCAATATCTCTTCTAGAAATCAAATGCCACTGCAAAACATCCAAGTAATCGAGCTTTTTGATGTTTGGGGAATCGACTTCATAGGTCCCTTTCCTAACTCATTTGGTTATTTATATATTCTTGTGGGTGTGGATTATGTGTCTAAATGGGTCGAGGCTGTCCCCTCAAAAACTAATGATCACAAAGTTGTTGTCAAGTTTTTGCAGGAAAACATTTTCACTAGGTTTGGTACACCACGAGCAATAATTAGTGATGGAGGGAGCCACTTCAATAACTTTCCATTTGCTTCTTTGATGAAGAAATATGGTATTACACATAGAGTGGGTACTCCATATCATCCTCAAACTAGTGGGCAGGTGGAGATTAGCAATAGAGAAATCAAGAGCATTTTGGAAAAGACAGGAAATACAAGGAGAAAGGATTGGTCGCTACGCTTGAACGATGCATTATGGGCCTACCGAACAGCATACAAGACACCCATCGGCATGTCACCATACTGTTTGGTTTTTGGAAAAGCCTGTCATCTGCCAGGAGAGTTGGAACACAAAGCCTATTGGGCCATCAAAAGGTTCAATTTTGATATGAAACAAGCAGGCGACAAAAGAAGATTGCAACTGAACGAGCTTGAAGAGTTGAGGCATGACGCATATGAAAATGTTAAATTGTACAAGGAAAGGACCAAGTTGTACCATTATAAACAGCTAGCAAGGAAGGAGTTTTATGAAGGACAGAAGGTATTGATATACAACTCAAGATTAAGACTCTTTCCAGGCAAGCTTATGTCACGATGGTATGGCCCATACATTGTCACAAAAGTCTTTCCACATGGTGCATTGGAGGTTCATAGCAAAGAGAAAAATCAAACATTCAAGGTAAATGGGCATAGGGCGAAGCCGTACATTGAGATGAGTTTAGAGCCGCACGAGGAAGATGTGAATCTTCAAACCATTCAATACATTGCATGAACTCATCAAGTCTAGCTGAAGACAGAAAACACAGCGCTTATTGGGAGGCAACCCAATTTTTCAGTGGAGTACTTACACTCTCTATTTATTTTATTTCTTTAATCATTTCTTTATTTCTTTATTTTCTTTCCTTCAAACTAGTTGGTAACACATGCCTATATTTTAAGTTTTGTGCGAACATTGAGGACAATGTTCCATCTAAGTTTGGGGGTATTAGTTAGTTACATTTGGAGTCTTTTGAATTTTTTTTAGGGTAAACAATTTCTTATAAAGTAAGAGTAAGGATACTTATTTACTTTAGGATTGTCGAGGTTCATAATTCCTTACAAAATTATATGAGTCATGCGATTATACATAAAAAACAATTGTGATGCTTTTTCTAGTGATTATTCCCTTTGATCTAGTCCTAAACAGAGTTTAAGTAAATAGAGTAAAAATGAAAAGAATATATATATGAATAAAGTCAATCTACTCCAATGTTTTGAGTGCTTAGTAACTAGGGGTATTCATCACCAATGTTTACCTTTACGTCAAACGGCAACTTGAAATATGAGTATGCAAAGCACTAAAAGTTTGTGACTTGTTGAGTGACCGGGTGGATTCATCACAAATGTTTTGCACTCGCGTCAAAAGGCAAGTGACGACTGAAAGAAGAGACTAAAAAAAAAAAAAAAAACTCTAGTTTGCTACTCGGTTTGTAGTAGAGAAAAGGGATAATCACAGATTGGGTAGTTACATACTATAACTATAATTAATTGCATGACAAGTGTTGTTGAGTTTGGAGTTATGAATAGACAATTGCACTAGAGAAAGTGGGTATGCTTGTTTTTATTTTATTTGCAAATTGTTTATAATTTTGGTTGCAAAATTTTGATGCTTGCGCAATGAGACATTTTCTTGGAGCGATGGGTTGAGACTATTATTTTTCCCCTTGTTCATAATTTCACTTTTTGCTTGAGGACAAGTAAAAACTAAGTTTGGGGGTATTTGATGAACTCAAGAATATTCACATTTAGGAGCAATAATCTTATTGCAATTGGACATTTTAATGCTCTATATGTGGTATTTTACTCTTCTTTTCTCTTTTCCATAGGAAACAACCAAAAGCAGCAAAACGAAGCAGATTCCAGACTAATACAGACTGAGAGGATGATATACAGGGAACTGCAGTGCAACAGTCGACTTGCTCTTCATCAGTCGACCGGACAGAGAGATTACTGGGGCTCGGCACAGTCGACTGCCTCAACATCAGTCGACTTGACTGAGGAATCATGAAGCCACAAATGTCTCAGCACCAGTCGACTCACACCCAACACCAGTCGACTGATAGTCGGCGGAGTGAAAAGATGAGATGCATCCGCATCTAGATCCAAATCTATCTGAACCCAGATTATATGTGAATAACAACTTCTCCAACAAATCAAAGCTAGATACAGGGGATTGACAAGAGCACGTGGTTAGCAGATAAGGAAGAAAAGAAGAAAAGAGAAAGAAATAAATCGCTGATCAAATAAAGAAGGAAAGAAGAGGACTTTCCTGAAAAAGTGGCAAACCCTAATTCTCGTGCCGTGTTCTATAAATATCAATCAAGAGGCATTATTTTAAGCGCGCGACCCCCCCACCAGCGGAATCACAGAGTTCCAGACTCATAAACACATCAACCAAGAGCATCATTCTATCAGCATCGAAGAAGGAGAGAGGGGATCAAGTACTCCAAGGGGAACAAGGCAGTCGACTGAGTGACAGCCAGTCGACCGATCTGCCGGACTTCATCAGTTTATTTCTCCTCTTTTTAGCTCTTTTATGTTAATCATGTATTCGAACTTGCTGATCAATAAAAGTTTAATTATGTGGAACTAATTTCATAGTTGGGTAGATTGAAACCATAGTTATGTAATGCTTCTATTCTTCTGAGTGCTATTCTGTTACTTATTGATTAAACCTGAGAGTATTGGTATAGATTTATAATAATCAAACTTGTTCAGAATTCTAAGGGCAGTCGACTGAGGTGACAGCAAGTCGACTGACATATAGAATCTGAGTTTATCAAGTTTGCGTATTATAAATCTGAATCTGTTATATGAGCATATTGAGACGACCCGTATCTCGTGCTCATAACTTGTAACACAGGAGTCCTTAGGGGTTCTTGGTTTAATCAACTTGAGGGATCTAGATCTGATACCAATTTCTAGAACTTTGAGTGTTTGTTCGTTTCCATTGTTCTTATGTTTTCTTTAAGTGCAACTTAGTAGATACCATGCTAAATACTTAAGGAAAGAAACGAATTAGAGTAGATACCATGAATAATTCTTGGCTAGGGAAACAATACTTTAAGGAGTAGATACCATGCCCTTAAAGGAACGAACATGAGTAACTAGAATAGTAAAGAAGGTGACTTAGCATTACTGACTATAGGTGGAAATCAAAACCCAACTACTTGATAAATATTTGTGATTCAGAACTTCTTGATATAGTTTTTAATATTTTATTTCTTTAGAACAACACTTTAAGATCCTTGTTTTTTTATTTATTGGTTAGTAAGTTAATTTCTACAATCTCTGCGGGATCGACCCTTGCTCGTCACTACACTTCTCTAAACGATTCGTACACTTGCGAGGTTTTTAATTTGTGTCTAGTTTAGATCATCTAGATAGCACAACATCGTCCGATATATCCTGAATAAAGTGACACACCTTATGAGCCATATGATCTAACTTGGAGTAGAAGAAATACCTAAAACAGTCAGTTCAAACCCAACCTGTTTGGAATCGAGCACCGCTGAGGTGGACGACTGCTCCTAGGGGTGGTCGACTTTCAAATAGGATACCAAGCATGCCCAACTGTTGTTGTTAATTCTGACTTCTTCTCACAACGATTGCTTCAACCTCCTTTGCTTCATCATCTTCTACTTCTCATCGATCTACAAGTATCTAAGACATAAAACCCAACACTACTATCATCATCTAGTCAGTAAATGATAAAATGTGACTGAATATAAAGTAGCTGATGGGACCAAAAAAAAAATTGTAGGCATGAACACAAATAATGGATTAAGAGAAATTCATATGTACATTTGGACTTCTAATGCATTAATTTTGATTTCTATTTTATAGTAAACTATTATGATGGAACTTCCTGCGCGTAATCAAGGTTTATTAATATTCTAATTCTATAATTAGATAGATGGAGTTGTGTCATTTGTAGACATACCAACTCAATTTGTAAACAAACCAACTCGATTGATCTAATCTCAACCACTCATTTTCGTAGGAAAACCAATATCAAATTGATTTAATCATCCATTTACTCAATGGTTTTCAGTTACCATAATATCCTTAAAGTTCAAATTTATTTACGACATAATTATTTACAAAAATATCACTCATATAAAATAAAAGTTGGTGCCACTGACTGTGAGTAATAACAAAACAAATCTCCCCCCTCTGAAACCAAAACATATCTCTCTCCAAATCCCCCCTTCCATCTCAATCCAAAAACCTAGTGTTTCAGTCACCTCAAATGAAACCCTAACCCAAATCTCGGATTCCATGACGAGCGACACCTCTGCCAACGACGACAACCATAACGCGCTCCTTCGCTCCACCGCGCTTCCCTCCACCTCTGATAACGACCTGGAAACCGACCACCTCTCATCTATCTCTCCGAGCGGCGCTTCTGCCATCAACGACGATGACATCGCGCTCCTCCGCTCCACTACGCTCCCATCCATCTCCAATCACGGCCTCCAAACTGGCCACCTTTCATCTATCTCTTCGACTATTCAAATGAGTGGGATCGGCGATCTTCTGCGGCACATAGATAGGGGAGTGTCATTGTCGGGGTGGAGTTTTAGCAAGTGGGATCGCCATTGGGGATTGCGGCTGAGGATAGGCAGGATACTCACCGATGGAGCGTTGCCAGAGTTGGCACTGCTTTTGATCGAGTGCCTTCTTGGATTGGGAACTAGGCTTTGTATCGTTGCCTTTAATCGAAGGGTTAGTGATTAGATTTAATTTTTGTGGTTCTTTTTGGGGAGTGATTTTCTTGTAGTTTGAGTTGGTTCGTTAATGTTCACAAAAATAAAAAGTTGAAAAAAGCTTATTTTGAATTTATAGTATGTCACATTAGTTGAAAATATCAAACAAAATCTGTAGTTTAATTTCATTTAGTGATAGAATTCACTAGAGTGATCGAGAAATCGTGAATAAGGAAAAGGTCGAGTTTTTCTTTTTGTGTTGTGAAGTGGTTGGGATTGAGATTGTTTGATATTGAGATTGAGGTTTGGAATTTAGGGTTTATGACTATATGTGGTTTTGTGTATTGTTTCGATTTGTTTTCATTTAATTTTTGTTTAGTTTTACTACTTTTTTTTTATACAACATGACCTATTATTCTCAGTTTCAATTTTCCAACTCAAGAGTTTGAGTTTTGTAATTTGTAGACAAAACAACTGGAGAGTTGGGTGTGCATTGCACACACAAGATTTCTAGACAATCTCACTACTTTTGCTAGGCACATCAATAGGGAGAGGCGTAGACAATATGACAGAAATAATAAGTCAATTAGGAGTAGGGGTGGCATCAAGGCTGGGTTGGCCCGGGACCGGCCCGCCTAGAAACCGGGCTAAACCGGCCTCAAACCCTCCCAAGCGCCGGTCTGGTCTGAGCTCCAATTTCCCCTTCAAAACCTTCCACGGCCCGGCCCGCGAAAGGCCCAACTTGGATTGGACCGGCCCATCGGTCCGGGCTTGACCAGTGGGTTAGGTTTTTCTATTTTTATCTTTTTCTGAAAATTTGTTGCATAACTTATTATTATTATTTTAAGTATAGGAAACATTTTTTTAGGTATAGGGAACAACATCATGTACTAATTTCGCTTATTAATTTTTTTTAGTATCGAAAATATATTTCTATGTATAGGGAACAACATCAAACTTCATGCACTAAATTTTTAAGCATGGAGAACAACAATTCCATTATTACATACATAAAATAGAATTGGAAACAATTCGAACATCATGTATTATACTGATACCCGTTGGGGGCATTTTTTGATCTTTGTATAATGAATTTTTTTAATTAAAAAATTAGAATTTTATAATTACCAAAATACCCCCAACGGATCTATATTAGCTAGTTTGGTGGGGTATCTTGGGAATCCGAAAAAATACATAATTTATTTATACATCTTCATTTCATTCATTTATCTTCACAAATTTACTCAACTCTATCAACTCTCTCAACATATCAACAACAATCAACAACTTTTTTGTAAGGATCAACAATCAACAACAATCAACAACAAGCTCTCAACTATCTCTACTCTCATTCTTCAATCTACATTCTACACTCATACGGTATTTTTTATTTGTTTAATTTTTTGAATTAACATTGTTCTCCACTATCTCTCTTGATTGGATTTTAGTATTAAAAATCTTACTAGTTTATCATTTTAATTTTGTGTTTTGTTTAACTTTACACTAGTTCATAATTTGTAATTAATTTTTTTACACTCTTCTTATTTTTCTCCAAACATACATATACTATTTCTTAATTAGATGGCATCTAACCGATCACGTGGTAGATATAGTAGCCAAGAATCAAGCTCTTCTCATCGGATTCCTTCCATTCCTTTAATTCCACAAATAGACAGTGATGAAACATTTATAAATTTTGATAGTATTCCTGATTTTCATGATATTCCACATACACACATGGAAGATGTAGTAGTAGAAGATATACACTCACAAGGCACAGAACAATCCCCTTCTCATTCTCATAAAGCAAGAGGACCCACTTCCGAAGTATACCAATATTTCAAATTTGTCCCTTCACAAAATGATACAAGTGTAGTATTAAAAATTTGTAAGATGTGTCAAACGCCATATAAGTATAAAATATGATCGGGGACGGGTACACTTAAGCGTCACATAGATAGATGCCAATCCGAAATTTCTAAAGACAATCTAACATAACAAAAAATATACTCTATGACCGGTCAAGTAGATAGTCATAGCTACAATCACGATATGGTTCGCAGGGAAATTGCTAAATTAGTAATTAGGGATGAATTACCTTATTCGTTTCCCATTCTCATTTCAATTCTCAATTTCAATTCTCAGTTTCAATTTTCTCAATGTCATCTTATAAAATAACTTATTTTACTCTTTATTCTCAACTCATATTACACTTACTTTAATTTCTCATTCTCATTTCACATCACATGTTTTCTCTACTTTCTCATATTCACATTTCACATCATATTCATTTTATTAATTTGTCGACTAGTGAGCCACAGTATCCCAATATACCGAAAGCCGACAGCCCAGTAAACACGCGAACATCTTCCCCCTCCCCCCAGGGTCTGACGCGTCCGATGCTACATCTTCTTCCCAGCCTATGCCAGCGAGGGAAACATGCACCCCAAGTAGAACTTGGGTACTTCCTCCCAGTCGAAGCTAGCGAGGGAAACACCGCTGCCTACCAAGGGTCTTATGCATCACTGCGGACCAAGGGTCTTATGCATCCATCAAGACTAGAGTCGATAGGTCCGTCAAACACAAATTTTTACCCACCAAGGGTCTTACGCATCCAATACACATCGCTGCCATGTAGGTCTTACGCATCAAATACATATCACATCGCTACTATGTAGGTCGTACGCATCAAATACACATCGCATCGCTGCCATATAGGTCTTACGCATCAAATACACATCACTTCACTCCTATATAGGTCCTACGCATCACATATCGCTACCATACATGTCCTACGCCTAACATATCGCTACCATACAAGTCTTACGCATCATATATCATCTCATCATTTTATCTCAAATATACATATCGCATAACCGACATACACCATGTTATTCACCTTATCTTTTGTCGCATAATATGCATATACCAATAAAATTCTCATGTATCACACACACATCATACACACACCATGCATATTTCAAATCATATTCTCACATAAATTTTCATTGTATCACCCGCATATCACACATATACCATCATTCATTTCATCATATTATCACATCACATTATCACACCATATTATTACCTATCGTATATACACCTCGCCATTATTTTCCTCCTATTAAACACATCACATAATCACACATCATACACGCACCATGCTTATTATCTCATCACATATTATACATACCCCTATATATATTAATATCAGCATAGCTCCTCAAATCTAAATATTACAACCCCGTATATATATATATATATATATATATATATATATATATATATATATATATATATATATATATATATATATATATATATATATATATATATATATATATATATATATATTAATATCAGCATAGCTCCTCAAATCTAAATATTACAACCCCGTATTATATATATATTTAGATTTGTATCAGCATAGCTCCTCAAATCTAAATATTACAACCCCGTATTATATATATATTTAGATTTGAGGAGTTATGCTGATATATATATATATATATATATATATATATATATATATATATATATATATATATATATATATATATATATATACAAGTATCAACACTTCTTATACCCCAGAATTTACTCTGTATCATGCTTATGAATTTATACATACGATGCACTTAACGCATCACACAAAGCAAATCATAATATAAAATTTTACATAGCACAACATATACATAAAATATAAGAAATCATACTCACCGGATGAAATGTGAAGTCTCGATGCACAGCTTCTCTGCTACTCGCTTAAAGTTGCCTCCACTCCCTATTATCATATTTCAAAACCAATAAATGCTAAGAATATCTAAACCAATTCCAATTTTTCTAACTAGGCTTTATGCCTATATAAAAATCAATAAAAATTATTCTAAATTATTTTCCATAATCACCTGCAACTTCTACTGTCCATTACTAATAAATTCTCCACTTGATTTTCTTTTAATTCCAAAGTCAAAACCCTAATTCTCCTATAACTTGCATTTCCTCCCAACATCTCTTTAAATTTCTGCTTCTGTAATACCATACACCTTCTATTTACCCCACTACAATGTTTCTATTCAATAGAAAGTAAAAGCATATCATTTTATACAAACCAAATAAAATTGGTTATACATTCTCATAGATTTTTCTTCAAATTGACGCCACCATGATGTAAAGAACCCTCCAAATAGCCGAAACCCTAAACTAATTTGAAAGATAGGTGGAGATTTGATGGGTGAAGAAGCCCTAAGTTTTTGGTCGTGGATGGGTTTCGGTCGAAAGGAAATGGGGAGGGGGTGTATGGCGTTCTGACAAAACGAAAAGGAAAAGGGAAGAAGAAAGGAAAAAGTGGAAAATTACCTATAAACTCCCGGTTTGATTAAAGATTTTATTAAGTCCTTCAAGTTCTCTTTATCAAATAAATTTCAATAAAAACTCCTCCACCAAATAAATTAATTAATTAAAGAATATATATAAAATAAAATTGCATATTTATGTATAATAATAACAATAACAATAATATCTAATCACAATAAAAGAAATACAAACGATTATTTTGAAATTATAAAATAGATGAGTGTTACAATATATATATATATATACTAGGTTTGCCTGTTGACACGTGCCTACGGCACGTGTTCGGAACGGTGCATCTTGTTTAATCATATAAAATAGTTTTGGAGATCCAGCAAATTAATTGAAGTAGTAAACATAGAACAAAAAACATATTATATGATTTTTTTGATTTTTTAGAACTATTTTTAAAGTTTTTAAATTTTTTTTTTTATTATTTTTTAATATTTTAAAATTTTTAAAATTTTTATTTTCTTAATTTTTTTAATAGAAGGAGGGAAAGATAGAGAAAAAAAATTTAAATAAATATAGGAGTTGTTTTTTGTGGGAAATTTCAATTTGAGTTTTGGGGGGAACTTTTGGGGGGAAAATATGTTTTGTAAGGTTAGATCTGGACCTTTGATTTTTGGAGGGATTGAAGGAGAGCCACTTGATAGCTTTCTTTGTGTTTTATTATATAGATATATATATATATATATATATATATATATATATATATATGGGAAAAAGGGGTATGAGCAACTTGCTCATTTAGTAAATGAGCAATTGATGATGTGGCATACATGTGATTGGAAAAACCTTAAAAGGGTTAGTTATCCAATGTATCACATGTATGCCACATAATCAATTGCTCATTTACTAAATGAGCAAGTTGCTCATATCCCTTTTACCATATATATATATATATATATATATATATATATATATATATATATATATATATATATATATATATATATATATATATATATTATCCGGGCCAACTAGCGACCTGGCCCGACCCCGAAACGGGGTCAACCCTAATGGATTTGTGGGTCGACCGGGTCAAATTTTTGCATTTTGAACCCGACCCGGCCCGGTTAGGATGGCAACACAACCCAGACCCACCCAAATAACGGGCCGACCCGAGCGGTTCCGACCCAACCCGGCCCGACTGACCTGATTGCCATCACTATGCTAAGATGTCCCAATCTAACATGCCAAATTGAAGAGCTATCATTTGTGCTCATTTTGTCAATATAAAAATTAAATGCAAATAAGAAAAATCTTTAAACCTTTTACCAGTGTGAATAACATCTGTCTCCATGCTTGTAAGGTCCTAAGAAAATTCACATCATTGGGTCCAAAGAGCACATGATGACCTGCATCAACAACATTTGCCATCAAGAAAATATTCTTCTTCATTCTGGGAACTTGACACAGTGTTAAGTGTAATGTTGTAACGCCCCAAATTGTAGACTAAGGTAATTCGTAGCAAATACATGATCTTTTATTTCAAATTCGTAAAAAATATAAGAAATTTAAAACTTTTATTTACAATATGTTCTTTACAACAGCACAGCGGAATTAAATGAATACAATATAATGTACAATAATGAAAATCCTTCAATCGTGTAATCAATTCATCATGGTGACTTCAAGCCCATACCAAGTCCAATCATGTATTTGGGAAACTGTGGGCACGTCAGTTGCATACAACTGACGCAATGCTATAATAAAGCAATTCTTCTACTTTAGCAAACACAGACTTGAATACAAACAGGAAAAATGGCTATCCTAATCATGTCAGTGTATGATATGACTTAATGCCCAATGTAGATATTTATACTATGATGATACTAATGCATACTTGTTCGGATTCTATGCATCCCATACTACATAGGTCTGAGGGCAAGCTCTTACGTACTCCACATATAGGGTTCAATCCATCGCCATGGAACATATCTCAATGAATATACTCTAATGCGTAGTCACCGAGGAGTCGCATCACCAGGATATTGGACCTTACCGGTCTACCCCTAGCCCACATATAGTGTCACGCCCCGCTTCCCAAAAAGAATACGGAATACGGATATGCGACAAAAGTCCAGCGAATGATTTTCATCATCCATAAGCTATTCAAGAATCTTTACAACATTCACAAGTATAATCAGAGTCGGAAGCAAAAGTATCAACCAACATGCACATATGAACCAAAATGCCAACAAGAATACTTAAAACCAAATATATAAATTTCAAATCGTCATGATCTGAATAAGTCAAAATCCTGGGTTACATTGCCCAAATACAAGAATAAATCCAAATATCAAAATACAATATTGTTCAAGTAAGCTACAAGAAATAATAATAGCAAATTTAGCACTAATATCTCATGTCACCGATACCATCTGAAACTTGTTCTCCAAAATCTGCAATTTAACAATTGCAGGGAAGAGAAAAAGAGAAAATAAGTACCCGTCAATTGCAAGTTACGGGCCGCTTGTAATGCAGGATACAAGTACATGGGAGAAACTAACTAAAAACACAGAATAGGCATAATATCAAGTATAATATCTAGCATGGTAAGGTGAACAAGTACAAGTGGCATGTATCAAGTGTCAAGTGAACAGGTGTTATGTATCACGAAATCAAGTAACAAGTAACAAGTGTCAAGTAGTCAAGTACAAGTGTCAAGTATCATGTTCAAGCATCAAGTCTCATGTATCATGTAATCAAGTATCAAGTAAGCATGTATCATATATCTTGTATTATTACTATCTAGGTAACACTTCATGTGTCATCCTTTTATCACATGGTTGTTACATTCAATACAGTTTCGTTTTAGATTTCATAGTGGAGCATAAAGGCCAGTGTACTTAGGGACAAGCCTCAAGAATCAAGTATCAAGTATCAAGCCTCAAGTATCAAACAAACAAGCCTCAAAAGTGAAGTATCAAGGCTCAAGTATCAAGTATCAAGCCAAGTGAAATATTAAGCCTCAAGTAATCAAGCCAGGTCTCAAGTATCAAGCCAAATCTCAAGTATCAAGCCAAGTCTCAAGTATCACATAGGATCAAAAAATCCTCTTCCGAGTACACGTTTCTGAATTATCTACTATTAGATTTGTCCCTTTAAAATCCCGACTTAGTTAATTTATTATTAATGTCAAACAAGAAAGTATGTGTGTAAAACATATCAAGAATAATATGGCATGATCATGTAACAAGTTCAAGTTGCAAGATAAACACGTACGAGTACAAGATAATTCACAAAAGAATAAAATAGCCAAGTCTCTAGTTCAGGACAGCAAGACCACACTGTAGCAAAACTAAAATTCCTAGTGTTATAAACTTGCAAATCTGAATCCGTCAAAACGTATAGAAAATAGACTCCCAACCAAATCCAGCGAATATAAATAAGTCATACAGTAATTCACAAAAATATAGTTGAAAACTGATTTGAATACAGAAAACACGTTCAGCCAGAAATCAGGAAATCGAGTTCAAGAGCAGGAAAACAGCACGAAAGCACATTAAATAAATCCACAAAAAATCTGGGGTATTCCCCTATATGTCTAGTATCAGAATATAAAGTTTTAGAATTTTCTAGTCAAATTAGATCAGTCATCAAAAATCAGAAAACATCAATAAACAATAGTTTGGCAAATCTGGAAGTTCCAACACTGCTGTACGAAAACTATACTATCTCGCAACCAGTGAAACGAAATTCAAATCTGCCAAAGAGAGATGAAAATAGACAAAATATTTAACTTTCATATTTCACATGCATTTTTCATACAGTATAAAGGGTGAAAATACGATTCTTTACAGAACAACGAGCAAAATACAGCAAGTATAGCTTTATTAAACAAGCATGAAACGACATATAAAACTCATCAATAAAATTTACCAAAATTCTGGATAATCCCTGAGTAGATATAGAAAAACTGACCAAAGTTTCAGATCAAAATAATATGTGTAGCACAAGTATCAAAATGATTTAGTCATCAAAATCACCAAAAAATGAAATCTGGAAAAGATCTACACCTCTGTAACGAAATTGAGCAAGGTTAGAGGGGTTCGAAAGAAGACGAATTTCTCTACAAATCATGTTTTATTCTGAAATTAAGATTCTGACCTTAATATGGTCTAAATTACTGATCAAGACAGATCATCGACAAAACACAGAATTTCTTCAAAAACCAAAATCAACATAGATTCAACGAAACTTGATCCAAACACCACCAAACATGAAATCGAGTCTACTAAGTATCCAAACATTATGAAATAGGATAATTAACATATTCAAAGCAAGTCTACCACATGGATTTCAACAAATACATACGTGATCAAATCAAGAACGGAAAAAATCTAAGTTATTTCATGTCAATTTTGTGTCGTGAGGCAACTATGGTCAAATAACTATAGAGACAATACTCATCAACATAATACATACGAGTTGTCTCTAGAACCCCACTACAATATAAGCGGTATTTTTGACTTATATCATACAAAGAAATTTGAGTACAAGTTACTTGTCTTAATCAAAGACGAAGACGACTCCAAGCAAAAAATAACAGGAACGGATTCCCGGGCACGAACACGACGAACGAACGGGACACGAACCAATCACGATCACATGAACAACGAACAAGATGAAGACGATCAAGATCACGAACACAATCGGACGGCTGAGATCAAAGATCAAGATCAAGATGATCGGATCAGATACGACGGTCAGATCTCTTGATGATGAAGATAATGATGAAGTTCAAGATCGATCGATCGATCGAACGGCTGTGATCAAAGGAAGTTGATGGTCATCATGATTGTGACGATCAAGAAGAGATCGGATGGCTAGGATATAATCGGATGATCAAAAGAAGATCGGCGGCCCACATCCAATCAAGCATGATGATCAAGATCCAACGGACGGCCAAGATCACCCCGATGGTGATGATCAAGATCAAATCAACTGACAGCTAGGAATCAATCAATCAAGATCAAGAGAATCAAGTCGATCGGACGGCTCACATCAAAGATCTAGATCAAACGACCAAGGATGAACTTGATCAAAACCCATATAAACAACAACTCCATAGCTATGGGGGCTGCACTGGCTTGGCTCTGGGTCAATGGCGAATAGCGACTGGACGGGACACAGCGCAGGGAGCGCACTGCGGGGAGAAGACGGCGGACGACGCAGCAGCGCTGTTGCTGCCGGCGACAGGGAGCTCCGACGGGTGCTGCAGTCGCGAGGAGGGCTGAGGAGAGGAAGGGAGGCCGGGACTGAGAGGGCGGAGCAAGGGCGGCGTTGCTGGCTTGCTGCTGTCGACAGTCAGAGGATCACACCCATGGGCAAAGCGCGCTGCTGCAATGCATACAGGACGTCGCGGCAGCGACGCTGGCTAGTAGCGCAAGGCGGCACGTCGCACAGGGGGGAGGGCATCGCACCCAGGGTGCACTGGGATGATGGGGGTGCTGTCGCAGGGCGGCACGTCTGGGGGGTCGTGAGGGTGGCGCCGAGGGCTTGCTGGCGCGCTGGAGCAGGGCGACTGCGGTTGCTACAGTCTGTCGACGTGGTCGCGGCACAGGGGAAGAGGAGGATCAGGATGAGATGGTTGAAGAAGGCGGCGGAAGGATGGGGGGGAGACGAACAGGTTGCATGATGGGTATATATAGGAATAGGGTTGTAAACGGGTTAGGGGGTAGGGACGATTGGGTTTCCGGTTGGTAAAAAAATGTAATTGGGTATTTAAATAGGTAAACGGGTTTGGGTCTGGGGTATACTAACGGGTATGGTGGGGTGTTAATAGCTAAACGGGTTATTGGGTTGATATAAAGGGTAATTGGGTTTTAAAAAAATCCATTAGGGTATTAAAAATTCAATGGATAAAAATGTGATTTGCAATACAATTAAAAATCCATTAGGGTATAAAATAACAAATAAAAAAAATTATTTATAATAAAACTGTGATTTGCAATACAAAAATAGAATTTATTTAAAACACTACAATACAGTTAGTAGATAAAAATAGATTTTTAAGAACCTATCAAAAATATTAATGAGAACAATAATACTAATAACAATAATAATAATAAGAGTAATAATAACAAAATAAGAATTGTATTCAATATAAAATAATAGAAACTAGTTACAAACAAAATTATTGATCGAAAATAGATTTTGATAGGAGATCCAACAATACATTTTGACAAAATAATTTGAAAACCGAAAAAATTAATTTGCGAAAATCTTAAATACAGAAAATACACAAAAATATATTTTTGGGAAAACATGGGTTACATATAGTGGATTTACCGGATGTATCCTCAGCCACGAACCCTAGCAAGTCGGTCTCCCGCAACTACGGACCTTACCAGCATACCCCTAGCCCATACCATAGATTTACCTGGCGTATCCTCATTCTCGACCATTCGTAGGAACTGCAGACTCTTTACTGGCCTTTCAATTACAGACAGACATACCTCTAGTCCACACATATAGATTTACCGGGCGTATCCTCAGTCGTGAACAATCCTAGGGACCGCAGTCCTTTACCGACCATTTCATTGACCTCACCGACCTACTCCTTGGCCACACTGTAGCGCCCCGAATTTCTAATATAATAACTTAGAAAATACGTGGTACAATCCCAGCATCAACTTCAATGTAATAGTACACATAGCTCAAAACACAAATAATTTTATTCCAAACTTTTATTACAACAATCTTTTTCAAAACACAGCGGAAATACAAACACCTTGAATTACAACTTTCTTTTCACAATACTTTTTTTTTTACCCAAATTTACACAAAGCTCTATTACATCAGTTTATCTCAAAACTAACTCAAGCATCCAAGTCTCCAAACTCTAAGCAACAACCTGTAACACATGAGGCTAGAGATGATCCCTAACCCCCAAAACTAAAGGGGTTAGCCATAAATGGTGTGAGTGATATAAACAACAACAAAATAAACAATAAGCATGGATTCTTAAACAACATGTACTGAACGAGAGAAGCAAATACTGAACATGTATTGTGAAGTAGAAATGACAGGAAAACATGAAAACATCAAATGTAGCTTAACTAAGTGTTAGAAGCAGAAAACAGGAAACTCATGCATAAAATCAAGTCAAGAAAACAACACCACCGATCAGATACCCGGTTATCAGTCACTCTCAACACCGCAGATTGGATACCCAGTTATCAATCACTATCATTGATTCTCAACACCGCAGAGTATATCCAACCCTAGAGATCAATGACTCTCAACGCCGCAGAATATACCCATCTATCAATCAATCTCAATACCACAAATCGGATACCCGGTTATCAGTCACTCTCAACACCGCAGATTGGATATCTGGTTATCAATCACTATCGGTGATTCTCAACACCGCAGAGTATACCCAACCCCAGAGATCAATGACTCTCAACGCCGCAGAATATACCCATCTATCAATCAATCTCAATACCACAAATCGGATACCCGGTTATCAGTCACTCTCAACACCGCAGATTGGATACCCGGTTATCAATCACTATCAGTGATTCTCAACACCGCAGAGTATACCCAACCCCAGAGATCAATGACTCTCAACACCGCAGAATATACCCATTTATCAATCAATCTCAATACCACAAATCGGATACCCGGTTATCAGTCACTCTCAACACCGCAGATTACCCGGTTATCAATCACTATTAGTGATTCTCAACACCGCAGAGTATACCCAACCCCAGAGATCAATGACTCTCAACACCGCAGAATATACCCGACTATTAATCACTCTCAACACCGCAGATCGGATACCCGGTTATCAGTCACTATCAATGACTCTCAATACCGCAGATTATACCCGACCCCAGAGATAGTGACTCTTAATATGTCCATAATTCACTAATCCATCGTTAAACGGTCAAAGGAGAAATCTCTCCACTCAACAAACCCAAGTCTTTAATAAATTCCATAATCCAAATCAATAAAATATATTGAAAACATATGTTCTATAGAAGAATAATATTTATAAGGGTAGGTTATAGATCCAAAACGTTTAAAGAAATAGTCGTTTAAAGAACATCAAAACACCTTAGAAAAGTATCAGTACCAGTCGACTGCAAAAGGTCACCAGTCGACTGTCCAGAGGGAAATTCAGTAATTTTAAGAAAATAAGTTAAGTATTATAAGTTGACTTTAAAAAGTCATAAGTCGACTTACCAGAGAAAAATCTACGATAACTTTGAAAAATAAATTCTAAGTGTACCAGTCGACTGAAAATGGTCTAAGTCGACTGTCCAGAACGGATTTTCAAGAAAACTAAATATCATAGCAGTTGGGTCGTACTAGTCGACTGAATGGTCTGTCAGTCGATTGTCGGCCTACAGACTGCCTAGTTTTGGTTGTATATGGTAATCAAAATTAGGGTTTTCCAAAAGCAATCATTGTTTACTAAATTAATTTGTGTTCAGGTAAAAATGACAATCTCAAATAATCCTCATTATGGATACATTACTCAAATCATCCAATATCTCAAACTTACTACTCATGTTCTTAACTCCTAATTCTTCCATTAGGATTTCTCAATACTCAATATCTTCCATAACTCAAAACCAAATTTGATTTGTATTCACGAGATCCAGATGTTCATCCATCTGATCCCTTATTATCATAACCATACTCAAATCTTAAACATGTTTTCAAGCAATAAAGAATTCTTCAATCAAGATCTACTAAATGTTCATAGATTTCACATACATAATACAACAATAACCATTGCATCGTTCTCATACGAAATACACCAAGTAAACATACATGTCAAACAAACAACAAGACAATCATTCACATAAATCAAATCACAAAACAAAGTTCATATCACTCACCTTAGAATGAAGAAATCCGATAAGAAAGTCTCCCTTTTGTGAGATCCAAAATCCTCTTCTTCAATCACCAAGAAAATAAAAGATATAATAAAATTTGAGTTGTGCAGCGAATGACGGCTGCAAACTCTTTTTATATAGGCCGGAAATCAAGATTTAGGGTTTTGGAAATGCATTTTGCAAAATAGTCCTCCCAAAATATAAACTTACATATATAACTCTATTCTTGGAAACTCAATAAAAATCATTTAAATTAGGATTTAAAAGTAAAATATACTCATTAATCTCAATTGGTACAGTTCAAAACGTCCAGAAAATATATTTTGCATTTTAACCCCTGAAAACGACAAATTTGCAAAAGGTCCTTCTTTTCTCAAAAATTGCAAATAGATCCAATTAATTTTAGAAAAATCTGGAAAAATAATAAATAATTTCCAAATATTAAATAATAATTTTTCATGAAGAAAAATTGACTTTTGAACCTCTTAAGAAAATATTTGCACGTGTTTTGCACGTGCAAAAAGATAACTCTTTAGAAAATATTTATTAAATCTCCAGAAAATCATTTTAATTCATTTTCTAATATTTAAAATAATATTTGAAAATACGGGGTTCTACACACACATATAGATTTACCGGGCGTACTCCTCGATCTTGAACCCTAGGAGCTGCACATTCTTTACCAGACATGTTCGTCGTTGTTTTCATCATATCTTTTTCTAGTGCCTATCCTTAAGTTTTTAAACATGAATAATATTACCACCTAGAGCTAGTTTATTCTCCTACCGGTTTTAAACAATATACCGAGAATGATACCCATTTGGCCACTTCTCAAATTTTAATTATCACTTTCATCACTTTGCCAGTATTTTGGGTCTCACTTAGCCTCTAGAATCAACATAATTCATGTTCACAACATCATGGGCGATTCATACCCTCATTATTCACATTTTAGAGCTTCATTCATTCATATAGTCAATTATTCACTTGCTCACACAACCCAATTATTCGAACAATTAGTTTCACTCTTATTCAACATTTCAAATCAACATTCTCTATGAAAAATAGATGGTTTATTCACCCCATTCTAATAGAATTTTCAATGAAGTTATAAGTACATTCAATAGATTCTTTTTTCTAAATAATATGATATTCACTTCCAATTTTATTCATTGACAAACTCAAATTAACTCTAGATCGAGCTTAACCCAAATGATAAAACCTTTAAAATACTTATAGTCAAAATAATCAAAGTTTGCTTCTTAATCAAAAACTAAATTAGTATTTATTTAGTTGCAAACTCTATTTTTATATTCAACTCAATCCCCATATTTTCTTCTTAATTCACATATTAAACCTCATAAAACAACCCTTGGCAAGATAATTAAATGTCTCATAATTCTTCATAAGCTACATCTTACTAACATTCCAATTTTAAATCCAATTTTATACGTTGTAAAAAATTTATGACAACTAGAGAAAAGCAATCAACCCAATGGTATTGTAAAAGTCATATAAATTCCAATACTATTTCAAAAATAGATTTATTAGTTTCATAGGAAACATAAATGAGTCTACTACAACTTTGTAGTTAAGATCATCTAATCATCCTCAATCACTTTGTATAAATTCATTTGCAAAATAGTTGGTTAAAAATCCGAAAACTGACAGCTCATGCTTGTAAAAATCATAGAAAATTATGTAATTCATAAAACTTTGTGTTCTTTAGATCAAATTAAATGTGTACAAGTCAACTATAACTTTTTAGTTACAAGTTTTCCCAAAATATTGTGTCTATAATCCAAAATTCTTCGAAATCTATTACCACTGTTCGAAACTTGTAAGATTCATTATAAATTCAATTCTTTATAAAAAATTGATTTCTTAGACTTTATAGAAATGTTAACGAGTCTACTTCAAGTTCTTAGTTTTGACTTTTCTCAAAATACTTCATCTAAGATGCTGAAATGATCAAAATTCAAAATATGTACAAATTTCCAGCAACTAGCCAATTGTCAACCAGTCCTAAGTTTGGATTTTATTAAAATAGTAAATGATATCCAAATATTATCTAATTTTAAGAGAATGTTTTTCACATATACGAGATGCTCCCATAAAAATTTTAGCTCTAGATTCCATCATGTTTAATAGTTATGATTTATTGAAGTGCAACTAGAACTCAAAATAGAACCTTATGAAAATGCCCCCAAATCAAACATATCATAATTTCACACATTCAATCAACAACAAATAATCTAAACATGAATGTTCAATCTATATAAGTTATCATGCATGTAACAATTCACACATGTCAAGTATTCTACTAGTAAAACTAAATTAGAAAGTTGAAGAAACACCCACCTCAAATGTAAAAATCCTATTAGTAGAACTCCTAGAAAATAATGCTCCAAAACTCCAATACCCCTAAAAAATGGTCGGCCTCTTCCTAGCACAACATGCAAGCTCTTCTCCCTCTTTATCTCTTTTGTTTTTGTTTTTAGTTGTGTTGTTTATGACAAAAGTATTGAATATTTATCGAAAAATTGTGTGGTCAAAATAGCTCTCACTTCCCAAAATAACTCCCCACTTCCTACTAACTCGCACCACTCACCCTCATTCTCAATCATGGTAAGAAACACGTGTACGTGTATTCAATGTGTGGGCACACTCTTTATATAAATTTTATTATAAACTTTTATTAGGTTAGATGTGTGTTACACAAGGCAAGTGTACCAAACTAACTACATTTTAAATGTACACTTTAGTTCACAGAAAATTAATCATAGGCTTTAAATTAATTTTAGTGGGCTACAAAACGGATTTAGGCCTAATAGGTTTTAAATAAAAATAAATCACACAATTTTGGCTAGAAAAATGTGAAGAAAAATATTCATGACTCAAGAAAATTTTAGGAACCAACATATGCACTGCAAACACGTGTGTTGCACGTAAAAACAAATATTCAAATACGAAATAAACTTGATTAATGGGAAAATGTTTATAAATAATCAAAATATATCATACGTAAAATATTTATTTTGATAATGTTACGGATATTTCGCGTAACGGTAAAATTTACGGAATCAACACGTGTATTGAAAGCACGTGCAATATACGTAAAAACTCAAAAAGATTAGAATTTATATGCGAGTTGGCTCAAAATAGGATAAAAATAATTTTGAGATGACGGAAAATATATAATTAATCGAAATACAAAAATACATAGGATATTTATATTAAAATACGTTACGGATATTACCCGTAACAGAACAAAATACACTTGCGTAACATCCGTGGGCAAAATTGTCATAACTCGATTTTATGGGGTGTTACAAATGAAGTCCTTTTTATTTGCAATGATGACTAACCCTTCTTTTTCAACCAGATGAATGGTGTTATCTGCCGTGACAATAGCATCCTTCCTATCGTAATGACGGAAAGTAGAAAACTTGGAATCATATCCGATGAGATGATGACCACAACCATAATCAATGATCCAATCATCTTCAAAGTTTATGGAGAGCATAGCAGCCACAGTAGTGTGATCTGCCATAAAGCATTTTCCTCCATCTTCTTCCTTCTGAAATGCATCATTCTTTGCAGCAACATTTCCACCTTTTAGCTTCACTCGGTAATTCCTTCGAATATGCTCAACTTTCCCACACCGATGACTTGTAATGTTTTTGTAGCTTTTTTCCCCATCTTTTTTAGATAAAGACTCCTCATTACCTGGCTTAGAGAGCTTCTTCTTCTCAAACTTTTTATTTTTAGTGAATAAGGCATTTCCATCACCATCAGAAATAGAAATACCCCCCATTTGCTTAGCCAATGTCTCTTATCCAGTAAGAAGATTTTCAAATTTCACTAAGGATGGCTAGACTGCCAACCCTTGAATTGATATCACAAAAGGAACATATTCCTTCTTGAGACCACGAACAATATGCTGCTTCATCTTTGCATCCGAAATTTGACCATTCGGATTAAGAGAAGAAATCTCTGAACAAAGATTTTTTATCTTTAGAAAGAAATGAGAAATCGATAAACCTCCCTAACCTGTATTGAACAACTCATTCTCCAGGATTTGTAGGCACTTCATACTTCTTATTGAACAAACTATCAAGTGTTGTCCAAATATCACAAGTCGGTTTACATCTCATGATATGCTCAAATAAATCCCGAGAGATACTTCTTCAAGGCAAACTCTATTTTTGCATTTTTAATCATCCACTTCTTCAAATCACCAACATCCTCCAGAGCTCCCCTTTCGTCTCCACCAACAATGTTCCACAAATCCTCACCCAAAAGATACAAGTCTTCTAAACTTTGTAGTTTGAGTTATTAAGTACCTCACTGCCGAGAAATAACTTCGACCCACATCCATTGACAGAGTGTTGATGCATCTTCATTTTCTTCTTCACTAAGGAATATTCACAAGTACAAGAAATTCTCATGTAGCTCTGATACAATGTGGAGAAAGATGATCTTTAAAATTTCCGGTTGAATCTCTTCTCAAATAGTGTAAACAAACAAGTTACAGTAGCCCAAGACTCACAATCAAAAGATAGAAGAAAGAGAACACCACACTTCTATTAATATTGCAATATAATTACATAAGCTTGGACATAATATAAATGGGGCAATAATAGTTCAAACTTGCACAAGGATGAACATGGAAAAAATTATTTGTGGCTTTGGGGGAGGTTGTGGTTTATGTGTTGGTACTTTTATTTGTTTTTGTACATGTTGGAAGAGAAGAGATGCATGAGTATATATAGGTAAAGTGATGCATGGATGTAATTGTAAATGGTTACATAAGAAATAGGAAAAGTGTAGGTTTTCAAGGGTGCATGAATATATGTAATAGGAATGTGTGGTTCCAAGAGTGCATGTATATAGATAATAGGAATGCATATGGATAATATGAATATGTGGTATCCAATTGTGCATGGGTAATAGGAATGTAAAGGTTTAATGAGGATTGGGGTTAGAAGTAGCAGACAGGCTTGGTGGACCGGGCCGGGCCGAAATCCACCAGGCCAAACCCGATCCCGAGTCATGGCGGGGTTGGATAAATTTTTTTATTAAGTCGGTTAATATTTCAAAGTTTATATCATATGGGTGTGAACAATAAAATTATTTACTCACTACCCACTACTCAATTAGCCCACCTCCCACCCCTAACTATTTATAGCCAACTTTACCTTCTCACTTCTTTCATCTCACCAATGTGGGATTAAATGTATTTGTATTTTAAACTTTAAAAACTTTTAGTCCCACATTTGTGAGATGAGAGAAGTGAAGAGGTGGAATTGGGTATAAATAGCTAGGGTGGAGGTTGGCTAATTGAGTTGTGGGTAGTGAGCAATTAATTTTGATGTCTATACCCATTTTTATAAACTTTTGAAATATTTTAAAGTATATTTATACACATATATATACATATATTTTAGAGGACATGTATACATATATTTTAGAGTATGTGTATACACATATATTTAAATGTTGAGAAAGAGAGAGAAATGTTAAGAGAGAGAAAGAGAGAGAGAGAGAGAGAGGGCGGACCAGGATGATTTTGGTTCCCTGGGTTTGGTCAGGCCGGAATTTTTTCGGGCAAGGCCAAGCCGGGTTTTCCCTCCATTTTGGCAAACCAAACCAGCCCCAAGGTTGAAGCTGGTTTGGGTCCAACCCAGACCAATTATTTGCTCACTACCCACTACTCAATTAGCCCACCTCCCACCCTAGCTATTTATAGTCAACTCCACCTCCTCACTTCTTTCATCTCCCCAATGTGGGACTAAATGTATTTGTATTTTAAACTTTAAAAATTTTTATTCCCACATTTGTGAGATGAGATAAGTGAGAAGGTGAAATTGGCTATAAATAGCTAGGGTGGGGGTTGGCAAATTCAGTTGTGGGTAGTGAGCAATTAATTTTGATGTCCATACCCATTTTTATAAACATTTGAAATATTTTAGAGTATATTTATACACATATATATACATATATTTTATAGTACATGTATACATATATTTTAAAGTATATGTATACACATATATTTAAATGTTGAAAGAGAGAGAGAGAAAGATGACGGACCAGGCTAATTTTGGTTCCCCGGGTTTGTTCGGGTCAGGATTTTTTCGGGCAGGGCCAAGCTGGGTTTTTCCTCCATTTTGGCAAACTAAACCAGCCCCAAGGTCGAAGCTGGTTCGGGTCCAACCCAGACCAGGCATGGGGCGGGCTGGGCGAGTTCCAGCTTGGACGGGCGGAGCCGAGCGGTCTTCGGGTTGGCCCGGACCTATTACCACCCCTAGAAGGGGTTTGTGTAAATTGGAAAATTAATTATTTACATAAAATAAAGATAATTCTACAAAGACACTTTAGCAGTTTCAATATCTTATGTATTTCTTTGATCGTTCTTAGAAGTTGACTAAAATTATAGTAAATTTCAAATATATATTACAAGCGGGTTTCAAATAATAAGAGGAGGGGTTGTTATATTGAACTGCACTGCATGTGTGACAATGGTTCCTAAATTCCAATTTTTCCCTAAATATACACTCCTTCGGGATTTAGATAGTAGATATATGTGGATACTGTAGACTGTTTTCATGAAAATTCATGAACCTACAAAGAATTTAAAATAGGCAAAATTTAAAAAAACAGCACAAAAGTTTGGAACTGTTTAAAAAAACAGCACAAAAGTTTCACTTTTTAAAAAAACAGCACAATCTTTAAATCTCAACCGACAGAGTTAACAAACTGTTAACTTGTTTATACGTGCACTGCACGTACGTACGTAAAAAGTCCAAAATACCCCCCATACAACTCCCGCTCAACCCACTGCTTCTTCTCCGATCAACCTCCGACCAAGTCCACACCTCCATCGACTTCCCCTGGCCGTCGCCTCCTCATCGACGTACCGCTCAGACAAACCCCCGACCCTCCTTCAATCCCGCCATTAGCGAAGCTTCCAAAAACCCCAAAACCGACTTTCCTCATTCCCTGTTTCGATCGCCGGCACCCCGCGCCACCAGCGCCGCCCTCGCCCAGGCCACCAGACCCCCCTGTCCCCTTCTCCTCTTCCGTTTCGATCGACACCCAAAACCCCCGGCGACGCCAGCACTCGAAAACCCAAATCCACAAAAACCCATCTTCCCCAACACTCCTCCGGCGTTCCCCCGCCACTTCGGCCACCCCCTTGCGCCGCCGACCCCAGACGACGCGCCCCGTCTGCGACGCCGACCACCAGCGTCGGCCAAGCTCGAAGTCCTGCTGCCGTTCTCTATTGCTTTGTTGCTGGTATATGGGGGGTATTTTGGACTTTTTACGTACGTACGTGCAGTGCACGTATAAACAAGTTAACAGTTTGTTAACTCTGTCAGTTGAGATTTAAAGATTGTGCTGTTTTTTTAAAAAGTGAAACTTTTGTGCTGTTTTTTTAAAAAGTGAAACTTTTGAGCTGTTTTTTTAAACAGATCCAAACTTTTGTGCTGTTTTTTTAAATTTTGCCTTTAAAATATTGTTTTCACTAGTTTATTTGGATGTAAATGAAGCTGCAAAAAACAAATTCTTGGTGTGTGTGTGAAGAATTTAAAATATTGTTTTCACTAGTTTGTTTGGATGTAAATGAAGCTGCTAAAAACAAATTCTTGGTGTGTAAAACAAATTCTTGGGGGGGGGACTTTTTTGTTTCCGCCAAATTCTTTGGGGAGCACTGTGGCAGTTCTTTGATTGCGTGCAGGAGAACAGTAATGCAAAAATTTGTACATTTTGTCTGTTTTCGCTTCCGCTATTTTTACTCCGAAAACACCAGGTAGGAACACCCCGTTCACAACATTTAATTCTTTTATTTCCCTCGCACTCTCTCTCCACTTCTCCAATTTCTCGGTCCCAACTATTATTTACAAAAACCTATAAAAACCAAATCTCCCCCCATGGTCGATGTCTAAAGTCCCACATATACACACCACCCAGTATGTAAGCTTGGGTTTTTGTTGGCTCAGTTTTTTCTTTTCAGCTTTTTGTTTTTCAGTTTTTTTTGTGAGATTTCTTTGCTTGGTTTTTTTTTTTTTTTTTGCTCAGATTTTTTTGCGGTTGTTTTTTTTGTTTTTTTTAAGCTTAGTTTTTTGGGGGTTTCATTTCTTTAGCTTGGTTTTGTTTTCTTTTTTCAGTTTTTAGTTTAATTAGTTTAATTCGATCAATTTAGTTTAATTAGTTTAAACCCTAATTAATTGACATTAATTTTAAATATAACAAAAAGTTTAAAAAATATTTTAAATTACAGTCACTACATTGTTCTTACAACTCAAACAAAGCTAATCTTTCATGAAAAGACACTAATTAGACGATCTTATTATAAATTTAAAAAAATCAACGTATTTATGGGGAGGATGACTACAAATATATGAGTTTTTACCCAAAATGTACATTTTAAATGCATTGGGATCTATTTTCTACTAAAAGACAAGGTTAAAACCTTCTCTTTTAGCAGGAAGTAGATCCCAATGCATTTAACCTTGTCTTTTAATAGAAAGTGAGTCTCAATGTATTTATAATGTACATTTGGAAAAGAAACTCATCTATGTCTAGCATTTTGCATTTATGGGCCCATACATTTGCGATTATGACCTCAAATAGCATTTCAATCCCGTCCACAAAAGTTAGTAGAAGTAGATAAAATAACTGAGAAGACTGCTAGTATAAACAACCTCCCTAGTTGAGCATATGATGATTGATTAATTAACAACGAAACCGGCAATCAACCATACGGTCTCAAGAATATATATAAATATTTCAGCCAAAACCATTATATCTCTAATCTCTAATATTATAATGGGAGAAGGCCTTAGTGTCGTTTGTCATTTTGTCATTCTATCAATACGTGCAACGCCCGTACATAATTAATATAAAGGAGATTTTCAGTTCAAATCCTTCCTACGTCACAGTATTTATTTTTATTTTTTTCGTAATTATTAAAATATGCATCGCACGTGTAAATTACTAGTTGAAATAGTCATAATAAGGGTCTTCACTTAGGCCCATTCTGTTCAGCAATTGGTTTACATTAGTCAAACTAAATCATCTTTGCTATCTATACTAGAATATAAAGCAAATGGGGTGGTTTCTCGCATTGCTTTCACTGCACATTAAATGACGAAAATGCTCTTAGAAAACTGGAAAATGGGCAAAAAAAAGTAGAGAGGGAGAATAGTAAGAGCACTTACATTGCAAATTGAATAATCTAGTTCTAATTTAGAGATTTGGAGCGTGCTTATGTGGACATGTTTCTGTGGATGTTTCAGTCCATCCTTCTACTGTACATAAAGGACGAAAATGCTTTGGGAGGCTGAGAAATGGCTAGCAAGGAGAAATAACAGGAACACATGCATTAGAGCATCCACTGTCGTCGGCTAAAAACTCAAAAACTGGAAATAGCTTTAGAAAAAAGCTTTGTAGTTGTTTGCTAAAAACTCAAAATTTAGAATAGGAGCGCACAGTACCCTGCTAAAGTTAGGAGAGGCTTTAGAGAACTGCTAAATATAGGAGACGGTAAATGTTCATCCGTTTGACGATAGGGACGGATGAAGATCATCCGACTCGTTCGATTTTTAATAAAAATTTGAAAGACGGTCGAAGTTGTTCCGTCTATTCGATCGATTTTATTTTTAATATATAAAATAAATTTATTAAATAGGTAAAGTTTATTTTTTTAAAAAAATTTGGGAAAGTGAGACGGATGTAGATTTACCTCACACATTTACCCTTTTACCCCCTACAAGTTTAACGTCATTTGATTTGTCCATATTCACATCTGTCTGGCACTGTTCACTTGAATTTTCTTTTTTTTTATTTTTATTTTTTATGTAAACGAAATTAAAAAAAAAATTAATATTGCAACGGAAGAAGCAGCACCGTCCTTTCTCAAAAACGGAGGAAGAAGCACCGTCTACACATTTTTTTAATAAAAAAAATTAAAAAAACATTAGACAGATGAACGAGATACGTTCAATAGAATAATTTTTCAAAAATTAGAAATAACAATAGCAACGAACTTTCCTAAAAGCTAAAATCTCGTTGCTAAAATTAGAATAGGTTTAGCAAACGAACAGTGAATGCTCTTATACATGAAATAACCTCGTCGTATTTTAAAGAGTTGGAACGTGCTTATGTGGATATTGTTTCTATGGACGGCTGTGCCCAGCTTCCATTGTACATAAAATAAAATGACAAAAAATACTCTTGGGAAGATGAAAAATGGGGCATAAAAGCTCAAAAAATGAGGACAAATAGTAGAGGTACATGCATTATACACGGGGAACTTAATTGTAATTTAGAGAGTTGCAACGTGTTTTTTGAACAATGTTTCTATGGCCTTTTTTCCATTTTAATTTGTTTTTTCATAACAATTATTCTGCATTGAGTAAACAGACATTATGGCTAAAATACTAACCAGGACGTAGATTAAAGATGCAGGGACGATGATACGATACCGGCCGAGATATGAGTAAGCAACGAAAGTGCCGAGGAACGGCATCATCTGAGACACTTCATACCACGTGTTCACTCTGACAGTTTGTGGCCGCTGTGGATTGGCCTAATTATTCTGTCAAATACATGATCAGGTTCAACGATATGCCATAATATGCAGACCTCTCCGCCAACTCTATACCTAGTTAATGGAAAATTCAATACAAGCACGATTTTTGTTGGAAATCGAAATGAAATGGACAGTAGTAGAAGATGGAGTTTTACCTATAATGAAGAAGGCCGAGCTCCAACCACCAGTCGTTGACCGGGTGACTGGACGGCCACTGTAGTCGATGGCAGTGATTAAGAGAAGGGATGCACGGATCAAAGGATCGGAATCCATTTTTGAGTTCAACTCGCTTTCTTGAGTTCTCTTCTTCTTCATCAGTAAAATAGGCAAATAACAGCATATTTTTGTAAGAGCAGGAGTATCTACATTGAAAGGGAGGTCACAATATCCATCAATTAATGAAAGATATCTGCTCTGTTAATGAAACATCCCACTGACCAAAATTTTAATGAAAAATCTGATCAGTCTTTTACACATCACAGATAATCTGATATCCAGTGATAGAGTGGTTTGTATTTAAAAGCCACACTTATGAGTACAATATATATATAGAGACAGAGAAAAGTGAGTCTCATATAGAGTATGAGAAAAAATTTCTCATACAAAGTGATTCAAATACACGTAGGCACGAGAGTTCTGGAAGTTGGAAAAGAAGATGAGAAGACGAAGACAGTAAGAGAAGGCAACAACAGCTAAAAAAAAGTAGCTGGAGGTGTTACGATAGACTGTCCTGGGGAGCGGATGACCAACCACCCTACCGCAACTAGGATGCTGGCATTCTTCGAGAGTACATGGTTCAACAGAGAGCAGGACAGTCAACCGTACAGTCGATCGGTCATGCTTCCGGTGTGGGCTTGACACGTTGCAGTTAACAGACCCAAAGTGCGGTTTGTAGATTTTTGATTTTGATGACTACAACACTATTGATGCTGAAATCGGTGTGGGGGCAAACAGATAGATTTGTGGATTTGAGGAAAGTTGAATAGTCAAACCTGAACAACTTCACCGGAGTTTGACCGAGATTCTCCCACCGTTGACCTGCAAAATGTGCGAAACACTGGGGTTGATTCTGGCGACGCACCCTCCGACGCTCTTGTCAGTTCTCAGAAAGATTATGAAAGAGTTTTGATTGGTGAAAGATTGATTACCTGGTAACAATGGGGGATGGGGGGGATATTTATAGCTGCCTTCGGAACCAGTTTCGGGATAAGATCAAATCCATACTTCCAGTGAATGGATAGAAGTGATTAGGACCGTTGATGAAGGACAATCATAAACCCTAATTCTTTCCTATCCAGCTGGACAGGGTTTCTTGCGGGGTGGAACCCGCACCCAGTAAGACGGATCCGTTTATGGGTTATTGAGCTTTTGAAAAAGGCCTATTCCCCATTTCAGACCTGTTCGAAGGTGAAATTACCATTTTACCCCCGAGCTTTAAGATTCGTGCCTGATTTGAACGGTTCCGATTTAACCCCTATTTTTAGCCATATCACGAGCCCCCCACTCCCGAAAACTGAGTTTGATCAGCCTTTGAGGAGTAGTTTTACTATTTTAATGGCTTGCAGAGTTGTATTGGAGTCCAAATGAGGGGTTTCGAATCTTCATACGAGGTATTATGGTGATTTTCGGAGTTGGTTGCGTGCTCAGGATTGTTCTTGAGCTCTTCTGGATTTTAGGTGAATTTCCTTAAAATTTTATTTATTTTTCGGATCATTTATTTAATTTTGCGAAGTGGTGATTTATTGTTCGAGGGCATTAATTAATTATTCTAAGCAATAATTATTTTTCCAAGGGCTCAAAAATATTTTCCCGAATTTATAATTATTTTTTAGAATTTTTAATTAATTTTTCTGAATTTTTAATCATTTTTTCACATTTTTTTAAATAAATAATTTAAATTTAATAAATAAAAAATAAATTTTTATTACCATTTGCAAGGGTCGGTGCCCCGGTAGCTCGGTCATAGTGCCTCGGTAGCTCGGTAGCTCGGCGCTTCGTGAGCTGCCGAGGTACGTGGCTAAATCTGGAGCGTTCATCACGGCACGAATCACGATGTGCAGGGTTCAGATCACGAGAAAACGGTTTTTTGTCGTTTTGTGGACGTGATTGAATCTGAGCTGCTCATCATCTTTTGGCACGAATCTTGAAAAAATCTGACGGTTCGAGTAGCTCGGCAGTATTTTTCTTCCAATGTGGAGGTCGGTGCCCCGGTAGCTCGGCAGAGTGCCTCGGCAGCTCGGTAGCTCGGCGCTTTGTGAGCGGCCGAGCTACGTGGCCAAATCTGGGGCATCCATCACGGTGCGAATCACGATGTAGGAGGCTCAGATCACGAGAAAACGTGATTTTGTCGTTTTGTGGGTGTGTTTAAATCTGAGCCGCTCATCAATTTTCGGCACGAATCTTGGGACAATCTGACGGCCCAAGGAGTTCGGCGTCATTTTTCTCCAAATGTGGAGGTCGGTGCCCCGGTAGCTCGGCAGAGTGCCTCGGTGGCTCGGCGCTTCGTGAACTGCCGAGTCATGTGGCTAGATCTGGAGCGACCATCAGGGCGTGAATCACGATGTAGGAGGCTCAGATCATGAAAAAACGTGATTTTGTCGTTTTGTGAGCGTGTCTAAATCTGAGCCGCTTATCAACTTTCGGCACGAATCTTGGGACAATCTGACGACCCAAGGAGTTCGGCGTCATTTTTCTCCAAATATGGAGGTCGGTGCCCCGGTAGCTCGGTGGAGTGCCTTGGTGGCTCGGCGCTTCGTGAGTTGCCAAGCTACGTGGCTAGGTTTGGGTCGTTCCGCCCTTCTACATTCTATCGTTTAGCCTTTTTTAACAGGCTTGAGTGGGGCCCAATGTGTTAGAAGCCCAAGAGTTGCTTCTTTTCACTATAAGTCTTCACCCCTACCATTTCTCTCATTCTTTCACTTTTCACTCTTGCTCTCGAGTTACTCTGCTAGCGGAGATTTTCGCCCAAGGGTGGTTTTGCTAGTTGTCGCAGCGTGGCAAGGCGATTTCCGGCGAGGTTGTTCCGACCGAGTGCGTCACATCAAGGTTAGTATATATATTTTCAATACTTTCGAGATGTCACGAGCGTCCTCGGGTAGCGAGGCTTCTTCCTCGGGGGGTCAGAGCGAAGAGCGGTTGGTTCACAAGGAAGGGGGAGAAGTGCTGAGCAGACAGAGGGGGAAAGAGGTAGTAGGAGCGTCCGTGGCCGAGCCAGTCTCTTCGCTCACCAAGGAGAAGGGGAAGGAGGTGGCTCGGTCAGTGGTTGTCGAAACGGTGGTGGAGACCGTAAGACAAGGAGGAGAAATGGGTCGGCTGCCGACGGTGATATCCGGCCATAGGGGGATCAGGCAGTATACCGACGAGCTGCTGACCAAGGCCGTCTACAGACCCTCGGAAGTGTTTGAAGAGAATGAACCGAGGGAGGTTACCGAGGTCGATGATATCCCCTCAGTTCTGACCGAGAGGGATCTGCTTCGGATTCGGAAGAGCTTCGTCATCCCTCCGGAGTATACGTTAATCCTCCCCGGTCCCGAGGTGCGAGCGTACACGGCTTTCACGACCAACACTTTCGTCTTCGCCTATGACGTGCTGAATGCCGGACTACGCCTTCCCCTCCACCCCATCATGACCGAGGTGCTTCGGTGGTATGGACTGAGCCCGATCCAGTTCATGCCAAACATGTGGCAACATGTGCTCGGGTTTCTGCTCCAGTGCCGAACAGCGAAGGTTTAGCCTTAGCTCGTCGTCCTCAGGAGCTTGTACCGGATCAATCGAATGAGAAAGACCGAACACCGGTACTACCTGTCGCCTCGGAAAGGCATCAAGTTGATAGAGAACCCCTGACTCTATCAAGTCGTGGATGGGTAAGTTCTTCTTGATCCGAGGCCCTTCGGCGTGGGACTTCCCGACCCGGTGGAAGGAGGACGTGCCGAAGTATGCGAAGGCCGAGCCGGTGTTGACTCCGGCCGAAGTAGAGGATGCGGCGAAGCTGGTCGGACTCCCGATGTTGAGCTGGAGGGACATGACCGAGGAGGTGCTCCATGGGTTGGGCCTTAGTCCGATCGACCCGAGTACACTCCAGACATCTCTATTTCCTTGTTTACTTTCTGTTATGCATTATATTTTCTTAAATTTGTTTTCTTTATTCGACAGAGGCTCCGAGCATGGACTTCAGAGCAATCATGGCCAAACGAAACAAGGCCTCCGAAGCTAGGAAGAGGAAGAGGACGAGTGCGGGGCCTTCGTCTGGCCGACCCACCAAGATGTCTTTTGCCGTGGTCGAGACCGTCGACCTGGCTTCTCCTCAGCCGACGCCATCTGACCCTTCGGGCAAAGGCTTCTCCATCTCGACGGCTTTGGCGCTCGAGGCCCTGCCCCTTACCGAGCAGTCCGAGGCCATTTTGACCGAAGGCCACAAGAAACTGTTCGTCCTTGACTGGCGGGTGATGAACCACGATGGTTTCTTAGGGGACTCGGCGATGAGTATGCAGGCTCTTCGTCATCTTCCGACCCCAAAGGACTGAGCTGCAATAAAGGCGGGGACGACAGGTGACGACGCTCTAGAGATAGCTCGGTCGACCATGTTGGTAAGTTTTCTTAGTTGATTTCGATAACCTTTGAAAATTTTCTAAGTTTTTTGCTCGGTTTTTATTGCGCTTTAATTGTTTCTTCTTGTAGATCACATGCCACTTCAGCCACCTTCTCGAGCAGTATGCCGAGCAGGATAGGGAGTTGAAGGCCGCGTGCGACAAAGACTGAGTGGAGAGGGCGAGGATTGCGAAGCAGTACGAGGCGGAGCAACCCAGCTCGGACGCTTTGGCAGCGCAGGTCGCCGATTTAGAGGCAGCCTTGGCTCAGGCAAAGGAGAAGGTCGCCTTGGAGGTAGCCAGGGCAGTCGAGGAGAGGGCCGAGGCGAAGAGGGCCCTAGAGGCAGTGATGCGGCAGAAGGACGAGGCCGTAGAGGCGGCGAGGGTAGAGATAGAGGCCGAGGCTAAGAAGCATATGATGGCCAACATGGAGCAGTCCTATGCCACCGTGCTCAAGCACTTTGAGGCTCGAGTCCCCGGCTTCGACAGGTCGGGATACGGGTTGTGGGGTCCGATCGGCGAGGAAGACCCCGAAGCCGAGCAAGAGGCCGAAGGAGAGGAGGGGGAGAGCAATTAGGTGACGATGCTCCAGCCGATCCCGAGACCGTGGTGGTGGAGGGAGGGGGTGACAAGGCTGTGGCTGACCCCCGAGCCGGAGTGACAGAGGAAGGGGAGCCATCCATTGAGGTGCCTGTCGCCGAGCTACCACCCAAGGTGGCCCATTGATCTTAGTTGTTTTGTATTTTTTCTTATCTCTTTCCATGTATTGCCTTGCAGCAGACTGGCCACCAGTTTTTTGTTATGAATGAAATTTCCTCATTTTGACTAAGTGTTGAAGGCTATTTTGTTTTGAAAATCTCGTTTTGAAATTTTGCTAGGTGCTGAAAACAATTTTGCTTTGAAATTCAGCTGAGTGCTGAGCATAATTCACTTTAAAATCTAGCTAAGTGTCGAGAACGACTTGCTTTGAAATCTAGCTAAGTGTTGAGAACAACTTGCTTTGAAATCTAGCTAAGTGTTGAGAACAACTCTGCTTTGGAATTTAACTATGTGTTGCTCGAGCTCAGTGTTGTTGTGTTTTCTTTAGATCGCCGAGTTGTGTCTAGCGGAGGCATCACCGAACATGGTAGCGGCTGAGGTCTCTCGTCCCCGAGCTGACTTAGGAGCGACGAAGTTGGCCCTTTCTCACAGTCGAGAGTGTTTTCTTAAGAGCGAGTTGGATCTAGATCATCTCAAGCTAATGCTGGCGAAGCGTCTCACCGAGTTGAAGCAATTAAAGAAACGAGCTCGAGAAGCCCCTCTCGAAGGGGAGATGGAGTCGCTTCGGCAGGCGCTATTTGATGTCTCGGCGGAGAGAGATGATCTGTTGGCTGAGATTCACGACTTGACGATAGCAGAAGACGAGCTTTTGGCGGGGAGAGAAGAGCTAACAGTGGCGATGGGCAAGTTGACAGTGGAGCGAGACGAGTCATTAGCAACAATGAGCAAGGTGACGGTGGAGGTTGACGAGCTAAAGGGGGTTACGGTTGATAAGAGCATCGACGTTACTCATTTCTGTCGAATTATTACCGATAGTTCTGGTGCTGCGGGCTCCGCTCGGCTTCCTCGCTTAAAGATAGCTGTGAAGGACGACTCTCTGAAAGAACGAATCGTCGAACTCGAGGCGGAGGTCACTCGCCTCAAACCCCAACCTGAACAGGTCAATGTCAGAAGCATGTCATGTACTCGTGAAGAAAGCGAGAGAGGAATTTCCTTTTACGAGCTTGCGACTCGCTCGCCCGTTGTCCAGTGAAGCCCTGGCGAAGCACAAAGTGGGGTGGCTTCTTCGTCGAGCGGCGCGTCCGTTAGGGCCACCGTTAGAGGAGTGCTGAAGACGCGTCTCAGTTTGCCGGGCTAGGGACGAGCTCCGAGGTTAGGCGTAGGCATCCCCGAGTGTCTTTAAACCGAAATATCTCTGCCCCGAGGAGGCGTTGACAGAGTTGTTTGCGTTTTTGTTCTTTTTGTTCCCTAAATTTTGTCCAATTCTTGTATCTTGTAATAAGTACGAGAAGTCTGTCTTGTAAATGGATTTGTCCCCCGATCTTTAATGCAATGATATTTGTTTTGCGAACTTGCACGTATTATTGGCACTTGTTATTTGTTTGGCCGACACTTGGAGTGGGGTCGAACCATGTGTCGGGCCCCAGGCTCGTGGTTTTGAGGGTGTTAACGGTTGTGGGAGCAGTTCCGAATGGCGAACCACTCCTAACTCGCTTAAGAGTGAGCTTGTGAAGTAGAATTAAGCCAAGTTTTGGACTCCGAAGTCGTCGTTTGAGTAAGTTTCAAAAGTTGTGGGAGTAGTTGCGAATGGCGAACCACTTCTAACTCGCTTAAGAGCGAGCTTGCGAAGCGGAATCGAGCCAAGTTTTAGACTCCGAACTCGTCGTTTGAGTAAGTTTCAACGGTTGTAGGAGCAGTTCCGAATGGCGAACCACTTCTAACTCGCTTAAGAGCGAGCTTGCGAAGCGGAATCGAGCCAAGTTTTGGACTCCGAACTCATCGTTTGAGTAAGTTTCAACAGTTGTGGGAGCAGTTCCGAATGACGAACCACTTCTAACTCGCTTAAGAGCCAACTTGCGAAGCGGAATCGACCCAAGTTTTGGACTTCGAACCCGTCGTTTGAGTAAGTTTCAACTACTTCTAACTTGCTTAAAAGCGAGCATGCAAAGCGGAATCGAGCCAAGTTTTGGACTCCGAACTCGTAGTTTTAGACGAGTTCAACGGTTGTGGGAGCAGTTCCGAATGGCGAACTACTTCTAGCTCGCTTAAGAGCGAGCTTGCGAAGCGGAATCGAGCCAAGTTTTGGACTCTGAACCCGTCGTTTTTTGATAACACAATTAGGGTATTAGACAGAGAGATAAAACGATCACAAGAGAGTTATCATCCAAAAGAAGCTCCTTATTAATAATTGCTTAATCGGCCGCTTCTAAGTTGCAGGCCGTTATTACAATGGGAGAAATAAAGAAATAAATAAAAAGAAGATAGGAATGGCCTGACATTTGATGGTACTCGGAGAGGCATTCAAACACCCTCTTGGTACTTCAGTAAATGGTTGGCGTTCCATGTTCTTGGTATTTTCCTGCCTTCGAGGTCTTCAAGACGATATGCTCTTGGCCGAACTACCTTGGAGACCTTGTATGGTCCTTCCCAATTCGGGGCTAGCTTGCTCTTTTGGCTGGGGAACGAGATGGCTAGCTTTCTGAGGACTAAGTCCCCCTCTTTGAGATCTGTGGATCGGACCCTTTTGTTGTAGGCCTGCTCGATTCTTCTCTGATAATTTTCTTGGCGAATTGAAGCTCTTTCGCGGAGCTCATCGACGAGGTCCAAATTGGCTCGGAGCTCCCTGGCGTTCTGCTCTTCATTATATGCAACTAGGTGAGGAGATGGCAAACCAACTTCTAAGGGGATCATGGCCTCGGAACCATAGGTGAGATTGAAGGGTGATTCTCCTGTGGGGGTCCTTTTTGTAGTGCGGTAGTTCCACAAGATGTTAGAAAGTTGTTCCGCCCATAATCCTTTGGTTGACTTGTCTAGTCTCTTCTTGATACCCGAGAGGATTTTCCTGTTGGCATTTTCTACTTGACCATTGGATTGAGGGTGAGAGACGGAGGAGAACCGCTGCTGAATGCCGAGGTCTTCACATAAGGAGCGGAATGCTGTCCCTGTAAACTGTGTTCCGTTATCTATTACTAGGACTCGAGGTATGCCGAACCTGCAGATCACATTTTTCCAAAAGAACTGCTGCACCCTGTTCTCGGTGATAGTTGCCAATGGTTCGGCCTTGATCCACTTGGAGAAATAGTCGATTGCCACGACTAGGAACTTGAGCTAGCCTGGAGCTGGGAGGAACGGGCCTAGCAAGTCTATCCCCCACATTGCGAAGGGAATTGGACTCGAGAGAGATGTGAGTTGTACTTGCGGTAGGCGGCGGATATTGAAGAATTGTTGACAGGGGCTGCATTGCCGGACATATTGCTCGGCATCCCGAAGTAGAGTAGGCCAGAAGTACCCGTAGTTCAAGACTTTCCTAGCGAGGGACCTTGATCCCGAATAGGCTCCGCCTATACATTCGTGGAGTTCCTTCAAGGCATACAAGGCTTCTTCTGGAGAGAGACATCTCAAGCTGGGTCTGCCATCTACTTGGGTATAGGAGCGTTTGTACAAGACTCCCTCAATGAGGGTGTACCGCTCTGCTCTCGTTCGGATTCGGCAAGCTTCTTTAGGATCTTGGGGAAGGGTCCCGTCTCTGAGGAACTCAATCAAAGGTCTCATCCATTTATCCCTGAGTTGGACAGGTAGCGACTCCATTGAGTCGGGGGCTTCTTCTTCGATGCTGGGCCTTAGTAGAACTTCGATCAGGATGGTCTGCTCGAGACCTTTGAGAGAGGAAGAGGCTAGTTTTGAGAGGGCATCTGCTTAGGCGTTCTCCTCTCTAGGGATCCGCTGGAGTTGTGCCTCTTCGAACGAAGCCATAAGACTTTGGACCTTGGCTAGGTACTTGGCCATTCGGTCGTCTCGCGCCTCGTATTCTCCTAAGACCTGATTCACCACAAGCTGCGAGTCACTGAATATTCGGACACGTTGCGCTCCTGCCTTGCGAGCCATGTCCAAGCCTGCTATTAGGGCTTCGTACTCAGCTTCGTTGTTAGAAGCTTTGAAATTAATGCGGAGGGAGTATTGGAGAATGAAGTCATCTGGGCCTACCAGAATAACTCTGGCTCCACTCCTTTCGGCGCAAGAAGATCCATCTACATACACTGTCTAGATGGGAGGCCCATTTGTTGCTTGACTTACTTCCAGGATCGTGCTTTCCATTATAAATTTGGCTAGGGCTTGGGCCTTGATAGCAGTCCGAAGCTGATAAGATATGTCGTGTTGACTTAGCTCGATTGAGGACTTCATTAGACGTCCGGAGGTCTCAGGCTTATGCAGGACCTGCTTGAGCGGCTGGTCATTAAGGACGACTACCGAATGGGATTGAAAGTAGGGTGGGGATTCCTGGCTGCCATAACCAAGGCGTA
Organism: Hemerocallis citrina; assembly: GCA_017893485.1. NCBI lineage: Eukaryota > Viridiplantae > Streptophyta > Magnoliopsida > Asparagales > Asphodelaceae > Hemerocallis > Hemerocallis citrina. Next base: position 56,684,507 of record CM030368.1, read on the forward strand.
GGCTATCTTTTCCAATCTCGGATAACGGAGCTCGGCGTCTCTAAGGACCTTGCTCACATAATAGATAGGATTCTGGGCCTTGTCTTCTTCCCTCACTAGGACAACGCTTAGGGTTTGCTCGGAGGCAGCGAGGTAGAGGTAAAGGGTTTCCCCGGGTGTCAGCTTGCTGAGGAGTGGGGGGTTGACCAAGTAGGCTTTGAGTTGGTCGAACGATTCTTGCTGCTGCTGGCCCCACTCGAAGCCCTTAGCCCTCCTGAGGGCTTTAAAGAAAGGGAGACACTTCTTTCCGAACTTGGAGAGGAAGCGCCCTATAGCCACGAGGCGTCCTATAAGCTTTTGCACTTCTTTCACATTTGTAGGAGCCATATTGAGTATGGCTTTTTTCTTCTCAGGGTTGGCTTCGCTCTGACTGACCATGAAGCCCAGGAATTTACCAGATGAGACCCCAAATGCACACTTATTCGGGTTTAGTCTCATGTTATGCTTCCTTAGTACGTCGAAGGCTTCTTGGAGGTCAGCGACATGGTCGGACCCCTGGATGCTCTTCATTAGCATATCATCGACGTAAACCTCCATGTTCCGCCCGATCTAATTTTTGAAGACCTTATTGACGAGGCATTGGTAGGTGGCACCGGCATTTTTGAACCTGAAGGGCATTACTCTATAGCAGTAGAGACCTTGATCTGTGACGAAGGACGTCTTCGGGATATCTGGGGGGAACATTCGGATTTGGTTGTATCCGGAGAAGGCATCCATAAAGCACAAAAGCTCATGGCCCGAAGTGGCATCGATCAAGGTGTCGATGCTGGGGAGTAGGAAAGGATCCTTGGGGCATGCCTTGTTCAAATCTGTGAAGTCGATGCAAATCCTCCAACTTCCATTGGCCTTCTTGACCATAACAACGTTAGAGAGCCACTCAGGATAGTTGACCTCTTGTATGAACCGGGCCTTGAAGAGCTTCTCTACTTCTTCCTTTATGGCCTGCTGGCGCTCAGGGGCGAATTTACGCCTCTTCTGCTGGACCGGTTTGGACCCCGGAGCAACACTTAGGTGGTGGACGAGGAGCTCTTCGAAAATTCCCGACATGTCGGCAGCCGACCATGCGAAGAGGTCCTGATTCTTCTTTATGCACTGGACTATATCGGAACAGAGGGCAGAGGGAAGGGTTTTGCTAATGAAGAATTTGTGGGTCGAATCTTGCTCCGAGAAGAGCACTTCCTCCAGCTCGTCTACCGGTTCTGAAATAGGCTGGATGTTCCCCTGGGTAATTTCAAGGGTATCGAGGGAAAGGACGGGACCTCCGGTCGAGGTCATGTAGCATTTGCGGGCCATCTCCTGACTTCCCCATACTCCCCCTACGCCTGCCTTGGTGGGGAACTTCATTTTCAAATGATAAGCTGACGGGATGGCTTCTAAAGCGGCTAGGCCAGGTCGACCTAGGATCACATTGTAAGCGGCTGGGACGTCGACAACCATGAAGTCCATTGGCTACGTTCGGGTAGTAGGAGTTTTGCCAGCGGTTACGTCGAAGGTTATAACACCTTCGATCGTCACTGGCACTCCCGTGAACCCATAGAGAGTATAGCCGGCGGGCTTGATCCTATCCCGTGATAATTTGAGCCATCAGAAGGCCGCTAGGAAGAGGATGTTGACAGAACTGCCATTATCCACTAGAATCCTTTCTACTTTGAAGGTAGCCATGTGGAGGTTAATTACTAGTGCATCACAGTGGGGGATTCAGACACCCTTTAGATCGTCATCCGAGAAATTAACCGGGACTCCAAGACCTTTGGGAGGGGGTAGGCTGTGTACTGAATTGATTTCCCAGATGAAAGCCTTTCGAAATGAGTTAAAGGTTCCTCCCATTGGACCTCCGTGGATGGGGTGCAAGATGCGCTCTTCTTCGAATTCGGGAGTCTCGTCACGCCTCTCGGGCCGCTTGTCAGCCCCCCTGAGGGGGTGGAGGGAGATCGACCCGGTCCTTCCCTACAAATTGGGAGAGCTGCCCTTTCTGAATAAGGGCTTCGATCTCATTCTTCAGGGCCCGATAGTCATTGGTATCGTGGCCGTAGTCTCGATGGTAGTGGCACCATTTCTCCTTATCCATCTTCTTCCCGAGAGTATTCATTTTCGGGGCAGGAGGCAAGATCCCTTCTTTCTCTACCTCTATGAGAATAGTTGAAACATTAGCGTTGAGAGGGGTAAACTTTTCAAATCTGGGAGGTGGACGACGCTGACCCCCGTTGTCCTTCTAGAGCTTTTTAGCTCTCTCGTCTTCAGTGGCCTTCCTCTTATTTCCAGAAGAGGATCCCTCGAATGTGGGGTGATGTTCAGCTTCCTCCGCCCGGATATACTTCTCGTTTCTGAGAAAAATTTCGAGAAGTCTTGCGGGGGCTTTTTGGCTAGGGAGGACCGGAGGTTCGAGTTGAGGACATTGGACTGGAAGGCGGCTGCAGCGACCGATTGGTCGAGGGAGGTGATGGACCTGGCTTCCGCTGGAAACCGCTTGACATAATCTCTCAGTTTCCCGCCCTTCTTCTGATTGAGGAAGAGTAGTGAAATACTCGTCTTTTCGGAGCAGCAGCTGCTCATGAAGTGGGTTATGAAGAGGGTCTCGAACTGTTCAAAAGAGAAGATGGAGGATGGAGCGAGACGAGAGTATTATTCCCGAGTTGGGCCTTTGAGAGTGGCTGGGAAAGTCTTGCATAGGAGGGCATCGGAGGCTTGATGGATCATCATCAGAGTTTTGAAACTCTCGATGTGATCCATGGGGTCTGACTCCCCCGTATGTCTCGAACTGCGGGGGCTTGAAGTTTGCTGGAATGGGTGCCTCCATGATGGTTCGAGAAAACGAAGGTCTGCTAGGTCGGAGGTCCTTTCTCTCAGTTCTTCGTCTCTATCGAGTTGACCGAGGCGCCTCTCCATCTCGTAGAGACGGCGGTAGACAGCATCATCCTTCGGACGGTATCCTGGTAAGCCTCTGGACTCGTCTTCGTACGAAGGGGAGCGTGGGCTACGGCGTCGGTAGCTCGGAGACTGGTAAGGGCTAGGAATGTGATGGCGGTGGCTCGGAGCTTGAGGAGGACTTAGGGACCGATGGCAAGGGCTTTGAACTGGCTGAGGAGTGGGAACCCTCTGAACATTATTGATGCTATTTGGCGGGATATTGAGGGCCTACAAGATTGTTGCCTGGAACTCTTGGAATTCTGCTCGGGTGATAGGTCCGTTCTGGTCCCTCTGGGACTGTCGACCCACGGGAGAACGACGCCATCTTCGACGATACTCCGGGGACTCCCTCCGTCTCCTATGAAGAGGGGACCTCCTGTGGTCGCGGCGGCGAGGAGATCGCGCATTTGGACGTTCTGAGCGGGGGGCTCTCTCTCGGGCCCGCCTTTCATCCAAACGGTGGCGAAGATCTTCCTCTTTCTGCCGGTTGATGATGATGTTGCGGAGGTCTTCTGAAGGCCGAGGGTTATGGGATGCCATGGAGTCGGTGGAAAGATTATGTACGGAGATATGGTCGCGGTGAAGAGGTTGCTTCTGAGGGTGAGGACTGGAGGTCCCTATACCAGCATTCTGAGGCCCGAGTGGAGCCTACTGGTGTTGAAGATTTTGGAGAGGAGGCTGCCCCTGCTGCAGCGGCAGATCGAGTTGAGGAGGGAGCTGTCCCTGAGGCTGGATGGGTTGGAGGGGAGCCTCCGGTTGCAGTTGAGGAGGAGCGGGTCCACGGTTGGACCCTCTAGATCTCAATTTCCTTGGTGGCATGGCTGGAGGCGGTATTGACCGGTGGAAGAGGTTGGGCTGCTATTTGTGTGTTCCCAGAGATGGCGCCAATCTGTTGCCGCTGAAATCAGTGTGGGGGCAAACAGATAGATTTGTGGATTCGAGTGAAGTTGAATAGTCAAACCTGAACATCTTCATCGGAGTTTGACCGAGATTCTCCTGCTGTTGACCTGCAAAAAGTGCGAAACACCGGGGTTGATTCCGGCGACGCACCCTCCGACGCTCTTGTCAGTAATCAGAAAGATTATGAAAGAGGTTTGATTGGTGAAAGATTGATTACCTGGTAACAATGGGGGATGGGGGGTATTTATAGCCGCCTTAGGAACCAGTTTCGGGATAAGATCAAATCCCTACTTCCCAGTGAATGGATAGAAGTGATTAGGACCGTTGATCAAGGACAATCATAAACCCTAATTCTTTCCTATCCAGCTGGACTGGGTTATTTGCGGGGTGGAACCCGCACCCAGTAAGACGGATCCGTTTATGGGTTATTGGGCTTTTGGAAAAAGGCCCAGTCCCCATTTCAGACCCGTTCAAAGGTGAAATTACCATTTTACCCCCGAGCTTTAAGATTCGTGCCTAATTTGGACGGTTCTGATTTAACCCTATTTTTAGCCATACCAAACACGATACACATATATTCTATTCAACATGTCTCTTGCAGTATGTACCCAAAGCTTTCAAGGTTCAAGATCAAGCTACAAGACAAGTGTCATTCAAAGCTTCAAACATTTTCAAAGTGATCAGCTCAATAACAAAAGAGTGTCTATGTAAATTAATGTACAAAATTGTAATCTTTGATATGTTTGCTTAGAAATCATGTAATAGCCTTGATGCACGCACACACACATCCCCTAGGACTAAAATAAAGTTTATTAAAAATCAAAAATATCAAATTCAAGCTTGCATGAGTTCAGTTGTCAAGTACCAGTCGACTTACGCTGCTAAGTAGTTGACTTTTCCAGTACGAAACAATCTGAACTTACTCAAGCTCTGACCAGTCGACTCCTTTGGCAACCCAGTCGACTGTTCGAGCAGCTTTGACATTTTTCTGAGTATTTAAATTTGATTTTCGAATTCAAATATTTTCTGCCATTTGATAGCAGTTGGTTAACTGTTTTCCAACGACTCTGGAGTGTCTACTCTATAAATAGAGTCAAGATTTCACTTGGAAAAGGTTACCTATTGCATAAAACAAGTCTTTGCTTTTGTTCAAGTGTTTTTGAAAAAGAACTCAAAGTTTTCAAAGAACTCTCACTCTCTTAGACTTGGTTCTCTAATCTCAGTCTTGTATAACAATGACTGAGTTCAAGTCCGTGATTAGAAGTTGACCTATAGCCTCAATACAAAATGCACATTCAAAAATCAAGGCTCTAGGTGTTGTAATTTTCGATTTCTTTGTTGTTCACTCTCGGGTTGTGAGAGTGGTCCTCTCGGTTGGAGAAGGGATCTTGGTGTAGAATCAATGTTCACTCTAGGTTATAGAGTGTGGTTTTGCTCTCTCTAGTGGTGAGAGAGGTCTACGGGTTTGGCATAGTTGTTGCCAAAGGTCGTAGGGTATTCTTGTAAATCTTTTCAAGAATAGTGAAAAAACTCAAGTGGGTTGCTTGGGGACTGGACGTAGGTCGGAAGGACCGAACCAGGATTTATCGCTGTGTTAGCATTGCTGATTCTCTGTGGTTTGATTTTTCTAACTTGTAAATTTTATTTTTGCTGCATTTTATTTTTTTCTGTGTCTGATCAGTCAACTAGTAGTCCTATTAAGTGGACTTACAGACTCGTTGTTCTTCAAGTTGATCAAGTCTCCTTTTTATCTGTCGATTCAGTCGACTGGTTTTTTGTCCCAGTCGACTTAACAGATGTTTCAAGTAGAATAATTTTTAATAACACTATTCACCCCCCCTCTGGTGTTATCTGCCTTGCATACAGGATCCAACACGGTTGACCAACTTCTTCGACGTTGTGTGTTATTTGGGCTAATAAGTTTAAGGCCAAATAAGCTATAATTATGTTTATCTTTTAGGGTTTACTTGGGGGCTATATTATAGCAGAAAAATGTGAACTCTAGGTGTCACGCTCCGTTTCACAAAATACGAAAATACAGACACGCAACTAAGTCCCAGTGAATGATATAAGTACTCAAACTCACATCATACATAAGCTGTATAATACCAATAAGCTCAACAACACAGATAACAATAAAAATCGCATGAACAAGAATAAAATAAATAACCTAATTTCTGATACACAAGAACTTACAAAAAGCCCGAGAATATACAATACAGTAAATAGTTCGCTACAATAAAGTAGCGACAAGAAAGTAGAGCAATAGCAGTAGTTATTCCATCACGGCCGTCTAAAAAGTCCGATCATCGAGTTCCTTCGGTATCTTATCGTCTGTACCTGTATAAATAATAACTAAAAAGAAGAGGGGTGTCTGTTGGTGTAACGCCCCTTGCCCCAAACTCAGACAATTTATACAATTTACCAGACAAATTATTTATTATTTATTACAACTGCCCACCACAGGTTGCCTCTCAAAAGGTGGTTAACCGGATTGGTGACTCTTGATCATAGGCATTATTATTTATTATTTTAATTATCTTGTGCAATTCCCGATATGGGAAAATTCTTCCCCATCTTTCTCGTTCTCTCTCTCTTGAGAATGCACAACAGAAAAGGCGGGCCCCCACATGCTCTGTCAGTGACATGAAACGTCAAAGCAACAACAGCTTCAAGGTGCTCTCTTTCCTATGGAGCCCTTATGTGACCTTTCCACGTCATCACATGGAAACAGCCAGCAGCTGCATACTATCGGGTGGGCCCCCAACAATCCAATCATTAAATCCCATATAAACTCCCCTACAGGAAATTCTATAGGCCAACTGCTATTAACAATATATATATATATATATATATATATATATATATATATATATATAATATTCTTAATACGGGATGTTACAGACACCCCCCTTAAGAATTCAGTGTCCTCGCTGAAGCCGGGACTTGCAACGTAGCACAGGATCCTCCATTCTAGTCGATGTGAAGTGGCGTACACTTGATTCAATCAAATCTTAGTGTACTGCCACTAGCTACACCGCCAGCATACTGACCACGATTCCCTCTCAGGCATGCAAGACACACCCCACTTTTACCCACATCGATGTCGAAAATCGGCTCTGATACCATTTGTAATGCCCCTGCCCCAAACTCAGACAATTCATACAACTTATTAGACAAATTATTTATTATTTAGAACAACTACCCACCACAGGCTGCCTCTCAAAAGGTGGTTAACCAGATAGGTGAATCGTGATCATAGGTATTATTATTTATTATTTTAATTATCTTGTGCAATTCCCGATATGGGACAATTCTTCCCCATCTTTCTCTGTTCTCTCTCTTGAGAACGCACATCAGCAAAGGCGGGCCCCCACATGCCACGTCAGCAATGTGAAACATCAAAGCAGCAGCAGCTTCAAGCTGCTCTCTTTCCTGTGGGTCCCCCATGTGACCTTTCCACGTCATCACGTGGAAACAGCTAGCAGCATCTGCAGCATACTACCGGGTGGCCCCCCACCAACTCCAATCATTAAATCCCATATAAACTCCCCTATAGGAATTTCTACAGGCCAACTGCTATTTATATATATATATATATATATATATATATATACATATTCTATTCTTAATACGGTATGTTACAGTTAGAGCAAGCTTCAGACAAGTAGCAACAAGTAGTGAAACGAGGAAGTACGATATGACAAGGAACAAAGAGCAATATGATCAAGTACGATCCAAGAACGCGTGTAAACTGGAAATGAGAAACATGTAAACATGACTTCAACGTATATTCAATCGGTAACAAGTAATCATGTAACTGAAAATATGTCATGTAAACTTGTAAAAGGAACTTGTAGCTTGTAAATAGGAATGTGTAACTTGTAAACATGAATCATGCACATGCTCGGTGTTAATCTTAAATCTATCAATCTTTTATTAACCCTATCTAATGTATACAATTTTGTGTCCCATACCACAGTTTTGGGTGCGTACAATTAAGTGAATGTTTAGAAACTAATGGTGAATTTGATAGGATTATATACTCAGGTATTGCAGTGACAATAACAGGAAACAAGAAACATGTAGCCAAGTAATGGACTTTAGAGGTAGCCCTCGTCATCGCATGACGTGGCACTTAGTTCCATGTAACTTGTAACAGGAACATGTAAACAGGCAATCATGTAGTCAGGTAATTGACTCTAGAGGTGATCCCCGTCATTACACGACGTGACACTTATTTCTACATGGAACTTAGTTTCATATAACTTGTAATCATGAAACATGTAATCAGTTAATGGACTCTAGAGGTGGTCCTCGTCGTCCCATGATGTGGCACTTAGTTCCATGTAAATGGGAGTCACTATTACGGAAAACATGGGGCCCCTTTGAGTACACTCTCCTATATTGTCCACTACTAGGTTTTTTCCTTCGTTACCCCGACTTGTTATTCTTTTAGAATAATTATTCATGAACATGCAACTAGTGAAAACGGGTGTCAAGGTAGTATCAAGAAGGAATTGGAGATTATGCAATGACATACAAGAACAATTCATTAAATGAGAGAAATAAACATTTTTGTATTTAATAACATGAAGATACAATTTCTGGACAGCAATACGTTGTTGTACAAAAACTGACTTTTCTGCTTCTACGGGAAAGCAAATCAGGTTCCGTCAGGGGTTCCAGAAACTAGACTCCCATCCGGTTCCAACTCATATTCACACGACACATTCCAATCACAGAAACTATGTCTACCAGTCAGTTATTTACTAGTCTAGTGTTCAGGTAGCAGGTCAGGGTTAAGTTCTTGTGCATAAAATTCGACAGTAAATTCATATAAAAATTTATAGAAATCATACACTAACTCCTAACGGTGTTAAGTAACATACTGCTAATTCTCAGCTCTTAATTCTACTAATAATATATTATTTCAATCAGTTAGACATGACGAAATATTCTTAAACAGTAATCTGGAATTAAAATGTTACAGTACTAAAATCAGGATATCTTTCACTTTACAAGTAGAATTTCAGATCTGTCAGTTGTTCTGGATTCTAGACATAGAAGGCTACAACTTTCATGTATACAGTTCTGGATTTCAGCATCGGGAATTGTATCAAATTATCAGTACAATTTTGGGAAAACAATATGGTAGAAATTTCAAGTATTCTATAGCACGATATGAAGTGTGTTAACGGTTCAATATTTGAATCGATGATATGGCACGATAAAGAAAAATTATTCCGATTCACCGATGAATCAATCATAGTTTTTCTTGAAATACGACAATTCGATGAGATATGATAATCAATGTAAAGAACTACTTGCAGAGATCAATAATTATTTCTTGAACACGAACAATTAAAGAAGTTCAAGAGATGCTTGCCTTAAACGGTGAGTGTGAACGTGCGAGCACTAGGCAGCGCACAACGATAGTGAATGTAGGTGACGGTAGTGGAGCAGCAGCAACCACAAGCGGGGCGGCAGCAACAATAAGTAGCGGTAACGATAACAGCAACAATGAGTAGCGGTAGCGATAACAGCAACAATGAGTAGCGGTAGCGATAACGGTAGCGAACGCAGCAAAAATCGACACCAACAGCAAGATAGCAGCGAGTTACTGCGTCGAGTGCTACAAGCGCACAACGGTAGCAAGGACATCGGGCTATCGGGGTGGTGCGGTGGTGTGCAGCGAGAGTGGAGGTGTTGTCTGGTGGTTGCGGGATGAAGCAACAGCGGCGCAGCAGCAAGTAGTGGCTGCGGGAGCAACAATGGAGGTGCTGTTGTCAGGAGTGCGGGATGCAACAAGGTCGAAGCAGCAAGGAGGGTTGCTAAGGTGTTGTCGGTTCGTGGCAGCAAGCAATGGAGAGGGTGGCAGCAACAATGGGGGGTGCGGCTGCTATCGGGATGCAGTGGGTTGCTGGTGAGGAAGAGTGTGGCAACGTCGGGTGGTTGTGGCTCGGAGGCAGTCGAGATGGCGACGAGGGGAGCTCGATGATGGTAGAGAGTGGCAGTCGGGATGGCTGTTCGGGTGGCGCTCAATGAGGATGATGTTGCTGTTGGAGGAGCTCGGATGTAGAGGATCAGCAAGGGCTGAGGTCGGGGTGCTATCGAGGGTGATGGTGGCGAGGTGTTGAAGAGAGAGCTCGGTGGTTGAGTTGTTTGGGTGGTAGGAGGAAGGAGAAGATATAAGGAGGTGGCGGATGTAGGTGGAAGGGAGTAGTAGATAGGTTAGGGTTTAATTACTAGGGATTAGGTTAAGTGGAGATTAGTATATATAGGGGATTAGACAATGGCATCATGGGGCTTTTGGGTTATTGACACGCCCCGCTTTCCAAAAGAGAATACGGAATACGAATACGTGACTAAGCCCAGCGAATGATTTCCATCATCTATAAGCTGTTCAAGAATCTTTACAACATTTCACAAGAATAATCAGAGTCGGAAGCAAAAGAATCAACCAAGCATGCACATATGAATCCAAATACAAACAAGAATACTTGAAACCAAAATATATTAATCTCAAATAATCCAGATCTGAATAAGTCAAATATTCTGGATCACATTACCCAAATACAAATAAATCCAATATCAAAATACAATTGTTCAGAGCAAGAAACAAGAAATAATTATAGCAAAATCCAACACTAATATTTTATATCACCATGGTTGCTACAACAAACAATTTCGCTTTAGATTTCATAGTGAACCATAGAGGGCAGTGTACTTAGGGACAAGTATCAAGTATCGAGCTCCAAGCTCCAAGTATCATGTATCATGTATCATGTATCATGTATCACGTGTCAAGTTGTGCAAGTGACAAGTAATCACGTGTCTTGCGTTCAAGTGTCAAGTATTCACGTATCAAGTATCATGTATCTGTTAGTGTAGGTGCCCTAGAGGCAATACAATGATATTATGTATTATTGACATTATGTTCTTTTTGATTATATTAATAATTTATTATGCTTCGTATTTACTGCGTTATAAATATTAGCATGATAAATGTCCTTAGATTATTAATACGAACTATATGAACATGAGATTATATATAGTATAATAATCTTAAATGTCCCTAGTCGAGTATTATTATTATTAGGACAGTAATAATACATTGAGACTAGTATGTTGATTGATTGATGACCACCTCTCATGGGTCATTAGTATAGAGATACTAAAATCAATACATAGGTAAATGTAAGAGTACATTGTACTGGACAGACCCACTGTGAGATTCAACATGGAATGAATAAATAAGTGTCATAAGTAATCTCACTGTGATAATGGTGTAATGGTCCTCTGACCTGAAATCATTATATTTCTACACGAGAATTAATGTACTTTGATTCTATCAAAAGTTATCTTTAATCGGGTAATGATAAAGATAGTATTGGGTTCATTATGAATCGTGTGAGAAATGTGAATGATCTAGAAGGAATTTAACCCTCCTAATTTTAGGAGCGATATTATCGGCCTCTTGTTTGAGTGAGACTATGAAATGCATGGCCATGCTCAAATATTGATTTGTTTGAATAGTCTACTCATCGATCAAGAAAATAAAGATTAAATTATTAAGAGGATGACACGTACCATGCCTCTAGTTTAATCTATAATATCAAGGTTAAAAGGATTATATTACATGGAGACATTAGTCACGAAAGGTTTAATTGAATCACCAATTATTATTATTACTTGGGTAGCAATGATGTATTACTAGATGCCGCTCATTGTTTATAATTTTATTATTAGATAATAAAATTATTGCCAACGTAATAATAACCTAAAGGGTCACACACTTAGAACGTTTAAAAAGAGTATTAATTTAAATTCGGAATTTAAATGATTCGAAATTAGTTATTTAATTAATTGAGTTGGACTTAATTAATTAAAGGATAATTCGAATTTAAATGATAAAACCAAATCAGATTGGTCTTATCAGAAGCCAAACTGATTACGGTTAAGCCCACCTCACTCTCTCCCTATAAATACATAGAGATGTATTGGTTTAGGTGAATCTTTGACAAATTCGTTTTCCACAGAAAAACCCTAGCCGCTCAACTGTTAAGAGGCAAGAGAGAGAGAGAGAGAGAGGCAAGCATCATCGGCTAGTACCTGGCTCCCTTGATCGTTGGACGATCGGACGTTCGTGTGGACTGCCTTAGAGACGCGGATCTAGCTACAAGGGTTGCGTGGTGATTGTAACCTCCATCTTTCAGCCTTCGTAAAGCTCCGAAAGGTAAAATTTTGTTTCTCCATTATCAGCCATGTCTTATACACGGATCCTAGGGTTAGGGTTTCGGATCTGTTTTCATTTCTTTTTACTGCGTTTGTGCCCCGAAACCCAACAGTATCAAGTAATCACATAGGATCAGTGGATCCCCTTCTGAGTACACGTTTCTGAATTATCCACTATTAGATCTTTCTCTTAACCCCGGCCTGGTAATTTATTATTATTATCAAAAAAGCATGTATGTGTGCAAAAATATCAAGAATAACATGGCATGATCATGTGACAAGTTCAAGTTGTAAGATAAACATGTACGGGTGCAAGATAACACATAAAACGATAAAATAACCAAATTTCTAGTTCAGGATAGCAAGACCATACTGCAATAAAACTGAGATTCCCGATTGTTACAAACATGCAAATCTGAATCCGTCGAAAGGTCTAAAAAATAGACTTCTGGCCGAATCCATTGAATATAAATAAGCCATATAGTATTTCACAAAAACATAACTCAAAACTGATTTGAATCCAGAAAATATGTTCAGCTAGAAATCAGAAAATCATATTCAAGAACAGGAAAACAGCATGAAAACTTATTAAATAAATCCACGAAAAATTTGGAGTATTCCCCTATATGTATAGTAACAGAAAAACAAGTTTCATAATTTTCTAATATAAATAGAGTAGTCAAGTAAAATCAGAAAACATCAAGATGTAGTAGTTTTGTAAATCTGGAATTGTAAACAATGCAGTAGGAAAACAGCAATATCTCGCAAACCATAAATCGAAATCCAAATCCGCCAAAAGGATAATAAATTGATATAGTAGGCTAACTTTCATATTCAGAAATAATTTAGAAAAAGCGAGTAGAAATAGGTCGAAAATCAAGTTCTTTACTGAACAGTAGTAAAATTTTGCATGTAAAATCTTTATTTGCAAGCAAGAAAAGTTTTGTATAACATCTCAAATAAATCCACCAAAATTCTGGGTAAACCCCAATCAAGTATAGAAATACGGAGCAAAATTTTAGATCAAAATAATAATTTTAATATCACAATAAAAATAGATTACTCTTCAGAATTTATAGAAAACAGAATCTGAAAATCTTTCGACACTACTGTAGTAGAATAGGCATAACTCACAAACCGTAAATCAAAACTCAGATCTGTCAAAAGGGTTGGAAAATAGACAGAATTCTTTACAAATCATGTTCACAAAATATTCTCAAATACTGACCTTAATAGGGTCTAAAATACTGATCAAAACATAAAAACCAGCAAAACTGAAATTATCTCATATGCACAAAATCCACTAGTTCACATAGAATGTAATACCCCGATTTTCATTTATGAAAATTATTTATTTATTTTGCACGTAGTGTGCACGTGCAATTTTTGTAGTATGAAATCTTATAATTATTTTTATTATGGATGATGTGTGTTCTTTAATTATTTTTATAAAGGCCCATTTTTCTTCAAATAAACATAAGCCTTTCTTTTTAGCCCAAATCTAATTTATTTACTTTCTTTTATAAAACTATTATTTTGGCCCATAAACTAAAGCCCATGAGTTATTTTTATTACAACTTGTAATGTAGCGCATCTTTTAAAAATTTATTTTTTTGTAGAAAATATAATGTACAACTTTTGTCAAATGGAGGACTAATGCATGCATGTGCATTGCACGTACACGTGCAATTGCACATGTGTAGGCCGGTTTTGGCAATGGAGGGAAATGAAAAATTCAAAGTGGAGTCATGGGTGGTGTTACTTAATCATGGTTGGTTATTGTAACTCCTCCTTGAATCTTAGCCTTTTGTTTCTAACTCCTAGTTTAATCCTAGCCTTCCATTTACCCAAATTTTTAGTATAAATACCCCCCCCCCCCTAGCCTAGTTATTTTGTACTAATTAATTCTCCAAGACCTATAGTATAAAATACATTATTAGTAGTTTAGTAAGTGAGTTAAAAGATTCAGAGTTGTGTGTGGGGAGTTTGTGCTTGCATCAACAAGGAAGGCCGGCATCAAAGGAGCTCGGGTTCGACATCTTGGAGGCTTGTGTGCGCATCGACGAGAAGGAGGATCGCTCTCTTGGCAAGGACTTTTGTTTAGGAGGTGTTGCAAATTGTGTTTTTCTCCAATTAAGGTGGGTTATTTTCCATGTTTCTAATTAGATAGCATGATAAAATTGAATTGAAATGATAATGCATGAAAAAGATTAATAAGAGTATATTTAATTGAAAAAATGGCTTATTAGTTAATTGGAATGTTGCTAAATAGATTGTATGTGATTCCATCATCAAACTTAAGTTGTGTATAAATCATTTATAGTTATGGATTGCTTGAAGTAAAATTCATTGTTAGCATCAAAAACTATATGCAAATGTTAGTAGATGAAAATGTTGTTTTATATACTTGAATGAACCTTTTGTGATAATGTGTAATGAATGACTTAAAATATAATTTGTGGGTTTGTGAAATGAATATAAACAGGGAATTGATATAGGAAATATTGAAGTTAAAATTGGATAAGAAATGTCGAAAAAGAAATGTGGTAGTAGTAGCATACAATTTAAACTAATTGTATGAAAAATATGTGTTAATTATCGAAAAAAAATATTTTTAATATACTGGAGTATAATTTATGATGGGAATAGTCAATCTGGAAATTTACAGCAAGATTAGTAAGAGCAAAATCAAATGAGAACTTTTTGAACATCGAAATGTTCTATTAACAGAAAGAATTGATTTAAGTAGACTTCGAGTTGTATCTGAGACAACCTGAGCTTATAGCTCAAGTGGTCGGGATGCTCTTAATCGCTACAGTGCGCGGGGTTCCCCACAGATCGATGGTTCGATTTCCGTTAGCACCATATATTTGTTTTGTACATTTAAAAATAAATTAACTGCAGCCGAGAGCATTTAATGCTCTCAGCCCTTCTTTATATCGCCTAGCGCGTTCGGCCTAGTGGTTTGTGCCTGTGGCTTGTTTCCCTTTGGTCGCTGGTTCGATCCTTGGTCTCGGCCTGTGTTTATGTTGTGGGAAAAAATATTTTTTGGGTGTTTTGATGATTGGAAAATTATGAAAAAAATATGATTATTATTCTAAAATTATGTGGGATTTATGAAAAATAAATTGGGAATTATTTAAATGAAGTAGAGTATATTTTTGAGAACAAAAGTATAATTTAGAACTATGGTTCTACACTTGTATGTTATGAAAGTTGCACTTTGCAAAAGGACTTGAAATAAAATGTTAGAAAAGAAATACGAATAAGAAAGAAATTATATGTAGTGATGTGTTGTGAATTATTCTCATTGGAGAATAGTGTGACAATTATGAAGTGTGAATATTCATTTTGGCCATATAAATTAGTGATGTGATTTTAATGTGGAAATAGATATTTCATGGATTACTTGATGAATAATTGAATTCCATGTATGATTATCGACTCATGAATAAGTTAGAAATCATGATTGAAAAAGAGAAATACTATTGAGTATGACAACTCAAATATGTGAATTTATGAATTGAAATTGAAAATTAGGATGTAGCCAAAACTCACACTGGCAAGTGAAAGTGATGAATAAATTGATTATTGAAATTGAAAAGACCAGTTGGGTCATTGTGAAATGAAAGAAATAAGACCGGTAGCAGTGAGAGGGCTAACTCTAAGAGATTGATTTTTGTTCATGATTTCATTAAACTAAGGACTAGATACATAGTGGAAATGTGATGAAAGTAGGAGAAAAACATGAGTATGAGGGCCATTGGATTGGCGGCGTGAGAGTATTCACAGGCTGTCTTCACGATGCGTCGTGACATGACGTGGATACTGCTCCAGAGTACCGTCCCGGTGGCAACGCTCGTGGGATGTTTGGTGACTGCGGGTGGTGTCATGTCCCATGACGGAGGCTGAATTGACCATAGGCTGTCTTCACGATGCGTCGTGACATGACGTAGGATTCCCCTCCAGGCTGTCTAGACATGAGCTCGTAACTCATAGAATATCTAGGATACTTACCGTAGTTACAGTAGTAGATTAAGTCATGGCGAGGGATTGAACCCTACAAGATGAAGAACGCTTAAGGGCTTGCCCTCGGACCTATGTGGTATGGGATGCATAGAATCCGAACAAGTGCACATTAGTGTCATATAATATAAATAACTGCATTAAGGACTAAGTGCACAATCACAACACGACATCATTAGGGCATTCCCTTTAGTTTGATATGTGACAAGTTTGTGTTTGTTAAATATGGAAAATCAGTTATACTATTTTCGGCATAGAGAGGATGACCGTATATAATGTTCGTTGGTTGAATAAACTGACGTACTCACAGTTTTGTATGCAGGGTAAATGACATGATAAAGGTTAAAGAGGAACAGATGCCTAGAGATTATTCAATGTTGTTGTACATTTATTTAAATGTTATAAATTTACTTCCGCTGTGCAATGTAAAGAGTAAAGTTTTCCATGTAGCTCTGATGTAAAGTGAAAAGTTTTAATTTCCTTGTAAAATTGTACTAAATGAAGTGTAAAGATCCTGTGGAATCTCGAATTCAGTGTATTTTGGAATTCGGGGCGTTACATAGAACTCATCCAAAACACAACCAAACATGATGTAGAGTATACTAGATAACCAAGCAACATGGTATAGGGTATTTCACAAGTTCACAACAAGTATACCACGAATAACATGAACGAGCACAAGATAATACATGAACAACACGCATATATGCAACAAGATTGGGTCAGTCCTAGGTTATATCATGTCATGTATGTCGTGAGCAACTATTGGTCAAATCATCACCATAGAGACAATATCAACAAGGGAATACATACACAGGTTGTCTCTAGAACCCAACTACACTACAGGCGGTATTTAGTACTTGTATTTACAAAGAAATTTAATACAAGTTACTTGCCTTAACCGATGATGAAAACGACTCCAAGCAAGAATAACAGGAACAGATTCCCGACAACGAACACGATCGAACGACGAACACGAATCACCACAAACCAAGAATGAGAACTACACAACCACGATAGCACGTCGAAGAATCACGAACCAAAAACGAACGACGAACAACCAAAAGCACGCACACCAACAACCAGGCAACCAAGAACAATGGCAAGAGCAACGGTACCGCACTCACACGCGGCGAGAGCAACGGCGAGGGAACAGGGCTGGCCAGCGACGCTGCGGGGCTGACTGTGCTGGTCGCGCGACAGAGAGACAGAAACGAGACGACAGGGGGGGTAAGCACAGGATGAGAGGGAGATCGGGACAGAGAGATAGACAGGAGAGAGCGGGAGGGTTGAGAGGACGAGAGAGGAGCACGGTGGCTAGTGTTCACGAAGAGGAAGGGAGCAAACGGTGGTGCATGGGTTTATATATGGGTTAAGTAATATTAGGGTTAGGGGGTAAGCAGTTGATGGCAGAAACAGGGTAGGGGAATATCGGGTGTGGGTTTTATTAGCTAACGGGTTGGGTAGTGAATAGGTGGGTTTGGGTTTATAAGAATATGAAGGGATTCGGGGCACAAATGCAGCAAAAAACCATAGATAAAATCCGAAACCCTAACCCTAGGATCTGTGTACAAGACATGGCTGATCATGAAAAAAACCGAAATTTTACCTTTTAGGAGCTTTACGAAGGCTGAAAGATGGAGGTCCTGTTACACAATCACCACGCAACCCTTGTAGCAAGATCCGCGTCTCTAAAGCAGTCCACACGAACGTCCGATCGTCCAACGATCAAGGGAGCTGGTACTAGCCGATGAAGCTTGCCTCTATCTCTCTCTCTCTCTCTTGCCTCTCAACAATTGGAGCGGCTAGGGTTTTCCCTCTTGCCTCTCAACAATTGGAGCGGCTAGGGTTTTCTATGGAAAACGAAGTTGCCAAAAGATAAAATAAATCAATACATCTCTATGTATTTATAAGAGAGAATGAGGTGGGCTTAACCGTAATCAGTTTGGCTTCTGCTAAGACCAATCTGATTTGGTTTTATCATTTAAATTCGAATTATATTTTAATTAATTAAGTCCAACTCAATTAATTAAATAACTAATTTCGAATCATTTAATTTAAATTCCGAATTTAAATTAAAACTCCTTTTAAACGTTCTAAGTGTGTGACCCTTTAGGTTATTATTACGTTGGCAATAATTTTATTATCTAATAATAAAATTATAAACAATGAGCGGCATCTAGTAATACATCATTGCTACCCAAGTAATAATAATAATTGGTGATTCAATTAAACCTTTCGTGACTAATGTCTCCATGTAATATAATCCTTTTAACCTTGATATTATAGATTAAACTAGAGGCATGGTTCGTGTCATCCTCTTAATAATTTAATCTTTATTTTCTTGATCAATGAGTAGACTATTCAAACAAATCAATATTTGAGCATGGCCATGCATTTCATAGTCTCACTCAAACAAGAGGCCGATAATATCGCTCCTAAAATTAGGAGGGTTAAATTCCATCTAGAACATTC
This sequence comes from Hemerocallis citrina, assembly GCA_017893485.1. Lineage (NCBI taxonomy): Eukaryota > Viridiplantae > Streptophyta > Magnoliopsida > Asparagales > Asphodelaceae > Hemerocallis > Hemerocallis citrina. The sequence goes on from CM030368.1 coordinate 56,703,092, forward strand.
ACATTTCTCACACGATTCATAATGAACCCAATACTATCTTTATCATTACCCGATTAAAGATAACTTTTGATAGAATCAAAGTACATTAATTCTCGTGTAGAAATATAATGATTTCAGGTCAGAGGACCATTACACCATTATCACAGTGAGATTACTTATGACACTTATTTATTTATTCCATGTAGAATCTCACAGTGGGTCTGTCCAGTACAATGTACTCTTACATTTACCTATGTATTGATTTTAGTATCTCTATACTAATGACCCATGAGAGGTGGTCATCAATCAATCAACATACTAGTCTCAATGTATTATTACTGTCCTAATAATAATACTCGACTAGGGTCATTTAAGATTATTATACTATATATGATCTCATGTTCATATAGTTCGTATTAATAATCTAAGGACATTTATCATGCTAACATTTATAACGCAGTAAATATGAAGCATAATAAATTATTAATATAATCAAATAGAACATAATGTCAATAATACTGATTACATAATATCATTGCATTGCCTCTAGGGCACCTACACTAACAGAATAGGGTATTAATGGGTGTGTCTTAATTAAGTGGATAATTAGAGTATAGGATTGAATAGGTTTTAAATGGGGAAATAATTGAATGGCTAGGTGAATAACCACAGAGTGAAATTGGGTATTAGGGGTCTAAACAAAAGCATATATATAGATAGGGCAAAATGAACAAAATAATCGAAAAATAATATAGGTTGTGAACAAACAAATAAAGAGGATCAAAAATATCAGCTTGATCAAAATGGAACGAACAAGAGACGAACAAGAATCAACAGAGACCAAAAATAATAAAAGAATATATATTGAAAATAAAATCCAATATACGGTCCAAAAGAGATACAACGGGATCAAATACACAGAAAAAGAAAAAAATACACTCAAAAATACACTAATGAAAAATAGGGGTTACAGTTATGGGCTTTGAGTAGGGTTCATAAAATGAATAAATAATAATCAAATAAAGTATAGAATTGGTTAAGTTTGGGTTGTACTTAACACATGAATCAAATAATCAAATAACCCATGATGAGATAATAATATGAATCAAAATTGGGCTTTGACAATTTAATAAATAATCAAAATGAGCAGGAATAAGATTGTACAATGAAATACGATTTGGGTTCTAACAAAATAATCGAATATCCAAATGAGTGCAATTGGGTTCAAAAGAATAGAAAGATTTATAGACAAGCAAAATATAAGAATACAGAAAAGAAAAATAAAAATAGAATTCGTATAATCAGGAACGGGGGTTACACTAGGGTTATCAAGTGTTGATCAAGGTGATCCGTTATCAGTATTCAACTTCAAGAGGGGTGAAGACCGAGTGTTTTAAAGGTGAGAAAGAGATTGAGAGTTGTAATCTCTTTGTAATCTTTATATTTCTTGGGGAATAAGAAGTATTGGTTATCTTTGCATATTATTGTGTTCTTGTGAAATCTTGCGATTATTGTGGTGGCTTGTTCTTGGTTCATCTAGTTCTTGAGTAGTTTCTGTTGCTTATGGTGTGTGTGTTCGCTATTAGTACTACGAGTTGTGGAAGATTCCACAACAAGTGATATCAGAGCACTGGGTTCGGGATGACCAATAGCAAGTCAAAAATTGAGAGGTTAGATGGGAGTGATTTCGCGATGTGGAAGATTCAGATGATAGCGTATCTTTGTCAAAAAGATCTAAATGATAAGAAGCCGAAAGGTGCAGACAAGGATGCGAAGATCTTGGCGGATTAGAATCGTTTGGATCAGAAGGCGCTAAGGCAAATTCAGTTGGGACTAAGTAGGAAGACATTATTTTATATCTTGAAGGCAAAGAGCACAATGAAGGCTATGGAGATTCTCACTGATATGTATGAGAATCCTTCGGTTACTAATCAAATTTTCACTTGAAGAAATTGGTTAATACGAAGTTAAGGGAAGGGGGTTCAATAGCAGAATATGTGAACAATTACTGTATGGTTTACAACCAAATGGAAGCTACGGGATTGAAGTTTTCAGAGAGGTGACAGTCAATGTTACTTGTATCTACTTTGCCTGATAATTATGGCACAGTGGAATAGACTATTACATGCACTATGACAGATTCAACGACTCTACAAGATGTGGTGAATAGCATTCTGAACGAGGAGGTGAGAAAGGTGAGAAACGGAGGATTATCATCATCATTTTCTAAGGATTTTTCTATGTCAATTGAGAAAAGATGTGGGAGAACTAAGAGCAGTTGAAGAAGAAAGAATCGGATTAGTTCATCTGAGAGTGGATCTGATGACAGTGATGAGGGACATGGACTTGAGTGTTGGTATTGTCACAGGAGGGGTCACATGATGTGCAGTTATAAGGCATATATGAATAGAAAGCAAGAAAAACCAAAGGGAGCTAATGTGATGTTCGATAAAATTGAAGAGTTATAATTATCAGCTAGGGATGAGTTGGGCACGCAATATTGGTGTATTGATTCAAGAGCTTCTTTTCATTGCACTCTGAGGAAAGAGGGGTTTGATGACTACAAGTAGGTTTCTTTTGGAGATGTGATCGTGGGGAATGATCAAAGGTGTCCTGAAGGGGGTTGGTACTGTTCGCGTGAAAGTCAACTATGATCAGAGTATTGTCTTGGGGGAGACAAGACATGTTCCAGAGGAAAATCTTATCTCGATAGGAAGGCTAGACAAAGAGGGTATGTCTACTACAGTTGGTAGTAATGAGTGGTGTATAGCTGCAGGTTAAAGGGTAGCAAGAGGAAAGCGTGGGGGATCACTGTATTTGCTTAGAGACGTGAGGGGCGTTTCTCATGTAGTTGACTCTCATCCGAAATCGAGTAGTAGGTTGTGTGGAGTACAACCGAGTTCTTTCAGTTGTTAAAGGAAGGTTACTAATTTAGTTAGAGCTACTGGCCATGAGAGTGATCCTAGAGAGCAAGACGTTGCTGCGATGAGGGTACTTTGCGATATGGCAGACGAAGCTTCAAGTTTCTCTTATGAGTTGAGAGCACGGTTATCAATATGCGGGGTAATGTCAATGAGGGTAACCGAAATGAGGCTGTGTGGGTTAAGCAGTGTGGATTTTATGGAGATGTCGTCCATGGAGACTTTTAGTGCAGAGGGTGCATTGAGAGACTTTGAACCATATCTGGTGTTAATGGAGGTTCCGCGAGTTGGAGAGTCTTGTAACACAGAATCCGACAGGGGGGTTATTTCTCCGTTATTCGTGCCCTATGTGTGAGGCATATCCTTCATGAGGTGGTGAAGGGTGGTTGGTGCACTCCACGTGGTGGAGTGGTGGAGTGGCGTATGTGCTCTTCATGAGAGTGATGAGTACTTGAGACTTTCATGATAGTGGAAGGCTAGTAAAGATAATGCGAGGTAAAGACTATAATAACTTTGAAACGTTGTGTATTTGGTCCAAGTGGGAGATTATTAGGATTGTGGCCTCAAATACATGTAGGCACGAGAATTTTTGAAGTTGGAGAAGAAGATGAGAAGACGAAGACAGCAAGAGAAGACATCATCAGCTAGAAGAAAGGCAGCTCCAGGAGTTGCAGGTTGACTGTTCTGGGGTGTGGTCAATCGACCACCCGACCGCAACTAGGCTGCTAACATTCATGGAGAGTATAGGGTTCAACATAAATCGGGACAGTCGACCGTGCAGTCGACCGTTCATGCTTTAGGTGTGGGCTTGGCACATTACGATCGACCGACCCAAAGTGCGAACGACCGACTTTGGCGATGTGTGTTATTTGGGCTGACAAGTTTAAGGCCCAATAAGTTGTATTTGTTTTTATCTTTTAAGGTTTGCTTAGGAGCTATATATATAGCAGTAGATGTGAACTCTAGGGTTATCAAGTGTTGATCAAGTTGAGTCGTTATCATTGTTCTTCTTCAAAATGGGTGACTGTCGAGTGTTTCAAATGTGAGATAGAGATTGAGAGTTGTAATCTCTTTGTAATCTTTGTATTTTTGGGGGAATAAAAAGTAATGGTTATCTCTGTATATTATTGTGTTCTTGTAAGATCTTGCGATTATTGTGGTGGCTTGTTGTTGGTTCATCTAGTTCTTAGGATGCTTTTGTTGTTTGTGGTGTGTGTTCCATTATTAGTACTACGAGTTGTGACAAATTCTACAACATACAGTACTGTATATAATTAGGGAATGGACATCTTGCATTGACATCCTCGTATTATATAATTAACCAGATTTATTCGTGCCAAATATAAATCATTCACTGCTATTGAATTATTGGAACATGGTTATACGAATCATCATTTAATACACGATGGGTACAATAAGAACACTCCAGCCATACCTGACCAAAACCTGAATTAGCAATGTAGCATTAAGAATTCAAATAATGAAGATTGGTACAGCTGCATGAATCAAAGAAGGTGGAAGGATTATATGTTCATGTTTTAAATATCTGTAGGTCTTAAAATTAAATATCAGCTATTTTCATATACACATAAGCTTGAGCAAAGACTCTGTTGATCGCCAGTGTGACAGCACTGAGCCAAGCAAGTAGCTAGTAGAAGTAATCAAGAGGAGCTCGGTTTAGATTATCAGAAAACCAACTCTCACCGGTCTTTTCAGTAACATCGCCAATCACTGACCCCAGAATGCTACTAAGGAAACTCCCAATTCCGAAAATGCTAAGATATAGGGCAAGGCCAAGGCTTCTCAATGCATCAAGAACTTGATCATAGAATAACTCTTGCAGGCCAACCATTGTAAATGCATCAGCAATACCATAAAGAACACTTTGAGGAACCAGCCACCTTAGGCTCATCGGAATGGTGGCATTAGGATTATCAATCAGCCCGAAGTCTCTAGCTATTTCAAGCCTTTTCTTATCTACTATGGCTGCTACTATCATGGCTACTACTGATACAAAATTTTTTGTTCCAATTCTCTGAAGAATGGTCAAGCCCGTTGGAATTTTAGAAACCTTTCGAGCAATTGGTACGAGGATACGGCGGTAGATCGGAATGAGTGACTATCGCCATGCAGATTCAGTTTTAGAGGGAAGCAGGTGGAACTTAATTAAGGTGGTACTTAATTCTCATGTCCATGGTGCTTCCTTGATTGGTGAAGAAGGTTAAGGATTGAGCAAAAGGAATTGCGTAGATCTAGTAGTACCCCCGTTAAAAAAAGTGATTTGATAAATATTAAGGGAAGAGTGAGGGGTAGGGAAGACCTAAACTTACTTGGTTGGAAACTGTGAGAAAATATATGATAGCTTGTGGCATAACAAAAGATATTGTGCTAAACTGAGCAGAATGAAAAACCAAGTAGCCGACCCTAACTAGTTGGAAAAAAAGGCTTTGTTGTTGTTGTAAGCACAATGCCCATATTGAAAATAGTCGGAGAACGCCCTTGGCATCCTCGATTTGTGTCTTTCATACTTATTCGATGTGAAGAGAAGATGGTGATAGAAGTATAGGGTTTAAAGCGAAGGATAGAAGAAAGGGACAGTCGACTGTGCGATCGACTGTCACCTTCTCTCGTCGATGGTCTGGGAGTTGCGGTCGACCACAACTATGTGCGGTCGACCGTCCGCGGCGCTGATGAATTTTTTGGGTGCTAATTCGATTGAAGCTCACTTCGTCTTCTGAGTAGATTGTACGGCTCTAATTGTATGTTTGTCTCTTCAGTATACATCGGATGGCTATTGTATCAAGATATCTAAACTAGAGTTTCTCTAGATCTATAAATACATTGTAAACGGCTCCTAAAACGATATGATTCTACTGAGTGCCGAATAGAAGAAGAGAGTACTTCATATGAGAGGGTGGGAGAGTTTCTCCATTATAAGCAGCAACCATGTTCCTGTTGGCTTGAGAAAGGATCGTGGTGAGAATTGTATTATTCTTGTATCATCTCTAGTTGAAATAACATCTTGGTTCTTCCTTCCCCGGATAATGGCAAAAGCCCCAACCGGGACAATTTTTATGTGCTTTGTATGATTGGTGCGATCTAGTTTTGCTTGTTGGTTTTGTTGAAGACAAAGCCAATACTTAGTCTTGCCACTATCTCATAGGTTGTTGTAACAATATTCTACCCTATTAATATCTTTAGTTAAGATATTTGTTTCTTTGTTATTCTTCCTTATCTCTTGTAAACTAAGTTTGTTAAGCTGAGACTATCTTCCAGCTTTCCTTGTATTATATATACCTGTACTACTCATTAATGAAAACACCACTTTCCAAAACCTTTCATGGTATTAGAGCGGGCTTGATCCTCATCAATATACATATATATTCTTTTTTTTTTCAAGCATACTAATTGCTTACCATGTCTTCCCCTCACACCATTCCTAACGACGTCGATCCCAAATACCCACTCGTCGTTGATACACTCTCCAATATCCTCAAGCTCACCTCCATAAATTATCTCTCATGGAAGCTTCAAATTGAGGCCACTCTTATCGGGTATGCTCTCTTCAAATTCTTGGATGGCACCTACCCTGCGTCTCCTACCACCACCACCAAGGAAACAGTCTCCCAACCCAACCCGGCTTACCTCACATGGGTTTGCCAAGACAAACTCCTCTTTGGCGCTCTCATTGGTACCTTGGAACCTACTCTTGTTCCACTCATCTCTCGATCTTGCACCACCAAAGAAATCTAGGATACCCTTGCTCACACCTTTGCTCGCCCCACCCGTGGTCATATCAAGCAGTTGAAAACCACCTTTAAGGCTCTCACAAAAGGTCCTCAATCCATAACCAAGTACATGCACTCAATTAAAGCATGTACTGACCAATTGGCCCTCCTTGGTAACCCCATAGATCCCGAAGACATCACTGACAAGGTTCTCGAATCTCTTGACTCCACATTCTAAGGAGTCATTGACGTTGTTCATGCTCGCGATACGCCCATATCATTCGATGAGCTTCATCAGAAGCTACTCAACCGTGAACTTACGACCAAGTCACAACCCACTCTAGATACAAAAGCAGTGTTTATTAGATTCAAAGCTTTAGTGAAAAAATATTTTGAGAAAATTATCAAAGTTATATATTCCGACAATAGGGGGAATATCAAGCCTTAGCAACCTTTCTAACAATTGATGGTGTTTTCCATCTCACTTCTCCACCGCATACTCCTGAACATAATGGATATACGGAAAGAATGCATCGCCACGTCGTTGAAATGGGCTTATCTCTTCTTGCCCACGCTCAACTTCCTCTCGAGTTTTGGTCTCATACCTTTTCTACAGCCGCCTATCTTATCAATAGGCTTCTCACACCCACTTTCTCAAACTCATCTCCCTATCATCGTCTCTTTGGTACTCCTCCTAACTATCTCAAGTTAAGAAGCTCTGGTTGTCTGTGTTACCCTTGGTTACGACCTTATGCCACACACAAATTGGATCCCAAGTCCATTCCTTGTATCTTCATCGGGTATTCTAAGACTCAAAGTGCTTATCATTGCCTAGATCCCACCACCCACAAAGTCTACACATCTAGGCACGTTCGGTTTATAGAAATCGAATTTCCTTATACTCGTCTTAGCACCAACACTCATCCCACTCCCATACCCAATCCAGACTATTGGAGTCCCTTGTCGCTGCCCATAATTCAGCCAGTACCAATTCATAATCTTCTGAAAATGAAAATGGTCTAGCCACTGTCACAGTGCCAAACACTTCCGCGATCCAGCTAACCCCAACCGATGTCCAACCTAATCCACAACCGGTCATTACACCCCAGCCCAGCAACTCATCTCTTCCAACTATCTACCACCCTCTCCACCTTTTCCTCCACCTCTCGGCATTGTCACTCGCTCCAGAAATAACATTCACAAGCCCAACCCCAAGTACAACCATCATACCACTGAACACCCTAAACCAACCGAACCTACTACCGTAGCTCAAGCTCTTAAAGATCCTCTTTGAAGGCAAGCAATGATTACTGAGATCACGACATTACATAAGCTTGGTACTTGGGACTTGGTGTCTCCCGTAATTGGTCGAAACCTTGTCAAATGCTAATGGGTATTTCATATTAAATACAAACCTAATGGGAGTGTAGAACGTTATCGTGCTCGTCCTGTTGCAAAAGAATTCCAACAATGTCCCGTATTGATTATACGGAAACCTTCAGTCCGGTTATAAAATCAGCCACCATCCGTACTCTTCTTAGCCTTGCAGTTACAAACAAATGGCATCTTTGGCAACTTGATATTAATAAAGCATCATTTTATGGCACACTTCATGAGGAGGTATATATGTCACAACTCTCTGGTTTTGCGGATGCCGCCTTTCCTACTCATGTGTGCAAATTGTGCAAGGCAATTTACGAGCTGAAGCCGGCACCTTGAGCATGGTACACAAACCAACTTTCTTCTTGGTTTGGGTTTCAAGCGATCGATTGTTGATGCTTCATTATTTATCATGCATCATTTCACTTCACTCATTTATCTTATTGTGTATGTGGATTATATTATTGTAACTGGTCCTAATGCTACTAACCTAAATGCTTTCATTAAAAGATTGGCTAGCAGGTTCTCCTTGAAAGACCTTGATACACTCTCTTATTTCTTGGGAGTAGAAGTCACGCCTATTTCTCATGGTCTCTTCCTCAGTCAAAAGAACTATATTGTTGATCTTCTTGAGCACATGCATATGCTCCATGCAAAGCCGGTTTCGACTTTCATGGTGGTCAACAATGCTTTAACTCTCACTTCTGGCGAATTACTTGACACTCCTACAGATTATAGAGCAGCAGTTGGGGAACTCCAATACCTAATGCTCACCCGTTCCGATGTTGTATTTGTAATAAATAAGCTATTTCAGTTCATGCACAAGCCAAGAAGTGCTCATTGGGATGCTCTCAAACGGCTCCTTCGATACTTGTGTGGCATTCTCGACAAAGGCTTCACAATTTTTAGTCCCTCGCCTCTCAATCTTCATGCTTTCTCAGATGCCGATTAGGCCGGAAACAAGGATGACTACACTTCTACAATGGGTCACGTAATCTTTCTTGATCGCACCCTGATTACTTGGAGCTCCAAGAAGCAAAAGTCTCTAGTACAGTTATCTACAGAAGTTGAGTATAAGGTTGTCGCCTCTACCACTGCCGAACTCATGTGGGCTCAAAATCTCCTTAGCGAACTTGGTATTCAGCTCACTTATACTTCGGTCATTTACTGTGACAACTTAGGTGCCACGCATCTTAGTGGTAATCCGGTTTTCCATTCCTGCATGAAGCATCTCGCACTTGCCTATTACTTCATTCGTGAACACGTTCAAAATAGTACTCTTCGTGTCACTCATGTCCCAACGGGCAACCAACTAGCAGATTTTCTGGCGGAGCCGTTGGCTCGATCTTGGTTTGAAATGTTGATATCCAAGATTGGCCTATCTGATAGGGCGTCCATCTTGCGGGGGCATATTGAAGATAAAGCCAAGACTTGGTCTTGCCACTATCTCATAGGATGTTGTAACAATATTCTAGCTGTTAATATCTTTAGTTAGGATATTTATTTCTTTGTTATTCTACCATATCTCTTGTAAACTAAGTTTGTTAAGCTGAGACCATCTTCCAGTTTTTCTTGTATTATATATACCTGTACTACTCATTAATGAAAACACAACTTTCCCAAAACCTTTCAGATTTGTGTTGATTGTGTCGAGAACTCAACAAGATCTTCAATTTTTCCTAACAGTTGTAAGCACGTTGCTCATATTGGAAACAGTTGGAGAACGCCCTTGGCATCCTCGATTTGTCAAATGCTTGATGCACTACTATTATAATCTAGCCTGTAAACAAGAAAATGTGACTGGATACAGAGTAGCAGAATGGAAAAAATAAGTTGTAGGCTCATCATGGTGAAAAAATTAGATACCATACTACTATATTTGGTTATTTGTTGCGATCCGAAATGTGAGTGTGTGAGTTAGTTATCTGATTTAGAGGTGTCATGTAAGCTACGAGCACTTTGTCTTGTGAATGATTAGATCATAAGCTAACCTACCCATTTGGATGAAAGTTACTTTCTATGTTGATCCTTTTACAACTTCTACTTAAAAAAGACACGAAACACGTTATTGTTAAGCTGAGATGATTCTAAATAATTTCAAGTAAAACATTGAGAAAAATGACTGCGGTTCTAAATGACAGAAGCGTATTGACTTAAGAACGTTTTGGCGTGTCTGAGATACACCTAAGATGTGGTAAATATCGAAATGTCATATTTGTAACCAAGTTATTGGGTCAATACTGGAACCTATATCTAGAAAAATCTAAATTTTTTTCTAATCAGAAAATTCTTTGCAACTACTATAAGTTGAATGATTTTTAGAAGTACTTGTAGTTCAACAAGTTGGATAATATTTTGGGGTACACATCAGATTCAACCTGTCATGTTCGTAAATTCTTAAATGACAAATCAGTGGCAGAGACCCTTCAAAAACGATATCGGGGGACATTTTGACATGCCACGAGATACTTAAGACACCGGATGAGACTTCCAAAAAAGTATGAAATTTTTCAAATTCACAAACTTACTTCAAGGTTCTGAATGTTCGTACTTCGAACCATCAGAGGCAAGCAGACCTCCTGTTTCTCCTGCTACGTCCCACCATGCAAGTACTTTGATCTCAAGTATCAGAGTGGCCATATCGACCCCTAATAAGAATTCTAAATGATCTACCAATTTTCACGAAAGGGCTTTTGCTCTTCCAAGAGGTAGTACCAGTAAGACTTGGTTCCCATCAAGAAGACAGCTAGAGCTATTACCATTAGAATGCACGGGATTCCGAACCCAAGCGCATGTGCCCAACCAATGTCATCCGAAACATAAGACAAGGCCACGAGTGAGACCACCATTCCGATCTTCATCCCAAAATACCACCAATTAAAGAAAGAACTCCTTGAGATGTGTTCTTCAGGATTATTCTAATCAAATTGATCAGCACCAAATGACTGAACTAGGGTTGGCAAACGGGTCGACCGGGCCGGGTCGGGTCGCGGGTTGGCCTGTCTATTTTTTTTAACTTAAAAAAAAAAGTAATTTTGATAATAATAATAATAATCAAAGAGTGAAATTGCCAAAAAAAAAATATATATATTATTAATATGATTTCAACTTATACAAGTGTTCTAATTTGTAATAAGAAACAAAGATTTTCTACAAATTTGTTTTATACAATAACAAATTTCTTCGATACAATTTTAATTTTCTTCAATTATCCTAATTTTTTATAACAAACAAAGATTTTATACAATTTTTTATACATTTACAATTTTCTTCAATTTGCTGGTCTTCAATTTGTTGTTGTTGTTGTTGGTCTTCAATTCTTCATGTTGATTGCTATTATTGTTGTTGTTGTTCTTCCGACGAGTTGCTTCTACTTGTAGACGTGTCGAACCCTTTTTCTTGAGTTATATCTTCGGCCTTCATCCAGTCTTCCGTGCAGACAAGCATCTCCAACGATTGGGACTTCATGCGATTCCTGTAATCAGTTAAAACCCTGTCACTTGTAGAAAATACACTTTCTGAAATAACTGTAGAGACATGAGGAGTTAGTAGATCTTTAGCCATATATTTAAGAATACTATAAGTATGATCATGGTCTTTCCACCATTGTAAAATATCAAGTGTAGAAGTAAAACTTTCAGAATCTTGTTGATTATACCAATGTAATTCATTTGATTGATTAGTCCTAGGTTTTTTTTATTGAAGTTGTGCAAGTAAATTAAATGTAGTATCATCTAATTTATTCTTACTCTTACCTCTAGAAGCAGCAGAAGAAGAACTAACTAAAGTAATACCACTACTAGATGAAAAACTTTTATCATAAAAATCATACAAGTTATTTAATGTCATTTCAAATTTAGCTAAAAAAGTTTCCAAATCAGTTTCAGAATCATCTTCCCCAAGTAAATTAAAAAACATTTCAATCAAACTCTTCGTACCTTCTAATTTGATACGAGGATCTATCACAGTAGCAATACAATACAACATAGGAGAATGATTAAAATACTTCAAAATTTTAATGTATGCAAGTTTCACAATATGGCCAATAAAAGCATCATCGATCATTTATAGGGGAAAAAGGAAAAAAAACAAAAAACAAAACAAAACAAAAAAAAACAAAAAAAAGGGCTAAAATAGCCATTGGTTGTTTTTTTCGCCGTTGGACCCGCGGGTCGAACGGTCAACCCGTACAGGTCAAACGATTCGAAACTCACAGGTTGGTGGACGGGTTGGACACTATTCACCGGGTTGACGGGCCGGATTTGATGGGTTGGAAACCCAAATTAGATGACCCGGATCGACCCGCTTAGACTCGCGGGTTCGACCTGGACCCGAACCGTATCTTAACGGACCGGGTTTTAGCGAGCGGGTTGCGGGCAGGTCGCGGGTCAGCCCGGCCCGGTTTCCAAAGCTAGACTCGCCTTGAGCACACACCACACGGTAAAGAGAGAAGTAGAATAAGTTATCTGGAATTGAGGGCTGAGGCTTTGCAATATGGATGACAGAGTCAGCAACCCCAGGCCCTATGTATATATATATATATATATATATATAGGGCGTTGTTCGGTTGCAAACGGGCCGGAACGGGAGGTTCGCACGGACCCGTGCGAACTTCGATCTGGACCGTTGGATCGAAGATCCAATGGTTCAGATTTTTTTTCATAAAATCTTGCCTTAACCCGTTCTTGACAACGACGGGTTAAGGCAAAATTTAATAAAAAAAGTTGGCCTTAACCCGTTCTTCGGAATAACGGGTTAAGGCTATATTTTTCATTTTCGTCGACATACAGTTCGTCTTCTTTCGAACGCTCTCTTCTTCTTTCTTCGACGAAAATAAACCCAAACGACAGAAAAAAGAAAAAACCCTAGTTCCGACGCTCGAAACCCCCGATCTCCCTCTTCTCTCCCAACTCCGAAGATCGGAACCCTCGATCTCCGACGATCCAAACCCTAGATTCTCTTCCCCTCTTCGGTACGAAATCGGAACCCTAGTTCTCTTCCAAAACCCATTGCTTGGCTCGATTTCGACCTACTCCGTAAGGTATACACTATTTCTTTACCCCAATAATCTACATTTGTATTTTTTTTTGAATTTGTGTGTAGTAATTTATTTAGAAATTGGGAAAAAATTTAAATGCGTTAGTAGATTTTGGATGTAGATTCGGGTTGACCTTAAGTATATTCAATTGCCGAATTACGTTGCTTGCATTAGTAACTAGTAGAATTAGAATTGTATATACGAAATTAGTTATAAACTTTTCAGTGTGGTTATGGTTGAAAACCCTGCGAGTAAAAAAATACGAAACTTTCCCAGTAGCTTCGTCTCACGTAGTACAAGCCAAACCCACTTGTAGAAGCGAGTTTCGACTCACGGTTCGAGAGTTACGGCCGCGTATTGCTTACGGTTGGAAAAAACCAAGCATTGCGGTGCACGGCCGTATATCGTAAACCGTGACTCAAAACTCGCTTCTACAAGTTCGGGTGGCTTGCCCTACGTGAACCTGACCAACTCTGAAAGTTTTAAAATTTTCGGATGCCGTTTGTGCGGTTTTCTCAACTTCCTCGCATTATAAGTTTCAGACTTAGAATTCTTTAAGTTTTTGTAGATTAGAAAACCCTCCAAACGGCCTCCAAAAAATACGAAACTTTGCGATTTGGTTGGTGACACGTACGAGAAGTGACCCGAAGTTGTAGAAGTGAATTTCGACTCACGGTTCGAGAGATACGGCCGCGTATCGGTTTTGGTTGGAAAAAAACAACTAAAGCCGGTACACGGCGGTATCTCCCGAACCGTGAGTCGAAACTCGCTTCTACAAGTTCGGGTGGCTTGCCCTACGTGAATCCGACCTAGTCGGAAAGATTTATAATTTTTGGGTACCGTTTGCGCGGTTTTCTCAACTTTCTCGCACTACAAGTTTTAGACTTAGAATTTTCTAAGTGCGGGTAGATTAGAAAACCCTTCAAACGGCCTCCCAAAAATACGAAACTTTGCGAATTAGTTGGTGTCACCTAAGGGAACCCAAACGAACTTGTAGAAGTGAGTTTCGACTCACGGTTCGAGAGATACGGTCGCGTAACGCTTTCGGTTGAAAAAAACTATTATAAAGCGGTATACGGTCGTATCTCGCAAACCGTGAGTCGAAACTCGCTTCTACAAGTTCGGGTTGCTTGCCCTACGTGAACCCGACCAACTCTGAAAGTTTTAAAATTTTCGGATGTCGTTTGTGCGGTTTTCTCAACTTCTTCGCATTACAAGTTTAAGCCTTAGAATTTTCTTAGTGCGGGTAGCTTAGAAAACCCTTGAAACGGCCTACAAAAAATACGAAACTTTGCGATTTGGTTGGTGTCACCTACGAGAAGTGAAAAGAAGTTGTAGTAGTGAATTTCGACTCACGGTCCGAGAGATACGGCCACGTATCGGTTTTGGTTGGAAAAAAAACAACTAAAGCCGGTACACGGCCATGTCTCGCAAACCGTGAGTCGAAACTCGTTTTTACAAGTTTGGGTGGCTTGCCCTACGTGAATCCGGCCTAGTCGAAAAGTTTCTTAATTTTCGGGTGCCGTTGCGCAGTTTTCTCAAGTTCCCCGCACTACAAGTTTTAAACTTAGAAATTTCTAAGTGCGGGTAGATTAGAAAACCCTTCAAACGCCCTCCAAAAAATACGAAACTTTGCGGGTAGGTTGGTGTCCCCTATGAGAAGCCCCCCAAACTTGTAGAAGTGATTTTCGACTCCCGATTCGAGAGATACGGCCGCGTATCGCTTTCGGTTGAAAAAAACTATTATAAAGCGGTATACGGTCGTATCTTGCAAACCGTCAGTCGAAACTCCCTTCTACAAGTTCGGGTGGCTTGCCCTACGTGAATTCCACCTAGATGGAAATTTTTGTAATTTTCGGATGCCGTTTGTGCGGTTTTGCTCTATTTCCTCGCATTTTAAGTTTTAGAATTAGAAATTTCTAAGTGCGGGCCGTTTATAAAACACTTCAAACCACCTCCAATTAGTACGAAACTTTTCTCCTTTTCAAGTTGTGGTGGCTTGCGCACTTATAAAAACACCAAATACAACGGTTTAGTACCCCTAACTATTCTCCTCTTCACCGTTTCTTAGGTATGGACAGTTTCGAAGGAAGTTCTGTTGCCGGGGATAAATTTGTTCGTGCACAACCACTTGGCGAGTATCTTCCTCATGTTGACGAGCACCTAAAACCGAAGATTGGTATGACATTTCCCACCCTTGATGATGCGGAAAAATTTTATTCATCATATTGCAAATGTGCGGGATTCGCTATGCGTAAGGGTGGAAATAAATATAAGGGAAACGATGTAGTGGATAAATCATACGTTTGTAATAAAGCCGGGGAGTCACCGAATAGCTATAATGAAACCAGACGAGGTACAACTTCTAGAACGGGTTGCAAAGCTTTTGTCCGTGTGAAAATAAACCCACATAGTAGTTCACAAAGTAATACGTGGATTATTTATTCGTTAAATGAAGCACACAATCACGAATTCACTTCACCCGGTAGACGTTACTTGCTACCTCGAAACCGTAAATTGACTAAGACAGTTAAAAATGTAATTGGTCAAATGACCGAAGCTAATGTCCCTGTATGCAAACAAATGCTATTCTTTGAAGCTGCAAGTGGAGGTAATGAGAAAATTGGATTCACCGAAACCGATGTAAGAAATCTCAGAAGAGACGAGATGGAAGGTTTAAAAGGTCACGACGGACAAATGCTACTTGAGTTTTTTGGATCGAAAAAGGCGACCGATCCCTTATTCTATTTTGACTACCAATGTGATCCCGAAGGGCGATTGACACATTGTGTGTGGGTGGACGGTATCGCCAGAAATAATTACAAAGTATTTGCGGATGTTCTTTGCTTTGACGCTACCTACAACACAAACCGATACGGGATGTTGTTCGTACCATTTGTTGGATTCAACCATCATTGGCAATCAATATTCCTAGGTTGTGGGTTCATCCCTAATGAGACGGCATCCTCATTTGAGTGGTTCTTTGAAAAGTGGCGTGCCGCAATGACATGTGATCCGATCAACATCGTGACAGATGAGGATCGCGGGATAACTTCTGCAATTTCCAAAGTTTTCCCAATCACGTCACATAAATATTGCATTTGGCATATTTTGGATAAGCTACCGCATGAAGTTCGAATGTCGAATAACGTTGATGAGTTCAGGGATGCTTTGAAGACTATTATTTATACGGCGGAATTTAAAACAGAATTCGAACATAAGTGGAAAAATTTGATCTGTCAGTACAAATTAGAAAATAACAAATGGTTGAAGGAAAAATTTGAGATCCGTGAAAAATGGGCCCCGGTGTACGCAAGAGACTCATTTTGGGGGGGCATGCTGAGTACCCAACGTAGCGAATCGCTACATTCATCCTTGAAGCACCATACTCATAAAAAGTACTCACTACATGAATTTGCCATCATCTTTGACCGACTCTTGGTAAAACAAAGACACGATGAACTTAAAGAAACACATCGTAATCGCGAGGAGCGGCCAAAATTGAAGACCGAGTGGGTATTGGAGTCACAAATGGCAGGGACATACACTTTGAAGATTTTCTACAAATTTCAACAAGAAGTGGTCAAAAGCTTATTACTTAATGTGAGTTTAATTGCGAGTATGGATACACCGGATAGTGCAGCTTATTCTGTAACAGTTTGTGGAAATTCAGAACCGGGGAGGGTGATTTCTTATTGTAAAATCAGTAAAATTGCTAAATGCCCTTGTTCCATGTACTACTTCGTAGGCATTCCCTGCAAACATCTACTTGCAGTTATTCGGTTCACAAATCACACCGCACTACCTGAACAATATATTTGTAGGCGATGGACCAGGGATCAAATGAGGAGAAGCAGTATACCGGTGGGCAATAATATGGGCGACAATTTTGCATCCGTTATTGTGAACTTAGTATGCACTCAAGACATATGGTCGATCTTGGTTGTTCTTCAGAGCGAGGATACAAGTACATGCTCGACCACATGCTGAAGGGAATTGAAGGCTTTGCTAAGATTGATCCAGTGAACAGCACACCACACGA
The DNA here is from genome assembly GCA_017893485.1 of Hemerocallis citrina. Classification (NCBI taxonomy): domain Eukaryota; kingdom Viridiplantae; phylum Streptophyta; class Magnoliopsida; order Asparagales; family Asphodelaceae; genus Hemerocallis; species Hemerocallis citrina. The sequence continues at coordinate 56,720,180 of CM030368.1, forward strand.
AGGTAGCGCACAACCTAAGAGTGGTGGACAAGCACATACACATGCACATGTAGGTGACCCTGTACAGTGCACCACAAAAGGTAGGCCTAAAGGGAAACGGTTGAAGTCGGTAAGAGAATGCCAAAAAACGAAGAGGCCAAGACTTTGCAGGACATGTCTTCGTGTCGTAGGTCACGATTCATGGAATTGCCCCAAAAATTTAGCAAGGTATTATATCAGAGATTTTGTATTTGTTAATTGAACTCAAACTTTGTTATTTTTGGTCAGTACTAACTCATTCTTCCTTCTTTTTTTAGTGGATCGGTGGGCAATGAAGAAGCTCCAAATGCGGTAGAGAGTGATGATGACGAAGGCGAAGGTTCGTGCTAAGGGGGCTTTAAGAAATTTATTAATATGTATGTCATGTCAAAATTTGAAAATAATCACCGAATAATTGCCAAATTTTATATTGATTCGTGCCGATTTTTTTGAATTTCAACTGGATTGTTAACCTTTTTTTTTTCCCCTGGTATAGGTCCGGAATGAAACAAGTTTAATGCGCCCAAATGGAAAGACGCAATGCGTTGAAAAGTTGTGTTATTTTTGGTTTGTATATATGTGTGGATAATTGCCGTGTTCTTGTTTGGTACAAGTAAATTAATGATGTTTTTAATTATAATGTAATTTCTGTACGTCAGTTTATTTTGTGTATTTGTGAACAAAGTTATATTACTATGCATTTTGACCAGGCAATTTGGTTGTGAATGCTTATTGCAGTCGGAAAATGTAAAATTAGTAGATGTATACAATTTGGGGAACTCGTTCTGTTTGGGAATTTTGTGTTAAGAAAAATTGTCTGCCTGCTAATGTGAACAGTTTTTTATTTGTGTTGGCGATTGTGTATTTCGTGCATAACCAATACTGCACCTGTAAGTTCGGCCAATATCTCTTTTCTTAACCCGTTCTTGACGATAACGGTTTAATACAATCTAACCCGTTATCAGAAATAACGGGTTACGGAGATAGACATTGGCAGTACTTTGGTTCAATACTTCACATACGGTGGTTTTAGTTCGGCCAATATCTCTCTACTTAACCCGTTCTTGGCGTGAACGGTTTAATACAATCTAATCCGTTATCAGAAATAACGGGCTAAGGAGCTAGATATTGGCAGTCCTTTGGTTCAATACTACACATGTAGGGATTTAGTTCGGCCAATATCTCTCTACTTAAGCCGTTCTTGGAGGTAACGGTTTTATACAATCTAACTCGTTATTAGCAATAACGGGCTAAGGAGACAGGTATTGGCAGTACTTCGGTTCAATACTTCACATATAGGGGTGTTAGATCGGACAATATCTCTCTACTTAATCCGTTGACACATTTTAGAAGCAAGACTAAAACTGAGTTGTTCCAAACGAAATAAATACTGTGTAATTGGCATCCAGATGATTGGTAGTAAACTTGCATGGTTAGTGATGGTAACTATCTAGTTGATGTTATCCAATCTTAAATTTTAAATGTAGGTACACACAGTCAGAATTCAAGTGTTGTGTGAATGCATTACTATGTAATTTGCTTTCAAGATGATGTTAGTAAACTGTCAATGTTAGTGATGATATTCAAGCTCAATTTTTAAATCGATATTCAATTCTCACTGTCATTGTTAGTCATAGCACCAAGGTTGGCCGTTATGTTTTACACAAAGTAAATTCACTTTTCTCCTTGCAACTCATATTAGTCCTGTGTGAATTCTATTCGCTGTGCCATTTTGGAAATACTAACTCTGTTGCGGAATTTATCTATTGTTCTACCATCTAATATGATGGTTGGCACTTCTCTTATTGCTTGAAATATTCATAAAATTTATCTTTCATTATTCATAAAATTTATATACCATTACCTTCACTTAAATTTATATACCATTACCTTAACTTAAATTTATATACCATTACCATTACCTTCACTTAAATACGTGCCGTACGCACGTCTCACGGGCAATCCTAGTCCTCACATACAATCCAGAAAACTCATTCTCACAATCTCTTAAAAGTTCACAATTTCACAATTCTACAAAATGTACCACCTACAAAATATTCAAGCTTCAAGTGTACCACCTACAAAATCTTCAAGCTTCAAGCCATTAATGATCCTACAAAATCTTCAAGCTTCACGATACAAAATCTTCATCTTCACTGAACCTACAAAATCTTCATCTTGAAGCTACAAAATCTACAAAATCTTCAAGCTTCAATCCTGAAAGCTTCAAGCTTCAAGTGTACCACCTACAAAATCTTCACTGAACCTACAAAATGTTGACAATTTCACAATCTCGAGTATTAGGAAAACATAATAGATTTAAAAAATTTTTGACAGAACCTCCCCTAAAATATTAGCCATTTTACAGAAATTCCTTACGGAATTCTGCTAACAATTAAATATATGACATCACACGCAATAAATATAAATCCTCGTTTATGCTCAACCGAGCAACATCACACAGGCAACATATATATATGGCTCTGGGGGAAAAAATCAGAATATAATGTAAGATACAAAATAAAAACCAAAAATTCTTTTGAAAATGTAATAATTTTTTTGAAAAACCTTCGAAAAACATTTAAAAAACCAAACAATATACCCAATACTCCACAAAATTGCGGGTACGGGTATTAACATAACTATATTATATCATTATTATATACAGTTACTTACATCATCTCCAAAAATGCTAAATATTACAATTTTTACAACCTCCACCATACTAAACACCAACCGAATGAATGAAAAAAAAAATTACATGTGCAGTTAACTGAAGTCTATCATAAGGCAATCTCAAATGAGACCAAAGAACTGCTTTGTTATTAATACCATCATACTATTTTCTTCTAAGTATCCATGTGACCTAGTTCATATCTAAAATTTAAATTTAGTTAATCAACCTTAAAGTAAAACTCTTCTATCTCAGAAGCTGGATCTAAAAAACATTTGCAATTCTCACCTTTCTGAAGAGAAAAAACTAAGGTGTGCAGACAGCTCCAAATGCACGGGCAACTTCTTCAGACTGAATGAGAAGGACAATCCGGGTTTTTTATGAATGTTGAACATTTATGAAATGGGGTTAGATTTGTGATGTATACATCAATGTTTACCACAATTGCAGCCTCAATGTGTTTTTCTTTACAGAAAAATACCTCGACGTTTTTTTCAATATACAGTTTAATAACTTCAGAATATTCCAATATGATTACTATGTGATGCAAATTAAACAACTTTGCCTTTACACATAAATTAAAGGACCCCCCCCCCCCCCCCCCCCCCCCCAAACCTTCTTCTTCTTTTTTAATAACACTCTAGCCTTAAAAAAAATAGAAAAATTGCTTTTAACTCAAAAAAATTAAGATGAATCAAATTGTATTATTTACTTCTGTCCAAAATTAGTGTTAAGTAAAACACATGGAGGTATATATATCTTCAAGGGTGGTACAACATTAGGGTATTAATCACTAAATTAGCCTTTTAAACATAACTTTCAGTTTTTCCCGCAGATGAATCCCTTGAAGCATTAAACTTGCAATTTTAATGTGATTTTTTTTTTGAACTATCACCTGAACTATGCTATCGACAGCTTTGTATGCGGCATCAACAGGGCCTGTCCCAACTGAACATGCAATCTTCTCTTCATTATCTGAGTTAATAAGCGTCACGGTTGCGGTAGTGAGGCCAAGTGTGCTGGATGTAACCTGCACATTATACATAGAAAATATTTCCAAATTAATCTGTGAACATATTTAGCACAAAAAAGCAGACCATAAATTACATTAAATCCAAACCTGCAAATCTGCAAGTGACCAAATGACTTTAGGCTGGAATATTTCATGTGAAATCAGTGCTTCTATGTCGTCGTCAGTTACCCGCTGTGAACACATAAAATGTTGTGTCAGGGTTAACATATAGAATGCATAAATTTGGTTCGTTTATATTAGGATATTGTGTGTGTGGTGGTGGGTGGGTGGGTGTGTATTGGGGGGGGGGGGTTGTTCTTCTGTCCATTTAAAATTCAAAAATACACAAATTATTATGCTAAACACAATGTTAATGTTGAAATAGCAAAATTCAAAAAATGTGTGCATAAACGATAATAATGTGTGCATAAAAGATAATATTCAAAGGTGCATGTCTAAGAAAATATTGCTTAATTTAAACTTGTTAATTTTGTGTAATCTAGGTTTATCAAATGTGCATGTCTAAGAAAGTAATATACAAATTATTACTTTTAGCTTGCGTTGACGGTTCTTCACCTAAAAACAAAGTATTATCATAATATCATACATCATAATTGGAAAGTCAAATAATTCTGAAGTATTCATAAATAAGTATAGAATTTTGTTTTTAATAGGTTCATGGTTTTAATCATGCATTAAAAAAATTAAAGTGTAATGTGAAGTCATGACCCCATATCGAAGAATTTTGTGTATTGCTGGTTCTTTATAGATGAGAAGTTATTGCTAGTATTAGGATTAGTATTTAGGAAGAATGTGATTAACAACAATAAACATAAGCAACAACACAAAACGAAGAAAAACCGAATATTTAAGATAAGAGCAAACTTACTTTCATGTAGTTTTCAAAGCGCTCACCGAAGAAATAATACGCAAACTCGGTTTCCAAAATTTCTTGCAACTCATACTTGGACCTGTGCACAAATTAAAGTGCATTGGTATCAGAATCAATCTGTTTTCATAGATAAGTGAGATTTTAGATTTTAGATTCTCAAGTGAGATTCTCAAGTGAGATTTTAGATAGATAAGAGTCCTCATATTGATCATGGTTGACCATGCAGACATTCTCAAGTGAGATTTTAGATTTTAGATCTAGATCATGGTTGACCATGCAGACATAATCATGAGTATCTAGATCACTTCTAAGCCAAGCTACCTTACAATCCAATACCCTGCGAAATCCTAGGACAATTTCCTTATTCTTGTCATTCGAGGTATACAAAACCCACAAATTCACATCAAAACACATAATAACCATGGAATCGACCGAACAAAACACAAACCCGAACACACACCAACATACATTTTTTTTCCATGCAAGTTGCAATATGTAAAGAATTTGCAAGTCGGTCACGTAACTAAATGCAAGTGCCACTATAGTGATGAGTCTCAATAAAAGATCATTAAAAAAAGTTGCAGGTGGAAACACTCTTTTAAATCATAATTTTCACCACGAATAAACCTGATAGGTCTTCAGCCTTCTCAGCAAGCTTATCCACTTGTTCAGCAAGGTTATCCACTTGTTCAACACATGGAAATGAACATGAACATGACTGAAGCTATAAAAAAACCAAGAATGGAAAAAAGAAAAACTACAAAATAAAAAATTCAATGCACCTCTTCATAATGATAATCTCGGTCAGTGCCTTCCCAAGGATATCGAATGCCTCCCAATTCAATGCCCTCCCCTTGTTCATCCTCTCCAAATTGGTCTCCTAATCACCATTCACAACTCATCCGCTTCATTGTTGTTTTCCAAATCTATCATGAGACCCATCTCAATGTGCTCATACCTAAAGTAACAAATCTATCGTCTTCTCATCCGCTTCCATTCTCACTGAACGCTAAACACCATTCACAACTCATAAAACTATTCAAAGAAAGTCTATACCAAATCAACTCAGTATCATAATCAACAAAACAAATCAAAACAAAACAAAACAAAAGATCATAGCTTTCCAAATCATACCCCCTTTCTGGTCGATGGCTTAACAGGCAGCTCCCTCTTAGTGACGACGTCCCCTTTGTTCAATCCAACAAACAGACCGCTATTCAAAAAGCCCATTGATTGTTTAGTACTCGACTAATAAATAGATAGGGAAATAAAATTAAGGTTCCTTGCGTTACCTGCGAAGAAAACGGAGGCAGCCGCCAAAGAGAAACCCTAGAAGCGAATGAGAGAGAAAGAGGGTTTAATCGATGGAAACCCATCAACCTATGGCTGTGATGTGAAATCGATGGTTGGATGGGGTCGAGTGCGACAGAGGTGAAATCGATGGAGGTCGAAACCTGCGAAGAAAACGGAGGCAGCTGCCAAAGAGAAACCCTAGAAGCCGAAAGAGAGAGAAAGAGGGTTTAATCGATGGAAACCCATCAACCTATAGCTGTGAGGTGAAATCGATGGTTGGATGGGGTCGATTGCGATGGAGGTGAAATCGATGGAGGTCGGGAAGCGACGGTAGGCAGAGGCTGGAGGTGAGAGCGGAAGCTGGAGGTGGGTTAGGAGGTTGGGGGGGGCGCTGAAGGGAGGAGGAGGGAGAGAGTGAGAGAGCGGGGAGATAGAGAGAGGGAGACAGTGAGAGAGAGAGTGGGCGGGAGAAAGAAAGAGAGAACGGGAGAAAGAGAGAGAGAGAATGGGGTTTTTTATTTTTGGGGAAAAAGAGAGAGAGAGTGTGTGTGTTTTTGAATTTGTGGAGTTTGAAATTTGAGCGGGAAAATATATTTTGTGAGAGTAGATCTGGTCCATTAATTTTGGGATAGATTGAATGTGAGCCACTTGATAGCTTTCTTTGTGTTTTATTATATAGATATAATAGATAATATACAAATCTACTCATTCACAACAAGCCATTTGCAAAACAAAATTTATTCATATAAAGGAACATTACAAACTGGTAATAACATATTGTTTGAAGAATGGGCGAAAATTGTACATGATCCGCATGCTAGTTGACATTACAAAGTCATCCCTTGATACTCGATTTTTAAATTGAAATTAATTTAGTATACAAGTACATGCTCGCTTTCTTCTCGAATTGGAAGGAAGGACTGCTGACTCTGCCTTTTTTTGAATGCATAAGTAGCCAGTTGTACCCCATGCATACAATTTCGTTCACTACTATTACACAGAGGTAGAAATTCTCCGCTTTGTCGGGTAGAGTAGTAGTGGGTGTAACCGTATATTCAAAGTACTTAACGACTTCTTGACACGCACTCCTCATATTCGTACTATTTGTTGCACGATTGTGAGGTGTGCATGCCAAGAAGTCGAAAAGTATCATGAATACACCGTGACACCCACAACTATTCCGTCCGACGAAAGCAGAGAATTTCTACACTCTGTGTAACAATAGAGGACGAATGTGTATGAAAGGCGGACAATTGCTACTTATGCAAACACATCTAAAAGCTAAAAAAATAGAAGACTAAGGAAAACACTGTATAAATAAAAGGTAGAGCCAGCAGCCCTTCCCTCCCGCTTGAGAGAAACCTAGCATGCACTTGTACACTGTAACAAGTCTCTCTGCTCCTGCATCTCCATACACAAGAACTATTGTAGGCGACCATCCTTGAACTGAAGAGGCCTTGAATGCATAAATAGCCAGTTGCACCCCCTGCATACAAGACCCGTTCTCTACTGTTACACAGAATGCAAAAATCCTCTGCTTTCGTCGGCCGGAGTAGTAGTGGGTGTAACCGTATATTCGAAGTACTTAACGACTTCTTGATACGCACTCCTCATATTCGTGAAATTTGTGGCACGATTGTGAGGTGTGCATGCCAAGAAGTCGAAAAGTACAATGAATACACCGTGACACCCACCACTACTCCGTCCGACGAAAGCAGAGAATTTTTGCATTCTGTGTAACAATAGAGAACGAACTTGTATGAAAGGCGGGCAAGTGCTACTTATGCAAACACATCTAAAAGCTAAAAAAATAGAAGACTAAGAAAAACACTGTGGAAAAAAAAGGCAGAGCCAGCGGCCCTCCCAACCACTTGATAGAAACCGAGCATGCACTTGTACACTGAAACAAGTCATCTCTACTCCTGCATCTTCATACACAAGAACAATTGTAGGCGACCATCCTTGAACTCAAATTTCTTCTACAACTCAAACTTCTTCCTCCCTATTAGGAAGAAAAAAGAGGTCTTGAAGAGAAGAAGAGAACATTGATTCCTCATATTTTTGAAGAGAAGTAGAGAAAATTGAAGCCTCTCATTTGTGTTCTCTTGAAGAGAAGAAGAGAAGACTCATTTGAGTTGATGAGAGTCTAACTCTCTCAGTTATAGGCAATGAAAAAGAAAGAGTGGAGAATGATATGATAGCCCACTTGGGTTTCTCACTGCTCATCAATAGGGAGGAGATACGGATCAATACAAGGAGAAGGCAAAGGCAATATGGATCACTGCTCATCAATAGGGAGGAGATATGGGTCTCTCAGTTAAGACAATGAATGCTGAAACATGAAGAAGAAGAAGACAATAATGATAAACCTTGTTAGTCAGCAGAGACATGATACAAGTCTCGAAAAAAGAGCAGCAAGGACAGCAATTATCTCAAAATGTACAGTTGATGTTTGTAAATTACACCTATTTAACTCGTTGTTGGTGACAACGGATTAATTACACTAAACCCGTTAATACCAAGAACGGGTTAAGTGTACTTGATCTTGTTCCACAACTTGGTCTGTACATGACCCACCACTGCCAATCTTTGCCAATGTAACCCGTTGTTACCGATAACGGGTTATGCTGAAGAAGATCGTTGTCACCAACGACGGGTTAAGCACACTTATATTGGCAGAAGTTTATGGCTACTTGCAGAAGTAGATGCCGAAATATACGTTCGCTTTTAAACGTTATATACGATAACGGGTTAAGTACTTGTAACCCGTTATCTTCAATAACGGGTTAAGTCTACCTAAATTGGTAGTACTCATAATTATTAACTCGCATGTAAAAGAAATGTGTCGAAAAGTTTGTAAATATAAATTGTACTTCACTTAGTGATAACAATTTATGAGAAATTTATGAGAAAATTTTTAATAAGTTTCCAGTAAAGAGTTTATAGATATTTAAGTTGTATCATTAATCACATACGCCTCTCCACTCTTTACGTACATTTCCTTCTGAACTCTACAAAATAGACAGTCATATGTGACTCGTTTGTTTTTGGATATTTTTTTTTAATTTCTTGGCGAGCCACGTAACTAACCAATATAAAATTGACCACATCAAACGGATATTCAAATTAACACAAATTTATTAAAATTGACCACATCCCACATGTACACTATACGAGGGAAAAACCACATGTAGACTGTCTAATGTGGGTACATGGGGCATGCACTTATTGTGGAAGTCAAATATAGATGTGGGGATCCACAAATATGAACCGAATTTACCTGAACAAAACACATGCAATGACCAATAACCCTAGTCTTAACCTAACCCTAACCCTAACCCTAGACTAACCCTACTTTAACCTAACCCTAACCCTCGCTACAAAAAACCCCGTAATTTAATTTTTTTTATTTTGTAAGACTTAATATGGTAACAAATTTAGAGTGGTTAGTTAGGGGAGAATAAATGGATAATTATAAAAATAATAAACAATTTATGGACATATGAATGTCACCTTACACAGTTCAGGAGACAGTTCTCGCAAAGAGTTAAGAGAAATTTTTAGAAAACCCAAAATTAGCTCAACACCTTAAACCGTTATTCACGAGAACGGGTTAGCTAACCTTTAACCGTTGTTCCCAAGAACGGGTTAAGTACTTCCATTTTTGGGGGTATAGTTTGAAAACTTGGATAGGGCCCTGGTAATAATACTCTACATAACCCGTTCTTGCGAAGAGCGGGTTAAGTTTAGTTAACACGTTATTCCCAAGAACGGGTTAAGTACAGTGATATTAGCAGGACTTTGATCTAAGGGCGATTAAATGTCTGCCAACATCGCTATACCTAACCGGTTGTCGTGAAGAACGGGTTAAGGCAATATAACCCGTTGTTAGACGTGACGGGTTAAGTAGATCCATATTAGCAAAACTATACCAAGACTTGGTCTGTACCAAGACTAGGTTTTTAACCAACCGTAAGCGATACGCGGCTGTATCTCACGAACCGTGAGTCCAAACTCACTTCTACAAGTTGGTTTGGCTTCTCGTAGGTGACACCAACAAAATCGCAAAGTTTCGTATTTTTTTGGGACACCATCAAGTTAGACATATTTTCGTTTGTTGATACATATACAAGATATTGCATTCACAACAGGCAATTTGCAAAACCAAATTTTATTCATATAAAGGAACATTGCATACTGGCACTAACATATTGTTTGAAGATACAGAAAATTGAAGTTGAAATTAATTTAGTATACAAGTGCATGCTCGCTTTCTTCTCGGAAGTGGAAGGAAGGACTGTTGACTCTGCCTTTTTTTGATTGCATAAGTAGCCAGCTGTACCCCCTGCATACAATTTCGTTCTCTACTGTTATACAGAATGTAAAAATCCTCGGCTTCCTTCGAAACTTAGTAGTAGTGGGTGTAACCGTATATTGAAGGTACTTAACGACTTCTTGGCACGCACCCCTCATATTCGTACTATTTGTGGTACGATTGTGAGATGTGCATGCCAAGAAGTCGAAAAGTACCATGAATACACCGTGACACCCACCACTACTCCGTCCGACGAAAGCCGAGAGTTTTTACATTCTGTGTAACAATAAGGAACGAATGTGTATGAAAGGCGTACAGTTGCTACATATGCAAACACACCCGGTCTTGCAAAAAAAATAGAAGACTAAAGAAACGAACACTGTGGGGAAAAAAAGGCAGAGCCAACGGCCCTCCCTACCGCTTGAGAGAAACCGAGCATGCACTTGTACCCCCTGCATACAAGACCCGTTCTCTACTGTTATACAGAATGTAAAAATCCTCTGCTTTCGTCGGCCGGAGTAGTAGTGGGTGTAACCGTATATTCAAAGTACTTAACGACTTCTTGACACGCACTCCTCATAATCGTGATATTTGTGGCACGATTGTGAGGTGTGCATGCCAAGAAGTCGAAAAGTACCATGAATACACCGTGACACCCACCACTACTCCGTCCGGCGAAAGCAGAGAATTTCTACATTCTGTGTAACAATAGAGAACGAATGTGTATGAAAGGCGTATAAATGCTACTTATGCTAACAATTGTAAAAGCTAACAAATTAGAAGACTAAGAGAAACACTGTGGAAAAATGGGTAGAGCCGGCAGCCATTCTCTAATCTTGAGCTTTGTCTTCTACAACTTCAGCTTCAGCTTCAGCTTTGTCTTCCCTATTGGGAAGTAAAGATGGGTTTTGAAGAGAAGAGGAGAACATTGATTACACCTGGTTGCAAACAGTTAGAAGAGAAGAGGAGACCACTTATGAAGAATGAGGAGACTCAATTTGAGTTCTCCGAATAGAAGGAGAGGAGACTCCTTCTTGAAGTGCATGTAGGAGATCAAAGGTCCCTCATATAGATGGCTAACAAAATTAATTGGGGAGCATGATAGGACCAAAGATTGTAGAGAGGGCTGTTGATAAATAGGGAATGGATTAGCACAAAACGGATGATGATGGTTGGATTAAACATAAATAAAAGATCACAAGATGCCATTACCTGTTAGTCAATGAAGTTTTGACACATTATTTGAAAAATGAGCAGCAAGGACAACAATTGTCCCCACCAAATTGATACACATCTCAACTTGTACAGTGTCTGTAAATTAGCCCTAGTTAACCCGTTATTGGTGATAACGGGTTAAGTAACTGACCCGTTCTCGGAAACGACGGATTAAGTACTTGTGAACTTCTGCCAATATTCCTTACCTTAACCCGTTAATGATGATAACGGGTTAAGTACTAATTTCCCGTTATCGTCAGTAACGGGTTAGGCTTACCTAAATCAGTTGTACTTTTGTAGTATTAAATTGCATGTAAAAAAAATGTGTAAACAAGTGTGACACCCACCACTTATGTAAAATACGTTAATAGTTCACTGACTGTAAAAAAAAATTATGATAGACTACAAATATTAAATACGTTTATATTTGTAGTCGGGAGGTGATAGATAATTCCAGACGCATTTCTACTGTGGAGTTTATAGATATTTAAGTTCTATCATTAATCGTATTTAATTCCATTCCTAGCCACATAACTAACCAATATAAAATTGATATCATCAAACGAATATTAAAAATCACACAAATTAATTTGTATTTTGGTTCATAAAAAACAATAAAAAAATGTTGTAGGTTAGGGTTAGGGGTTAGCCTAGGGTTAATAGGGTTAGGGTTAGGGGTTAGGGGTTAAGGTTAGGGTCGGAGTCTCCACTCAACAACCTCTTTCGTAACAGGCACGTTCAACTCTGCCATCTTTTACCGGAAATGACAATACAAATATGTTTTCCACTGTCTGTGCAACAGATCCCCCGTTTAATAAATGGGGGAAAATCCACATGTGGATTCCCACATGTAGCCGTTATGGAAAAGCTACATGTGGGGAGGTAAAAAAACATTTAGATTCCTCATGTAGGCTTTTACATGTGTAAAAAGAACATTTAGATATCCACATGTAGCCTACATGGGGAAAAAACCACATGTAGATCCCCACATGTAGCCTATGTGGAGAAAAAGTACACATGTAGATCCCACATGTAGCCTATATATTGGAAACCACATGTGGAAAAAAACCACATACAGATCTCACATGTAGCCTATATGGAGGATAAATCACATGTAGATCCCCACATGGAGAAGTAGTCTGCTTGCCAAAGCTGACAGAATTGTGTATCTAGCCTGTCAAAGCTGACAGAATTGTGTATCTAACTGACAGAAAACCACATGTGGACTCTCACATATTGAATTCATTAGAAAAACATTTAGATTCCTCATGTAGGCTTTTACATGTGTAAAAAGAACATTTAGATATCCACATGTAGTTTACATGGGAAAAAAACCACATGTAGATCCCCACATGTAGCCTATGTGGAGAAAAAGTACACATGTAGATCCCACATGTAGCCTATATATTGGAAACCACATGTGGGAAAAAACCACATATAGATCTCACATGTAGTGGATATGGAGGATAAATCACATGTAGATCCCCACATGGAGAAAGAGGCTGCTTGCCAAAGCTGACAGAATTGTGTATCTACCCTGCCAAAGCTGACAGAATTGTGTATCTAGGTGACAGAAAATCACATGTAGATTCTCACTTCTGTTGGTCTTCATAGTAGGACAAGTTCAATATTAGAAAAACCACATGTAGATCCCATATATAGCCCACATGGGGAAAAAATCACATGTAGATCATAAAATCCACGTACAAAAAGACCAATAACGGGTTTGGATCAACACTGATGATAATGGTATTCCTAATGGAAAAGCCCCTCTGTGTTATTAGAGCGCAATGCCACCAGATCTAATATAGATGACTAACAAAAACTGGGTCAGATCATACGTGTGGGCACGAGTTCACATGTAGTAGCACAATAAGTGCATGTGGGAGAAGATATATTTGATTGACTGATGGATCGATGAATTCATTAGAACGGCCTGTTAATGTACTACAAGTTAACGGCTCGTACCACAAATTAAGATACTTGCCATATTTTACATGTGGTTCCACATGTTACGAAGTCAAATATAGATGTGGGGATCCAGAAATATGAACTGAATTAACCAAAACAAAACACATGCACTCACCAATAATCCTATCTTAACCTAACCCTAACCCGACACTAACCCTAACCTAACCCAACCCTAACCCTCGGTTCCAACAAAACTCGTACTTTTTTTTTTACTTTCACAAAACTTATCATGTTACAAATTTAGAGTGGTTAGTTACGGGCGAATAATTGGAAAATTATAAAAATAATAAACAATTTATGGGCATATTAATGTCACTTTGCACAGTTCTGGAGACAGTTCTCGCAAAGAGTTAAGAGAAATTTGTAGAAAACCCAAAATTTCAAACGCCGTAAACCGTTATTCAGAACAACGGATTAGTTAACCTTAACCCGCCACATATTAGAACGGGTTAAGTATGTATTATATTGCTGCCAATATCTCTCTACTTAAGCCGTTGTCGTCAAGAACGGGTTAAGTTAACCTAACCCGTTGTTGGCCGTAACGGGTTAAGAAGATCCATATTAGCAGCACTTTCGCCTGTATGAATTATATTGCTGCCAATATCTCTCTACTTAAGCCGTTGTCGTCAAGAACGGGTTACGTTAACCTAACCCGTTGTTGGCAGTGACGGGTTAGGATGACCCATATTGGCAGCACTTTCGCCTGTATGAATTATATTGCTGCCAATATCTCTCTACTTAAGCCGTTGTCGTCAAGAACGGGTTAAGTTAACCTAACCCGTTGTTGGCAGTGACGGGTTAGGAAGACCCATATTGGCAGCACTTGTTTCATGTACTAGGTCTGTAGGCTTCCAAAGGACTGTCAATATTTCTCCACTTAACCCGTTCTTGCTGATAACGGATTAAGTAGAGAGATATTGGCAGCAATATAATTAATAAAATGTGGTTCACAAAATCACAAATGAAAGCACATCGAAGTAAATAAGACAACAGATATATTCAAAAGAAACTTGAAGACGTACAAAAGTCCAATAACGACCAACTACTTAATTACTTGAACTAAATTCAATATTCACAAAATCCAAGAATTTACAACAAAATTATACATATAAGATTGCACATGGCCAAAAGACAATTATTCACAAATGAAGCCGTTCTCGAATTTGGCTTGCATCCGACGCCCCAAAATTCACCTACAACAGTTTATCAACGTAGAAACAAACAATACGTTAGTTACTGCAGTGACAAAAACACCAACCAAAAGATACGCTATTACAGAGTATTACAGATTACCGTCTACGGCCAGTCCGCTTGCGACCGCTTGGTGTGAATTGATTGGGAGGTTGCCTGGTCCTTTTAGGATTTCGCAGTGCGCGATGTGTTTGGGGAGAATCAGAATCATCCGACGACTGTTCCTCATCAGTACCCTGTTGACGACCAGGGATTATAATTCCCCTACTAACAACTTGTTTTCGCCTTAAGGGTGTTGGCGGCATGTTGGCGCTCAAATAGGCCTCAACCTGTGGACCTTCACCCGCGTCCTCCAGAGTACGACGGCACGGGGCTAACATCTCCCGGATTACCGTCTTGAAGCTCTCGGGTATTCTAGTCTTCAGGTGGCGGGCAGCTGTTCGAACAACCTCCCATGCGTTGTCAATCTACAGTTGGTGAAAAATTCCAATTTAAACATCATTCAAAATTAGTGTACATCAATTGAACACAGTACATGTGTACAAACTATATGAAATTGGACTGACCGCTTTTCGATGTGCCTCAGCCCTTGGTTGGTACATCGGCTGGGAGGAGGAATATGCTGGAGGTGGTTCTACCTGGGCTTCGGGAATCGGAAGTTGCACCCCAGCTGGTACGGCGGCCGTTGGAGAAACGAACAACCGGGTTATTCGCTTGTACCACATCATGTATGCCTGCTGGAGGGACCCATCGTATGGTATCGCGACAAACATCAAATTCAGTGTCATTTGATGTTGCATGGTGTTCCAGTTGGCTACATGGTAACGATGAAAATCAGCCCAATCGAAGTTGGGCACCCGTCCCGTTCCCCTAACCTCGTGCAACTTTTTATCGTACGACCTGACATCGGGAATCTTCTGTTGATATCCGAATTGCCGCAAGACCCGGTCAGGATACTGGAACTCCACAACCGAAAAGTTCACAAGAGGTGCTGCCGTCAACCAAAGGGATCTGTCTAGGCAGACTTGAGGAACGCGTTGCAACCTATCGGCCGAGTACGGTTCCCATGTGACGAACTCGTCCCGCATGTTGTCCAACTCATCTCTGTAGTAGGTCAGCGAATGGCGTGGGTTATCGGTCCACGTGTGTCGGCCGGCCCAATATGCTCCTACAGGAGGTAACAACTCTGCTGCCCCTGGGTCGGCCAAAAATTCTGGTATAGGCTTAGTAATACGGGGACGTCCGATGTGGATGCGTTCCCAACTCCATATCTGCATCAGCACCATTGGGCCACCCATCTGTGCGCCACCTAAAGAACATATGCACAAACTCCTGTATAGTAGCGCCAGTGCCGCACTCCCCCAACTATAGCGACCCGCATACTGGAAATCCTCCAACAACCGTAGGTACATCAACGGCACGGTTGATCCGGATGAGTTCGGGAAGATAAGTCCCCCTATCAAACTAAAAATGTATGCACGTGCATAGCACACCAGGTCAGCCTCACCCGACTCGGGGTTCAAATATCCCTCCTCGAACTGGTATTTTAACCAGGTGATGTAAAGTAATTTACCCTCGAAAGCGTCATCCATCACTTCTTCCTCCGCCTTTTGTTTCGCAGCTTCTATTTGTTCATTCAATACATCTTCATCAGAATCTGCGGGGGCATTTTCGCGGATATTTTTTTCGGCCTCCTCTTGCATTTCAAGAACTACCAACTGCAGGTCGATACCGAGTAAGTCCCGAACGACTTCAACTCGATCGAAGTCCATGTTCCCCGTCACGGCAACCCCATCGATTGGTAGTCCTGTTATCATTGCCACATCCTGCAGGATCACAGTCATCTCACCCACAGGCAGGTGGAATGTGTGGGTCTCCGGCCTCCATCGCTCGACTAGAGCTGTAAGGAGTGGCCGATCTAGCTTCACAGAGTGAATGAATCTTGCTCCGTAGAAACCGGCCTCTACCACATACGACGTGATACGTTCATCCCAAGGAAGAACTGTGTGCTTCCGGAAATTTAGTTTTCTATCGGACCCATTCCACACGGCTTCCGATCGGTGTTTGGGTTGCAGGGTGAGTACGCTTGTGTCCACGGGTCCGGGTGATGTAACCGAGGACGACGGACCTGCCTCAGCCGATGTGGATTGACGGCCACCAACCTACACGAATAAATATAACAAATGTTATTATTGAGATAATGTTACATGTTTGTATTTAAATCCAATAATAGTAATCGATCTTACCTCAGTAGTTGGTGCGCCACTGGTGTTCCCGGACTCGATTCTCGGTTGCCTTGTTCTAGCCATTTAGCTACCCGTCTGTAAAAAATTAAAAAGTTGTTAATAAAGATGACAACAAAACAAACATACCGAGATTATACTGAAAAACGCACGAATGAAAACAAAAAAATCTATAAAACTTTACGACTATGTCGGATTCACGTAGGGCAAGCGACCCCAACTTGTACAAGTGAGTTTCGACTCATGGTTTGCGAGATACGACCGTATACCGCTTAATTAGGTTTTTTTTCCAACCAAAACCGATACGCGGCCGTATCTCTCGGACCGTGAGTCGAAATTCACTTCTACAACTTCGGGTCACTTCTCATAGGTAACACCAATCAACTCGCCAAATTTCGTATTTTTTGGAGGTGGTTCGAATTGTTTTCTAATCGGCCCGTTTTTTAAAAAATTCTATGTCAAAAACTTCTCACTTGAGCAATTGACGCAATACCGCGCAAACGGCATCCGAAAATTTTAAAACTTTCCGACCAGGTCGAATTCACGTAGGGGAAGCCACCCGAACTTGTAGAAGCGAGTTTCGAGTCACGGTTCGCGAGATACGGCCATCTACCGCTTTACTCGGTTTTTTTCCAAGCATAAGCGATACGCAGCCGTATCTCACGAACCGTGAGTCGAAACTCACTTCTACAAGTTGGTTTGGCTTCTCGTAGGTGACACCAACCAAATCGCAAAGTTTCGTATTTTTGGAAGGTCGTTTGGAGGGTTTTCTAATCTACCCGCACTTAGAAAATTCTAAGGCTCAAACTTGTAATGCGAGGAAGTTGAGAAAACCGCCCAAATGCCATCCGAAAATTATAAAACTTTCCGACTTGGTCGAATTCACGTAGGGCAAGCCACCCGAACTTGTAGAGGCGAGTTTCGACTCACGGTTTGCGAGATACGGCCGTCTACCGCTTTATTTGTTTTTTTTCAAACCAAAACCGATACGCGGCCGTATCTCTCGGACCGTGGGTCGAAATTCACTTCTACAACTTCGGGTCACTTCTCGTACGTGACACCAACCAAATCGCAAAGTTTCGTATTTTTTGGAGGTCGTTTGGAGGGTTTTCTAACTTACCCGCACATAGAAAATTCTAATTATAAAACTTATAATGGGAGGAAATAGAGCAATACCGCGCAAACGGCACCGAAAATTTTAAAACTTTCCCAATTGGTCAGATTCACGTAGGGCAAGCCACCCGAACTTGTAGAAGCGAGTTTCGACTCACGGTTTGCGAGATACGACCGTATACCGCTTTATAATAGTTTTTTTCAACCGAAAGCGATACGCGACCGTATCTCTCGAACCGTGAGTCGAAACTCACTTCTACAAGTTGGTTTGGCTTCTCGTAGGTGACACCAACCAAATCGCAAAGTTTCGTATTTTTTGGAGGCCGTTTGAAGGGTTTTCTAATCTACCCGTATTTAGAAAATTCTAAGGCTCAAACTTGTAATGCGAGGAAGTTGAGAAAACCGCTCAAATGGCATCCGAAAATTATAAAACTTTCCGACTTGGTCGGATTCACGTAGGGCAAGCCACCCGAACTTGTAGAAGCGAGTTTCGACTCACGGTTTGCGAGATACGGCCGTCTACCGCTTTACTCGGTTTTTTCCCAACCGTAACCGGTACGCGGCCGTATCTCTCGAACCGTGAGTCGAAACTCACTTCTACAAGTTGGTTTGGCTTATCGTAGGTGACACCAACCAACTCGCACGGTTTCGTATTTTTTGGAGGTCGTTTGAAGGGTTTTCTAATCTAATCTAACCACACTTACAAAATTTTAATACGAAAAACTATCGTGCGAAGAAGTTGAGAAAACCGCGCAAACGGCCTCCAAAAAATACGAAACTTTCCGACTTGGTAGGATTCACGTAGGGGAAGTCACCCGAACTTGTAGAAGCGAGTTTCGAGTCACGGTTTGCGATATACGGCCGTGCACCGCTATACTTGGTTTTTTCCAACCGAAAGCGATACGCGGCCGTATCTCTCGAACCGTGAGTCGAAACTCGTTTCTACAAGTTGGTGTGGCTTGTACTACGTGAGACGAACCTACTCGGAAAGTTTCGTATTTTTTTACGGTCATTCGCAGGGTTTTCAACCATAACCGCACTGAAAATTCTAACTAATTTCGTATATACAATTCTAATTCTACAAGATACTAATGCAAGAAACATAATTCGGCAATTGAATATACTTGAGGTCAACCCGATTCTACATCTATAATCTACTAACACATTTTAATTTTTTTTCCAATTTCTAAATAAATCACTACACACAAATTCAACCAAAAAAATACAAATGTAGATTATTGGGTTCAAGAAATAGTGTATACCTTACGGAATAGGTCGAAATCAAGCCAAGCAATCGGTTTTCGAAGAGAACTAGGGTTCCGATTTCGTATCTAGGGTTCCGAAGAGGGGAAGAGAAGCTAGGGTTTCGAACGTCGGAGTTAGGGGGTTTCAATCTTCGGAGTTGGGAGAGAAGATGGAGTTCTAGGGTTTCGATCGTCGGAGCTAGGGTTTTTTTAGGGTTTTTTTCTTTTTTCCGTCGTTTGGGTTTATTTTCGTCGAAGAAAGAAGAAGAGAGCGTTCGAAAGAAAACGAACTGTATGTCGACGAAAATGAAAAATATAGCCTTAACCCGTTATTCCGAAGAACGGGTTAAGGCCAACTTTTTTTATTAAATTTTGCCTTAACCCGTCGTTGGCAAGAACGGGTTAAGGCAAGATTTTATGAAAAAAATCTGAACGATCCAACGGTCCAGATCGAAGTTCGCACGGGTCCGTGCGAACCTACCCGTTCCGGCCCGTTTGCAACCGAACAACCCCCATATATATATATATATATATATATATATATATATATATATATATATATATTTTATCTGAACTAGGGGTGCAAATGGATACCCTATCTGTATTTTGACTAAATATAGATAGCTATATATATATATATATGGATACCCTATCTGTATTTTGACTAAATATAGATAGCTATATATATATATATATATATATATATATATATATATATATATATATATATATATATTATCTGAACTAGGGGTGCAAATGGATACCCTATCTGTATTTTGACTAAATATAGATAGCTGGTATTAGTTTGTTCAAAATGTTGATATTGATGGTTTTAAACAACCTAAAATAGCCAACTAGTTGTCCAACCAAGTACATATCAGAATACACGACATGTTATGGCATATGTAAGTCGAATTTATTTAGTATAATATTATGTCTTAAAAACAAAATTTACGACATGAAAACCAGTTCTTTGGGGTATGATAAAAACAGTCAATGTAGGCTATCGTATATAGCCCCACTATTTTCATCCTCGGGCATAGGAGAGAGTTTTACTGTTTGTCATCGTCTTTTATGTTTAAGTGTGTACTTGTTCTCCTGTTGGTCCCATCGACAGGGGATGTTTGAGAGTCTTTTCCCTGCTTTCGACAGGTGATCTTCTGTTATTGACTCTTCCATGAAATTAGGTGGTGGTATTCCAACTTTGCTATCAACCAAAGCAGAAAGACATCCTTCCTGTTCATGCAGAGATCCTACTACCGATCTTGAGGCTAATCATCTTCATACTTTAAAATGGTCTTACTAAATTTTAATCAGTTGCCCTTTTGTAACCCAATTACAGACTTCCATCACAATAAATTTGTTATTGTATGTGTTTCAACTAATAGGCAAATGCAAAAACAAGTATTACCAATAGAAAATCCTATTGAAAAACTGCCCATAACTACATGCTTGAATGTTCGACTGAGGACTAGTTACCAATGCCAACCATGAGAGACACACCTCTCAATCACCCAAAATCTGAAATCTGACAATTCATGCATACACAGAGAAAACAATGGAATTCTTGCTTTCTAGAGTAAACAATGTCTTGCGTCCTTAAACAATTCCTAGAATATGACTAAAATCAGATTAAAACTCATATTTACACTATACGAGCAGGGTTTCAAATATAAAGTGGGGTTGAAATATTGAACTGCCTATAGTGTGACTACGGTTCCTATCATCCTCGACGTATACGTTAGATATATGTGTGGATTAAGTTAAAAATCTATGAAACTACAGGAAATTAAAAAAAAATGGTTTTCATTTGGGAAGACAAGCAATTTTTTCATTCCAAAAAAGGGGGGCATTGATAAACAGAAATAAGGAGCTCCGCAGGAAAGAGAGATTTGTGAAGCAGGGAACAAACAGGACAAAAATTGGATGGTTTCTTTAAGACAAAAACCAACGTGTTTATTTTCCATTATCACCTCAAATAGCATTTCAGTCAGGTCCACAAAAGTTAGTAGAAGTAGATAAAATAATAGAGAAGAATGCTTAATATTCTAGTACAGCCGAGTGTTACCGGTTCGCCATACATTTTAGTTCTTGGTACGGGTACGAGATCGCTGCACATACATTAAGCGATACGTATCTACAGAGTGTGTAGGATGAGTTGGGGCACTAATTTGAGTATATATACATGTGTATAGAGATAGACACAGAGATAGAAAATTCGACTATAAATATACTATAAATACATTCGGTACTTGCATTACTAAATATAAGAACTATAATCAAATTAAACTCTATGGCTAATGAAGGAAAATTTGAAAAAAAGTTGATGGATTATTAATATATAAAGGTGTTCATTTTAAAGATTGAAAAAAGCCAAAACTAGATTGCTTGTTTAAGGAATCCGGATCGCGAATCCACCATAAATTGGATCACGAGATCAGGATCGTAGTTTTGGAGGAGGGATGGGAGACCCAGTAATACTCGTACTTAATACTGGTACTGACTAGAAAGAGATAAATAATTAAGTTAACCAAAAGCATTTCATTAAAATAGTAAAGTAATAATAAGAGTCTTTAATTAGTTCTATTATGTTCTGCAATTTGTTTACGTTAGGCAAATTAAATCATCTTTACTAACTATACTAGAATATTAAGCAAAAAGGGTGGTTTCTCCCCATGCTTCCATTGTATATGAAATGACGAAATGCTCTTGGGAGGCTGAAAAATAATGTATAAAAAGTAGGGAGGGGAAATGATATGTCTAATTTATATACAAATATTTGTACTCATTTACTAATTAAAATTGCTTGTTTTCGTTGATTTTGTCTAGAATTCATCTTATTTCTATAAGATTTCAATTAATTAATTATTTTTGAAGAAATAATATTTTTGATACAAAAAGTAAAGATTTGTGGAAAAAATCAACAAACAAAGTAAAACTATGGATTTATTAATTTTTATTGTTTTGTTGAGTAAAAGTGCGATAAATAATTTTAGAAGGATTTTAATGAGCTAATATGATTTTTAGTTAGTTTAATTAATTTTAAACTAATTTATTTTATTTTATTTAAATCCTAATTTCTAGTATTAATTTTTGTGTATGCAGCACGTGTTTGCAAGAAAAGGAAAGAGAAGTAGAAAAGAGAAAGAAATAAATATCTGGTTAAAGAAGGAAGGAAATAAATGAAAAAAGAGAACTTTTCTGCAAAAGAGCAAACCCTAATTCCTTTTCCCGTTCCCTATAAATATATGCCAATGTTGAGCACAATTCTAAAGAGGTGACGGCAAAATAAAATTTAAAAAAAAAGAAAAAGAAAAAAAGAGAAGCAGCGGCAGCACGTGGCGACTTCTTCTTCTTCCCTCTTGCGTGCGGCTCGAAGACGACGAAGAGATTAGGAGAGAGGGCGACAGGACGTAACAGGCGACGCATTTTCTTCAGGCTGACGTGGCTCGGTGGGTCCCACGTGACAGGTGGCGGCCCGAGTTTCCCTTCGCCATCTGCGGGATTGAGACGCAAATACAGGAGAGAGAGAACTGACAGAGAGTGGCGACAGTGACGTGCTGGCTCTGTGTTGCTGATCTGACCAGCAGCGGTTTCGAGGCGACGCAGACAGCTTTTTGGGTTCGGTTTTTGAGACAGAAGAGAGATAAAGGCTTGGACTCGGTTCTAGGAGTTCGGTTTGCATTAATTTTTTATTTCTTTTTGTATCTCTTCTTCTCTAAATTTTTAGATGCAATCCCAAACAATTTTTATTAGTTGCAAATTGAATATGAACTAAATTTATTTTTCTAGAGGCTAAGATGTGGCCTAGTTTTGTAGAACACAATTTTAATTCCTTATTATTATTCTATTTTTCTATAGTTGTGTGTTAATTTTTATTATTTATGCGTACAATGGTGGATAGACATTTGTATGATCTTTTAAATCATGAAGAGACCGAACTGGTGATTTGTGGTTAATAAAAATTAAACACCGTTATTGGAGGATGTGACCGTTAAGAAATCTAAATTTTTAATTAATAATTTGATGGATAGACAAATAATTAGTTGAGAATAATTTTTATACTACGTGGATAGAGTAGTTAATATTTTTAGAATTTTGGTCTACAACTTGAAAAGATAATATTTTTATTCATAAGGAGTTATAATTTGTGTGTGTGATAAACGAGGTGAAGTCAAGAGCCCTAGAACTAATTTTCCATTAACAAAGTACAAGAGCTTAACAGTTTCACAGCCCTCTCCCTCTTCACAAATTTAGTTAGTTTTAATTAGATTAATTTAATTTAGTTGTTTTATCATTTATTAATTTCGATCTTCCAAATAGTGATTAATCTAGTAATATCGGTACTCAATAAAATATCTAGTCCCTGTGGGTTCGACACTCTATTCACTTAACTATATTACTTGTTGCGATTTTATACACTTGTAAATATTCACATCAAGTTTTTAGCACCGTTGCTGGGGACTAGTTATTCTTTTATTGATATTGAAAATTGCTAGATTATTACTAGTTTGGATTTTTTGTAATTATTTTTATTTTATTATTATTTTACATCTTTATTTTCTTTTGACTAACTCTTAGTTTTATTTATTTTTCTTATTTTATTTTTTTAAGTTTTTCTATTTTTTTCTTTTTCGATACTTATATTTCAGGACATACACGTACATTATCATGTGGAACGATGAAAACAGGCCTTTGAGAGACTATGCTATGCCCTCAATTTATGAATCAAGCATAAAGAAGCCGGTTATTGAAGCTAACGATTTTGAGATTAAACCGGCAATGATTCTAATGATTCATCAGACTGTTCAATTTTGCGGACTACCGTACGAGGATTCTTATGTTCACATTGAAAACTTTCTAGAAATTTGTGACACTTTCAAGCACAATGGAGTATCAGATGATGCAATTAGATTGAGACTCTTTTATTTTTCACTACGAGATAAGGCAAAGGCTTGACTACATTATCTACCACCCGGTAGTATTACTACTTGGGAGGGACTTGCACAAAAATTTTTGGCTAAGTATTTTCCGCCGGCAAAGACAGCAAAGCTAAGAAATGATATTTCCACATTTACTCAATTTGAGACTGAGTCTTTGTATGATGCATAGGAAATGTATAAAGAGTTATTGAGAAAGTGTCATAATCATGAACTACCGAAATGGCTGCAAATTCAAATATTCTATAATGGTTTGGGAGTTACACATCGATCTATGGTTGACGCAGCAGCTGGTGGTGCACTCATGAGCAAAACATACAAAGCAGCCTATGATCTTTTAGAGGAGATGACATCAAATAATTATCAGTGGTCTTCAGAGAGAACAATGCCAAAAAAAGTGGCTGAATTTTTGAACTTGATCATTTTTCTACTTTAAATGCAAAACATGATATTTTATCTAAACAAGTAGAAAATATGAATTTTAATTCTATTCAATCTAATATGATTTGTGATCTTTGTGCAGGAGAAATCATTCAAGTTCAGATTGTCAAGTGGAGAACCCTTTTGCTCCATCAAATGCCGAACATGAAAATTTTGTGTCAAACTTTCAAATGTAAAACAATCATTATGCAAACACATACAATCAAGAATGGAGAAATACCCCCAATTTTTCATGGAACAACAATCAAGGAGTAGTTATACCACCTCAAAATTTTCCACAGCAAGAAAAGAAGCCGACACTTGAAGACATGTTTATGCACTACATGCAAAGGGCAGAACAATACATACAAAAGACAGATTTGGCAATTCAAAATATTGCAAATTCAACTTCGGCTTCTATTCACAATCTTGAGGTACAAATTAGTCAATTTTCAAATATTCTTAATGAAAAAACTGCAGGAACATTACCAAGCAACACAGTTGTCAATCCCAAGGAGCATGTCAAGGCTATAACACTAGAAAGCGGGAGGACAATTGAGCAACCACAAAAAGAGAATGGCGAACAAAATGTGGTTGAAAAGCAAAGTGAGATTGAACAAATCGTGGAGGAACAAATTCAGCATGAGCAAGTAATGTATGATGCTTTTAATTCCATAAAGTTTCCTCCTGAAGAACAGTCGTGTATTCAAGTAAGTAAAACTGATTTAATTATGGGCAAGAAACATAAGGCTAGATTTGAGAAATCACTAATCGAAGTATGTCCAACAAAGTGAGCAAGTCTTGAAACTGAAAAAGAAAATATTTGGAAACATGTTATGTATTTGGATGCTGCACCTTCTATTTATTCATTTTTTCAGCAAAAATTCAAAGAGGTTGGGGAATCAAAGACTTCATCATCAAGAAGGAAACGCCTCAAATTGGAGCTTGAACCTGATCCACATTTGAAGAGAAAAATTAGAAAGGATGTGTTAATGTTGTTGGATCTTGGCGTTACTTAACCATCTCACCCCCATGTCTGGATGAAGACTTAAAACTTAGCGCTTCTTGGGAGGCAACCCATGTTTTCTTTTACTGCATTTAGATTTGATTTTTATTTTATTTTATTTTATTTTAATTTTAATTTTTGATTTGATCTTGTAGGATTGCATAAATTTTGGAAGTCGCCGGGCGGAGCTGTTTTGTATGCCTTCATTGATGGCTGTTTTTTAGTCAGTATGGAGTCCAAATCTGGAAACCTGATTCAAAGAGAAATTGTAGCCTATTGTCTTAGCTTTCCAGCAAAAAACAAATTCAGCCCATTTGGACATCTGCAGCTCCATATATCGCCAAAATACTGAACGCCGCGCGTGCAGAAATTTTAAGACGAATTAGGGGAGAAATTCTGAACTTTTTGCATTATTTTTGTTTTTCTTTTCCTTTCCCATCGAGGATAATGTGATATTCAAGTTTGGGGGAAGGTTTACAAATTTATTATTTATTTTTTTGAAAAGAAAAACAAAAGAGATTTCAATTAGGCTCACTGTTACACTTTTGAGTCCTTTATTGTGATAAGCATTGAAATAATTTTTTTTTTTTTTTTGGATAGACAATTGCTTATAAAACAAGAGTAAGCATACTTATTTACTTTAGGATTATTGACATTTACAATTCCTTACAAAATTGTGTGAGTCATGCTATTATACATAAAAGACAAATGTGATGATTTTTCTTGTAATTATCCCCTTTGATCTAATCCTAAACAGAGTTTAAGTAAATAGAGTAATAATGAAAAAAAAATGAATAAAGTCAATCTACTTCAATGTTTTGAGTTGCTTAGTAACTAGGGGTATTCATCACCAATGTTTACTTTTACGTCAAACAGCAACTTGAAATATGAGTATGCAAAGCACTTTAAGTTTGTGACTTGTTGAGTAACCTGGATGAATTCATCACAAATGTTTTGCATTCGCGTCAAAAGGCAAGTGATAACTTAGAGAAGAGACTAAAATTAAGAAAATATTAAAAAAAAATTTAAAAAAATAAAAAACTCTAGTTTATTACTCGGTTTGTAGTAATGAGAAGGGATAATCACAGATTGAGTTGTTACATACTATAATCACATTAATTGCATGACAAAGACGATTGGGTTGAGAATTATGAATAAATAATTGCACTAGAGAAAGTGGATATGCTTAGTTTTACTTTATTTGCTATTGTTTATATTTTTAATTGAAATTTTGATACTTACATGATAAGATATCTTGGTGTGATGGGTTGAGCTTATTATTCCCTATTTTTTATTTTACTTTTTGCTCGAGGACAAGCAAAATATTAAGTTTGGGGGTATTTGATGTGTCTAATTTATATACAAATATTTGTACTCATTTACCAATTAAAATTGCTTGTTTTCGTTGATATTGTCTAGAATTCATCTTATTTCTATAAGATTTTAATTAACTAATTATTTTTTAAGAAATAATATTTTTGATGCAAAAAGTAAAGATTTGTGGAAAAAATCAACAAACAAAGTAAAACTATGGATTTATTAATTTTTATTGTTTTGTTGAGTAAAAGTGCGATAAATAATTTTAGAAGGATTTTAATGAGCTAATATGATTTTTAGTTAGTTTAATTAATTTTAAACTAATTAATTTTATTTTATTTAAATCCTAATTTCTAGTATTAATTTTTGTGTATGCAGCACGTGTTTGCAAGAAAAGGAAAGAGAAGAAGAAAAGAGAAAGAAATAAATATCTGGTTAAAGAAGGAAGGAAATAAATGAAAAAAGAGAACTTTTCTGCAAAAGAGCAAACCCTAATTCCTTTTCCCGTTCCCTATAAATATATGCCAATGTTGAGCACAATTCTGAAGAGGTGACGGCAAAATAAAATTTTTAAAAAAAAGAAAAAGAAAAAAAGAGAAGCAGCGGCAGCATGTGGCGACTTCTTCTTCTTCCCTCTTGCGTGCGGCTCGAAGACGACGAAGAGATTAGGAGAGAGGGCGACAGGACGTGACAGGCGACGCGCTTTCTTCAGGCTGACGTGGCTCGGCGGGTCCCACGTGACAGGTGGCAGCCCGAGTTTCCCTTCGCCATCTGCGGGATTGAGACGCAGATACAGGAGAGAGAGAACTGATAGAGAGTGGCGACAGTGACGTGCTGGCTCTGTGTTGCTGATCTGACCAGCAGCGGTTTCGAGGCGACGCAGACAACTTTTTGGGTTCGGTTTTTGAGACAGAAGAGAGATAAAGGCTTGGACTCGGTTCTAGGAGTTCGGTTTGCATTAATTTTTTATTTCTTTTTGTATCTCTTCTTCTCTAAATTTTTTAGATGCAATCCCAAACAATTTTTATTAGTTGCAAATTGAATATGAACTAAATTTATTTTTCTAGAGGCTAAGATGTGGCCTAGTTTTGTAGAACACAATTTTAATTCCTTATTATTATTCTATTTTTCCATAGTTGTGTGTTAATTTTTATTATTTATACGTACAATGGTGTATAGACATTTGTATGATCTTTTAAATCATGAAGAGACCGAACTGGTGATTTGTAGTTAATAAAAATTAAACACCGTTATTGGAGGACGTGACCGTTAAAAAATACAAATTTTCAATTAATAATTTGATGGATAGGCAAATAATTAGTTGAGAATAATTTTTATACTATGTGGATAGAGTAGTTAATATTTTTAGGTTTTTGGTCTACAACTTGGAAAGATAATATTTTTATTCATAAAGAGTTATAATTTGTGTGTGTGATAAACGAGGTGAAGTCAAGAGCCCTAGAACTAATTTTCCATTAACAAAGCACAAGAGCTTCACAGTTTCACAGCCCTCTCCCTCTTCACAAATTTAATTAGTTTTAATTGGATTAATTTAATTTAGTTGTTTTATCATTTATTAATTTCGATCTTCCAAATAGTGATTAATCTAGTAATATCGGTACTCAATAAAATATCTAGTACCTGTGGGTTCGACACTCTATTCACTTAACTAAATTATTTGTTGCGATTTTGTACACTTACAAATATTCACATCAGGAAACAGCAGAGGCACATGCATTGCACAGGGGGTAGCAGTTGTAATTTAGAGAGTAAGAACGTGCTTACGTTGACATATTTCTATAAACTTTTCTGCTCATCCTTCCAACATACATGAAAGGACGAAAATGCTCTGGGAGACTAAAAAATAGGGTAGAAAAAGAAGGGAGAAGAAATAAAAGGGACACATACATTGCACATGGGATAACATAGTTGCAATTTGCAGAGTTTGAACATGCTTATGTGGACATTGTTCCAACGAACATCTCTGCCCATGCTTCCACTATACATGAAAGATGAAAATATTCTTGGGAGGCTGAAAAATGGTGCAGAAAAAGTGGGAAGAAGAAATAGCTGGATATAAGTACTACAGATGAGGTAACCCAATTGTAATTTAGAGAGTTGGAATGTACTTACGTGGATAATGCTTTTATGGCCTTACATATATATTGCACATGTTTTCCATTTTAGTTTATTTTACCATAACAATTATTATGTGATGAGAAAATAATTAGTCTTTATGGCTGAAATACTAACCAAGACGTACTTTAAAGATGCAATGACGATGGTACGTACCGGCCAAATAAGTGACGAAAACCGAGGAGCGGCATCATCTGACCCACGCCAGACCACGTGTTTTCTCAGGCAGTTGCGGCCGTTGTGCCAATTCATTTGAGACCCTGCGGATCCATTCTTTTTCCTATTCAAAGATCTGCCATTTGTCTCCGTGTTTTTACGTCGAGAATTCTTTGCAGATGAAGAGATGTGAAAGGGGCTTATTACTTCCAAAATACCATTTTCCCTTTATTTTTATATAAATGCTTGTTCATCAAGAATACACAAGAAAAACACTTTGAATTGTTGATTCATCGCGAGACAGCTTGGCCTAGTTGTTCCATCAAATACATTATCAGGTTCAGCGATATGCCGTAGACCTATCCGCCAACTCCACACCTAGTTAATGGAAACGTCAATACAGTCAGGGTTTTTGTTGAAAATAGAAATGAAATGGACGGGTGGTAGAAGATGGAGTTACCTATAATGAAGAAGGCCGAGGTCCAACCGCCAGTTGTTGACCGAGTGATTGGACGGCCACTGTAGTCGACGACAGTGATTGAAGGTAGGGATGCATGGGCTAAGGGTGTTGGATTTGTTTTTTTTTTTTTTTTTTAAATTTAAATTTAAATTTAAATTTAAATTTAAATTCTTTTTGGAAACAAGTATAGGTGACAGGTCGGGTCTGGGATACGGTTTTTTTTTTGGGTACGTGGGCCGGGTCAGGTAGGGTAGGGGCCGGCTATAGGGTTGATGGGTACGGGTAGGGATTAAAATTTGAGTTTTTGGGTTTGTGGGTATTTGTAGAGAGATTAGGTTACGGGATCAGATCAGACAGGAGGGTGGGGTGATGGCGGCTAAGGTTTCAGAGGAGTTTGGGGATAAAGGCAGTAGGTGGTTATGGGGATGAGGTTTCAGAGAAGGAAGAAGAAGTGGACTTCGGGAGTTGCTGTTGATTTCAGAGGAGGAAGATGAAGATCAGAGAGTAGGGATTGACTATGGAGTTCTACGGGATTGCAGTGTGTCGAGATCGGGACACTACAAAATAAAGAGCAATAACTGGCGCAAATTCCCCGGCGTTGGGGTATTTCGCCGGGGGTTTCCCCGGCGTTTATTAAAATGCGCCGGGGATTTGTAAAATCCCCGGCGTTGGGAACGCCGGCCAATCTCCCCCCCCCCCCCCACCCTGCACTAAATTCCCCACTCCCCTCTCTCTTTTTTCACTCGCCCAATCTCTCGCACCATTCTTCCCTATCTCTCGCGCCTCTCCGAAAACCCTATCTCCAAAAACCCCCAATCTCTCCAATCTCAATCTCTCCAATCTCTCCAATAAAAAAAAACCCAATCTCTCCAATCTCAATCTCTCCGAAAACCCTATCTCCAATCTCCAATCTTTCGGAAAACCCTATCTCCAATCTCCCGCGACTTCTTCGATCTCTCCGATCTCCAATCTTTCCGATCTCCAATCTCTCCGAAAACCCTATCTCTCCAATCTCCAATCTCTCCGAAAACCTAATCTTCGATTTCGTTCCTCTTCGATTTCGTCGCCGTTGGATTTTTCGTCCCCGTTGGATTTCGTCCATCTCGATATCGTCGCCTGCCGCTTGCCGCCGTTGGATCTCGTCGCCGCCGCCGTTGGATTGGTGAAGATGGTGAGTTAGTTACTATGCAATCTGCCAATATGGTGTGGATTTTTTTGTTGGTTTGGATCTTGAATTTTGTTGGTTAACGGTGTAGATTTTTGTTGATTTTGGTTGAATTTTGTTGTTTTATGGTATTGAATAACATGACAGTGATTAATCCCTTTTGTTATTGAATAACATGACAGTGAATGTTTATGCTATTCACAATGAATGTTTATGCTATTGAATAACATGAATGTTTATGCTATTGAATAACATGACAGTGATTAATCCCTTTTGTTATCTAACAGATGTGTGTAGGTATTCATCACTCCGAGTAAGAGATACCACGTCGGAGGAGACAAGCTCTATTCAAACCGATGAGCTGTTTTCCGATCTAAAGGAGAAGGTGTTAACCATCATCCTATTAAAGTAAACATTTTGTTCCACTACTTTGTTTCATTCACAAGTTGATCCTTAACATGGTATGGTTTCAGTGGGATGCGATTGAGAACAAATCGACTGTTTTTCTTTACAGAGGAGGTGCAATTGTCGCAATTAGGTTGTCATCCATTCTAGTCGGAGCCATCAACTCTGTCCCTCTAGTGCATACATTAACTTGTCGCTACCTACATTTACTTGAAAATTTTGCGATGTTCATGAAATAATCCTTTAGAAATTTTTGCTACTAAGACTCTAATTTTGGTAATTATACTGCTATTTGATTGAATTAGTAATCAGTCACATTATTTGATTTGCTTAGTCATTTGCATATATCAAAAGATGAGCTCATTACTTCCATTTCCATAATAATCTTAATCTGTTTATTGGCAATTGCATAGTATAATAGTATCTTTTATTAATCTTTGATAATTTAGACGTACTCAGATTATATTCTAGTTGCAACCTCTTGTCAAAACTCTTCTCAGTCGATCAGATATACGGTCATTTATACGTGCACATGCTGCAATCAGAATCTAATATATAATGCCACCCCAAACATCTAAAAAATTCAACCGGCAAGACAAATCACATGAACTGCTAATCATCCTGGACTAGAAGAGAACTAATTGCAAGACAACAAAAATTCGTGTAGAACAAAGTTTTAGGATGAACACTCAGATCAAGTTTTGTATTACATCTATGTCAGTTTCTATTTCCCTCTTAGTTCACCATCACACCTACAATGCGAAGTATGAATTTGATTGTTTTCAAAAGCATACCAAACCATCATATTGACCAAGTGAAATTTAATTTAATTTTCAGATTGAGTGATATTATTGAAATGGATAAAAGTTGGATGAGTAAGTCACGATTATGCAAAGAGTATCGAGATGGTGTTAGAGATTTCATTATCTTTGCCAAGCAACATTCTCGTGATCCCAACTTTATCCTTTGTCCATGTCGCCGATGCGTAAACTGTCATTTGCTTCCATGCTACGAAGTACAAACACATTTGGTGATTAATAGTTTTCTGCAAGGGTACACACTGTGGTTTTGCCATGGAGAGCGTGACACATCGATTCCGGTTGGACAAGAAATGTTGGAAGAGGAAAATGAACCCTTAGTGAATGACGACAACAATCTTGCCGATGAGATGCAAAATCTAGTGCGGGATGCTTTTGTGATTCACAACAATCCAATGCACACAAATAGTTCAACAACTCAAGTCCATGATGAACCGACCGAAACTTTGCACACTGATGGAGACGAGGGTGAAGTGGAGGAGGGTAGGCAAAACTCTAAATTTAACAAAGAATTTGAAGCATTCAGTAAGTTGTTGGAGGATGCTAGTACACCCTTGTATCATGATTGCATCAAATTTTCGAAGTTCTCATTCATCGTGAGGTTATTTCAGATCAAATGTTTGAATAGTTGGTCTGCCAAATCCTTTACAATGTTACTTAAATTGTTGAATGAAGCATTTCCTGAAATTTGTCTCCCAAATTCAGCATATGGAATAAAACAATTCCTTAAATATTTTGATCTGGGGTATGAGAAGATAGTTGCATGTCGATATGATTGTATGTTATTTAGGGGGGATAAGGAGAGTCTGGAGAACTGTGAAATTTGTGGTACTTCAAAATGGAAAGGTGTTCCGAATGAAGAACAAGATGCAAGTGGTATAGTTAAATCAAGGCGGAAAAAGAAGCCAGCAAAACAGATGCGCTACTTTCCTTTGATTCCTAGGCTACAAAGGTTGTTTATGTCATCTAAGACTTCTTCTGATATGAGATGGCATGCTGAAGGGCGAAAGAATGATGGAATTCTCAGACATCCGGCGGATTCTGCTGCATGGAAAAGTTTTGATGAAAGATATCCTGATTTTGCTGAAGATACTCGCAACGTGCGACATGGATTAGCCAGTGATGGTTTTAACCCATTCCGGCAAACGAGTAGTACATACAGCATATGACCTGTAGTGTTGATACCGTATAATCTACCGCCTTGGAAGTGTATGAAGCCATCGTCATTTATTTTGTCCACAATAGTTCCTGGACCGAAAAGCCCTGGAAATGATATAGATGTCTATCTCCAGCCTTTAATAGATGAACTGCAACAGTTGTGGGAGGGTGTTCCAACATATGATATAACAACGAAGAAATCATTCCGTCTTCGAGTTGCATTGACTTGGACAATCAATGATTTTCCTGCGTATGCAAATTTATTCGGTTATAGCACCAAAGGGCGTAATGCATGTCCTTGTTGTGCTGATAAAACTACTTCATGATGGCTATATAATGGGAAAAAGTTCTGCTACATGGGTCATAGAAGATGGTTGCCCGACACACACAATTTCAGGCCGGAAACTACGACTTTTGATGGGGTTGAGGAATGGGAACATTCACCTGAAATATCGTCTGGGTCCGATGTGTTAAGGCGGCTACATGGTCACCATTTCAATTATGGTAAGGAAGTAGAAGCCATAAAACGGGGCAAGAAAAGAGCAAGGGATGACGACAACGATGAAGATGATTGTGATGACATTGTTGAGTTAGGGTCCTGGAAGAAGAAGAGCATTTTTTTTACACTGCCGTACTGAAAATTCAATTTATTGCACCATAATTTAGATGTGATGCATATCGGAAAAAATATTGGTGAAAATTGTGTAGGGACTATCATGGGAGATGATCGGAAGACAAAAGACAATCTTAAGTGTCGTCTTGATTTAGCTGAGTTGGACATACGACACGAGTTGCACCCCGAATATTTACCGAATGGTAGAGTGCGCCTTCCTCCAGCAATGTACTGCATATCTAAAAAGGAGTTGGAATCGTTCTGCAAAGTTCTACAGGAGCTTAAAGTTCCCGATGGCTATTCATCTAACATAGCAAGGTGCGTCAATGATAAGGAGAAGAGGCTTCAGGGTCTAAAGTCACACGACTACCACATCTTGATGCAGGATCTCCTTCCTGTGGCTTTAAGGTTCTCAATGTGCGACCAAGTCACTGCCGTCATCAAGGATCTGTGTAGCATTTATAAAGGACTTTGCTCAAGGGTTCTACGTGTTGAAGACATTAACCTCTTGGAGCAATGTGCTGCTTTGGTACTTTGTCAAATGGAGAGAATATTTCCCCCTTCGTTCTTCACTATAATGATTCACTTGGTCATTCATCTAGCAGGCGAAGCAAGACTTGGTGGGCCGGTACATTATCGGTGGATGTATCCCATTGAGAGGTAGTTATTCATATTTGTTAATTATATACTTCAAATTTGGATAATGTGCATCCTTTTTTTTATCTAACCATTTACATGTATAGGTATCTTTATCGACTTAAGGGATATATTAAAAATAGATCTCATCCAGAAGGCTCAATTGCAGAAGATTATCTCTCGGAAGAGTGCTCCAATTTTTGTTCCCGATATCTTCAGGGTGTCGAGACATGTCTTACTAGACCAAGGAGAAACCCAGTTGGGTCAAACCTTGGTAAGGCACATTATCTATTTCAAACTGCTGGAAATACCATTGGTAAAGTTGATGCGGTTGAGTTAGATAACTTAACATGGGAACAAGCACATCGATATGTGCTAGATCATCATGCAACAGTTGAGCCATTCCGAGAGTAAGTCATAATTGGGTTGGTTTATATTTAATTAAACTCGATTTGAACAATGTACATCTAATTATATTTCATTCTTTTAAATATTTACAGAGAATTTATCCGTGAAATGAAAAGGAATTTTAGAACAAGGAAATTAAGACCATGTGACCAAAATAAGATGATGAATGAAAGATTTCATATGTGGCTTAAAGACTATGTAAGAGTGTTCCAAATTATCAAGTACTTTCTTTTTATGTTATAATAATCTTAATTTTACTAATATGGTTTACCATCACATCCTATAGGTTCCGAAGTTGCATGATGATTTGGTATCACCTGAAATCAAGATTCTTGCTGCAGGTCCCCATAAGATGGTTATAAGATTTAAGGGATATATATATAACGGATTCAGATTTCATACTAAGGATTGTGAACGTTATTTAAAGTCCCAGAATAGTGGAATTGTAGTGACGTCAAAGACAAGAAGTTATGCTTCTAAGAATGACACAAATCCAGTTGATGAAGATGTTGACTATTATGGGGTTCTCACTGATATCATCGAGTTAGACTATTTCGGTCATTTTCGAGTTGTCTTATTTCGCGCAGACTGGGCTGGTATGGATAAGAATTATCCCCAAAACAAGGATACTTTAGGTTTCACAATTGTAAACTTTTCAAATTTGATTCATACTGGCACACACATTAGCCATGAACCATTTGTGTTCCCATCTCAAGTACTCCAAGTGTTCTATGTTGAAGATTCAGCTTCGCCTAAATCTTGCGTGGCTCTTATTATGCAACCAAGAGATGTATATCAGTTGGGAGAGACATCAGATGATGAGGATGAAGATGTCACTAACATTTTTGTTGCTGCTGAATTTCCTATGTTTGATGTAAACATATCAGATGACAACAGTAAACCTAATTGGCTACGCACGGATGGAGAGCCAGGGAATGTATTGGATATGGAAAAGAGTTGATTGAATATGTTCCTTTTGCTATGCTAGACATTTCTGGATTTGAACATTATACACTTGTATTAAGATTCTCCCATGAAATATGAAATATACAAGTTTTGTTATAGCTCCATTACATTTATCCAGTTTTATATATATCACTATAGAGTTTGATATCTATATCTGTATAAAGTTAATGTTGCTTATATCTATATCTGTATAAAGTTAATATCTATATCACTATAGAGTTTGTTATCTTCTGCCTTGATAACATCTCCAATAATACTTGTATATATATATATATATATATTCACTTTGGTACAACCATTCTTTTATGTATTTTTCTTATAAATTAGTGACAGACAACATGCCAATTTAAAGTTTTGTTGATGTTCAATGTGTATTCATCACCAATACACCACAATCAATTAGAACTTAGAACACATTCGGACATGGTACACGACTTACAGAATTTTGAGTACTCTTTTGAACAATCTTTTCATTTTAATTTCAGCTATATATAAGTTGAGTGACATTTTTTCATATCTGAAATCCCTCTTTCTAACTTTGAAAATATCGAAGTTACCAACATGGGTCTTCCTCCTTATTGTGATAACCGTATACCTGTTGCTTCAATGTCTAAGTGTATTGGTGAACTCATTAGTACTTCTTCTATTACCATGCTTGCTTCTGGCTGTTTGCAACTTGAAGCTGATTTCTTTATCCTTAAATGATAATGTTGGCTCATCTCAACCCATTCCTAAATTTTCATGCTACCCTTGATCGGAGTTCTCATTCACAGATGATTCTTGCTAAGCCTGTATCTCCTTCTATTACTGTTATTCCAAGCTCTCGTAATTGGGACTTTGTGATGCCAGTGGCTGGCTCTTCTTCTGGTATTAAAGTGGATTGAGTTAATAATGAGTGACCTGAATGGAAGGTTAATCCTAACTTTGTAGCAGCTTGGAATAACTACAAAAATTATGTTCAAGTGCCTTATTCCATCCTTGTAGGCATTTCTGATAAGCATTCTATCTCTATGTCTGATACCAAAGTCAAGAGTGGGAATTGGATTCATGATGATGCTCTTTTATCTGTTGAAGAAGGGAAAATTGCTAAGTCCTCTATTTCTGTCAAGGCATATAATCTCTCCTTTATGCTATTTCTTGTTCATTCATTTTAAACTATTCCCATAATATTAGTTATTCTTTTGTTGTTCCTGGTTATATATACTCACATATTCTTTGTGTGATTAATATTTACAAAAACATTATACGGGATGCTTCTGATATCATTACTGATTCTAATTCTTTTGGCATTTCTAACAATCTTTCTGAATCTCAGACTGCCACTGAATGTCAATCTCCACTTATTATTGATAATATTTCTACTGATATTCATCCCTTGGTTGTTATTCCATATTATTCCAGAATGAATTTTCTTCATTCCTTTCATGTGTAGTTTCTCAGTGTTGAACAGCTTTCATCCATACCAAGTTCTTAATTTTTTAATGTATGCTTCATAATTCTTATTAGCAGGTGTGAATTATGCCGTGACGGAATACGGCGCTTAGAAGAAGGATTGAGGAGCCTCTAAACGAGGAGGATACCCACGTAGAGGTAGGTGAGGGGAGCACCCAGCCACCCTCCCAAAAAAAGACCTGGGGAGCGACAAAGTTAGTTGACGTATGGAAGCTACCCGCGGGTCAAAAAATAAAAGTGGAGATAAATGGGGATCATCAGCCCATAGGAAAAAGTGCAGCGACTTTCGCATCATTCATTGGGGTGATTGTTCGGAATTCCGAGTATCTTCCACTATCATTCGATAGATGGACAAATATCCCCATAGCGACAAGGACTAGAGCTATTGAAGTTATCAAGGTACCATTTATATTTACAGTATTTCTTAAATAGTTTGGTTATAGGTATTTTTTAAACAGTTTGTATAATTTTGATTCTTATGTTCTTTTTTGCTTTTATACTTTCACATGGGTGTCACTGTCACATAAATTACTAGTTCCAAAATAGATCCATGGTAAAAAGTTTCTTTTCCCCCTATCATAATTTTGAGTGGCGAGTACAACAATAGAACTCAAATTTTCCTTTCTGTTTTATTTTTAGGGAAAATTGATCATATGCTTTATTTTGTAGTATGTATTCTCCATTAACTGGAAAATAACTGTTGGGAGATACATTCTATCACCCCACTAGGGCAAAGATGTCGAGGGCAGGATGTAAGTGATAAAAACGGAAAGAAGGATGTGATAGAAGATAATTCTTCTCTCTTGGTATGATGAGAGTAAGGGCAATGTAGTTGAATGCATAGGAACTTTGATTTCTTTCTCTTATCGGCTCGAGAAGTCTAACATATAAAGTTTTTTTCCTCTATATGTCGCACAACTGAAGTAATAACCGTTGTCTATTTAACACATGCATTGAGTTCTTGCCATAGTCTTCCACATAATATATATATTATCATTACAATATATATATTATGCTAAACCACTTTTGTTCATAAATTTTTCTATTTTATTTTCAAAACATAGAAAACCATAGTCATTATCTTGTAGTTGCAGTTTAATGCTTTGAGGTAGTTATCTTATGACGTAAATTCTTTAATATATGATATTGATTTATGACTGTTGCAGCAAAAATTTGATTTCCCGGCGGTTGTTGATGCTGATTGGCTGAATAAATCAATGTCTAAGAAATGGAGAGACTATAAGGTTGAGCTTAAGGCAAAATATTATGACGAGAACCGAACAATGGCTGAGAACACAAGAGCAGTCCCAAGAGATGTCGTGCGTGCTGATTGGGAATTTCTATGCCATTTTTGGAATACACCTGAAGGGAAGGTAATTAAAAAATTGTAGTATATGATGCAATATATTTTGATATGATATATGGCTTATTAAATTTTATTGTCTGTGTAATAATTTTATATTATGTGCAGAAGAGAGCTGAAAGAGGTCGTGCAAGTAGGGATGCACAGGACGTACTGCACACTGCAGGAGGTACAAGCTTTGCACGGCGACGCGCAATAATGGTATATCTAAGTGTTTTGTTCTTCACTATAATACTTGTAGAGTAACTCTTAATACCAAAAAACTTTCGTTTTTTCAAAACAAGTTCAATTGATTTTGATTTTAATATATGTAGGATGTGGAGCGAGGAGGTGCGGATCAGTACGGTGATTTAGATTTCTTCGACGCAACCCACATGAACTCACAAGGCGTATTTCCGTCCTCAAAGGCTGCGACGATATCGGTAATAGTTTTTCTATCTTAAGTTTGCTTATTTGATGTGTAATATACCTTAACAATGAATTTGGATATTTTTCTTAAAACAGGCAACTGCTCGGAATAGGTATGCCGAACTGTCATCCGCTCCCACCGCCAATATAGTGCAGCTTCAACACCAGGCGTTGGTCGAAAGCATTGGTCCGGAGCGCCCTGGCCGTGTGCGTGGGAAGGGGTTAGGACCAACACCCTCTCGTACTCGTGCTTCTTCATCATCACAGCCGCATCCTAGAGATGAGAAGATAGCTAATCTAGAGGCAACAGTCGCAGAGCTTAAGGCAACAGTTGCAGAATTAGCACAGATGGTGAGGAGAACAAATGTTCAAAACCCATCTAACATACCGAGACAGGTTAGAAATTATATAGAGTATTGTTCTTATCTAATTGTGTCTACCAATTGCTTAGCATTAGCATTTTATACGAATCTGACTAATTGTGTGTACCAATCCGACTCATGGCATCTTTCATACTTATTTCTTATACAGCATGATGTTAGAGAGCCGACATCATCCAGTCGTCCGAATGAAGAGGAAGCCGACGACCTTGGTGATCCCTTCGACGACATCGCTAGACGTACAATGTCCTGAAGAGAAGATATTAAAGGTACATTCAGCCCCAAATACATATTTAGTTGAACTATATATCAAATTTAAGAGTTTTTGATTTCATCGTACGGGATGACAGCTGCATCGAGTGTTTCAGGATGAGAAGTCAGCAACCCTTCAAGTTCAGCAGGCGCAATCTGTAGGAGTTAAAACTAACCTTGTTATATAAACTAGTATAGTACTTCAATTAATTCCTAATCCTATTATTTCTACTCAATCTTAGAGATAGTTTAACTTAACATTAACATCCCATATCATATAAATATGGTCAACTGTATCTGTAGTGATATATAGTTCAACTTAACATATCAAATCTTACCTGAAAACCTTTGTACTTGATCAACTCTTTTATGCGATCCACAATATAAAGTTCTCCATCTTCATCAATATACCCAAGATCGCCAGTGCGCAACCACCCCTCCTTGTCTAAATTAACACTAATTAATATAGTATAACAATTGCCTATGCTATATAGTTGCAGTTTGCAAGTACGTAGAACCATTTACACTTGAAGAAAGCAGATTTGGTTCCTGGTGTGATGATCTTCCTATGCAAAACTAATTAAATTCACATTCCAAAGCTAATTTAATCAATATTGACACTAAACAACATACTAGACCCTGAAAACTCACCACAAGTTGTATTAGCTGTTTCTGGGATGTCTGTCACCAGCCTAGTAACAATCACCAAATAAAAGCCAGTTGTCAGTAAATCAGTTATGGCTAATACAAACATAAAACCATTATAAATCACCACATAAAAAATGAAAATTTTTGTTTTTTATAGTTTAATTAAAATTTCTTTAGTGTAACAAAGAAGAAATCTAAATTAATTATGATTACTTGTCATAGGTATGGCTGATACTTCTTTTGTTGCTCTGCCTCATATCTTACTTGCTTTTGAATTAGGTAAAAAAGCCAAACTTACTGAGAAATGTCAATTTTCCTTCCCTTTTTTGAATATATAAACCAAATATATTTTTAGCAAGGATATTTCATGAATCAACATTCTAAATAACAACTAGTTGTTTTAACTTACCAGTGCAAGTGTTCTCGTTTGGTTGGATTACTTGGGCTGGGTGCATCAGGATCTATCATCACCTTTTGGAACAAGAAAGCCAGATTACCGAGGGTTTAAATTTGAAGAGAGAACAACCTCAAGACAATTAGTGAAGCTATAAGCTTACATACATAAAATCAATAGTTCCATTTATTTTTTTATGTTCAATCATTAAGATTTTGTTATTATAATGTAGGGAGTTCCACCTCTCTCATGAATATGAGAAGGGAATTCCTGATTATCTGCTACTATATTCATAAAAATGCAAGGACATTGTTTTTCAGACTCTCCTGAGTGTGTTTTCTTCAAATGTTACATTTTTTTTATGTTATACCAGATCTGATACATGCACCACACTTGAGAAACCAGATTCTTTTTTTTCCAAACTAGACACAGCCCCATTCCTGAATTCGTGCTTTATAATGTCAGAGATGTGGCACTAAGTACTTTTCCATGTTGCACTTCAATTGCGATATGCATGGCCTTTTTCTAGCTAATAACCTGGTTTTTCCAAGGTATGCATTAGATCGTTGATGCAGCCATAACTAAGTTCTATTTGAAGCTTTATCATTTAATTCAGTTGACTTTCTTCTGCAGATACTTGCAGTCACAGTTAAGTGAATGAACGTGATCCATACCTATTCATACTATTTAGTTACAAAAGTTTGATTCTTAAGATGCGCGCAGTACAGGCATAGTCCGATTAACACTTTTAATTAGTGTGAATTTACTGAAGTTCACTTCAGTAAATTCCTATACTGATGTATACTGATGTTTACTATAAGAATGATTCTTACTTCTTATTCTCTTCATATCTATACTTTCAGATATATTCCGTCACCAGTCAACACTATCGCAGTTCCAGAGGGATGGGAGCATTGTTAGTACTGAGTTGAAGAGTAGCTCCTCCAAAACTAAGGCAACCTTGATTGGCTTGTTAGAGGCAGGGAGTCTATGAATGGGTTGTAGAAGGGAGCTGATAACTCATTGTTATGTTCTGATTGAAAATCAACTTCTACTCATGGAGATTTGCAAGAACTTTATCAACAAATCAACTTCTACTCACTATTGTAGTTTTCACTATTCTTTATGTGAAAGAACTTTATGTGATCTATATTTTGAAGTTGAAATCTTTTATGTGATGTATATATAGTACTATGAATGAAAGATCTTTGTTTTATAAAAGTTTCAAGGAATGTTTGTTTGATTATTTGTGAGTTTGAAGGAGTCTTTGTTTGAATATTTGATTATTTGTTTGATTATTTGTGGAGTAGTGGAGTTTGTGATAATTTGTGGAGTAGTAGAGTTTGTGATAATTTGTGAGTTTCAATAATATGGTTATAATTCCATGGGTTTCATAATTTGTGGAGGAGGGGGAAGCAAGAATAAAACATTTCCCGGCATTTACCAATGCCGGGGTATGTTCAATAACGGTAAGATTTTTTAAAAAATCAAAAGTACAACCCTGGCGTTTCTCAACCGCCGGGGATTCATCAAAACATGGCCGGCGTTCATTTGCGCCGGGGATTAAACGCCGGGGGTATGTTCAATAACGGTAAAATTTTTAAAAATTCAAAAGGGCAACCCCGGCATTTTCAAACGCCGGGGATTCATCAAACAATGGACGGCGTTTATTTGCGCCGGGGATTCGAATAAGATTCCCCGGCAGCGGTATGGACGGCGCTTGCGGCGGTGCTTCACGAAATGCCATGTTTGATTCCCCGGCGGTTGTAAAGCGCCGGCCATTATAGGAAAAAAACGCCGGCGATTAGAGTACTGTTTGTAGTGGGAGTTGATTTGCCGTCGGAGTGTTGTGGGCTGATGTTGTGTTGTTGAAGATGGGTTTGTAGGTTGAAGATGATGAGTTGATGGTAGGGTAATTAGGGTTTTGGGAATTAGCGAGGGAGAGAGAAATTTAGGGTTTGTGTCAAGGGCGTATCTGAGTTTGAGGGAGGCCTAAGCAAGTTTTCAAATGGGGGCTTTTTACATGTTGATAAAATAAAAAAAGATAATTGTTTAAGTGCAAACAAACTTGGAGCCATGAATGACATACTATTTAAATGAAAATAAATTTATATATATGCTTCCAAAAAAAAAAAATCGATAACGTACGTATTTTACATGAAATGTCTCGTGGCAAAAAGAAATTCGGACAAACTATACGGAAGAATTTATTCTGAATTGCATGTTGTCTGAGAGAATGGACATGATGAATGAGAGAATTAAAGAAGAATAGAACCCAAAAAAGATGTTCAAAACATACAATTAAACGCACGTTGAGTTTGTGTACATTAAGAGAAAATATTTAGCTGTCATGATTGAAGTATATCTATAATGCTATTTTGAATGCTTTCATAGATACATTTTGGTTTTATGAAATGCTTCTTCTATTTTTTTTCTTTTTGAAGACAACCCTAGTATTCCTTTCATTAAGAGATACAAAATTAAGAAGAAAGGGAAAATAAGCAAACAAAGCAAAACATGTATATGCACTTGAAGATTACATTATCGCAAAAAGATAAGTATGATATATTAGATAACACGGTCAGAATGAAGTGATGATGAATATATGCATATGAGAATACTAGTTAGAAGCTTAAAATGTAGAATAATCATATGTATTTGAAGATTTGGTTAAAAGTTTATTATAAACAGGTATATATGATATATCATAGAACATTGAAAAAATATCATAGAATAACATGCATGGGCTAAGTGAAAAATAATATTAAATTTATAAAATGGTAAAATAACATGTATGACTATGTGAAAATAATTAATTTATAAAATGGTAAATAACATGTATGACTGTAGAAATAACATGTATGACTGTGGAAACACGGTCAGAATGAAGTGATGATGAATATATGCATATGAGAATACTAGTTGGAAGCTTAAAATGTAGAATAATCATATGTATTTGAAGATTTGGTTAAAAGTTTATTATAAACAGGTATATATGATATATCATAGAACATTGAAAAAATATCATAGAATAACATGCATGGGCTAAGTGAAAAATAATATTAAATTTATAAAATGGTAAAATAACATGTATGACTATGTGAAAATAATTAATTTATAAAATGGTAAAATAACATGTATGACTGTAGAAATAACATGTATGACTGTGGAAACACGGTCAGAATGAAGTGATGATGAATATATGCATATGAGAATACTAGTTGGAAGCTTAAAATGTAGAATAATCATATGTATTTGAAGATTTGGTTAAAAGTTTATTATAAACAGGTAAATATGATATATCATAGAACATTGAAAAAATATCATAGAATAACATGCATGGGCTAAGTGAAAAATAATATTAAATTTATAAAATGGTAAAATAACA
The DNA here is from genome assembly GCA_017893485.1 of Hemerocallis citrina. Classification (NCBI taxonomy): domain Eukaryota; kingdom Viridiplantae; phylum Streptophyta; class Magnoliopsida; order Asparagales; family Asphodelaceae; genus Hemerocallis; species Hemerocallis citrina. The sequence continues at coordinate 56,764,250 of CM030368.1, forward strand.
TGTATGACTGTGGAAATAATTAGTTTAAAAAATAAAACAAATGACTGAAAAATTAAATAATATTGAATTTATAAAATGGTAAAATAACATGTATGACTGTGAAAATAATTAATTTATAAAATGGTAAAATAACATGTATGACTATAGAAATAACATGTATGACTGTGGAAACACGGTCAGAATGAAGTGATGATGAATATATGCATATGAGAATACTAGTTGGAAGCTTAAAATGTAGAATAATCATATGTATTTGAAGATTTGGTTAAAAGTTTATTATAAACAGGTAAATATGATATATCATAGAACATTGAAAAAATATCATAGAATAACATGCATGGGCTAAGTGAAAAATAATATTAAATTTATAAAATGGTAAAATAACATGTATGACTATGTGAAAATAATTAATTTATAAAATGGTAAAATAATATGTATGACTGTGGAAATAATTAGTTTAAAAAATAAAACAAATGACTGAAAAATTTATTAGCCCATAAGGTTTCGAACCTACAACCTTTATTTCATTAGCACAACATTCTAACCAAATGAGTTAATAGGCTAATTGTTGTTTCAAATTTTAGATAATACAATATAATCTTATTTAAAAATAATTACATATATTTTTTAAACATTGTAAATACTTAAAAAATATGAGGCCCTATAAAATTGGGGGCCCCAAGCAGTTGCTTGTGCCGCTTGGGCCTAGATCCGCCCATGGTTTGTGCTACGGTATACCATGATAAGGTTAACAGAAAGTTTGGAAAATATTATTGAATTATTGGATTGATAATAAATGAGTACAATATCTCATATAGCATTGGTATAAATACCCGAAACTCGGACCCAACCCGGACTCGGCATTGGACCGAAATCGACCCGGCCTGGACCCGGACCTGTTTAAAAAAACCGAAAAAATCAACATAAAAATAAATATTCTATCCTCATCCCTCCCCGCCTTCCTCCTCCTTTCTCCTCAATTCTAAATCTTACTCTTCCAAACTCAAAACTCATATCTTTTTCTTCTCTCCTCTATTCTAAATTCTCAACTCAACGCTTTTGCTCGCTGCTCACACTCCCGCTCCTACCTGAACGGGTAGGAATATTTTAATAGGACCCGAACCGGACCCGGAGGACCCGTAGGGAACTAGGTCCGGGTTCGGATCCGGGTTCGGGTCCGGATAGTGAAGGATCTGACCCGACCCAACCCGATACCAATGCTAAACTCATATATATATAGGAGGGAATAAAATATTAAGACTAATACATAATTCGATATAAGACTAAGTATGTATGATAATACCTAACAGACCGGAATCCATTTTTGAGTTCAACTCTCTTTCTTGAGTTATTTCTCTTCTTCTTCTCAATAAAATAGGCAAAGAAGGGCAGATTCTTGTAAGAGTAGGATTATCAACATAGAAAGGAAAAATATCTGCTTAGTCTGTTGAAGAAAAATCTCATTGACCCAAAGTTTAATGACAAATCTGATCAGTCTTTCTCACGTTGTGGATACTCTCATATCCAGAAAATCCAACTTCTAGGTACATTATATCTATTACATCTATCTGTTTATACCACTGCATATCTCTAATCTCACAATGAGATAATATTATAATGAGAGAAGGCTTTAATGTCATTTATCAATCTACCAACATGTGGCTCAAACGTGCATAACTAATATAAAGGAGGTGTCAAGTTCGAGTCCTCACTATGTCAGTTTTTTTTTTTTTACTTTAATTGTTCTTTTATATTAACATGCATCACATGTGTTAATTACTATCCATCTATCTATCTATAATATAATATATTTACTTACTATTTATTAGAAGAGTTTGATACAAATAAATAATTTTAAATATTTTTTTGTCACAAAAGAAACATCACTTTTGTCACTAAATAAATAGGTGCATCGCACGTACAACTCCAAATCTATTTTTCAACACGCGCATCGCACGTACACATCAATGTTTTTCCTTTTTAATTATTAAAAAATACGTGTGTCGCCCGTTCAACTCCATTTTTTAATAATGACTTACGTATATCGCACGTTTAACTCTAACTCTTTATCAAAACGTGCATCGCACGTGAAAAATACGAGTAATTGGTAATTAGAGAATGAACATTTGTCATTGACATCCTCACCTTATATAACTTACCAGATTTTTTCATACGGAATAAAATCATTCACCACTGTATAATTATAGAACATGGTTATACGAATCAGTATTATTAAATGTTTCCAACTTTTCAATAAGAAGCTGTTACAAAAATAAAGTTACCAGATCGAAGATAGTTTTGGTAAGGGACCAGTATAGTTTTGGTAAGGGACGAGCTTATGAACTTTGTTGACCAAGTACCAGAGGTCATCGACGGGAACAAGGAAATCAGGACCCCATCTCTTATAGTTGCACCGAGGACCAGGTCTTCCGACATAGGTCATTAACAGATTCCAAACTTTTTTCTCTCTACATCTCTCTCTCTCTCTCTCTCTCTCTCTCTCTCTCTCTCTTTCAATGGTAAAAATATAACAGGGAAAGCAGGGAAAGAGAATGATGACGGCTGAGATCCAGTCATAAAGGTACTAGTTTCAGAAGGTGTTTTGCTAAGAAGTTCTGCTAAGAACTTGAAGGTATCCATGTATAGGATTTTCTTGACAATATCCCCTTTAAACCCAACCAAATCCTAGAGGCTGCCATCTTCTATCTCTTCAGTACGCAGAGAACAACCTCTTATCCTACAATGGCTATTATCATAAGGATACAAGGCTAAATGACTAGTTCTCTTCAACAAATCACGCTTTGTAAGCCTGGCCAGTGGATAAAGTGTGAGGGGAAGAAGATTAATCCAGAGAAAGTTCAATTATCAACCCAATCTAAACCCGGAATATAACAGAGTCTATGTACGCATTAGATACACAATGGGTACAAGAAGAATATACTCACGGAAAGAATGAACATACAGAATTCAGAGCACAGGATCGGCTACATTAATCAAAGAAAGATTAAGGTCTGTCTGATTTTGACATCCATAGGTCATACAATGCAGCAGTGGCTTTTTTCTTATACACATAAGCTTGAGCAAAGACCATGTACAGCACCAGCAATACAGCACTGAGCCCAGCAAGCAGCCAGTAGAAGTAATCAAGATGAGCTCGGTTTAGGTTATTCGAGAACCAACTCTCACCTGCCCTTTCAGTAATGCGATCAATCCCTGAGACCAGAAAGCTGCTTAGAAAACTCCCAATTCCAAAAATACTAAGATATAGCGCAAGCCCAAGGCTCCTCAATGCATATGGAACCTGATCATAGAAGAACTCTTGCAAACCAACCATAGCGAACACATCAGAAATTCCATAGAGAACATACTGGGGAACCAACCACCACAGACTCATTGGAATGGTGGCATTTGGGTTATCAACTAGCCCGGAATCTCTAACTACAATGAGTCTTTTCTTCTCAACCAAAGCTGCTACAATCATGGATACCATTGACACGAAAAAACCTATACCAATTCTTTGAAGAATAGTAAAACCTGTCGGTCTTTTGGAAAATTTACAAGAAAATGGCATGACAATACGATCGTAGATGGGAATGAAAGCAACGACAGTAATGCAGATTAAGCTTTGGAGGGCGGCGGGTGGAATGTCAAAGCTCAGACCGATTCTCCTATCCATGGTGCTTCCTTGCTTGGTAAAAAAGGTTGAAGATTGAGCAAAGACAATGCCGTACATTAAGGAAGTCACCCATATTGGAAAAAGCCGGAGAACACCCTTGGCTTCCTCTATTTGACCAGAGCTTGATGCACCACCATCTTCTTCTAGCCTGTAAAAAAGGCAGTACAACTGAATACAGAGTGGCTGTTTAGAAAAAAGGTTGCAAGCTGACCTTGGTCAACAACTCTAGATGCAATTCCATAAATTTTGAAACACATTATTCTCTGATATAGTTGATATATAGTTCATTCATATAAAATTACTCGCTGTAAAATTATAACATATTTATGGACAATCGAAATTTATTACTTACCTATCCAATTCCGATATTAGGTGAATGTTATTCACAAGTCAGCTAAAGTTCTGGAATTGTGTAGAACTTTGGTTATTTCTGTCTGTAGTGATCCAATCTGTCACTGCAAATTGGCCCAAAGCTTATCTGCCAAAATGTAAAACTGTGTCTCGTGCCATGTTTTTCTCTCTCATCATTTCTCTCTCATCATACGTGATCTCGCTCTGATATATATGTCCAAAACGAAAAATAAACCATCCTTTTAAAATCTAATATATTATACCTTGATAGTCTTGGAAGGCCAAATAACTAAATGAAATATGAGGATACAGGGCATAGGAGGAAAATGGCGCGCTAAAAATCCAATCTACGCAACCCAAAATTCACAATCCACACCATTCAAGTTGATCTTTGTTAGATATTATATAGATATTATATTATGAGAGAGATTAGTTTAGTCTCATATCAAATAATGTATTGGTTCAGTCTTCCTTTCTCTCCTATATATAGAAGACATATTGTTCTCAGTTTATCCAATCAATAATAAATCAATAAAGTATTTCTTTCCATCCCTAATTCTAACATGGTATCAGAGCCAGTATTCCTATAAGGCCTATACTAATTTGATCCTCATCATTGGAATCACTCCACCTCCCAACAACCACTCCCGATCAAATCCCAAAAACCCTAATCTCCTTCTCCCTCAATCAACAACCGAAACCCTAACCCTAGCAGCTACTCCAACAATGTCATCAACAACCTTCTCAACAACAACAACTCCGGCGAACTCCACCCCAGCGAGCAACCAAAACCGAAACCCCAAATCCCACTTCAAACCTCGACCTCGTCACCTTCCGTATCCTCTCCCCCCTCCTCCGTCATCGGCAACATCATCGGCAAGAGCGGCAACTTTCGAACACCTTCGACGAGATCCCCATCGAAATAAACCCCGAAACCCAACAGCTAGCTCCTCTCCATCTTCATCACCATCCTCCCGTCGCCATGCTCCCGCCGAGATCCTGTCGCCCTCCTTTGCAAACACGCCAAGCTAGCAGCCAGCAGCCACCGATGCTGCACTGTCGTCGTTCGCCACTGCTCTTCAAAAACCCTCAAACCCTAAATCTCTCCTATCCGCCATTGTACCCCTATCCTCGTACACATAACCAAATCTGAATTCAAATCCTACAACCCAACCCGAAATCCAAATAATACCCTATGTTACCGCTGAATCTGGTGTGGGGGTAAACAGATAGAATTTGTGGGTTCGTAGAAAAACCTGAATAGCAGATCCGAACCTGTTCGTCGGAGTTGGGCAGTTGAGCTCCCGCCGTGCACCTGCAAGGAAAGTGCGAACACCGGGGTTGATCCCGGCGACGCACCCTCCGACGCTCTTGTCAGTAACCAGTGATGATTAAAAAAGAGCTTTAGTTGGGAAAAGAGTGATTAACCTGTAACAGTGGTAGGTGGAGGGTATTTATAGTCGCCGTTGGGATCAGATTAGGAATGTGATTCCTGTGATCTGATAAGGCATAAAATCCTCGTAATCAGATTAGGAATGTAATCCCTTAATTTCCGGTGAGAGGATAACTGCAAATCAGGCCCGTTGATTTAGTCAAATCAGTGATCCTGATCTCCTCTCGCTGGTCTGGGTTTGTATCGGGTCGGGACCCATACCCAGTTGAGGTGGATCCGTTCGCGGGTTGTTGGATCTGTGAGAAGGAGACCCAGTACCCGCTTTGGACCCGTTAGTAGGTGAAATTACCATTTTACCCCTGAGCTTTAAGATTCGTCTCTGATGTGAACGGTCCCGATTTAATCCTATTTTTAGCCATATCACGAGCCCCCCACTCCTAGAGACTGAGTTTTTCAATCTTTAAGGAGTAGTTTTACTGTTCTAATGGCGTACGGGATTTGATCGGCGTTCTTAAGGGAGTTTCTCTAGATTGGGGTGTAACGGTGTTATTCTGGGCTTGTAAAATGCCAAAAAATATTCTCAAAATTTTCTGAATTTTTGGTGATTTTTCCAGATTTTTCTGAATTTTTCTCATTTTTTTGAATTTTTTATTCATTTTCCGAATTAAATAATTAATTATCGAAAATATTAATTAATTATTCTAATTTAATAATTAATTTTCCAGAAATTTAAAATATTTTTTCTGAATTAATAATTATTTTTTAGAATTTTTAATTAATTTTTTTCTATTTTTTAAATATTTTTTCGGATTTTTTAAATAAAAAAAACAATTAAATAAATAAATTAATTAAATTAAATAATACCTGACACGTGGCGCGATCTGCGCCATCGGATCCCGGCACGAATCTCGAGGAGGCGCAGTTCCCAAAAAAATCATTTTTTGTCGTTTAGCGCACGTGGCGCGATCTGAGCCGTTCATCAACTTTTGAGCGATTTTCTGGAAGATCCAACGGTTGTAGTTGCTCGGCTGATTTTTTCTCCGTTTGCGGGATCGGAAAGGGACTTGTTCGACTGCCGACCGGGAGATGACTTCGACTACTGGTGCGAGGCCACGTGGCGATGCCACGTGGCAAAAAATGTATATATTTTATTATTATTAATATTATTTTTTCTTTTCTCTCTCCGCGCTGTCTCCATATGTTCTTCTTCTTTCCTCTGTTCTTCGTCTTCGCCATTCGCTTCTCCTCTCCTTCGACCTCGTGCTTGAAGACGGAGGCGAGCTCGGCAAGCTGTTGAAGGAGGTGGACGACGATCTCGGGACGTGGAGGTGGAGGCGAGGCCGACAAGAGTACGACGGTGCTCAACAATGGGTTCGTCGAAGAGGGGGGACAGAGCTCGGAGCTTTGGAGGAGTGGCGGAGCTTTGGTTCGATGGAGATGGAGCTCGTGGAGGAAGGTGGAGCTCGTGAAGGAGACCTCGGAGCTGGGCACGGCGAGAAGGAGAACTCGGTTTGATGGGTTCGGCGAGGTTGGCGATGGGTGCTCGACGTCGTCGGAGGAGCTCGACGCCGAAGCGCTCGTCGAAGCTTAGCTTGAGCTCGGTGGAGGACGAGGTCGGCGAGGGGAGCTCGTGACGAAGTGGTTGAGCTTGGTGATCGAGCTTGCGACGAAGCGGAGTTCGAAGCTTCGGAGGTTGATGGGTTGGCAGCTTGGCGATGGGTGCTCAACGTCGTCGGAGGAGCTCAACGCCGAAGCGCTCGTCGAAGCTTAGCTTGAGCTCGGTGGAGGACGAGGTCGGCGAGGAGCGTGCTCGGGACTCGGGGCTCCGGACTATGAGCTCGGCATGGCGAGGGAGGTGGTCGAAGCTCGAAGATGACGAGCTGTTTGCGAGGGGAGCTCGTCGAAGGTGGTCGACGAGTGGAGCTTGGAGCTTCGTCGAGGAAGACAGCTCGATGTTCGAGCATGGGGGAGCTCGGTAATGGAGAGGGAGCTTCGTCGTGGAGAGGAGTTCGGAGCTTCCCACCGGAGCTCGCAGTGGCGGTGAGCTCGGAGCTCGTCGAGGGAGAGAGCTCGGTTTGGTGAAGCTTGGCGGAGGACTGGAGCTTCGGCGGAGGGGAGCTCGACGCTCCGAGGTTGAAGAAGTGTTGGGTTTCCTTCTCTGGTTTGTTTTGGCGCCAGGAAGGGGAGAAGTGATGGTTTGGGTTTAGGTCCCCTTTATGGGTCCGAACCCGGCCACTTGCGCCCCGCCCCCCCCCCCCTTTTTTTTCGGCGAATTCGAGCACGGATTTTGAGGCAATTTTTTGGCCATTTTGCAGCTCGGTAGGGCAGTAGCTCGGATTAGAGATCCGAACTATGTGGCTCGATCTGAGCCGTTGAATGGTGGCACGAATCTCGAGACGGGCTCAATTCCCAAGAAAATGCTATCTTGTCGTTTAGCGTCGCTGGCAAGATCTGGGCTGTCTGATCGAGATCTTACACGAATGTTGAGGAAAAAGTGAGTTTTCTCCGTTTGCAGGCTCGGAAAGGCACTTGCTCGGTTAGCCGACCGGGCTCTTTGATGTTGGGGCTCGGATGGGAAGAGCTCGGATTCTTGCTCGGGTTCGGCACGGATTTCCCCCTCGCGCGAGTGGCTCGGCTCGGATTCCCGAGCTATTCGGCGCAGCTGCATTGAGATCCACTTTCCCGGTGCTACGGAGGTCCGATCGGGGCGTGCGACCCCTCGTTTCGAAGCTAGTTCGAAGATCTACAACTTCTCTTTAGGAGTGGGATGAAGATTCACCCTCCTTCATGGTCAAAATAGCCCCGCAACGTGCTTATCTTCATGAAGTTGATAAGTACTTTGGTCTTGGGGATTTTGGAAGAGGAGTTCCACTCCTCGGGGCGGAGAAGATGTGCCAGGAAGACCCTTGTGCTAGGAAGACCCTTGTAAGATGTGCTAGGAAGAGGCGCGAGTGGGTCGGATCGCTAGTCGCTCGGCTCGGAATACCGAGCGACGTGGAGCGATCTGAGCCGTCGGATCTCAGTGCGGATCTCGAGGCGGGCACAGTTTCCAAGAAAACACTATCTTGTCGTTTAGCGATGCTGGCAAGATCTGGACCGTTGGATGATGGCACGAATCTCGAGACGGCTCAGTTCCCAAGAAAACGCTATCTTGTCGTTTAGCGACGCTGGCAAGATCTGGGCCATCTGATCGAGATCTTGCACGAATGTTGAGGAGAAAGTGAGTTTTCTCCGTTTGCAGGATCGGAAAGGCACTTGCTCGACAGCCGACCGGGCTCTTCGATGTTGGGGTCGGATCGGCACTTGCTCGGCATTCGAGCGGATGGAAAAGCTCGGCTCTGGAAGAGAGCCATTTGGGAGACGAGTTTGAGGAGCAATTCTAGGAGAGAGTTGTGAGCTCCGAACTCGTTGAGAGGAGGTCCGAGCGGAGCGAAGAGCTCGGCTCTGGAAGAGAGCCATTTAGGAGATGAGTTTGAGGAGCAACTCTAGGAGAGAGTTGTGAGCCCCGAACTCGTTGAGAAGAGGTCCGCTTCGAGGATGAGCGGAGCGAAGAGCTCAGCTCTAGAAGAGAGCTATTTGTGAGACGAGTATGAGGAGGGACTCTATGAGAGAGTTGTGCTCCAAACTCGTGGAGAAGAGGTCCGGTTCGGCGGCGAGCGGAGGGAAGAGCTCGGCTCTGGCAGAGAGCCATTTGTGAGATGAGTTTGAGGAGCAACTCTTGGAGAGAGTTTTGAGCTCCGAACGCGTTGAGAAGAGGTCCGCTTCGGCGGCGAGTAGAGGGAAGAGCTCGGCTCTGGAAGAGAGCCATTTGTGAGATGAGTTTGAGGAGCAATTCTTGGAGAGAATTTTGAGCTCCGAACTCGTTGAGAAGAGGCCCGCTTCGGGGATGAGCGGGACAAAGAGCTCAGCTCTGGAAGAGAGCTATTTGTGAGACGAGTGTGAGGAGGGACTCTATGAGGGAGTTGTGCTCCAAACTCGTTGAGAAGAGGTCCGCTTCAGAGGCGAGCGGAGTGAAGAGCTCGGCTCTGGAAGAGAGCTATTTGTGAGACGAGTGTGAGGAGGGACTCTATGAGAGAGTTGTGCTCCAAACTCGTAGAGAAGAGGTCCGCTTCGGAGGCGAGCGGGGTGAAGAGCTCGGCTCTGGAAGAGAGCCATTTGTGAGATGAGTTTGAGGAGCAACTCTTGGAGAGAGTTTTGAGCTCCGAACTCGTTGAGAAGAGGTCCGCTTCGGGGATGAGCAGAGCGAAGAGCTCAGCTCTGGAAGAGAGCTATTTGTGAGACGAGTGTGAGGAGGGACTCTATGAGAGAGTTGTGCTCCAAACTCGTGGAGAAGAGGTCCGCTTCGGAGGCGAGCGGAGGGAAGAGCTCGGCTCTGGAAGAGAGCCATTTGTGAGATGAGTTTGAGGAGCAACTCTTGGAGAGAGTTTTGAGCTCCGAACTCGTTGAGAAGAGGTCCGCTTCGGAGGCGAGCGGAGTGAAGAGCTCGGCTCTGGAATAGAGCCATTTGTGAGGCAAGTGTGAGGAGCAACTCTAGGAGAGAGTTTTGGTCTCTGAACTCGTTGAGAAGAGGTCCGCTTCGGAGGCGAGCGGAGTGAAGAGCTCGGCTCTGGAAGAGAGCCATTTGTGAGGCAAGTGTGAGGAGCAACTCTAGGGGAGAGCTGTGCTCCAAACTCGTTGAGAAGAGGTCCGCTTCGGAGGCGAGCGGAGGGAAGAGCTCGGCTCTGGAAGAGAGCCATTTGTGAGATGAGTTTGAGGAGCAACTCTTGGAGAGAGTTTTGAGCTCCGAACTCGTTGAGAAGAGGTCCGTTCGGGGATGAGCGGAGCGAAGAGCTCAGCTCTGGAAGAGAGCTATTTGTGAGACGAGTGTGAGGAGGGACTCTATGAGAGAGTTGTGCTCCAAACTCGTGGAGAAGAGGTCCGCTTCGGAGGCGAGCGGAGTGAAGAGCTCGGCTCTGGAAGAGAGCCATTTGTGAGATGAGTTTGAGGAGCAACTCTTGGAGAGAGTTTTGAGCTCCGAACTCGTTGAGAAGAGGTCTGCTTCGGGGATGAGCGGAGCGAAGAGCTCAGCTCTGGAAGAGAGCTATTTGTGAGACGAGTGTGAGGAGAGACTCTATGAGAGAGTTGTGCTCGAAACTCGTGGAGAAGAGGTCCGCTTCGGAGGCGAGCGGAGGGAAGAGCTCGGCTCTGGAAGAGAGCCATTTGTGAGATGAGTTTGAGGAGCAACTCTTGGAGAGAGTTTTGAGCTCCGAACTCGTTGAGAAGAGGTCCGCTTCGGAGGCGAGCGGAGCGAAGAGCTCGGCTCTGGAAGATAGCTATTTGTGAGACGAGTGTGAGGAGGAATTCTATGAGAGAGTTGTGTTCCAAACTCGTGGAGAAGAGGTCCGCTTCGGAGGCAAGCGGAGTGAAGAGCTCGGCTCTGGAAGAGAGCCATTTGTGAGATGAGTTTGAGGAGCAACTCTTGGAGAGAGTTTTGAGCTCCGAACTCGTTGAGAAGAGGTCCGCTTCGGGGATGAGCGAAGCGAAGAGCTCAGCTCTGGAAGAGAGCTATTTGTGAGACGAGTGTGAGGAGGGACTCTATGAGAGAGTTGTGCTCCAAACTCGTGGAGAAGAAGTCTGCTTCGGAGGCGAGCAGAGGGAAGAGCTCGGCTCTGGAAGAGAGCCATTTGTGAGATGAGTTTGAGGAGCAACTCTTGGAGAGAGTTTTGAGCTCCGAACTCATTGAGAAGAGGTCCGCTTCGGAGGCGAGCGGAGTGAAGAGCTCGGCTCTGGAAGAGAGCCATTTGTGAGGCAAGTGTGAGGAGCAACTCTAGGGGAGAGCTGTGCTCCAAACTCGTTGAGAAGAGGTCCGCTTCGGAGGCGAGCGGAGTGAAGAGCTCGGCTCTAGAAGAGAGCCATTTATGAGATGAGTTTGAGGAGCAACTCTTGGAGAGAGTTTTGAGCTCCGAACTCGTTGAGAAGAGGTCCGCTTCGGGGATGAGCGGAGCGAAGAGCTCTCTTCCATTTGTGAGGCAAGTGTGAGGAGCAACTCTAGGAGAGAGTTTTGGTCTCCGAACTCGTTGAGAAGAGGTCCGCTTCGGAGGCGAGCGGAGTGAAGAGCTCGGCTCTGGAAGAGAGCCATTTGTGAGGCAAGTGTGAGGAGCAACTCTAGGGGAGAGCTGTAGCTCCGAACTCGCTGCTTATGTGAGAGAGTCAACGGTTGTGGGAGCAATTCCGAATGGCGAACCATTTCTAACCCGCTGAAGAGCAGGTTATTTGAAGAGGAATCGAGCCAAGTGTTGGACTCCGAACCATCGGTAGAGGTAGTCAACGGTTGTGGGAGCAATTCCGAATGGCGAACCACTTCTAACCCGCTGAAGAGCAGGTTATTTGAAGAGGAATCGAGCCAAGTGTTGGACTCCAAACCATCGGTAGAGGTAGTCAACGGTTGTGGGAGCAATTCCGAATGGCGAACCACCTCTAACCCACTGAAGAGCAGGTTATTTGAAGCAGAATCGAGCCAAGTGTTGGACTCCGAACCATCGGTAGAGGTAGTCAATGGTTGTGGGAGCAATTCCGAATGGCGAACCACTTCTAACCCGCTGAAGAGCAGGTTATTTGAAGAGGAATCGAGCCAAGTGTTGGACTCCGAACTCGTTGGGAAGAGCTTAGTAAGTTGCAGGAGCAGCCCTGTAGAAGAAGCTGAACTCCGAACCCACCATTTAAGAGAGAAGTAAGAGCAATAATTTTTAATGAAAAGATGTAAAGTTTGAAATAAACTGAGTGGCCGCTTCAATAGGGCGAGCCATTATTACATGCTATCGGCCGGGTTACAAGCATCGGCCTTATTGAAAATCAAGGTCCTAATTCTACAATAAGGTGAAGACCTCTTGGGAAGAGCCGGGAGGTTCTGAGTCTTAAAGCTCGGCGGGCCCTTCGGTTCGTTTGTTGGCTCCTCAGGGGGGAAGCTCGGCCCCCTCTTTCTGGACGAACTTGGTCAGGTGCCCCCGCTGTATGAGTTCTTCGATCTCCTCCTTCAGAGCCCGACAATCTTCCGTGTCATGGCCGTGGTCCCTGTGAAAGCGGCACCACTTATCCTTGTCCCTCTTCTTTCCAGGTGTGTTCATTCTAGGGGGAGCACGGAGTAGCCCTTCCTTGTCCACTTCCATAAGAACTTCTGATATATTGGCAACGAGGGGGTGAACTTCTCAAACCGAGGAGTCGGGCGGCGCTGGTCATTGCCGTCCTTCTGAAGCTTCTTAGCCTCTTCTTCTTCGGTCAGCTTTCGTTTCGTCCCTGAGGTAGACCCTCCGAAGCTTGGAAGGTAGGCGGCCTCTTCGGCACGAATGTACTTGTCACACCTGAGAAGGAGGTCGGCAAAGTTCTATGGAGGCTTCTTAGCAAGAGGAGCGGAGGCTGGAATTGAAGACGTTGGATTGGAAGGCGGCTGTTGCGACGGATTGGTCGAGGGAGGCTATGGACCTGACCTCCGCAGTGAACCTCTTCACATAGTCTCTCAACTTCTCTCCTTCTCCTGGCGGAGCTGGAGTAACGAGATGTTGGTCTTCTCCGTGCGTCTGCTACTCACAAAATGAGTGATGAAGAGGCTCTCGAATTGCTCGAAGGAGAATATGGAAGACGGGGCGAGGCGGGAGTACCACTCCCGAGCCGAACCCTTAAGAGTGGCGGGGAAGGTTTTGCACAGCAAAGCATCGGAAGCTTGGTGGATTAGCATGAGGGTCTTAAAGCTTTCGATGTGGTCCACGGAATCCGACTCCCCCGAGTAAGTTTCGAACTTCGGGGGTTCGAAGCCTCTTGGGATAGGAGCTTCCATGATGGTCCGGGAGAAGGGGGGTCTGCTCGGACGGATGGTTCTGCTGTTCGACCCCTCCCCCTCGTCTATCCGACCGATTCGTCTCTCCACCTCATGGAGACGGCGGCATAGGGCATCGTCCCTCCCGCGGTAGTCGAACGAGCCTCTGGACTCGTCTTCGTAGGAGGGAGAGCCGGGGCTACGACGATGGTCGTCCCAGGAGCGGCGAGGGTTAAGATCATGCTGCTGGTGGTTAGGAGCCGGCGGAGGAGAGGCGGACCTACGGCGAGGACTGGGAACCCGTTGGGGCGAAGGAACCCTTTGAGCCTCATTGTTGTTGGGTCGGAGGTTAAGAGCCTGCAACACCGTTGCTTGAAACTGCAGGAACTCAGCGCGAGTGATGGGCGCCTCATTGTTCCTCGGCTGATGCCGACCGGAAGGAGAGTGGCGCCTCCTCCTGTAATGCTCGGGTGACTCTCTCCGCCCACTCCTGGTAGGAGACCTTCTACCCTCGCGGTGGTGAGGATTCCACTCATCTGGACGTTTTAGGCGGGAGGCTCCCTCTCGGGACCGCTTTTCGTCCAGACGGTGGCGGAAATCCACATCCTTCTGCCGGTTGAGGATAGTATTTCGAAGGTCAGGGGCCTGAGGACTATGGGAGGCGTAAGAGTCTGTAGAGGCGTTGCGTACCGATATGTGGTCTTGATGGAGAGGTTGTTTTTGCTTCCGTGGATCGGGACCGTTTGGGGGTTGCTGGTTCAGAAGAGGAGGTGGGTCCTGCTGGACACGGTCCTCGGCGGGCGGAGGGAGCCCCCCAGTTGTTGAGAGGGATGGACAGGGACTTCTTGCTGGTCCGCGGGGTTGGGTGCACCTTTGGACCCCCTGGATCTTACTTTTCTGGGAGGCATGGCTGGAGAAGAGCCAGTCGACGAGGAAGAGGCGGAGGCTATTCGTATGGATTCCCACAGACGGCGCCAATCTGTTACCGCTGAATCTGGTGTGGGGGTAAACAGATAGAATTTGTGGGTTCGTGGAAAAACCTCAATAGCAGATCAGAACCTGTTCGTCGGAGTTGGGCAGTTGAGCTCCCGCCGTGCACCTGCAAGGAAAGTGCGAACACCGGGGTTGATCCCGGCGACGCACCCTCCGACGCTCTTGTCAGTAACCAGTGATGATTAAAAAAGAGCTTTAGTTGGGAAAAGAGTGATTAACCTGTAACAGTGGTAGGTGGAGAGTATTTATAGTCGCCGTTGGGATCAGATTAGGAATGTGATTCCTGTGATCTGATAAGGCATAAAATCCTCGTAATCAGATTAGGAATGTAATCCCTTAATTCCCGGTGAGAGGATAACTGCAAATCAGACCCGTTGATTTAGTCAAATCAGTGACCCTGATCTCCTCTCGCTGGTCTGGGTTTGTATCGAGTCGGGACCCGTACCCAGTTGAGGTGGATCCGTTCGCGGGTTGTTGGATCTGTGAGAAGGAGACCCAGTACCCGCTTTGGACCCATTAGTAGGTGAAATTACCGTTTTACCCCTGAGCTTTAAGATTCGTCTCCGATGTGAACGGTCCCGATTTAATCCTATTTTTAGCCATATCACCCTAATATCCCAAACCCGACCCGCTCCAAACCCTAACCAATTTCCAAACCCGAAACCCGAAGCCCGAAACCTGAAATCAGAAACCCGAAACCCTACTTTTAATTTTTGTTTTTACAGATCCAAATCCTAGTTCTAAAAAAAAAACACCTTTCCGCATCCAGGTCTAGATACAACCTCACACTGGTTGATCCATTGTGAGTTTGAGGGGAAGATATCAACATCATCATAGTTCTAGTCTTCCTCACCTTCCGTCGACGTCCACCATTATCTGCATCCAGTTCTCTATTCAGGGACAATTCTCAAGTCAGGGGTGAGATCCCATTAGGGACAATTCTCAAGTTAGGGGTGAGATCCCATCACAGTTCCCAGTTCAGAGACAATTCTCAAGTTAGGGTGAGATCCCAACATGCGCCAATACTGTGCCACTTCCTTCCACAATATACTACTACGTCTCAAGTCAGGGGTGAGATCCCAATATACACCAATAGTGCGCCACCACATACTACTTCTACTTCTCAGTTCGGGGTGAGATCCCAACAGATCGGGATATGGAGATCCCGCCACAGTTCGGAATATGGAAATTCCAACAGTGCGCCACCACTTCCTTCCGCTACTACTACTATTCTTAAGTCCGGGGTGAGATCCCAACACATGCGCCATCGAGCGCCTTCCCTGCTCCATCTACTTGAGCGTCGTTCCAAGCATCATAGTTTGTCGTCCCTGCCACATCAACATCGTCAATATTTCAAACTCATGTTGTTTGAACCAACTTAAGTTTGAGAGGGGGTGTTAGATATTATATAAATATATTATAAGAGAGATTAGTTTAGTCCCATATCGAATAATGTATTGGTTTAGTGTTTTCTTCTCTCCTATGTATAGAAGACATATTGTACTCAGTTTATTCAATCAATAATAAATCAATAAAGTATTTCTTTTCATCCCTAATTCTAACACATACCATAAAAATAAAAGAGAGTGAATTAAAATAGCTAAATTTGAACTTGTTTTGCCCATTCATCATGAGGTTGTAAAATTAACGGTTTTCCAGTAATAGGATAATTGTGACCACTTAATGTATGGGCAAAACATATTTCATCCTCTTATGTTTTATGACATATTGAACACTTTGAAAGGAGTCGATCACGCATTTGGGAGGAATTTGGGAGAAGGAGTAGGATAGGGTGCCATTAGAGGAAATTTCCTCCTAAGCAATCTTTTCTCGCATTTTCTCATGAAATATTTGCATTTGTAGTTTTGTATGTTTGTCATATGAAGAAACATTGCATCTTGGTTCCTGTAGAACAGTTCTATATAGTATTACACTATTAGTACCAGATTCTACCTCCAAGTGAATGTTACATGATACTACTCTCAATTATACGGCTAGAACGGCAACCAACAACTTTGACAATTTCTTAGAGAAAATTAGCACAAAGCTAGGCAGTTAAAATTGGTTTTTGGAACTAATCGGTCTAGAAGTGATTAATGATTAATCGGTTAATCGGAAAATAATCGGGGATTAAATAGGAAAAATCGTTATATATATAATTAAAAAAAGATATGCTCATTATGTAGCAACGCTAAATCCTAAAATAAAATTTTTATGAGATTATCAATAGGAATATACAGTTATAAAGAAAAAGAAGAGAATACTTGGTTTGAGTTAAGTTTGGATTCTGGATGTGGGTCGGGTCAGGTTTGCTGGTCGGTGCCATCAAACAAAAACAATCGAAGAGAAGCGCGAGCAGCAAGAGGAGGAGGTGCAACAGATGTGGGCCGGATCAAGTATGCGACGGTGCAGGGGGAGCGACGGCGGGTTGGGTTTAGATTTGCTCGAGGAAGAAGAAAATCAGTTTGGGTTTGAGTTTGCGCGAGGAAGAAGAAAAGAGCGGCAACATGTCAGGTTTGGGTTTCCACAAAGACCAGAAGAGATTTGAATTTTGAATTTGAATTTGAGTTTGGGCCGAATTGAGCCCAAATAATGCAAACGAGCATGAAAATTAGAGGAAGAGATTTAATCGGTTAATCGGCCGATTAACCACTAATCGGCTGATTATATATGAAACTATTAAAATATTATAAATTGCTAAAAATATAATCGCTTAGTCTCCGATTAGCGATTAATCGGGTGTAATCGGGAATTTTAACTGCTTAGGCACAAAGTTAGATGTGAACCAACTACACATGAACAACTCGGGCATGAAACGAATTCATATAGGTTCTTTATTGAATTGAAATTATTATCATAAATTCAAGTAAACCTACGAGATTTGACTTTCACAAAGTTACCAAGATATCAGTCAAATGCATAACTCATTGAGAAGTTATGAATGCTCTTACTTGGATCGATTTGATGAATGCAGACTTCCTGAACTTTCTCTGGCTGCTTCAGATATGAAATTGCTCTCATCTAACGTATCATAATGGACACCTTTACCCCTAATTAGGGTTCTAAATGCCCTACCAATTCTCACAAAGGGGCTTTCTTCTTCCAAGAGGTAGTAGCGGTAAGACCTGGTTCCCATAAAAAAGACAGCTAGAGCTATCACCATGAGAACGCACGGGATTCCGAACCCAAACCCCCAACCAATATTATCTTGAACATAAGAAAGGACCAAGAGTGAAGCCATCATTCCAGTGTTTATACCAAAGTACCACCAATTGAAGAAAGAACTCCTCGAGATACGTTCTTGAGGATCATTCTCATCAAATTGATCCGCACCAAATGCCTGAACACAAGGCTTGTGGCCACCTTGGGCAAATGCCACCAGGTAAAGGGAAAAGTAGAATAAGATGATCTGGAATTTAGGGGTGAAGGTTTGCAATATGGAGGATAGAGTCAGCAACCCCAGACCCTGTATGTTTATATACAAAAATTAGCGGCTGAAGATTATCTAAATGAAGTATTCAAACAAAAAGATTATCTAAATGAAATATTTATACCCAGTCACTGCTTACAATATTTGGCACATTTGGAATCGCGGAATTAGCAACTCTATAATCAAATGAAAAATCTTTGTTTCCACAAAAATATTATTTGAGTAACAAACTTCCAATCTCCTAGGTGTGCAAACAGATACAGATTAACGAATCTGATTTGTATTTGTATTTTGATTCTGACTAATATAGCTATCCAATATCTGTTTGAAATAAGGATAAATAGTAAATATCCAAAAAGATAACTGAATAAATATGGGGAGTACAATATGGAAAGAATCTTTCCATACATGACACTTAATTGATAATTTACGATTTATATACATTTTGAATTTGAATTATAAAAAAATTCATCAAATAAAATATTTGGGTTAACTATCCAAAAGATGTTCATACATGTTCATATCAATTAAATGAAAATAAATATGGTAGAATGCATATGTGCTCCTTCAAAAACTCACAGTTTGTGAGTACATTCAACTCTTTATGAGAAGATAACAACTTTCTCTTTATGGTTATCTATTTATATTCATTTTTTTAGTACACAACTGCAGATTCAGTAGGTACTGTTTTTGTTTAAGGGATTGGAATGTTGGAGTTGTCATCACAAGTAAATGTTATATTCCTATCAGTTTAACGTGCTGGAAATAATGGCTTTTAGTGGTGTCTCAATCAGCTAAGAATGCTTAGTCTTTCTGGCAGCTTAGATTCAACATCAACATTGGAAACAAGCTTTGCAAATTATCCAAAACATAAGAAACCATCCAAAAAGTTGTGAGCTCAAAGCTGAGCTGATCCTCCCTATTGCAATATCCGACAGTAGCCACCTTCCACCAGAAAGCCAGTATACTGCTGAAGTCAACCCTCTTGTGCCTAGAAAACAAAGGAATCCCAATAGTCTCACCTTTTGACTAAAGCTGAGCCTTTGCAAAACTATGAGTCATCTTGAAATTGAACAGTACATCATCATTTTATTTTATTTTTTGCGCAATTAAACATCCAGTAAAGTACTGTCCATTCATTTCATTTCAGTTATAAACTGAATCAGTACAAAAGCAAGAGATCCTCAAAGGAGGAAAAGAAACAGCAGGGAAAGGAAAGAAACAGAGTTATAATGGGCCAATTAATTAGCAGAGCATTAATTCATCAGTGTTCTCATTGAATATTACCCTCTCTCCCTTGACCAGCTGCAGATTTAATGCATCTCTCGAATCTAAATTTTTCCACCTTATGTAAATCTATTAGAAACTTCCAGCCTCCAGCTCAAACTGAACCGGAGTCCTCTCATTTCTACCTTGATTTGAGATTTCATATATCCTCGACCACATTCTTTAACAACAATGATATTTTATTGTACTCCATAAGATGGAGTCATTTCAATGAGAATCCTCTATATTACGCAGACTTTCCTGGAACCATCTAAATGAAACTTGTGGATGGTCTTTTTTCATACATGTTTTTGAACTTTGGAGTAACACTATATGAAGACATGAAGTTGTATATATCACACCTGGAAAATAGCAGGTTCTCAACTTGAACTAATTCCATCCCTATCCTCAACTTGCAATCTTCACCTTAGACCAACAATTAACAACACATAGGAAGTCCCTAGACAACACCTATTTTGTGGCATCCGTCCCCCTGGAGTTCTTAGTACTAGACTATTAGTCTTGTCATCATATCATATTGTGGTCTTTCAAGACTTTAAGCTGCCACATTGCAATCACATTTTTGGTCTTCTATGCTACTCATCTCAGTCATCATTGTCAGACCCATTGATTAGTGTTTGTCAAGTCCACCCATCTACAATTAATCAATGGATGCCACTTCAGTGGATATATAACTGATGTGCAACTGAGTAATAGTAAAAGTCTATCCCTGAACAATGTTTTGCTTTTTGTAAGGATCATAAGCCAACTATTATTAATTTCTCATATAAAATCATTGCTTTAGCATTTTTGGGAATGAGATGCTTTGCTTTTGACGTGCAAATTTTAAGCAGTTGTAAACTTGGAATCAATGTTGTGGAGAAGAAAGCATAAAAACATGTTGAAGCAGGTTGATAGCTGGTATTAGTGGTGTTAAATCAAAGTAGATATTGCAGGTGCAATGAAAATGCATTTTATAAGTTTGTAACATTGAGTTAAATCAACCCAAAATTCTCTTAAAACCGTAACAGTTTCTAACAATATCCCTCAGACTTCACCTCTCTCTCAACCTACTTTGAAACTCTCATAACTTCTCACCTACACCTTTGTCTCAGTCCCCACCTTCATTAACCTCTGTCTTGTTAGCTTCGATAGACTATATTAGTCACACCCCTATGCTTTCATCAACCTCCATAAATAAGTAAACAAATTATTCATCTTAGCTTGGCCATTCAGTTAAATCTCTGTTAGCCGACTTTTGTATAACCTCTTAGCCTTATTAGTCCTCTTTGGCTCTTCTCTCCTGTCCTCCATTAACAAGTCATCCTCAAACTATAATTATCATATGCGATGATTTCTGATAATGACCCAAAAGTTTAGCACCTAAAGCTGAAAGTAACAAACATACACATAAAGCAACAAGAGATTGACGGCCTTGGTTCTCATGTGTTATAGTCAATTGTAGTTGCGTATTTTTTTCTTTCTTGGAAAATCAATTGCAGTTGCATATATTCTGATATGGCTAAAAAATCAACCAAATTGGGACCATTCAAATCGGGCACAAATCTTAAAGCTCTCAGGGGTAAAACGGTAATTTCACCTACAAACGGGTCTGAAATGAAAACTGGGTCTTTCTTCAAATCCCAATAACCCATAAACGGATCTGTCCTATTGGGTATGGGTAGCAGCCCGTTACAAACCAATTCAGATATTTAAAGAGTAATTCAAATTCGTGATTATCTCTAAGAGGCGGTTTAAACCGCTTCTCTTATCATGAAACGGGTTAAAACTCTACATCTTATCCAAAAACACCGGAACATAGGGATAAATGATTATCTCTAAACTGTCTCTAAAGGCGACTATAAATACCCCTCTCCCCCACCATAACAAGGTAATCAATATTTTCTCCACAAAATCTTTCATAATCTTCCTGATTACTGACAACAGCATCAGAGGGTTCGTCGCCGGGATCCATCCCAGTGTATCGAACTTTTTGCAGGTCAACGGCAGCGGCGAAAAACCAGTCAAACGCCGGTGAAGGTCAACATGTTTGCCTTTATTGTTTCTTAAAGAATCCACAAATTCATGTGTTTGCTCCCACACCAAAATCAGCAACAACATATTCAATTTTTTTGGAAAATCAATTCTATTGCATTGATTGTTACTTTGTAAATAAGATAGGAAGATGGTACTAATTGTCATGTTACTTTGTAAGTTTTAGATGTGAATCATCATTATATTTCCTAAGGCACTGATATTTTCCCCTGTTTTGTACTTATACTAAAAGATTTATTTCTAGCTGGCACTTTTTCCTCCTGCTAAAGTCTTAAAAGCTTAAGCCCCGCCCTTCTCCTTTACTATGTTACCTGCTTTCACAATCATGTATATGGGAATGTCTCGAGTTTTTTCAAATACTCTAAAAGTGAATATCCATTTACTAATAAACAATGTTACTTCTCATTTGCGAGTCAATTATTTATTACTAATATTGATTTCTATTGATTTTTGGGTAATTAGTTCTACTAGTTTATATTAATCTTTCTCATCTACTAGTTTCTTGGCTAATTGCCACCAATTAGAAACGAAATCATTTATAGATGAACATAAAAACAGTTAAGGAATTAGAAGAGGAATCAAAGAAAAAGAAGGAAAAGGAGGAATTGAAGAAAACAATAAGGAAAATAATGCTAATATGATCGTAATGCAAAGGAGAAAGAGGGAGAAGAACAATCGATGAGGGAGGAGAGGTTCAGTAAGGGAGGAGGTGAGAGATGAAGGAGACAACTATGTGATGAAAAATATGATAAAGGGGGGATATAGGGAAATAGAAAGGAAAGTTCAGTAAGAGAGGAGGTGAGAGATGAAGGAGACAACAATGTGATGAAAAATCTGGATGTGAAACACATCAGGACCAGATGATAAAGGGAGGATATAGGGAAATAGAAAGGAAAGAAGTTCGATTCAAAATAAATGCAAACTAAGGATATAAATACATGGGACTAATACATGCTTCTCAACTTTAGAGTAAATTTACGCATATATGAAATTTTTTGTTCATGAGACACTCTCTAGAGCACTTTTTTTTATTTACAACTTTGTTTGTATATGCAATGGACTTGTTTTCTACATTCATTTAGCCTTTTCATGCATACAATGAGAAATGGTGGAATTATGGTGCTTTGGAGTGAAAGATATCTTCAGATTTTCCAAAGTTCCAAAAATTACTAAAAATTTTCAAAAATTATTTTATTTATATTAGTGAGAAGGGCATCAAATCTAAAGAGGTGAGTTGTAATAATGTCACTTAATTGCATTCCAAGTGTGATAATGCTTCATATGGTTCACACATATCGCCGCTTTTGGAAAATACAATGGCAGAAATTAAAGATAGCTTCTTTTAAGCAAAAACACAACTATGAAGCTACAGTGCAAAAAGAAGTCTAAACATACAGTAGCCAAGAATATAAATTTTCCATGCAAAGAAGGTGGACAATTGATAAATAAACATAAGAAACTCAAAATAGGAATGAGACATTTGTGAAGCATACAAAAATCAAAGTCGTTGAATGGGCCCATACTGTTGTCATTATGGCCCACGGGTATCACAATAGCTTTGTTGTTTACTCAACTAACCTCAGTAACAACCAATGATAACAAGATCAAAGAACAAACTAGATGGTTATATAAATAGCCTTCTCAATTCAGTATCTTTGATTGATAAAAAATAATTGATACCCACACGCTAAACTAACAATGAAAGTGACACACCTCCAAACCAGACTAAAAATAATTTAAATAAATAGCTACGAAGCAAATTTATCATATTAAAAAATATTAAAATAAGAGCTCCTTAAATCAGCAACTCTTGTCACGAATAACTACATAAGGTCTATTAGGTTCACACACAATCCGGAACTTGCAATCCAATTCACAGTGGGTTTGAGATCTGGTCTTTCCCATTGATCCGGTCTTTCCCATTTCTTCTAAACTAGAACCTTCATCAACCCATTAACTTCAATTCAAACTCTCCTCAATTCGTTATGGAGTTTACTTGAATTATTACTCCTAGTTTTAGAAATGCGGATGACTAATAATTTCATATATTTATTTCCTCTCTTTCTCTCTACACACAAACACACACAAAATTCAAAAGAGCGTCATGAGTCTCCCGACTCATTCTGCCCCCTCTATATACCACATAATGCTCAAGCTAGCGTAAAACCTGGTAATGGTGTGGAGACACTGTATGTGTGGCCTTCTATGTGCATTCCATGTGATTTCCATTTTATGTATACCACATAATTTTAAGATACACTAAAAATTGATGACAATTAGCGCATAACAGAAAGGATCCAAAAAAAAAACATCTATTGCATGTGTTGATATATCATTAAGGTAATGTTAGGCAACAGCAAAAAGCACTGCAACTGGGTTGCAAAATAAATCCCGATTGTAATATTTGGGTAAACAACTTTATGGTTGCAACTAGACAGCAAGATTGGGTTTTAGTTGCAAAAGGTGTCTCACTAGCAACATTCAACTTGCACTCATTGTAGGTGCAAGTGAACTTTGAATATCTGTTATCTCACTTGCACTTACATGCTTATCCAAATACTGCCATAAGTGTCAGTGTGGACTTCTAGTAAGCAAGCAACAGGTCAGGAGTATGAATTCCGCTCGCACCAAAAAATTCCCAATTAATATATATATATATATACTAGTGTTACCCTGTGCAAATTGCACAATCTAAAATAGTTTTGAGGGACTTATAAAATTATACAGAACTCCAAAAAAACGTAAGAGAATTGTGAGAAACTTATGAATATCATCCTTACCGTAATTACCAAAATATTCATTGTCATCCTCATATAAGCAAATGATTTAGAGAACCACTGTCAAACCATAATGTTTTCCAATTGAATATTACTATAGCTAAAAAATGCATGCAATTTAAAGATATCACAAATTCAACTAATTTATGTTAATAGGTATATTATAACATCATTAACAATGAGTAAATATGTTATACATTATAAACCATGTATTACAGCATAGATTATGATCAAGATGATCGACAATGAAAATCATACAAAAATAATTTTATGAATTGTGTTTGCTCAAAAATCTAATTAACGTAAGTTAGGGGATGAGGGTGGGTTTGGAAAGAGACGTGAGATTTTGTGAGATTAAGAAATTGGGAGGGGAAGAGACTGTGTTTGAGAGTTAGGGTTTTTATTTTATTTTGATTTTTTAATAAAATCGTGCGTAATGCACGTATTAGTTAAATATGAATCCCTACTTTTTCTCTCATTTCTTTATTTTAAAATAGAGGAAGGAGAGAGGGGTTGACACTCTCTCTCCTATTAGTATAATATATATATATATATAGAGAGAGAGAGTCCAGTAACGGAGCTTAGTGAGGGCCCCGGGGTGCCCTGGCCCCCTCAAAATTTTCAAAAACTCCCTTCACACTATTAAAAATTTTATAAACCCTTCAAAAAAATTATGATTTAACCCCTATGAAAACTAAGTTTTATTGTTTGGCTCCCCTAAAAATTATGAAAAAATCTCTATATTTTTAAATGTAATCAACAAATTTTACCTTGGCCCTCCCGGTAAAAAATTTCTGGCTTCGCCCCTGACTAGGCCGCCATGCGCATTTGTGTGCACTCGGTCTTCCCATCTTCGTATTGACGATCCGAACCGTTCACATTGATCTATACATCTAAATTAGTCTAAATATGTAAAATCAAATCATTTGAAATTTATGTGCCCCTCTCTCCTTCCTCTATTTAAAATACGAAGGCAGGAAGGCAGAGTGCACGCGAGTGCACACGGCGGCCTGCCTAGTGCACAATGGAAGGGATATATATATATAGAAATCTTCGGTTGCACACTACTTTGGTGAGCACTCCGTGAACACTCACAAAATGGAGCACCTATGACAAATCTGAACTGCTCATATTGTTCTATATACATAAGATAGCCTAACAATAAAAAATCAATTAATTTAAAATTCATTTGTCTATGATTTACATCATCACAAAATTGCATGGCTGAAAATTCTAACAGCATGATAGACGGGCAAATGAACTTCAAATTACTTAGTCTTTTATTGTTAGGCTATCTTAGGCATATAGAACAATATGAGCGGTTCGGATTTTTCATATGATCTTTATTTCATGAGTGCTCACGGAGTGCTCACCAAAAGGTTCAGATCTTTCAACAAATGTTCCAAACAAAAGTTCTCACGTGGTTCTCACCAAAAGAGTTCTCACTCGATCATTTCCCTATATATAGGGTAGCGATCCAGTGAGAACCGTTCTCACGATAAGCTTCGTGAGAACTCCACGCCTATCCATCCTATGGATAATCCGAACCGTTCACATTATTTAACATAACTAAATTAATCTAGAAATATAAAATCAAGTCATTTTATATTCATTTGTCCATGCATCATGTCACTATAAAAAAAACGATTTTTCAGCCACACAATTTGTAACACTTCAATGCATGAGCAAACGAATCTCAAATGACTTGATTTCTCATACATAGACTAATTGAGTCGTGTAGATCAAAATGAACGGTTCAGATCTTTCAACAAATGTTCCAAACAAAAGTTCTCACGTGGTTCTCACCAAAAGAGTTCTCACTCGATCATTTCCCTATATATAGGGTAGCGATCCAGTGAGAACCGTTCTCACGATAAGCTTCGTGAGAACTCCACGCCTATCCATCCTATGGATAATCCGAACCGTTCACATTATTTAACATAACTAAATTAATCTAGAAATATAAAATCAAGTCATTTTATATTCATTTGTCCATGCATCATGTCACTATAAAAAAAACGATTTTTCAGCCACACAATTTGTAATATATGGGTTAACCACAGCCTTGTTGCAAAAAGATATTGCAGTTGCAACTGATATATATATATATATATATATATATGTGTGGGTTAAGTGTATATAAATATAAGTGTGGGTATTAACCACAGCCTTGTTGCAAAAAGATATTGCAGTTGCAACTGATGTTGTTACAACTGTAATTGCAGTTGCAACTGCAACTACGAGCTGCACTTGCAATGCAACCAAACAAAAGACAAGGAACTAACCAAAGAAATTCGTGTCCTTTACCGTTGGTTTGACAAAAGCCAGGGGATTTAAGCAAGTTAATCTTCATTGATAAAACTAATTAATCAAGAGTAAAAACTAGGAAGCTACAACGAACAAATAGAAGAGAGATTGAGTGAGAACCAGGATGTAGAAAAAAGAAGCGATGATGATGGCACGGTACCGGCCGAGATACGAGTCGGCGACGAAAGCGCCGAGCAGCGGCATCATCTGCGCCACCCCGGCCCACGTGTTGACTCCGGCAGCCGCCGCCGCCGTCGACTGGCCGAGATTTCCGGTCAGGTACGTGATTAGATTCAACGATATGCCGTAGTACGCCGCCCTCTCTCCGACCTCCACCCCTATTTAATGGAAATTTTCAAGACGAGCACGAATTTTGATGTGAATCGAAAATCGAAACCGGAGAGAGAGATAAATACCTATGATGAAGAAGGCGGAGGTCCAACCGCCGGTGGCGGTGGACGGAGTGACCGGACGGCCGTGGTAGTCGACGGCGGCGGTGACTGAACGGTAAATTAAAGGATCGGAGACCATTTTTCACTTCAGATGTTGGAATCGTTCTCTCTCTCCTCTGTTTCGAATTACAGCGTATTTTAATGGAGAAACTTTCTCCATATACGTCCCTTACAAATTGCTATTTTCATGTTTGGTCTTTAATCAACTGCGAAAGTGGGAACTCAAAATCTCATTGCAATATCATGCAAATTTTGAGCGTCGAACCAACCAGCTCGAGAAAAAAAGCTTAAGTAGAAGGGTCTCTTTTTTTACAATCGACCATTCTCTCACCTACAGTATTCTACTTAAGGTTTTGTTTCTTCAAAATCGGCCGAGTAAATCAGAATTTTTTTTATAATATTGCATATGGATCTCAAATTGATAAAGTCGGATCAATTTTATAGGAGACCAAGAGACTAACATGAACATAGATTTGTGCAATATAGAGTAAGGATATTTGTGGGAGAATCTGTACGGAAAAAGAAATAAAGTAATGACTATTTTGATAAAATTAGATATTTCTTTGCCATGAAAACTTAGAGTGCGTTTGGTTTGTTGTTTTGAAAATAGTTTTGTGAAAATATTTTGTGAAAACTGTTTTGTGAAAACTGTTTTGTGAAAATGAGAGTGTAAAAGCTGTCTGGTAGAGTTTTCTGAAAACTGTTTTCTGGATATGAAATTGTATAACCTGTTTGTATATAAAAAATAAACCTGAATGCTGTTTTCTTAAAACTAGACTGTAAAATGCTGTTATCTGAAAGCTGTTTTTCTGGAAAAAATAGTTTGAAAGCTGTTTTGTTATATTTGTAGCTGAAAACTGTTATCTGAAAGCTGTTTTTCTGAAAAAGCGAGTTTAAAAGCTGTTCGGTTATATTTCTTGCTGAAAAATGTTATCTGAAAGCTGTTTTTCTGAAAAAACGAGCTTAAAAGCTGTTTTGTTATATTCCTAGCTGAAAACTGTTATCTGATAGCTGTTTTCCTGAGAAAGTGTGTCCAAAAGCTGTTTGGTTATATTTCTTGCTGAGAACTGTTATCTGAAAGCTGTTTTTTCTGAAAAAACGAGTTTAAAAGCTGTTCTGGTATAATACTAGCTGAAAAATATTATCTGAAAGCTGTTTTTCTGAAGAAGTGAGTTCCAAAAGCTGTTGGGTCATATTTCTTGCTGAAAAGTGTTATCTGAAAGCTGTTTTTCTGGAAAAAATAGTTTGAAAGCTGTTTTGTTATATTTGTAGCTGAAAACTGTTATCTGAAAGCTGTTTTTCTGAAAAAGCGAGTGAAAAATCAAAGCTGTTGGTTTATATTTCACATTTAAAACTTCTTTTCCGAAAGCTGTTTTCCGAAAAAACACTTCAAAAGCTGTTTTTTTATATTTGTAGCTGAAAACTGTTATCTAGGTTGTATATTTAATAAATTCACAATATTTTTCTTATGAGTTTTTTGTTAATTTTTTCTGCAGATATAAACCCAACTTCTATCAATGTACAAACAAGCAACCTGCTACAACGTGGAAGCGTCGTGCGCTACTCAATTTTTTTTTTCTTTTTGCTTCTTGGAAGCTTCCCACTAGTTTCTTCCGACCATGTAAAATTTTATTTGAATTGTGGTGAAGTTGGGTAATACAACAATTGGACACACTATCCAAATTTCAAAAAAATGTACAAAATTTCCATTACAAATTTCTGTTTGGTTACATTTATTTTACAAACTGTCCATTACAAATATAGATACATATATTTTGCATTTTACAATTTCTACAATTGATCAAACAAGCATCAAAACAATAAAACAATTGCACAAGTGGAGCTGCTGCTGCTGCTACTTCTCAATTCCTTGTACAGCTGCTACTGCTCAACTCTTTCTAGTTGCTGCTACTTCTCCTACTACTACTTCTCCTTATGTTGCTGCTTCTCAACTTCTTCTAGTTGTTGCTTCAAACTCCTTCTACTTCTCTTCTACATCTTCAACTACTTCTGCCAGTTATCTTTTGGGTACAATCAGGAAAAGAAATGCATAAGATAATAGTATGATTAATTCAACATGCAGAATTGAAATTAATATACTAAAAATAATGGTAGGCTCAGAACACAGTATTCACACTAGGGTTGCATTGGGGTGCATGCCAACTAGTCCAAATAAATAAATAATACCGCATCAGTTAAATAGAACTACAAGCATCATTTCAAATCCATAAATCCACCCTCCTTCATATTAATTGGGATTTCCGCAGTTGCGTACTCTAAGTGGACAGCAAAGTAGATGAACAACAAATCCAAATATCAAACCGAAAATACTGATCTCATCTACTCAACCATACTCCAAGTTTCGGGCCAATAAACTGATATAATTTACCCCCACTCTAATCAAGTTTCAGGCCAGTTATCATTTACCCCAACCATTAAGTTTCAGGCCCAAAAAAAAAATGATATCAGATACTCAACCAAAATGTAAAAATGTATGCAAAAATGTAAAAATGATATCAGATACTCAGCCAAAAATGATATCAGATACCCCAACCATAAAGTGTATTTCATGGAAGAAGCTATCCAAAAATGTAGCAGCAAGGGAAAGACATGGAATACTTCTAGCACTTTAATAAAGAAACCCACACGAGTCACTGCATTATTGGCCATTTGCACAAGCTCAACAAGCTGAACAACAAGCTGAACAATAACTGATCAATAACTGATCAGTATGCATGCACAACAACTGATCAGTATGCATGCACAAATTACTGATCAGTATGCACAAATACAACAAACTCAACAAGCTCAACAAGCTCAACTAACTGATCAGTTTGCACAAATACAACAAGCTCAACAAAGCTAGTGACCAAAATTATAAATAGAAGCTGGAGTGTCAAAAATAATTCATGCTCTATTGATCAGGTATTAATTTTCAGAAATGTGTTTGTCATCACTGCCTACACCAACCCACAAAAAGAGAGAAAGACAAAACCCCAAAATGAGTAACAGAGAATCAAATACTTCCCTGGAATATAATAGGTGTCCACATACTGTTCTAGTAGCATCCATATTTTTCATATATGTCCTGAAACATAATTAGAAAGAAATGAAGATCATAATCCACATAGTGTTCTCAAGTATATGTATACTCACATGTACAAAAGAAGAAAGTTACAAATATAGATATACTCACAGTATGAGGCCATAAACTGAAGCACCGGTAACATTATTAGATGCTAATCAGCTTCTATGCATATGAACAAGAATAAGAAGACAACAGCTTCAAAGGAAAGCAGGTATTAAAGTAATGCTAGTAGTTTCAATGACCATTGAAGTAAATGATGAAAATAGGGGTAAAACCAGAACAAAAGGACCAGATATAGTAGAGAGCAACAGAGATATATAGCATATTCCAACAAAATAAATGGGTCATGGAAATTACCCATACTGAACCTCTTTGCAAGATCAAAACTAGTTTTACCACACCCAACAAAATAAAAGGGGAGACTTCTTTGTAAAGTGCTCTTGCCTCAACACACTTTCAGTTTGTTTTACCACACCAGACCTGAAAGAGCTCTGGAAGCCTAAAAAAGGGATGTTGCCCTCTCCAAAAGCAATAGCAAACAAACACCATGAACCTAACACACTTGAAGCACAACACTGTGCAATGTGTATCAGCTATCAAGGAACAGTAGAAGCACAAGAAGGTGTTTTAACCATCACACCTTTTTTGTTTGTTATAATTTAAGAAAATCATAAGTTCATTATAACTTGTGGACCTCAAAGAGTGTTTTCCCTGATAGGTGAGCCACATTATAATATAAGAGTAAGCATGTTGGTAGTTGGTACTCATACAGCAAATCTGGCAAATGGCTACTTCATATTAACGAAGTATAACAATAAATATGAGATGGAACAAACCCTGAAATTTAAATTAAAGCTACTTTTATAACATATACTAGAAGAGAGGGAGAACCAACCAAAGTAACTACTAAGGTGAAAGAAGTATTCATATAATAGACCCACTTGGATGTTCTCAATGAGCCACAAATTAAAAATGATGCTGTATTAGCTAAAACAACATACTGAACGAAGAGCAAAGGCAGATACATAGTTAAGAATAGATATAAAACACATCCTAAAGAGTAAGGTCAGGAATATACCCAGCACCAATCATAAACCAAAGAAAGCAACACCCAGACTGCTAAGAACCCAAGAAACCTGGCCTTAATGAGAATGCCAAATTTGTGCTCGAATGCAAGTAATAAATAGCACAAAGTTGTTCTTCAGAAGTAGAATCTGAGGCTGAAACAGAAAAGACTAATATTACCAAAATCAATTTAATTATGTGGACATGGTAAAGAGGGAGGTGAGGGTGTGGCTGTCAAAAACTCGGACACAGTTGCTGCTGTTTGGAACCATTGTTCATAAAGTAGCATCCAAAATTGAGTGGATCCATAAAAAAACCAGCGAATGGTGGGAGGTGATAATCTCCTACCATTTAGGGCATCAATACCGATCACCTCATTTTACTGGTTTGTGTGCACAGCATGGAAACTACAACCCAATTATTATCTTCTTTTAAGGCCAACAACAATAATTACTCCAGAGAGTAGTATAGGATCAGAATAAAGCATCATCACTATCAAATTTTGAAAGTGTAGTATCCATTAATAAATTCATCATATCCATTGTTTGCCTTAATTAGTCAAATTCCAACATATTCTGAGGTCTACCGCAAAATTGCGATGACTTTTTCTTTCTTTGAGGAAGGTTGCCACTTTACTGGGTTGTAATTTCCATGTTGTGTACCCAAACCAGCACAATAGTGTGATCAGTATTGATGCCCCATCATGGTGGGGGTTTATATGAGTAAAACTGATAATTTGAATTCCAAATGATGTCATATCATATATATGAGTATCAATGATAACCATGTTCAAAGTTGTCAGACACTCCCAATGTAAGATAACATGTGCAGGTCCAGAACAACGAAGCAACAAGGTTGTCAATAGCTCAAAATAATAGCTGCAGGATCAGAATATAATATCGTCATATCCATATTTTGAATGCTAGTAATCAATTACGAAAGCCTCAAAAATATATGTTATGTAGGATCAGAATATATCATCATCATATCCGTACTTTGAATTCTAGTAGTCAATCACAAAAGCCTCATCAAATAGTGGCAGATAGGATCAGAATATATCTTCATCACTTCCATATTTTGAATTCTAGTAATCAATCAGAAAGGTATCACAAATTAAATTATATAGGATCAGAATATAACATCATCATATCCATGTTTTGAGTACTGTTAATCAATCACAAAATCCCCCCAAATATTGTTATATAGGATCAGAATAAATCATCATCACATCCCTAATTGGCCGTATCCTCAAAACATTCTGCCATAGAACAGGTGTTCAAGCAAATCATCATGATTAGTGTAGAGCTGCAATTTTTAAAATTGCCATGCCAGCTACTACTAATGTCTTGTACCCACCCCATCCATTATCCATAGTTGAATACATCATTCATTGAGTCAGTATAATAAGAATATAAGTTCATTAGAAGAACATCTTCTAGCGTAACAAATTATAATAAATTCTGGATCAGAATATACCGTATCCATCATTTCCAGAAACTCATACACACACGATGGTCCCCCAACCTGCATACATACAAATATCATCATCATATGTCGCCTGCTTAATACAACAACACACATGTTCTTCAAATAGATGGGCTACAAATGAAAGGAAATAATTTACAACAAATATATACTACAAGAACAAAAAGTAACCACAAACAAGTACATGCTTATGCTGACATCAATGTCTGGCATTCCACATTGCCATGGCTATTTGATCTCTTTTATTATTCATGCGGTTCAACTGAGAAGATGACATATCCAACCCCCCCGATGTGGAAGCAATATCTTCAGTGCCTAGGTGATTATTTTGTTCTTCTACTATGTCTGAAAACAACGAGTCATCGGCAGAATAACTCTTGATAAAATTATGGACTGCACAACATGCAGTTACCATCATAACTTGCCTTGTGTAAAAGTAATTGGGCATAGACTTGAATATGGCAAACCTCTTCTTGAACACACCAAAGGTTCGCTCTATTACATTCCGCAACCTAGCATGCTGTTTGTTGAAGAGTTGCTTGTAGTGGGTGGGTGCATGGTTAGGACCATGGAAATCCTGCAGATGATACGGCTGTCCACGGTAGGGAGCTAAAAACCCAGGCATGTTTGTATACCCACAGTCTACTAAGTAGTACTTGCCTTCAGGCGGGATTGGCAACAAATTATTGGTTATTGCACTATGTATTACGCGGGAGTCATTAGCGCTTCCTTCCCAACCCGCATAAACAAAGGTGAAGTTCATGTCAAAATCACAAATAGCCAACACATTTTGACATATGTCACCTTTTCGACCACGGCAACTGTTTTGTCGGCTTGCGGGTACGGTAGCAGGTATTAAAGTACCATCCGCAGCACCAATTGCTCCCTACATTATTGAGGTAGAAAGCTACTACTTTTATCAAACGCATTTGATTGATTAGAATAAACGGTTTTAAACAAGAAAAGCACGAATTACCTCAAACCATGGATAGAAATCTGTGGAAAGCCTGATCTTATCATGGACAACTTCCGGGTCTGGGTGTTTAATAAGAACTGCTGATGCTCTTACCAAACCATACAACACTTCAGTGAAATGTCTATCAATTGTTTCCAACGAATGATCAAACCTACCACAGACAATCCTCAACCTAGTACTATGAGCCACAACAAACAAAAAAATAGCAACACTTTCATGATGTGATATTCGCCTGTTCTGTATCTTCTTCGGCGTTTCCTGAAGAAAATTGTTTGTTATTATAAATTGGCACAAAGCCATGAAACAGTCCTTGTTCATGCGAAACACCCAAAAAGAATTTGGCATCTGGACCGTCTAAGAGTTCTTGCAGGTATTCTTTTCCTGATAGTTTGGAGGTTGAGTTATGACTTTTCCTATTGTAAAATTGTTCGGCCATTTCAAGAAAGGCCAAGTCCTCAAGATCGGATTCATCAGAACTTGACGACGAATTGCTTGAAGTGTCCATCAGTATGGTTGCAAGTGCAGTAGTGCAGTAGACTGTAACAATTAGATTACATTTACATAAAGAAGACTTCTGATTTTAAATAATCTATGACCATAATGGAAGTCATGTTAATTATAACAGTTACCAAACGAATTGAAAGATAAATAGTGACAACAAACAGTCCAAATGTAGGAGAACGAGTGCAGATGAAATTAAAACCGATATAATATGAAAGCCCACCATGAACCTATGCATATAATCACCCAACTAATAGCACAGAAAAATGTCAAATAACTGATACATTTAAATTATACATAATGAAGGTGCTACGTTACAGAATTTAATAAATTACATTTATTTGCTCGAAAGTCTATCTAACCACCCTAGCCTCCACTCCTCTTTCATTACCATAAAGGTTTTGCGCCAATTTGGGTCATTAGTGATTTTCTCCAGTGCATAATCAATCATAGCATGAGTAAGCCCATCGATACCAGTCAGTACCTGCATGGCATTCTCAATGGAGTACTTGTCGTCTGAGGCAGAGCGATCAACCATGCTGGCCTTCTTCCTATAGTACTCACTCTTAGCAACGGACTTTTCTGCGTTGGCAGAAACAGCCATGTCCATTCTTGAGCTTTTTGTAGCTCGGCCACTGGACCCACCACTAGGGCGTCTCTTACGAGACCCCGACCCCGTATGCATTGGCTCGTACTCATCATCATCATCTAAATTTACATGCGGTGCATTGGAGGGAGCGGGGTGGGCGAACTCATACATGACCCTATGTTCCTCGTCGAGGTCATACACCCTTTGGGATGAAGCCCTAGATAGGAGACCCTCGGCGGTAGAATCTTGAAAAAGTTTGGTCAGCACATCATAGTTTGGCAAACCCTTCGATTTAAATTCTCTTGCATTAGGGTGAGCCTATTAATAAGTTATTGTGCTGTTAGTTTACAACTATACAAGTAAATAAAAATTATATTACGATCATAATCCCACATTAGCATAAAAAAACAATTATTTAAGATGAGAACCTGGACATATGACTTCCAAACTAGGGGATCGCAAGTCACTGTCTGGGTGTCTTCATCCCAACCCATACCGCTTTGGTTCTTCAAATCATGAAAGGCTCTCCACTGCAGCTTAAGCCGTCCATATTTGTCTTTTATTTGTTTAGGATTGTATGAACGGTTACATCGTTCGTTCAATAAATTCAACAATTGAGACCATTGTCTCGCATCGAATTTTGCACTTTTCAAACTATTGCGATCTACCTCGGCCTCCATCAATTCAATAAATGTACGCACATGACTTGCGGGCCAAAGACTAAAATCACTGTCCATATCGATCTCCTTACCCTTAACGATCAGTAATAGATAACAGTCATTATTTGGGTGAGCATAAAAAGTATACACTTATAATTTGAGGTTACTAGAGAAATTGTAGATGATGCGTTCTATCAAATAAAAAAACAGTACTCAAGATCAGCAGGGAAAATCTCCGAATCAGCATTCGAAATAACCCAGTTCAACAGATCAGTACCCGACATTGAAAATCACAGCAAACCCCCCCCCCCAAAAAAAGGAAAGTTTTTTTCCAATCCTCAAATCTACACTACGACAAACAAATTAACCCTAAAATAGGAATTTTTTAATGAGGCAAGTGCCCAAACAAAGACCGGTTACCATAAGAGCATCAAGAAATGGGGCAGAGATAAGAAACATACCCTCGATTCCGGCTTACCAAACCTGTTGAAGTTGTCTCCGACGGATTCCCTCGACCGGCGTCGGATTCGAGAGCTACGATTTCGAAGACACCTTTGAGCAAAAGCAGATCTGGTCTCTACGACCATGAAGCGAGCTCCGACCGGTGTGAGGAGGGGCCCGAAGAGAGCAGCGAATGAGGGTGCGGGGTGAGAAGGAGTGAAAGATGAGGCTGGATCAGAGACGAGAGGGGGGCAGCAGGGGTTAGGGTTTTTTTTTGCTCAACGGATGGGTTTCGAAGATGGGGGAAGCAGAGACGAGAGGGGATTTTGCAGGGGGTTAGGGTTTTTTTTCCTCAATGGGGATCGAAGATGGGGAAGGGGAAGGGGAAGCGTACTCAGAAGTCACGAGCTTGCTCAACGGATGGGTTTCGAAGATGGGGGAAGCAGAGACGAGAGGGGATTTTGCAGCCTTTTAGGGTTTTTTTTCCTCAATGGGGATCGAAGATGGGAGAAGGGGAAGGGGAAGAGTACTCAGAAGTCGCAGCCTTTTAGCGTTTTTTTTCCTCAATGGGGATCGAAGATGGGAGAAGGGGAAGGGGAAGAGTACTCAGAAGTCACGAGTGCGATAGTGTTGTGAAAACAGCTGGCTCCATCTTTTCAGAAAAGATGGTGTTTAGAAAATAGTACCAAACGCGTTTTGTCAAAAAAAATTTCTCAAAATATTTTGAAAACGTGGTACCAAATGCACCCTTAGGATTTAGTGAAATTTTATCATACAATTTACTATGAAAATAATGAGTATATCTAATGAAAATGACAAAGTACGGATGGGAATATTCTATCCGCAATCGTTGAAGTGTATATTGTAGTTGAAAGGTTTTACTTTTTTAAAAAATCATTTGAATGTTGTTGGGGTTGGGACGTCAACAAACGTCCGTTGTCGCAGCGAAACTAAATAGAGTAATGAGGAAGTCGAAGTGGATGAGACGAATAAATTGAGCAAGCAAGTAAATCTACCAATCCAACACAAACACAACGGTGATTTATCTCGGTTAGCTTTCGCTTAATCCGAAAAGAAATATAGGGAGATCTGATATTCAACTAGAAGATATTACAAAGAGTTAATGATTCACTCAATATAATGAATTAAAGTCACTCACCAAGAACTATCTCTCCCTCAAGTCTCTCTTTGCAATGAAGAAAATATCAATGAAGTACTTTACTCTCATATTGGAGGAGTTTACTCTATATATATATATATATATATATATATATATATATATATATATATATATATATAAGAATAGAGAGAACCCTAGGTTTAATCTTGATTCTCAGTTGGTCGATATAACATGTAGCAGTAGTAAATGAATAGGAGCCGTACGAACTGACTTGGAGTTGAAGATTGAGTTGAAATACCTAACAAATCGAGGCCCATAAAATTACACAGCGCCACGGACGGTCGACCGTGCAACAAGACCGGTCAACCGTCCTCCTCTTGGCCAAACCCTGTACAACTGCGGTTGGTGTACGGTCGGCGGTGCGGTCTGGAGTGCGGTCGACCGTACCCTTGGACGATCGACCCGTCACTCTACCAGCACCTTGCTGCTGCTATTTTTCCATCTACTCTCTTCAACGCATCGACCTCTGTGCTTTATCTTACCTTCTTCTAATCTGAACCACGAGTATTCAAGACACATTCCTAACAATCTCTACCTTTGATTGTGTACCTACAATCCCGTGCATCAAGAGTTCCCAAGGACAACAGATTCCATTTAAGTAGAGGAAAATGCAAAACATCTCTTAAAGTGAACATGTTTAGATTTGTCATCTTCAACTCAATTGTCCCCATACCAACTACTTCACAGATCTCTTCAGTTCTCGTTCTCACGCAATGCCTTGTAGTATACTTATAAGTAGAAAACAACTTCCTTTCAGAGCAAATATGAGAAGAACTTCCTGAGTCAAGAAACCAACTTGAATCCACTTCTAAAGAATTTAAAACAAGAAGACACGAATCATAAGCACTAACCACGTTTGCGGTAGGATTTCTATCCCCAGTGCGATTCTAATTCTGCAATTTCCAACTGTCTTTCTTGATATGCCATGGCCGCTTGCAATATCAGCAATGGATTGAATCTTTTTGCATAGCACTTTGTCTTCCCCCTGAAGGACCTTCCACTGCTAGACAACTTGAAGTAGACAATGATTTATGGGTCTCTCACGAATATCTTCCCAAACATCCTCCTTCATATCAGATGACTTTTTCTTTCTTCTTAACGGCTAACTACAAATGTTTTTAAACAAGGACATCATACATATCAACCTTTCCAAAGATTGAAATTGATCTTTCCATCAAACTGCTTGATCTTCAAAAGACTGTGAC
Source organism: Hemerocallis citrina (assembly GCA_017893485.1). Taxonomy (NCBI): domain Eukaryota; kingdom Viridiplantae; phylum Streptophyta; class Magnoliopsida; order Asparagales; family Asphodelaceae; genus Hemerocallis; species Hemerocallis citrina. Next base: position 56,801,928 of record CM030368.1, read on the forward strand.
CTATCATTTTAACCAAGGGACTCGGCAACTTGAAGCTCTGATACCAGTTGTTAGGATTTAGCCGTCAATAAATGCCCGTTGTCGCAGCGGAACTAAATAAAGCAATGAGGAAGTCGAAGTAGATGAGACGAATCAATTGTTCAAGCAAGTAGATTCACCAATCCAACACAAACACAACGAAGATTTATCCCGGTTAGATTTCGCTTAATCCAAGGAGAAATATAGGGAGATCTGATATTCAGTTAGAAGATATTACAAGGAGTTAATGATTCACTCAATACAAGGAATTAAACTCCTCACCATGAACTATCTCCCTCTCAAGCCTCTCTTTACAATGGAGGAAATATCAATGAAGTACTCTACTCTCATATTGAAGGAGTTTACAATATATATTGGGTTTTCATAAGTGTTTGTCAAATCAACTAAAACATCTCTTATTTGTAAAGTCTGCTCTTTTATGGACTTAACACTTTCGACATGGCTTTCCCATCGTGTTTGTGACAACAATTTAACTGTAAGACCCTGCACATGATATTTGAAGATTTTCCAGATCTTAGTAGAAGAATATAATAATGTATATATGTGCTTTATAACTCCAAAAAAAGACATTGCTTTAGGACAACAATTCACCATATCACATAATGTCAAGTTAAGACAGTGACATCCACATGGAGTGTAAAAAGCTCTGGGTTTGATTTCGAGTAATCTACTCTGTACACACTGTGCTTCTCTTTCATATTGGATTCATTGTCATATCCTTGACCGCTTATATTATCAATATCAAGTTCAAGATTGCTCAAGACAGTTTTCAGATCAGTAAAAAGTCGAAGCCCCGATGCATCATCAACCTTCAAAAATTCAACCCAAAATTCTTCCACCACTATTGTATTTGCTGAATCATCCACAAATTGGATTACAAGGGACATTTGCGCATCGTGATTTGCATTTGGAGTTCATTCAAGCATGAATGTGAAATACTTTGCCAGCTTAATCTTTGCAACAGTTGAACTTCTCACATCAGCTGCCAACATCTGTATCAATTCATTTTGAATTTTGGGGCCAAGATATATGTAATAAATCTACTGTGCTTGAATACGCCGAAGGTGCTCTTCCATTACTGGATCAACCTCAGCAATCATTTCATTTAGTTGCACAAAGATTCAATTGTTCTACTTAAAGCTTCTAATAATCTCCCTGAAGTGCCAAGTTATTTTTTGCAGTTCTTTGCATAAAAGCAATTATTAACACCTGCTTCCTTTGTTCTCTCTATTTGTTGATTACCACTTGCACGCTTTCACCAATTGTCGAAGTCTTCTTTCTACCAACTAGTCATGCAACTAATATGAGCTTTACTAGTTTCATGAAGGCTGAGACACTAACTGAGATTTTTTATAATTTTTGTATCATTCATTTGGCAATTGACCGAGTTTACTCATGGTTCTCTGAGTCTTGAACAACTTGCAACAAAAACAAAAGATCTTGTCCATAGAAACAGAATATACTAGCCATCTTCTGTCATCCTTCTCACAATTTGACAACTGTCGCTTATAATGTGATGAATTGAAATGTCTTCTAGCACTATCATAGGGAAACAAGACACCATCATCTTTTCTAGGACCTCGTTGAACTAGAAAGTTTCTAGTATTTTGTCCAATTTTTTCTCAATTCCCTAGATCATCAACATTTAAAGGAAACAAGTTCTTTTGATTTATATCTTCATCAACATTTGCAACTATATTGGCATCACCTACCTCATTCTCAGGCTGCCTCGAGTCTTCATTATGAGTCTCATTCAATTCATTATATCTCTGATTCACATCGGCAGGTTGAACCACCTCTTCGTTATCATTCTCATTCATAGGGTGATCATGCAGTTCATTATCACTATCATTCTGATTCTTTTGTTCCTCATTCACCAAATTTTCAACTTGTTTTGTGACTTTTGTCCTCTGCAATTTGGTTGTTAGTAAAATACTTATTAAGACCCCATGTTTGATTTTGAATTAATACTTCTTCCTTTTGCTTCTTTTTTTCTTTTTTCAGCTCCAGATAATTGTTTTCTTAAAGGAGACATATTTTGTTTCTGTAGTGATGTGCAACAACAACAAAAATGTCAGTTTATATATGTTAAACAAAGAAACAGAACAAATTAAAGTCACTGACAATAAAACAATGAAAACAATGAAAGTATTGAATACACACACACACACACACACACACACACACACACACACACACACGTACATGAGTATTGAATATACTCTAAACACGTGACAGTTTACAAATCAATCAAACAAAACAGACAAAGTAACAAAATACTCTAATAGATATATGAGTATTGAATACACTATAGATAAAAAACAGAACAAATCGATCAAACAATGAAAGTATTGAATATATATACATGAGTAATTACTAATTAAGTATGCAATCACATATGCAGATATGAGATATCAGATATGGTAATCGATTGAAAAATAAAATAAGAAATCTATATATATAATGTCCTCTACTTTTCTAAAGCCCCATTGCCCCAAATATCTAGATAACTAGATTCAAGAACAAAATTACAAGTTGTTACCTTTATCTAGATAACTTGACTGTTAAAAAAAAACTAGCAAGTGGCTCTCATTCAAAAGAAACAAAATCAATGACTCACATTCACCCTCCCAAAAAATATTTTTCCCCAAAACTATATTTTATCCCCCAAAACAAAACAAAAAATTCTTTCTCAATTTATTACTATATCTCTCACGTATCTTCACTTTTTCAGATCTCTCTCTTTCTTTCTCTCTCCATGTCTCTCTCTCTACCCAGACATTTAGATTTTTAGATTTCAGGTTTATAAATTTCCTGATTTTTCTGATTTTTCTGATTTTTTATGCTTCTTTTGATTCCTCATGATTGATTTCAAATGCAATGGAAAATTTAAATAGATTTCACTTGAGTAAATTTTAGCCTGTAAAATTACACTCAAAGTAGCAAATATCTCCTTAAAAGTTAAATTTCATCATTTTGCACCCTCAAAGTTCTACAAAGTTGGGTTTTACATCCCCATTTATAACTATTTTTAAACATATGCTGATGGAAACATGGACTTTTGTTTACAACTAATTGTTGTCTTACTATTCAAACTTGAGATACATAAACTCTATGATGGAAATTTCTGATTCATGGATCCAAAAGACTAGAAAGTAAATATATTCAATATTTATATATGAATATTATTATAGTGTACATCTCATAAATTATATTAACATATGATAGTAGAATACACAGAGAATACCAAAGTTAATCGTCAAATATTTTTCTTCCTTGATATACAGAGCAAGTTCTTCATCAGAACTAAACAGAAGGATATGTCTGGCTTCTCACTACTGCCTACAATGGATTACATATATTTTAGTTTATAGGGATTTTCATATGTCGCATCGTTCCGAAGACATGTCGTAGACACGTGTCCACCGGCAAACCTAGTAAAAAATAAATTACAAGACAATTTGAAAAAAAAAAAACTATCAAGTGGCTCTCCTTCAATTGAAACAGAATAAAGGGCTCACATTTACCATTTCAAAAGACATTTTCCTCAAATCCCCCCCCCCCAACCAAACAAAAAAAAAAAAAACTAAATTTTTTGCCCACCAAAAGAAGAATCTTCCTTACTTTATTATGATCTCTCTCTCCTCTCTTCACTTTTTCAGATCTCTTTCTCTCTCTCTCTCTCTCTCTATCTCTCTATCTCTCTTTCTCTCTCTCTCTCTCTCTCTCTCTATATATATATATATATATATATATATATGAGCTTTCTTCCGTTGTAACGGGTTTGTGTGCATAGACTTCTGTGCAAATGGAGATCTGGGCCGTTGGATCTTTGATCCAGTGGCCCACATTTTTTTACTAAAATTCAGCCTTAACCCGTTCTCGGGAACGACTAGTTAAGGCAATTTTTTTTTTTAATAAAAATATGCCTTAACCCGTCGTTTCCAAGAACGAGTTAAGGCATACTTATAATTTGAATTTTTTTTGCCTTAACTCATCTTCTCTCGATCTCTCCCCACACTTTCTCGTTTCTGCCGAACCCAAACCCAAAAAGTTCTAAGTAACCCTAATCAAAACAGAAACCTCTCCTCCTCCTCCTCCTTCGCTTGCTCCTCCTCCTCCGTCCGCTCTTCCTCCTCCTCCTCCAAACATCAAAACCCTAGTCTCTCATCCTATCTTCGAAAGTCAATCGAAACCGTAGTTCGGCCACAACATTTACATTTGCTAAATTCGGAGTTATTTTGTAAAGTATTGACTAATTCTTTGCCTTAATAGTTTTAAGTGTGTTGATTTTTAAATCTTTCCATAGTAAATTATTTAGAAAGTAGCAAAAAATTTCTTTGTGTAAGTAATTTGTAGATGTAAAATTGGGAAGACTTGTAATATATTCAAGTGCCGAAATTTTGTAGATTTTTAACTTTTTCTGGTCTCTTTCCTAATAATTTACCGCATATAAAAAAACCTAAAAATTTTGTAGATGTAGAAATTTGTAAGTAGTCATTTGATGAATTTACACGGTGCAAATGTAGTCCTAGTTGTTGTTGATCGCTCGACGATAATGTAGATTGAGTCGTATTTATAATCGTTTCGTATATATTAAATTACTTAGAAACTCTATAGTGCGGTTAGACTAGAAAACCTTCAACCGACCTCCAAAAAATAGAAACTTTGCGAGTGGGATGGTCTCAGGTAGCACAAGTCTCCCCAACTTGTAGAAGTGAGTTTCGACTCACGGTTGGAGAGATACGGACGTGTATCGCTTTTGGTTGAAATAAACCCTTGTAAAGCGATACACAGCCGTATCTCTCGAACCGTAGGTCGAAACTCACTTCACAAGTTGGGGTGACTTGTGCTACGTGAATTCAACCAAGTTGCAAAGTTTTATAAATTTTGGATGCTGTTTGTGATAACGTTCCTCGCATGAAGAAGTAAATGACTTAGAACCTTTTTAGTGCGGTTAGACTAGAGAACCATTCAAATGACCTCCAAAAAATACGAAACTTTGTGAGTAGGATGGTCTCACATAGAACAAGCCACCCCAACTTGTAGAAGTGAGTTTCGAGTCACGGTTCGAGAGATATGGCCATGTATCGCTCTTGGTTTAAAAAAACCCAAATAAAGCGATACACGGCCGTATCTCTCGAACCGTGACTCGAAACTCACTTCTACAAGTTGGGGTGGTTTGTACCATGTGAATACGACCAAATTGCAAAGTTTTATAAATTTTGATGCTGTTTGTGCGGTTTTCTGATGTTTCTCGCATAAGAAGTAAATCACTTACAAAGCTTTTAGTGCGGTTAGACTAGAAAACCCTTCAAATGACCTCCAAAAAATACGAAACTTTGCGAGTTAGGTTAGTCTCACCTAGCACAAGTCATCCCAACTTGTAGAAGTAAGTTTCGATTCACGGTTCGAGAAAAACGGTTGTGTATCACTTTTTGTAAAAAAAACCAAATAAAGCGGTACACAGGCCGTATCTCGCAAACCGTGACTCGAAACTCGTTTTTACAAGTTGGGCTGGCTTGTGTTATGTGAATTCGAACAAGTTACAAAGTTTTATAAATTTTAGATATCGTTTGTGTGATTTTCTCACGTTCATCGAACTATAACTAAATAAAGTTAGAACGTATTCTTCGCATTCCGTAAGGGTTCATGGCCCTAATTGTTATACTTTTTTTTATCTTAGACATGGACAGTATTGAAGGAAGTTCCGTTGCCGGAGGAAAATATGATCGTGCACAAGAAATTGGTGAATTTCGGCCTCATGTTGACGAGCACCTAAAACCGAAGATTGGTATGACATTTCTCACTTTAGAGCAAGCGGAGAAATTTTATTCCACATATTGTAGATGTGCGGGTTTTGCTATGCGCAAGGGTAGAAATAAATACAAGAAAATGATGTAGTAGATAAGTTATATGTATGTAATAAAGCCGGAGAGTCACCGATTAATCATAATGAAGCTAGACGGGGAACTACTTCTAGAACGGATTGCAAAGCTTTCGTTCGTGTAAAACTAAAACACACAAAGTAATTCATGGATTATTTATTCATTTAATGAACCACACAATCACGAATTTACTTCACCCGGTAGACGTCACTTGCTTCCTCAAAACCGTGTATTGACAAATTCAGATAAAAAAGTGATTGGTCAACTTACCGAAGCTAATATCCCTATATGCAAACAAATGCTTTTCTTCGAAGGTGCAAGTGGAGGGAATGAGAAATTTGGATTCACTTAAATTGATATTAGAAATCTTAGGAGAGACGAGTTGGAAGGTTTGAAAGGACATGATGGGCAAATGCTAATCGAGTTCTTTGAATCGAAAAAGGTGACCGATCCTTTATTTTTTTATGATTACCAAGTAGATCCCGAAGGGTTATTGTCCCATTGTATTTGGGTGGATGGTATCGGTAGGAAGAATTATGAAGTATTTGGGGATGTAGTTTGCTTTGATGCCACCTACAACACGAACCGATACGAGATGTTATTCGTACTATTTGTTGGAGTCAACCATCATTGGCAATCAACATTCTTAGGTTGTGGGTTCATTCCAAATGAGAAGGATTCCTCATTTGAGTGGTTCTTTGAAAAGTGGTGGGGAGTAATGCGTCACGATCCGTTGGGCATCGTGACAGATGAGGATCGTGGAATAGGTGCTGCACTGAAGAAAGTTTTCGTTAACACCGATCATAGATATTGCATTTGGTATATTTTGGATAAGTTGCCGAATGAGGTGCGTATGTCAAATAATATCGATGAGTTTAGGGATGCTTTGAAGACCATCATCTATACGACAGAATTTAAAACTGAATTTGAAGATAACTAGAAAAATTCAATTTCGTGATGCAAACTTGAGAATAACAAATGGTTGAACGAAAAATTTGAAATTCGCGAGAAATAGGGCTCCCGTCTACGCAAAAGATTCATTTTGGGGTGGCATGTTGAGTACCCAACATAGCGAATCGCTACATTCATTCTTGAAGCAACATACCCATAAGAAGTACTCATTACATGAATTTGCCGTGATCTTTGACCTGAGTTAGCAAAACAAAGATACGAGGAACTTAAAGAAACTCATCGAAATTTCGAGGAGAGGACAAAATTGAAAACCGAATAGTCGTTGGAGTCACAAATGGCGGGAACATACACACTAAAAATTTTCTACAAATTCCAACAAGAAGTCCAAAAAAGCTTATTACTTAATGTGAATTTCATTCCGAGTATGGATACACCCGATAGTTCAGTTTTTTCTGTAACGATTTGTGGAAATTCAGAACTGGGGAGGGTGATTTATTTTTGCAAAGTCCGTAAAATGGCAAAATGTCCTTGCTCCATGTATGAATTCGTAGGCATTCCATGCAAACATCTATTGGAGGTTCTTCCGTTCACCGATCACACTGCACTACTGGAGCAATATATTTTTAGACAATGGACTCGAGATCAGTTGACTAGAAGCAGCACACCCATTCTCAATAGTATGGACGACAATTTTGCCTCCCATTATTGTGAATTGAGTCAGCACTCAAGACAGTTTGTCGATCATGGTTGTTCTTCAGAGGGAGCGTACAAGTACATGCTCGACCACATGCTTAAGGGCATTGAAGGCTTTTCTCACATTCAATCCGGGAATGGCACACAATGCGAAGGTAGTGCACAACCAGAGAGTGGTGGACATGCACATGCACCGGTGGGGGGACCATGTACAATGCACTACAAAGGGAAGGCCTAGAGGAAAGAGGTTGAAGTCCATACTAGAAACCCAAAAAACGAAGAGACCAAGACTTTGCAGGACATGCCTTCATGTCGTATGTCATGATTCACAAAATTGCCCAAAAAATATGGCAAGGTAATATATCCGAGACTAAGTATATACTAATTTGACTCAATCAATCTTAACTTGTTGTTGTTGACACCAATTCATTCTTCTCATTTTTTAGTAGATCGGTAGTATATGAAGAAGCTCCAATCGGTGGAGAGAGTGATGACGATGAAGGTGAAGATTTGTGCTAAGGTAATTTTTGTATTATGTATGTCATATTTAACTTTGTGGATCTTCTTTTTACAATTCCTTATTTTTTTTCAATTGATGAGAAGAGAATTATTCGTTTCTACAATTCCTTCTTTTTTTTTGTAGGTCCGGAATGAAAGTTGAATTTCATCAAATATCTCCTCAAAAGTTAAATTTCATTATTTTACACCCTCAAAGTTCTAAGAAGTTGAATTTTACACAACCATTTATAATTATTCAAACATGGACTTTTATTTACAACTAATTGTGGTCGTACTATTGAAACTTGAGCTACATAAACTTCATGATGAAAGTTTCAGATTCATGCATTTGAAATGCTGGAAAGTATACGTATCTAGTATTATTCATGAATATTATTATAGGGTACATCTCAGAAAATTTATTAACATCTAATAGTATAATACACTGAGAACACCAAAGTTAATCATCAAATATTTTTCCTCCTTGATATACAAACCAAGTTCTTCATCAGAACTAAACAACATAATCTGTCTGACTTCTCACTGCTTCCTGAAATAGATAACATTACTATATATGTCCATGTAAGTTTCATTTTTTTATATGACATCTACAACTCTTTCATATTAGATCAATTAATTCTTTCTTTTATATTTCTGCATTATAATGCTTACTTTAATATGATGCATCGTTCCGAAGACATGTCATAGGCACGTGCCCACAGGATAACCTAGTGTGTGTGTGTGTGTGTGTGTGTGTGTGTGTGTGTGTGTGTGTATATATATATATATATATATATATATATATAGAGAGAGAGAGAGAGAGAGAGAGAGAGAGAGAGAGAGAGAGAGATGACAGTGGCAAGAAAGAGGATTGACAACAACGGAAAGCTGGAAAAAGGTAGAACCATAGAGGAGATGGAGAGCGACCTCAGCGATAGAAGGCTGGATGGGAAGAGGATTTTAAGTTTTGATAGTGACGAGACATTTAGATATCCTAGGAAAATACTTGATTGCGTTGGACGTTTAGATATCCTAAAATCTCTTTATGCGGATTCTAATTGATTACAATTCTTGAGCTTTTTTTTATAATTGGGCTTACTTACATTAAAAGAAGGAAAAAAATTTGGTGCCCCTAAAAATTTAGGGCCTTGAGGTAGCTGCCTTTTGCGCCTCATATTAGGTCTGGGCCTGGACGAAACTAATGTCATAAAGGGCTATCTAATACATTTTCCGTACAATCTTTCTTGCAAACCCTTCCAACTTCAGTGGTTTTGCACAATTTATCTAAAAAAACTCCATATTGTGCAAGAGTACCGTACGGGATGGTTCATGAATAAGCAAGCAAATACCAGCACGAAATGTACTTCACACAAAGAATGTGCTTTGAGAAAAACTGGCTCTATTTATGAGGGAGAGAACATGCATTGAGTTCCTTCTCTTAACCATCTCCTTGATCTCTTTTACTTTCCTTCCAATCTAGCTCAAACCTAATGGCTAACTCGACTAAGTTGCTGACTGCAACAGTGTTTTTGCTCCTGCTGTTGGAGTTGAGCAGGATCGAACCTGAGATATTTAAAGTCCGGGGCAAAAAATAAAATTGTGCCCTTTATAAACACGCCTATAACTTTATATATATTAATAAAATATAATATAACGGTGGAAGGAAATAAAACCAATACCGCGAAAAATAAAGATAGCCTTATTTTGCTTTATGACATCAAATACTTCATATTTTTCAACAAGCATAGTGACAACAATTATTGTCCCTACGAAAACAAAAAAAAAATCAATCAAATCAATAACATCTCTTCTAAAATGATTTCTTCTTCTATTTTTAGAATCAAAATCACCAGTTATATGTTCAACCTCAATATTTTTCAACATATTCTTTTAAATACTTAAAATTGCTAATCCATTTAACCTATCTTGAGTTATAGTTGTTCACAAATAAGATTTTAATAATTTTAATTTTGAAAATATTTTTCCGCAGATGTCACAGTCACAGGTATAGTCAATAAAATTCTATAAGCAACCAAAATATTTGGAAACATATTCATTTCTTTTGTACAAACTCCATAATTTCAATAAAGTGTCATGGTTTATGTGTTTCATATGCTTCACTTGGTAGCATTTGCAATATTTGTAATTCTGAAAGTAAATAATTCGCATAAATATCAGACATCTCACAATGTTTCAAAGTAATTTCAAGTTACATACAACAACTTTTTATTTCATTATCATCCAATGAAACTAATTGTGATGCATCAAACAAGAAGCCAAATATATATTCAAAAATTTGCATTTGTTCAAATTTACTCCTCTATTGAGAAACAGCCATATCAACTAAAATAAGAAAATAATCAGTTGTAAAATTTTCTTGAGTAGATTGTTATTCTCTATCATATCAGGATTCTCATCAAAATGTCTATTTCTAAAAGGCCCTACGTTTTACAGGAAATAAGGACTCAGTTTTTACTTTAGATGCAATTTCTTAGCTTCAATCATAGCAAAAGTAAACCCATTGTCTCTGTATTTTTCAAAAAATGAAACCAATTCTTCCAAGTTTTTAATTGCAACATCAAGAAGCATATCTTCAGTCTACAATTTTTTACTCACTATGTTTATCTTGTACAAAATTTCATGCCAAATAACCTAACTTAAAATAAAATCAAAACTTGAAAATTCACCTGATGCTAATTTCTTAGCATCTCAACTCACTTTAGAATTATCAGAAATTTCTGCTAATTTAATTAAAGTTGTTTCAGGATGTAGTATATAGCCAAGAACGCTTATTGAACCATTAATTAGCAAACTTAAATTTAAAAAGTAAAAATCGAAAATCGATAACTATTAATTAGAAGACATAAATTAAAAGGGTAAAAAATAAAAAAATAAAAAAATAAAAAAATTATTCAATAGTAAACATGAATACGAAAAGTAAAAGAAAAATTACTCTCTTCAAGAGTCAAACTCAAGGCCTCCCACTTACCAAACAAGAACTCTAACCAATGAACTAGAAGACATTTTTGCATTCTTAGTTTAAATATTAATTAGTTAGTGTTACAAACCCATTATACTTACAAATTTTTGTGTCCCTCATCTGAAGTGGGCCATGGGCAGTTGCCCAGCCCGCCCTGGGCCAGGGCTGGCCCTGTACATTTCAAGTGTTAGAAAATGGCTGGATAACTAATATCAAGTTCACATAAGAAATAAATCCACTTATCACTTATCTTTACAAGTATTGCCACTTAGAACATTCAAAATAGTAAGATATACATGATAGGCCTCTTGAAGAAGAATAATTTTTTTTACATGAGCTCTAATTCAACACATTAAGTTCATACGATTATTGTCAACTTCTTGGATATGATTTTGAAGTAGTTACTAGTAGAGTTGATTTTCTTTTCAGTCATTGTAGAGGATGATTTAATATGACTTTTGATACAATGATCAATGGGCAGATTGTAAAGCAAGATGTGGATACCGATGCAGCAAATCCTCGAGGCATAAGATGTGCATAAGGGCATGCAATACATGTTGTCAAAGTCCCCACCCCCCCGAAACTGGGAATGAAAATGTTTGTGTTACAAACTTTGTTTACAATAAAACAAACTTCGCAAAAAAATTTTCTCTTTGTTACAACTTTGGTTACAATGAAAATGTTTGTGTTACAAAATTTGTTTACAATAAAACCAACTTCGAAAAATTTATTCTCTTTGTTACAACTTTGGTTACAAAATGTTTAGCATAAATCCAAATGATTGAAAGGCACAAAAATTCAGAGAAGGATGAAAGTAATAAAACCAATAAAATGAAATGAAAATGAAAATAATGAAATCAAACCGATTTGATGTCGAGGCTTGTGTAGCACACAATTTTCTTAAAACAGTTTTCGCCTTGTTCGGGTGCTGGAGCTAGTTGAGGCGTCAGATCCCATGATGCAACGACGAAGAGTGTTCACTCAGACACCACATAACGCTTTCGAACTTGTTGCATCAGAACTCTATCACCGACTTACTGAATGAACTTACAAAACCGAAACAGAACAGAGAGGAAGAGAGGAGATTTTGTGCAGGGAAGAAAGTGAGAGGAGGGGGGGCTCTATTTATAGGGCCAGGGTTAGAGACTGTAATGGCAGATAAGGCTAGCAATGCCTTCAGTGTAATGTAGACAATCTATTGAATGCGTACACTGTAACAGCAGACAACAGTCAATGCCTTTGAATGCCTTTAGTGTAACTGCAGCCAAAATATTTAATACTGCACTGAAACGACAGACAAAATTATTTCTGCATTTATTTCAGCCATTTACATAGGAAAAAACCAAAACTGTTGCAAAAAGTGGCTCTGCACGGGGTGGGTTTATGTCGCTCCGGCATTCGTGCATGCAGGGCATGCGGGCGCACACAAGCCGCATGTAATCCGGTTCGAGATTCGCACCCCCCTCCCCCCGCCCTGAGCACGCAAAAAAGAGCCTTTTTTCTAGCGATCTTATAATGCTTAGAAAGAGTTTATTATATATCATCTTCTAATTCCTTTGATTTTTCCGATGTGGGACTATGTTCCCTCAACCCAGTTTCAGAATTGAAAATGTCTCACTCTGAAAGATAATTTTTCATTCACCCCTTACAGGTTTTTAGCAAATAAATATATGATTTTGATCTACTCACGAAGGAGAACACAAATCAATCATGATCTCTCAATAATTTATTGAGGATCTTACCCCAAAAAATTGCTAAAAAACGGGTTCGTAAATGGTGTATAAAATACCTATTTTCTAACATTCCCTACATGAACAAAATTGACGACCACAGACACGAGTGACTGACACGACTAACCGACACGACAGACTTGGTGATAGAATTCAGCGATCGAGACCTGCGTAAGATAAGTAGGTGTTACCTTTGAACCTTCCCTTATGAAAATATGTTTACTTTACTAACTAAACAGCAGGCACAATGTCCTTGAACTGTTTTGTCATTTGTGTAAATGATGACATATCTCACATAGAAATCTTCCTAACGCATTTCAGTTCTCACTGTTATGTTCCTTTTGGCTATAAACATACGTCTGGTTCTGTACGAATTTGATAGAAATATTTCCCTATATTATTCCATTGGAAAAGGCCATTCTTCTCTCTTACATAAGTGATTTCTTAGTTAAGAGTAACTCGCATTACTCTGCTCGGATATCTGACGCATAAGAATCATTAAAAGCCTAGCTTAACCTGTTACCTTACGGGCATCACTATTTCATCATGGGAATGGATATGGGAAAACCCCTACAGTGATCTAACTTGGTCTTTACAATTTAGTTGTCCCTTTGAACCTAGATCTTGGGATCTCCTGTCAGCTAGGTTGGGTGTCTATTGTATCGACTTATTCTTTCATGGGCTTTAGTCTTAGTCCCCTCGATGATTTATCAACTAGCTCTCTGTTTAATCCTTTGGTTAGCGGATCCGCAATGTTATCCTTTGACTTTACATAGTCCACAAAGATAAGCCCAGTAGTGAGCAATTGTCTAATGGTATTATGTCTTCGACGAATGTATCTTAATCTACCAATATACATATTGCTCTGTGCTCTACAAATTGTAGATTGGCTGTCTGAATGTATGCAGATTGGGGGCACATGCCTTGTCAATTTTGGAATATCCTCAAGGTAGTGGCGTAACCATTCAGCCTCTTCTCCATATTTGTTCAGTGTGATGAATTCAGATTCCATCGTGGATTTAGCGATCACTATTTATTTTGAGGATCTCCAAGAAACGGCTGTACCACCTAGTGTAAACATATAGCCACCAGTGGATTTTGAATTATCACTAGATATCCAGTTTGCATCACTGTATCCTTCAAGTACAGCCGGATATCTTGTATAATGCAGCCCATAATTACGAGTAAAACATAAGTACTTCAGTACTCTTATAATTGTTTGTCAATGCTCGCTTCCAGGATTACTCGTATATCTACTTAGTTTACTCACTGCATAGGCTATGTCTGATCTTATACAACTCATTAATTACATTAGACTGTCTATGATTCTAGAGTATTCTACTTGAGAAATACTCTCTCCTTTATTCTTGGATAAGTGTAGAGTTAGATCGATTGGAGTTCTGGTAATTCTAGAATTATCATATCAAACTTTTCAAGAATATTGTCTATATAATATGACTGGCTTAAAATAAGCTCATCTGATGTTCTTGTAATTTTAATTCCCAATATAACATCAGCTAGTCCCATGTCTTTCATGTCAAACCTCGAGTTCAACATGTTTTTTTACAGATTTAGTCATCTTATCATTACTTCCAATAATAAGCATGTCATATATATACAAACATAAAATGACTATCCATTTTCTGTGTCTTTGACATATGCACATTTCTCACATTCAATAATCTTGAAGCCAATTATTATCATGACATTGTCAAATTTCTCATGCCACTACTTTGGAGCTTGTTTCAAGCCATATAATGACTTCACCAGTTTACACATTTTCTTTTCATGTTCTGGAGCTGAAAAACCCTCAGGTTGTTCCATCAAGATTTCTTCATCTAAATCTCTAATAAGAAAAGCTGTTTTCACATCCATTTGATGTACTTCAAGATTGCGCAGAGCTGCTATTGCAAGTACCATCCTAATAAAATTTATTCTCGTCACAGGAGAATATGTATCAAAGTAATCAAGACCTTCCTTTTGTTTATAACCTTTAATTACATGTCTTGCCTTGTATTTATCAATTTATCCATCAGGTTTTATTTTTCTCTTGAACATCCACTTGGAACTTAAAGGTTTACTACCTGGTGAAGGATCCACTAGTTCCCAAGTGTGGTTTTGCAAGATAGAATCAATTTCGCTCTTGATGGCTTCTTTCCATAGAAGACCATCACTATAGTTCACCACTTCCTTGAAGGTTTGTGGTTCACTTTCAAGCATAAAAGTCAAGAAATCCGGACCAAAAGATTTTTCCGTTCCTGTTCTTTTACTGCGTTGAGGTTCTTCCTCAATTTCTTAATCTTGTTCTTCACCATCTTCACTGATAGTTTCATGTGTTTGTTTGGAAGAACTAGGTTCTTCCTTAGACTTACATGGAAATATATCTTCAAAGAACGATGCATTTCTGGACTCCATTATCATGTTCTTTGGTATCTCAGAGATATCAAATTTGTACACCAAGAACCAATAAGCACTACTATTATGTGGATAGCCGATGAAAATGTAATCAACCTTTTTTTGTTTTATTTTCACTTTCTTAGGTGGAGGTACTGCCACCTTTTCAAGACATCCCCAAAGTCACAGGTAATTGTAGAATGGCTTTCTTTCTTTCCATAATTCATATGGAGTTATCTCTTCTTTCCTTTTGGGTACCTTATTTAAAAGGTAGTTAGCCAAAAGTATAGCTTCTCCCCACAAGTTTGGTGGCAAATAAGAACTTATTAACATTGCATTCATCATTTCTTTCAATGTACGATTTTTTCCTCTCAGCAACACCGTTGGACTGAGGAGAATAAGGCGCTGTAGTTTCATGTATAATCCCATGGGTAGCACACGTGTCAGCAAATGGCGATTCATACTCTCCACCTCGGTTTTTTCTTAGCGCCTTAATTTTCTTGTTGAGTTGGTTCTCAACTTTATTTTTATAGAGAACAAATTTCTCTATAGATTCATCCTTGCTTTTAAGCAAGTATACATAACAGTATTTTGTGCTATCATCAATGAAGGTAATGAAATATTTATTACCACCTCTTGTTGTATCATTTTCAATTCACAAATATCCGTGTGAATTAGATCAAGAGGATCAGTGTTTCTTTCAACACTTTTAAACGATGATCTTGTTAGTTTTGCCTCAACACAAGTTTCACACTTGTGTTTGGAATCAACTTGGAATGTTGGTATGCGATTCAAGTTAATTAGTATATGCAAAGTATCATAATTAATATGTCATAGTCTACCATGCCATAAATTAGAAGACTCAAGTATATAAGTAGAAGGGCTAGCTTAATTAATATTTTTGACCATGGTCATTACATTGAGTTTAAACATTTCACCACTCATGTATCCTCTACCAACATACATTCCACTCTTTGACATTTTTTTTTTACTCAAACACTAAATGAAATCCGTGATTATTAAGCAACGAACCAGATACCAGGTTCTTACAGATTTCAGGAACGTATGCAATCATTGTTCAGAGTCAGTTCCTTTCCAGAAGTCATCTTCAAGATCACCTTGCCTTGGCCCTTGATTTCTGAAGTAGCAGAGTTCCCCATAAACATCTTCTCCCCATTCTCTAATGGTTCGAAGGTAGAGAACATACTTCTATTGGAGCATACGTGTTGAGTAGCTCAGTGTCAATCTACCATTCCTTAGGATTTGAACCTATCATGTTCACCTCCGAGACCACAGCTGAGAGGTTGATATCATAAACATCTTGAGCAATGCCTTCAACAATATTTGCTTCTATGTTCCTGTTCTTCTTGGGTAGTCTGCATTTAGTAGACTTGTGACCCATCTTGTCACAATTGAAGTACTTGCCTTGAAACTCCGGCTTCTTAGAGATTCCTCCTTTAGGCCCCAACATGGGACATTGTTGTTGTACTTGTTGGAACGTTGTTTATGTTCCACTACATTTGCCTTGGCCGCATGACTGATGACTCCGACCTTTTCAGATCCTCTATTGTCTTATTCAACACGAAGCCTGACAATGAGATCTTCAATACCCATTTCTTTTCGCTTATACTTTAGGTAATTCTTAAAGTCATTCTAACCTGGTGGAAAATTTTCAATTATACATGCTACTTGGAAACTTTCACTTAAGTTCATACCTTAAGCATGAATCTCATGCAAGATCAGTTGTATTTTTGGAACTTGACTGATCACTGTTTTAGAATCCACCATTTTATAGTCTAGGAAACGGCCCACAATGAATTTCTTGGCGCCGGCATCCTCAGTTTTAAACTTATGGTCTAGTGATTCCCAAAGTTCTTTAGCAGTTCTTTTGTCAATGTATACAGTATACAAAGAATTAGCTAATCTGTTCAGTATGTAATTCCTACATAAGTAATCAACATTTTTCCAAGCATCCACAGCGGTCATCACTTGGTTATCTTGTTCATCTTTTTTAAGATTTGGAGCTTCTTCGTTCAAGAATCTTGCAAGATTCAAGGTGGTCAAATAGAACATCATTTTATGTTTTCCATCTTTTATAATTTTGCTCGTTGAACTTCTCAAGTTTCTCTCCATGGAAGACTGAGACAGGTACAATGTTTGGCATTGGCACTCGTGCCGCATCAGCAGTCAGTACTTGTGTCGTATCAGCAACCGGTACTTGGACCGTTTTAGACACAGCATCATTCTCCGATGCAGTAGTCATTTCGATTTTGAAAAATACACAACACGAGTGTAAGTTTTCCATATTAAAGAAAAAGAAAAGAAGTGCCTCAAAATCAGAAATCAAGAAAATCAAAAACTGTTTTAAGTTTGTTACAAAATTTGTTTACAATAAAACCAACTTCGAGAAATTTATTCTCCTTTGTTACAACTTTGGTTACAAAATATTTGGCATAAATGCAAATGATTGAGAGGCACAAAAAATCAGAGAAGGAGGAGAGTAATAAAACTAATAAAATGAAATGGAAATGAAAATAATGAAATCAAAGCGATTTGATATTGAGGCATGTGTAGCACACAATCTCCTTAAAACTAGTTTTCGCCTCGTCTGGGTGCTGGAGCTAGTTGAGGCGTCTGTCTCCTAGGATGCAACAACGAAGAGTGTTCACGCAGACAACACGTAATGATCTCGAACTTGTAGCATCAGAACTCTATCACCGACTTACCGAATGAACTTACAAAACTGAAACAGAACAGAGAGGAAGAAAGGAGATTTTGTGCAGGGAAGAAAGTGAGAGGGGGGGCTCTATTTATAGGGCCAGGGTTAGAGACTGTAACAGAAGACAAGACTATGAATGCCTTCAGTGTAACTGCAGACAATCCATTGAATGCGTACAATGTAACGGCAGACAGCAGTCAATGCCTTTGAATGCCTTCAGTGTAACTGCAAACAATCTATTGAATGCGTAAACTGTAACGGCAGACAAAATGTTTAATACTGCACTGAAAACGGCAGAAAGAACTGTTTCTGCATTTATTTCAGCCGTTTACACAGGAAAAAAAATCAAAACTGTAGCAAAAAGGTGGCTCTGCACGGGGTGGGGTTATGTCGCTCCGGCATTCGTGTTCGTAGGACGTGCAGGCGCATACAAGCCGCATGTAATCCGGTCCGAGATTCTCACTGCCCCTACGCGTGCGAGAGAGAGCCTTTTGTCTAGCTATCTTATAGTGCTTAGAAAGAGGTTATTATATATCCTTTTCTAATTCCTTTGATTTTTCCGATGTGGGACTATACTCCCTCAACCCATTTTCAGAAATGAAAACATCTCACTTTGAGAGACAATTGCTCATTCACCCCTTAACCGTTTTTAGCAAATAAATATATGATTTTGATATACTCACGAAGGAGAACAAAAATCAATCAAGATATCTCAATAATTTATTGAGGATCTTACTCAAAAATTGCTCAAAAATTGGTTCACCAATGGTATATAAAATACCCATTTTCTAACAGTTTGCTCGTGCTATGCAAACATGAAGACTCATGGAGGTCGCCACAAGTACCCTTAATTTAACTACAACAACTATTATCAATATAGTAGTATGATATCGATCTAATTGATTAAGTTAAGCCACCACCCTTCATTAGTTGATTTCTTTTTCTAAATTAAAGCTTCTATTTGTTTTTGTTTTTTTTGTTTTTTTTTGTTTTTTTTATAATTAGGAAATAAATAAAATATCAACTACGTACAACCGCTCATGTTGAACATCACGCGCATCAGCTTCAATAGGTTCAACTAATTCTACATCATTATTCAAAGTAATAAGAAACTCTCTACTCACGCATGTCCCTCGCTTCGTCATATGGTCAGCGCATAAAGTATTCTCACAACAAATATGCTTCACAGATGCCACTATGATTTCGTCAAGTAAGGAGAGCACATCATGATGAATGTGATCGCCATTTACCCCCTGCACAATCTGACTCACAACTATTTATAAATCTCCTTCAATACAAACTGGTCCGTTATGCATAAGCAAGTGAAACGCCTTTAAAGCTATCCAAAGTCTTATTCTTTTTGCCATATTGATGGAATTTGTATATACCAGAACCCTCCAGCAAATTGCATCCAACTTTCGGAGTCATGAATGATGAAGTCATACTCGGTGAATGATCATCTAATGAACCATCAAAATTAATCTTCAACGTGCCCTGTGGTGGCGGCTCCCACCCCACAAGCCACAATTGGACTGGAATGCTATTTCTCACGTTGTGGAACCCAAGATGATGTAAGCAACTTACTATAGTCTCCCCACCTTGAGCCCCACCAAAAAAAAACTCCTTCGTATTTGCTATGGCATTCTGGACCATAGTAGCTGGACTTATAATCTCTCCCCTCAACACGTATGAGCAACGTGCTTTCCAAATATACCCAGCCACATAAATAACAAGACTTTGAATGTTAGATATTATAATAGATACTCAGTATAGTGTCATATCGGAATATGTATTAGTTTAATCTTTGCTTCTTTTCTATATATAGAAGACATTGTACTCAATTATAATCAATCCAATAATCTTTTATCAATCTCTTTGGTAACATTAACATGGTATCGAAGCTCTAATCCCTATTCCTAAAGCGTAATCCTTATTCCCATCCCAAATTTCCTCTCCCCTACCCAACCTCCCAATATGAAAAGCAAAAGCAAGCGATAACAACACCTAACGGCATCGCTCGAAGAACCTCCTCCTCGACTTCGACTTCTGGTACCCGATGCCTATACAATCCACCACTCACTAGCCTAACCGCCCGCGCCCAAATCCTCCTCCAACTCTCCTTCCCAGACCACCAAACCCTACTTCCTCCTCCTCCCGAAACTGAATCACCTCCCAACACCCACTCCCACCGGCCACCTACACCCGCTCCCGCTACACCCGCACAAGCCAAATCCCGATTAAACTTCTCCCGAAACCCAATCCAGATGCTCCCCCCTTTCCCTAAAATGCTAGCATCCCTCCTTTGCTAACCTTAGCCGCAACCTCATCTAAACCTTCATCCAAAATCAATACGCTTTCTATACTCACAAAAAAAAACTCGACCCAAACCTAAACCCAAACCCGAACAACCCAACCCAAATCCTACAAACCCTCAAACCCAACCCAACCCCACACCCCAACCCTACTTCTCTTTACTCCCACTTCGTCCACTGCCGCCGTCCAATGTCAAGAAATTAAAAAATAATATTAATAAAATAATAATATTAATAAAATAAAATAAAATTGCAGGTATAAGTGTTTCTCCATGGAACCCCAGTTTCATTAGTATCTACCCATCTCCACCGACTTCTCCTTTCCTCTGCTAAGGATTGGACAGATTGGCCTGCCTCTGGTAAGGCCACTCTTCTCGGTCATTCTTTATGGGGTCACATTGATGGCTCTACCCCTCATCCCAAAGATCCCACTGATTATGTGGCTGAAGCCAATAAGAAACTAATCCACGCCTCTCAGGCCACTTAGGAGGATCACGATCGTCGGATCATCTCCTCATCAACTCCTCTATCAACCACACTCTTCGTGTCAATCTTCTTTGTGTTCGTCCTGCTAAGGCTCTTTGGCTCCAGTTACCACCATGTATGTTCAGGCTAGTGGAGCCCGTGAGTACTAGCTCATTGTTCAATATTTCTTGATCGTTAGGGTGATCGCAGCATTCAAGATCATTACATAGTCATGCACAATATCTAGCGTGAGATACAACTGCTAGAGTATAGTGATACTCGTGTCTCCCGTGAATGTTGATAGTTTATGTTCATTATGCTAGGCCGTCGGACAGAGTACTGGTCCCTATGCAGTCAATAAATTCATCAAGATCCGGTTCCCCGTCTTGAGGTTCCTATTGCTAAACTTTTTGCTGAAGAAACTCGGTTGCGTGCCCTTCCAACTCCTGAGTCTACTTGACATAAAGCAATGAGAGTATCCTTGTTGTCGCCCCTCATGTCACCTCCTCCTGCAGGCCTCACACCAATCCCATGCCTCCTCCTCTTTCTGACCGTCGCAGTGTTCCTGATCACCTCAGTTACCTTTGCACTATTTGCAAGCAGATTGGCCACAATGAGCTAACATGTTGTCTACGTTTTTGCAACCACTATCAGCAGACCAGTCATGCTGATAGTTAGCGCTTTATCCAGTATCCACAACTTCTAGTTCACTCACAACAGCGTAGGAAGTAACATGGTTTACCTCCTCTCAGTATTCCTTCTCGTACAGCACACGCAATGGTCGTTACTCCATTATTGCCTTCTCCTGCTGCTTATGACATTCCTCAATAACATCCCGCTCAACTGGAACTTCAGAACTCAGGTCAGTCTACCAATACTGGCTCCCCTGCTTCTGCTTTCTCTGTTACTCTTGGTATGAATTCTTCCTAGCTTTAGACTCCTGGTGCTTCACATCATCTTACTTGCAATTATACACTCTTCACCACTAGAAATTCACTACCCTCTCACACTCCATTACTATATATTGTCGATAGCTTACTACCCCTCAATTAGCATTGTCATAATTTGCCGATTCCTGAACCCGACCCGGACCTCACATTGCACCGGAACCGACCCGATCTATATGGGTCCGGGTCCTAAAATAAGGCTCGATGCACTTCTGGGTCTGGGTCCGGGTTTGGGTCTGCTCAAAATAGAACCGACCCAGACCCGGACCGGTAAAAAAATACCCCCCAAAAATATCGAATTTGAAAAATAGAGTTAGAGCATCCACAGTGGTTTGTTAAAATTGGCAAATTGCCATTTTATAGCAAACGATGGTCTGCAATGGTTTTCTATTTTGCCAATTTTTGGCAAATTTGCTATATATGTTTCTCATATATGAGAAACGAAATAGCAATTGCTAAATTATGAAGGACTGTATAACATATACCGTCCCTCCGATTTTAATATATTTTACTCCCATCAGACGGTATAACATATACCGTCCTTCCCTAATTAAATTAATTTTAAATATATATTTTTTTAAAAACTCCTCAGACGGGATATGTTATCCTGTCTGACATCGGACGGGAGAACATATCCCATCCCAGGAGTTTTCCATTTTTTTTTAATTTTTTTTTTAAATGAAAGGTCAAGATTCGTCCGATCGGAAAAATAAAAATAAAAATAAATAAATAAATATAAATTCTCGGACGGGATATGTTATCCCATCCTTGAATTGGGGATTTAGTTAGGTGGTGGGTAGGTTTAGGTTTAGATTTAGTTAGTTAATTAATTATGTTTAGGTATTATTATATTATTTATTTTATTTAAATAATATATTTTAATAGTTAATCAGTAATTAAATTTTTTATTTTTTTTTAAAACGAGAGAGACGGTATATGTTATACCGTCTCGCGCAATTTTTTTATCCAATTTTTTTAAAAAAAATGCAGAATATAGCAAACAACCACTGCAGCATTCGTCGCTATTTGCTATTACTGTAGCAGCCATTTTTGGCAAAATGAGAAACACCATTGTGGATGCTCTTATAGGGGTATACATGTAAGTAGTAATTGTTGAAGATATATGTGTAAATATATTATTTATTCATGTACTTAAGTGCAAAAATTGTTGGAATTGTAGGGTATCGGATGCAAAATACTAAGTGCAAATGTTTAATCCCCACTACCAGATCCGACGGGTAGGATTTTTTAACTAGAACTCGGACCCAGACTCGGACCCTGAACCGGACCCTGACCCGGTTCTCGCATGTCCAGGTCCGGGTCCAGGTCCAATTTTTGGACCCATGAGGTACCAGGTCCGGGTAGTCGAGGACCCAACCTGATAGGACCCGATACTAGCTCTATCCTCACTGCACTCAGGATCTATTAGCAATCCCATCTCACATTACCTTTTGTTCTTTATGCTCCTCACTTATTCATGAATCTTATTTCCATTAGTGCTTTATGCGATAGTGGTCCTTACCGTTACTTTATTTCTTTGCGATGTTCTATACAGGTCCACAGACTAGTCAAACGATTAGGCAGGCTAGCCGACGTGATTGTCTATATCATCTAGATTTTCTTCATGCTTATGGTTCTAGTTCTAGTCTTGCTGGTGTCGTTTGTTCTGATGACGACTTGTGGTACAGACACTTAGGTCATGTTAGTCAGTCTCATTTGAAAAGTCTAGTCCGTAGTGGAGCGCTTAGTCATTTTAATTTTACTCATTTACATGTTCGTCAGGCTTGTAAGTGTTACGTTTTGATGGTAGTCTCAGATCAATTACACAGCAGAGAAATTACAAAGAAATATCAAAACCTAGACATGGATCCATGCGAAAACCATAAATCATATTTTGGAGTTATACCTTGAAGATGGATCTGCTGTCTCCAGTTAATGTCGATCACAGCACTGCAATATTGCTGTGCTTCTACGGTATCCACACGAACGAAACAAATCAAGATTTCCCTCACGTCGTGGTGCTAGCTGCGGGAAGGGGATGTTCCTCATGATCTCTCTCTCACAATTTCTTTGACGGCTAGGGTTCTCTCATGTGACACTTTTTCATAGATACGTATCATATATATAGCTGCAGAAAATTAACCCTAAAAGAGTAATGAGGCCGTTGGACTGACAATCTGACCTGGTTCAGATTCATGTGTGGGCCTTTGAACTTTAGTCAACCCATTTAATCTAATTAAATGTCTAACTAATGTCAGGAGTCCAAGTCTTACTTGGATCCCCAATTAAATTCATCTTATGAATTTATATCCCAATTTCAATTTATTCTAAGTCTGTGACCCTGTAAGCTCTTGTTACGTTGACAGTAATACTAAAATTATATTCTAGTATTACAAACAGTGAGCGGTATCTAGCAATATATCACTGCTACTCAAGTAGTGATTAGACATAACCTATTCGTGACCAATGTTACCATGTACTCTAGTCCTTTTGTTCAGATATCTTAATTGACCACAATGCATAGAGCGTGTCACCATTGTATAGTTCAATCTTTGGTTTCTTGATATCCAAGTAGACTTACTAAAATAAACGAGCTCAATATCTCATATTGACTCATTTGAGCATGGCCATGCATTTTGTAATCTCACTTAATCAAGGGGCCCATAGATATCGCTCATGTTATGTAAGAGGGACAAATCCTATATAAGTCACTCACATCCCTCCGCATTATTTGTAATATATCCAATAGTCGACTTTATAATCACCTTATTACAGGCAACGTTTGACGACATAAAACATATAACTTTTCATGTAAGGGAACCTGTCACGTCCCGCTTCCCAAAATTCGGAATACGAGTACGTAACGTAGGCCCAACAAATGATGTAAACACCATCCATAAGCTGTACCAGTCCAACTCAACAATATGAAATAACAATCACAACCACACAAGAAGATATAATCACATAAACAAGATCAACTTCAATAATAAATGAAATAATCCAAATAATAATATCCAACATCTGGGATAAAAACAAACTCCGAGTCATAAAAGCCCAAAAACAAAGTATAAAATCAAGACAATGTTTCAAAGAAATAAATCTAGCAATATAGTAAATTAAGCAGCGCAATCTTTGGTTCCATCTTCTAGAATCGTTGCTCACCAATTCCTTCTCGTATTGTTCCTTCAGTACCTGTAACCTCGTGATCTAAAAAGAAAGAAAATAATGTCCTTAGAGCAAGTCATGGACAGCAAGCAGAGAAAGCAGGGAATAATAGGAACATGGTATATCAAAAGAAAATGAATGGGATCAAAGTCAACAGCAAAGTCAAAGATTGGCAATAATGTCAAGGGTCTATATTTAATCATGCATTAATTAATAGTTTCAATTCAAGTTCAATATGGATGACAGTATACGGGATCAAGCATGAAATGTCAAATGTAGGTTATTAATCATTTCATTAACCTATCTAGTGCACGTACTACTGCGTCCCATTCCACAGGTTCGGCACAAGCACACAGTGAATGCTTTAGACTGATGGTGAATTCACAGATCATGTACTCGGCCCAGTAATCTATGATTAATGTTCAGTGACAGTAATTATCAATCAGTATTTTATGGCCATCAGTGAGTACAAGTCAGGCAGTAGGGCCCGACCGAGTACAGTTTCGATTGTTCACTACCAAGTCATCCCATAATACCCGGCTTGTTAATATTTTATTTCATCCTATGTGAGCATGCAAGAAGGTGTCAGGATTGTATCATGCTAGGTGTGACTAATTCTACTCGTTACAGACAAAATAAGAAGTAAACATCTTAAATTAACATAAATCATACGATCGGGACAACATGACATTGCTGTATGAAAACATAGATTACCCCTACTACAGAGAGGTAAATCTGGAACCGTCAGAAATTATAGAAACTAGAATCTCTGCCGGTTCCAGCGAATATATCTACAACATATAAAAGTTACAGAAACTATGGTGAAAATCATATTCTTTTCAGATTTTATGTTCAGGCAGCAAGTTATAAATTTTGTCCACATATATGTTTTAGGTCAGAAAAATTATCAATTAAATCTACAAAAATTCAGGGTGGTTCTTACACATTTCTAGTCTCAGCCAAATTAATTTTATATTTTTATTTTATTGTTAACATGTTCTATTTAATTATGAAAGAGAAAGATATGCATGAATTTGTGAATCTTGAAATTCAGACCTAGCTGTACTAAAATACCGATATATAACAGATTATGACTCGAAATTCAAATCTGTCAAAAAAGTCTAGAAAATAGATTCATGGGGCTATAATTCATATTCAGAAATTTATTTCAAATTACAACAGCAACATGGTCGAAATTTTGATAAAAAAGGAACAAACAGCAGGCCAGAATTTAATTTGATATGAATAGGCAACAACTTAATCATACAACCATATAGTTCATGCTAATTAATAATCAAAGTGATGCTAGATGTTTATCATGCATAATTCCAGCTTTAAGATGCAATTTCATGGGCATGGTAATCAATTCATTAAATTAAATTCTATCTAACATATTCAATTCATCAAACAATTCTATAACATGAATCTAGTTATTTTTCATGTAAACATGCATATGCAATGTGCAAGGGGGACTAGGTTTTAGATCAACGATGTAGGCACGATGTTAAGAATATATTGGGTTAGCTCGTGCAAACCATCAATATACCTAACGGAATTCAAATAGCAGTACGATAAAAAGGATTTGGATCTACTTGCTGAAATCAAAGAATCTTGAAAAAAACAATAAACTAGTTCAAGAAGAGACTTGCCTGTTAGATGATAAATTCGAATATATTAGAATAACAGGATGAGAATCTCGAGCGACGAATCCACGAAGACGGAAACTCGCAACTACGTGAGTGCTACGTGCAAACGGAAAACAGCGAATCAAGTCCACAAAACAGCAACCACAACAACTAGGATCCTCCAAACAGTAAACTCCAATCCCGGATCCCCTACTCCACAATAGAAGACACCAACAACAACTCCCCCTACCGAACACCATACAGCGATGAAAGGAAGGAAGAGAGAGAAGCGGCGGTCAGAAATGGGGACTGGCGATGCTGCCAGCGAGGGGTGCTCGGGGTGACTGGCGTAGTGGCGCTGGTAGTCGAGGAGCGACGATAGCGACGAGGGACGGCCGGGGGGCTGGTGCTCTTTTTCTACACCGAAACAGAGGAACAGGATGGAAATAGGCGAGGGGTTCTGGACGTTCGACGATGACGACGACGGATGAGGGGGTCTTCGGTGGTTGCAGGGTGAAGGTTGCAGACAAGGGCGACGAGGTCGTGTGTGGGTTCAGTGGATATGAGGGGTTTGGTTGGTGATGGGTTCGCGAAGACGGGGGGGATGACGAATACGACGGGGCGACGGAATGGTGGTGGCGAGGGTGGAGCAAGGATGAAGGCAGGGATGAAAATGGGGTCATGGATGGTGGAAGGGTGATGAGGTGGTGGTTGGAGAACGGGTGCAGGCGATGGGTTCAGTGGAGTTTGGATGAGAGGCGGGGAGGATGCAGATGGCAGGAGGCTTGGGAGAGGAAGGGAAGGCGAGGACGAGGTCGAGGGTAGGGATGACGGGGTGGCGACGTGTTGATCAGAGTGATGGGAGAGGGTTCGAGCAGGATGGGTTTGAAAACAGAGGTTGGGGAGAGAGAGATGGTGAGCGGCGGGGTAGGAGAGAAATAAAGATTAGATATTAAAATATTAGGGTTTTAATTAGAAGATTAGTATTTATAGGGAATTAGAGATGTAGGGTTAGTGGGTTATTGGGTAGGAATCCAATAGGAGAATGGGTTTGGGTTTTTGGTTAAAAATCAATTAGTGGGCATAAATTTAGTTGGGGGAAAATAGTTAGTATTATAGGGTTAATAAAATAAAATAATAATAATTATAGTATTAACAATAAAAAAAACAATAATCCAATGACAAGAAAATAATACTGATAATGATAATAATAATAGTAATAATAGTATTAATGATAATAACAATAATAACGATAACAATAACTATAATAATAACCATAATAACAAAAATGTTAATACTAATAATAATAATACTAACATTAATAATAATAATAATCATAATAGTAACAACAACAACAATAATAATAGCATTAGAAATAATAATAAATAAAAATAATAATCATGATGATGATAGTAATAGCAATAATAACTATAGATTATATAAAATTTGAATTGGGTTTAACACATTTATCAAAATAATCCAACTAGTAAAAATAAATTTGATTTGGGCTAAAATGTAAATAGTCAATCAATTAGGAATAGAGAATGAGTTCAAATATACCATTATTTGAAATAAATATAATTGTCGATTAGAAAAACACTTTAATATAAAATTCAAATCGAATTTAACAAATAAGGAATTTATAAATGTAACCCCTGTTTTCCCAAAATTGTATTTTCCGTGTATTTTCTGTATTTAAATTTTTCGCAAATTATTTTTTTGGGATTCAAATTTCTTTTGTCAAATTGTATTATTGGACTTCCTATTAAATTCTTGTTTTTGATCAATAATTTTATTTGCAAATATTTTCTATGATTTTTATACAATTCGTATTTTGTTATTATTGTTGTTTTTGAATGTTTATTAAAAATTCATTTTTATGTATTGATTATATTTGTACTTATTTCAAAATAAATTCTATATTGTAATTTAAATTTCATTATTTTATAAAAATTATATTTTATTAGTTATTGTATTTTTCTTATTGAACCCATTTTAATACCCAATAAACCTATTTCGTATTAACCCACTACCCATTTAAACCCACACCCGTACCCGTTATCCCCATACCCTAAACTACCTAAACCCAATCTAATTTACCAGACCCAATTAAACCCATTACACTGCCCTATATAATCCCCCGGCTGTTCAACTTCTTCCCACCTCCTACCTAGCCGCCTTCACCCCTGTGCCTCCCGAAACCCTAACCCATGCAGTCATCCACCTTCCCTCGTCTCTCCCGCTCATCATCCCCTACCTCTCTCCGGTGCGATGCCCCTGTGCGACAGCGTCCCCGCTGTGCGCTGCCCCTGCCCTTCTCCTCGTCTGCAGCAGCATCGCGGCGTCATCCCGAGCGCCACGCAACCAGTCAGCACAGTGCCCACCTCGACATGCCACCCTGTCGCCTGCCTCTGCGACACAGTGCCCCTAGTCCCTTCCTTCTTCGCGCCCCTCCTTCCTTGGCTTTCCCCGAGTACAGCAGCAACTTTGTTAACCGGCAGCGGCATCCCCCGTGCACTGTTGCGCCGTCCAGCAGCCGTGCCACCCTGAGCCGCCGCCTGCCGTCCCTCATGCTGCCACCCATTCACCGGTGCTGGCCCCTGTGCGCCGTCGACCTCCAGCTCTGCCACCGAAGCCCGTGCCCATTGCCATGGAGTGCTGTTATTATGGGTTGTTCTTGGAGTTTTGTCTGAGTGCATTGTGGGCTGTCTAATCATCTCCATCACAACTCGTCTTGATCATGGAGAGTTTGATCATGGCTTTGATTGTGAGCCGTCCGTTGGATCTTGATCATCATCTCCTCCTGATTCCATGGGTTTCTTTGTGATCAAGTCTTGATCATGTTCAAATCTCGACCGTTGATCGCATTATCATCATCTTGGAGTTCTTGATCCCTTTGATTGGTGGCCGTTCGATCGTCAATCTGATCCGATCATCATCTTCATCATCAAGATACTGATTACATCTCGACCTTGATCTTGATCTTCCATCAGAGTCATCCGATCTGATCCAATCGCCTTGATCTCTTGATCTAATGATCTCAGCCGTTCGATCGTGTTCGTGGGTTATTTGTTCTTTGGATTTGTGATCTTATTCGTGTTCGCTTGTTCATGATTTTGTGTTCGTGCTCGGGAATATGTTCTCATTATTCTTGCTCTTTGCTCCGTTGGATTCGTCGTCTTCCAGGCAAGTAACTTGTACTCAAATTTCTTTGTATGATACAAGTCAAAAATACCTCCTATAATATAGTTGGGTTCTAGAGACCACTCGTATGTGATATATGATTGATGAGTTTGTCTCTATAGTGCCATTTGACCGTAGTTGACTCACGACACAATATTGACATGAAACAACTTAGGTTTTTTCCCGTTCTTGATTTGATCATGTATGAGGGATTTTGTGAGAATTGGGGTATTTGTGGAGAACCATGTGATAGACTTGTTTTAGATATGTTATTTACCCTATTTCATGATGTTGGGACACTTGGTAGACTCGATTTCATGTTTGGTTGCGTTTGGATCAAGTTTCGTTGGATCTATGTTGATTTTTAATTTTGAGTAAAATCTGTATTTTGCAGCTATTCTGCCTTGATCAGTAATTTAGACCATATTAAGTTCAGAATATTAATTCCAGTATAAAACAGAGGTGTAGATCAGTAATTTAGACCATAGAGGAATTCGTCTTCTTTCTAACCCCTCTAATCTTGCTCTTCGTTTTCGTATGTGTGAGTTATGACTGTTTTACTACAGAGGTGTAGATCATTTCCAGATTTCGTTTCTCGTTGATTTTGATGACTAAATCAATTCGATACTTGTGCTATACATATTATTTTGATCTGAAACTTTGGTCAGTAATTCTATATCTATTTAGGGATTACCTAGAATTTTGGTGGATATTATTCACGAGTTTTATACGCCGTTTCATGCTTGTTTACGAAAGCTATACTTGCTGTATTTTGCCCACTGTTCTGTAAAGAATCGTATTTTCACCTTATTTTCTTCTACGGTATGGAAAATATTTATGAATATGAAAGTTAAATTATTTTGTCTATTTTTACCTCCCTTTGGCAGATTTGGATTTCGTTTCGCGGCTTGCGAGATATTTCAATTTTCGTACAGCAGTGTTGGGAATTCCAGATTTGCCACTATCGTTTCTTGAGGTTTTCCGATTTTTGATGACTCAACTAATTTTACTGGAATATTATGAGAGTTTATATTCTGATTCTAGACATATAGAGGAATATTCCAGATTTTTCTTGGATTTATTTGAGAGGTTTTGATGCTGTTTTTCTGACTAAGAATTCGTTTTACTAATTTCTGATTGAACATGTTTTCTGGATTCAAATCAGTTTTGAGTTATGATTTTGTGAATTACTATGTGACCTATTTATATTCGCTGGATTTGTGTGGAAGTCTATTTTCCAGATTCTTTGACGGATTCAGATTTGGGTTTCTATAGTAACGAGAATCGCTGTTTTAGTGTTGTACTGTCTTGCTATCCTGAATATGAACATACACTGTTTTGCTCGTTTATGTGACCGTATATCATCTATGATTATTTATTTGTTACCCTGAACCTAATGATGATTGTAAAATGTTAGTTTGACACTATTTCGTATACATTCGTGCCTATTTGATGATCATAATAAAAGTAACCAAGCCGGGATTTAAGGAAAATATCTAGCAGTGGGAAATTATAGAAATGTGTACTTGGAAGGGGGCCCGTGTCGCCCATACTAAGCATCTGATTTCTGTTACAGATTACCTAACTGCACACTTTCCTATAGGAAGGTGTACTCGGAGGAGGACCAATAGGTTCCGACTGTCTGATTTCTGTTACTGATTACCTGACTGCACACTTCCCTATAGGAAGGTGTACTCGGAGGAGGACCAATAGGTTCTGACTGTCTGATTTTTGTTACTGATTACCTGACTGCACACTTTCCCTATAGGAAGGTGTAATCGGAGGAGGTCCACTAGGTTCTGACTGTTACTGCTACTGCTATTGTTACTGATACCTAAGTACACTGCCCTATATAATTCCCTATGAAATTTTCAAACGTAACTATTTTGAATGTAGCAACCATGCGACAAAAGGATGGCGCATGAAGTGCTACCTAGCTAGTAATACACACAAGACTGTAAGAACATAAGACTGATACTATTAGACTGATACTGTTGGACCGATACTGTTGGACTGACTCTATTATACTTTTACACTGATATACTGAGCTTACTGTTACTGGATACTGTTAGTTGCCATATGACGCTGTATTGGACACATGTTAGTATACCATGCTAGTTTATTCTGCTATACCATGCTATACCTATTTCTGCTATTATTTAGATTTGTTTAGTTTCCCATTTACTTGTATCCTACATTATAAGTGGCCCGTAACTTGTAATTGACAGGTACTTGTTTTCTCTTTCCTTCTCCTGCAATTATCAATTGCAGATTTTGGTGATTAGCTGCCCGATGGAGTATGTGATCTAAATTTCTAGTTGGCTGGAGCTTTTGCTATCTTCATTTATTTCTTGTTGCTCATTTTGAACAATGTATTTATCACTTGGATGTTTATTTTATATTTGGGTGATGTGACCCAGGATATTTGACTTATCCAGATTCTGATTTATTTGAGATTAATACATTTTGTTTCGAGTAAATTTCTATAGATCTATTTGATTCAATTGTGCATGATTGGTTGATTATCTTGCTTCCGACTCTGATTATTTTGAAAGATGTTGTAAAGATTCCTGAATAGCTTATGGATGATGAAAATCATTCGCTAGGCTTAGTCACGTATCCATATTCCGTATTTCCTTTTTGGAAAAACGGGGCATGACAATGTTTATAGTGGTATCGGAGTCCAGGTTTGGCTAATGTATTAGTTGCCTAATATATTAGACAAGCTTGGCTCGATCTAGGATCGGCACAGCATTTCACCAACCATGCATGCATGAATGAATTATTATCAACATTGATCTGGATACTAGTCTTATTCCATTCATTTGATCCCTTCTTATTCGATTTTCTTGATTCCTTGTTTCTTCCATCTCTTTTAGTCGTTCTCATTTGTTGATTCTTTATTGGGTATAGTTTCGTTCTTTCCATACCAATATTCCTTTGATTCATTCATTCATCTTGCATTATTCTTTCATATTATCTTTTTGCATTTTGTTTTCCTGATCCTTGATCATCAATTCTTTTTCTCTTGTTTTTGATTCTATCTTAGGTGTTGTCCGTATTTGTTTTTCCCTGCTCATGTTCTCTTTTGATTCTGCTGCAAGCAATCTTTTATTTTCTGCTTGCCTCATTGATTCCTTCTTATTTCAACTCGTGTGTCATTCATTGCTTTCCATGTCTTGCATTCATCTTCATTTGTTGACTCATTTTGAGTATCATGCTAGTTATTCCTTCCCTGCCACATCCTCTTCAAATTCTGCTTGTGCCCCCTCGTTCCTCTTCCTTCATATTCAATTTGTTGATTTCTTATTTTCTTTCGTCCCCTTTAGTCATCCTCCTTTGTTGACTCTTTATTAAGTATAAAATTCATTCTTCTCCTGCCTATATTTTCTTTATATATATTTTCTTTATATATATATATATATATATATATATATATATATATATTCGAATATTTTGTATATTTCGATTATTATTTGTTATATTTTGGATATTCTATAAAAAAAATTTCTAAAACAAAAATTTTGTTATTTCGAATAATTATGTATTTTAATATCACAAATTTCAAAACGTAACTTCGTACTTAAATTGAGCAATCAATATCTAATGCGTGGAAGATTGCATCATCTCGTTCATCGTTTTGTTGCAACTAGATATCGAGATGGCAAACCTGCAACTAAACATCAATAGAGGCAAATTGCAACTGGATATCGGGGAGGCAAAATGTGCAACCGAATATCCAGATGGCAACCTGCAACCTGATGTCGTGGAGGCAAACTTGCAACTTGATGTCGAGAAGGCAAGTCTGCAGATGGATATAGATGAGGCGAACCCACCTCAAAGAATTTTTACTATTATTATTATTGTTTTCATTATTTTATTATTGTTGTTAATATTGAATTACTTTCACGAAAATGATGAACCCCAAATTATATTGTGTCTTGCATTATTATTTTTACCAGTATTGTTAATATTATTATTATTATTATTATTACCAGTATGATTATGATTATTATTATTGTTATTATTATTTTATTATTTTTGTTATTATTATTTTATTAATAAAATATGTTGATTTTTGTATTATTAATATTATTTTTGTTAACGCCCATTAGTTTGACCTAATTATTTAAATTAAAGCTCTCATCTAAAGCTTAATTTTATTCTTGTGTCTCATTCTTTTCTTCCTGCTCGGATCGTTGCTTGGTGTCACGTAGTCTGCAACGACATGGTTGCAGCTTGGAACGTCATCATGGCGCAGCGAAAGCATGGTGGGCCCATAACCCATAGGTCCCATAATTTTCTTGTTGTTTCTCCTTCCCTGCATTGTTGCCTCTTTCTATCCCCTTGCACTCGTCTTCATCCGTTGACTCTTTGCTTGGTTCATCTCTTCCTTGTCCATCCTTTCTTTGATTCCGGCTCTATCTATTTCTTCATCTCTTTGCTTTGTTATCTTGCTAGTCTTGTGTTATTTCTTTTTTATTTTTGATATCGGTTACTTCCTTCTTGCATTCCATCTTGCCTTCATGCACTCATTCATTGTTTAATTCAATTCTTCCCTGTTCGTTCTCTCTTTGATTCCAGTTCTGCCTACTCCCTTATCATGATTTGCTATCTTGTGTTGTTTCTTTCCTCCTGATACTATTTATTCTCTTTCATGCATTCTATTTGACCTCATTGTTATCCATTTCTTTCTTCTTCCGGTGTTGCCCCTGCTTTGTTCTTTCCCCATTAGCCCTCTGCTTTCTTACCCTTTCCCAGTTTGTTTTTGCCCTATCCTATGTACTGCCTAAGCAAATTCCGAGGACGAAATTTTGTTGTAAGGTGGGTAGGATTTGTAACCCCTCTTTTCCAAAATTGTATTTTCCGTGTATTTTATGTATTTAAAAATTTTCGCAAATTATTTTTCTTGGTTTCAAATTTCTTTTGTTAAATTGTATTATTGGACTTCCTATTAAATTCTGTTTTCGATCAATAATTTTATTTGCAAATATTTTCTATGATTTTTATACAATTCTTATTTTGTAATTATTGTTGTTTTTGAATGTTTATTAAAAATCCATTTTTATGTATTGATTATATTTGTACTTATTTCAAAATAAATTCTATATTGTAATTTAAATTACATTATTTTTTATAAAAATTATATTTTATTAGTTATTGTATTTTTCGTATTGAACCCATTTTAAACCCATTACCCTAAACCCATTTTAATACCCAATAACCCTTATTTCTTATTAACCCACTACCCATTTAAACGCACACCCGTACCCGTTATCCCCATACCCTAAACTACCCAAACCCGTTCTAATTTACCAGACCCAATTAAACCCATTACTCTGCCCTATATAATCCCCCGGCTGTTCAACTTCTTCCCACCTCCGACCTAGCCGCCTTCATTCCTGTGCCTCCCAGAAACCCAAACCCATGAAGTCGTCCACCTTCCCTCGTCTCTGCCGCTCATCATCCCCTACCTCTCTTCCGGTGCACGCCACTGTGCGACAGTGTCCCCTCTGTGCGCCGCCCCTGCCCTTCTCCTCGTCTGCAGCAGCATCGTGGCATCATCCCGAGTGACGCGCGCAACCAGTCAGCGCAGTGCCCACCTCGACGAACCACCCTGTCGCCTGCCTCCGCGACACAGTGCCCCTAGTCCCTTCCTTCTCCGTGCCCCTCCTTCCCTGGCTTTCCCCGAGTACAGCAGCAACTTCGTCAACCGGCAGCGGCATCTCCCGTGCACTGTTGCGCCGTCCAGCAGCCGCGCCACCCTGAGCCGCCACCTACCGTCGCTCATGCTGCCGCCCGTTCGCCTGTGCTGGCTCCTTTGCGCCTTCGACCTCCAGCCCCGCCACCGAAGCCAGTGCCCATTGCCATGGAGTGCTGTTATTATGGGTGGTTCTTGGAGTTTTGTTTGAGTGCATTGTGGGCCGTCCGATCATCTCCATCACATCTCGTCTTGATCATGGAGTGTTTGATCATGGCTTTGATTGTGAGCCGTCTGTTGGATCTTGATCATCATCTCCTCCTGATGCCATGGGTTTCTTTGTGATCAAGTCTTGATCATGTTCAAATCTCGACCGTTGATCACATTATCATCATCTTGGAGTTCTTGATCCCTTTGATTGGTGGCCGTCCGATCGTCGATCCGATCCGATCATCATCTTCATCATCAAGATACTGATCACATCTCGATCTTCATCTTGATCTTCGATTAGAGTCATCTGATCTGATCCGATCGCCTTCATCTCTTGATCTCATGATCTTAGCCGTCTGATCGTGTTCGTGGGTTATTTGTTGTTTGGATTCGTGATCTTGTTCGTGTTCGCTTGTTCGTGATTTTGTGTTTGTGCCCGAAAATATGTTCCTGTTATTCTTGCTCTTTGCTCCGTTGGATTCGTCGTCTTCCAGGCAAGTAACTTGTACTCAAATTTCTTTGTATGATACAAGTCAAAAATACCACCTATAATGTAGTTGGGTTCTAAAGACAACTCGTGTGTGATGTATGATTGATGAGTTTGTCTTTATAGTGCCATTTGACCATAGTTGACTCACGATACAATATTGACATGAAACAACTTAGGTTTTGTCCGTTCTTGATTTGATCATGTATGAGGGATTTTGTGAGAATTTGGGTATTTGTGGAGAACCATGTGATAGACTTGTTTTAGATATGTTAATTACCCTTTTTCATGATGTTGGGACACTTGGTAGACTCGATTTCATGTTTGGTTGCGTTTGGACCAAATTTCGTTGGATCTATGTTGATTTTTGTTTTTGTGTAAAATCTGTTTTTTGCCACTATTCTGTCTTGATCAGTAATTTAGA
Organism: Hemerocallis citrina; assembly: GCA_017893485.1. Taxonomy (NCBI): domain Eukaryota; kingdom Viridiplantae; phylum Streptophyta; class Magnoliopsida; order Asparagales; family Asphodelaceae; genus Hemerocallis; species Hemerocallis citrina. Next base: position 56,838,300 of record CM030368.1, read on the forward strand.
CCATATTAAGGTCAGAATCTTAATTCCTGTATAAAACATGAGTTTTAGAGGAATTCTTATTCTTTCTAACCCCTCTGACCTTGCTTGATTTCGTATCCGTATGTGTGAGTTATGAATGTTTTACTACTGAGATGTAGATCATTTTCAGATTTCGTTTCTCGTTGATTTTGATGACTAAAGCATTTTGATACTTGTGCTATACATATTATTTTGATATGAAACTTTAGTCAGTATTTCTATATTTATCTAGGGATTACCCAGAATTTTGGTGGATTTTATTGACGAGTTCTATACGCCGTTTCATGCTTGTTTACGAAAGCTATACTTGCTGTATTTTGCCCACTGTTCTGTAAAGAATCATATTTTCACTCTATTTCCTTCTACGGTATGGAAATTATTTATGGAATATGAAAGTTAGATTATTTTTTCTATTTTTATCTCCCTTTGGCGGATTTGGATTTCGTTTCTCGGCTTGAGAGATATTTTAGTTTTCGTATAGCAGTGTTGGGAATTCAAGATTTGCCAAACTATCGTTTCTTGAGGTTTTCCGATTTTTGATGACCTGATCTAATTTTACTGGAATATTATGAAACTTTATATTCTGATTCTAGACATATAGGGGAATACCCCAGATTTTTTCTGGATTTATTTGAGAGGTTTTGATGCTGTTTTTCTGACTGAGAATTCATTTTACTAATTTCTGACTGAACATGTTTTCTGGATTCAAATCAGTTCTGAGTTATGATTTTGTGAATTACTATTTGTCTTATTTATATTCTCTGGATTCGTGTGGAAGTCTATTTTCCAGATTCTTTGACGGATTCAGATTTGGGATTCTGTAGTAACGGGAATCACTGTTTCAGTGATGCACTGTCTTGCTGTCCTGAATATGAACACACACTGTTTTGCTCGTTTATGTGACCGTATATCATCTATGATTATTTATTTGTTACCCTGAACCTAATGCTAATTATACCATGTTAGTTTGACACTATTTCGTACACATTTATGCCTATTTGATGACCATAATAAATGTAACCAAGCTGGGGTTTAAGTAAAAGATCTAGTAGTGAGAAATTATAGAAATGTGTACTTGGAAGGGGGCCCGTGTTTCCCATACTGAGCATCTGATTTCTGTTACTGATTACCTGACTGCACACTTCCTATAGGAAGGTGTACTCGGAGGAGGACCAATAGGTTCTGACTGTCTGATTTCTGTTATTGATTACCTGACTGCACACTTTCCTATAGGAAGGTGTACTCAGAGGAGGAGGACCAATAGGTTCTGACTGTCTGATTTCTGTTACTGATTACCTAACTGCACACTTCCTATAGGAAGGTGTAATCGGAGGAGGACCACTAGGTTTTGACTGTTACTGATACTGATACCTAAGTACACTGCCCTATATGATCCCCTACGAAATCTACAAACGTAACTGTTTTGAATGTAGCAACCATACGAAAAAAGGATGGGGCATGAAGTGCTACCTAGCTAGTATTACACACAAGACTGTAAGAACATAAGACTGATACTGTTAGAGTGATACTATTAGACCGATACTGTTGGACTGACTCTATTATACTGTTACACTGATATACTGAGTTTATTGTTACTGGACACTATTAGTTGCCATATGACACTGTACTGGACACATGTTAGTATACCATGCTAGTTTATTCTGCTATACCATGCTATACCTGTTTTCGCTATTATTTAGATTTGTTTAGTTTCCCATTTATTTGTATCCTACATTATAAGTGGCTCGTAACTTGCAATTGACGGTTACTTGTTTTCTCTTTCCTTCTCCTCAATTATCAATTGTAAATTTTGGTGATCAGCTGCCCGATGGAGTATGTGATCTAAAGTTCTAGTTGGCTGAAGCTTTTGCTATCTTCATTTATTTCCTATTGCTCATTTTGAACAATGTATCTGTTACTTAGATATTTATTTTGTATTTGAGCGATGTAACCCAGGATATTTGACTTATCCAGATTCTAATTTATTTGAGATTAATACATTTTGTTTCGAGTAAATTTCTGTTGATCTATTTGATTCAATTGTGCATGATTGGTTGATTATCTTGCTTCTGACTCTGATTATTTTGAGAGATGTTGTAAAGAATCCTGAACAGCTTATGGATGATGAAAATCATTCGCTGGGCTTAGTCACGTATCCGTATTCCGTATTTCCTTTTTGGAAAGTGGGGCGTGACAATAAATATCGAAATACAGAAAATATTTAGGAAATACATATTTGCGGAAATGGGGGTTACAAAACCGTAGTGACTTCAAGTTAAAGAACTACATACACCATGGTCACTGTGAGAACCGCTTATGACACTCATATAACGATCCATGCAACGTTCTCATGGTGGGTCAGTCCAGTACATAATTACTCTAATATGTATCCATGTGAAGATTTGATATCTCATATCCATGACCCGTGAGATATGGTCATTAGTCTACGCACATACTAGTCTCTATGTATTATTATTTTCCTAATTCACAATAATATTTGACTAGGGACATTTAAGAATAGTGTTCTGATTACAACCAATAGCATCTCAAAATCAAGTCATGCACAAGATATCCCGTGGTATTGAACCTACTATTCTACGAACTTTATTATGTTTATTTAATCACTATAAACAATACAATAAATGAAATGCCTCATATATGAAATAAATATCATGATACAATGTAAACTAGTACTATCAATACATAACTGGCCTCTAGGGCATACACCGATAGTAATTTGGCAAAACACTTAGCCCTTCCTTTTAATAATAAAAGTTACCAAGCAATTCAACTTATTCTAAAATATGAGGACCATCTCCTGTACCTTTTAGCAAATGTTATCTCTAGTTTGTTAGTTTTATCGATGACTTCACACGGTACACATGGGTGTTCCTTATGCGCCCCCGATATGAGATTCATGCTATTTACCAGGTCTTTACAACCATGATTCATACTCAGTTCAGTGTGTGGATCAAGGTCTTTTGCTCAGATAATGCTCATGAGTACACTTCCACTACTATGAGATCGATTCCTCAGTCTCACGGTACACTTTTTCAATAGTCAAGCCCTCACACATATGAAAAAAATAATGTAGCTGAACGCAAGCATCGTCACATTCTTGAGATGACTCACGCTCTTCTACTCTCTTTTTCTGTTCCTTATTTTTTCTAGGCTGAAGCTTTCATGACTTCTGTCAGTGTCATTAACATCACTCCCTCATCTACCCTGTCTGGTACAACATATTATGAGGCTCTTCATCACTCACCTCCAGACTACAATATGTTCTGTACTTTTGGGTGCACCTGTTACGTCATTCTCCCTCTTACTGAGCACACGAAGCTGATCGCCCAGACTGTTAAGTACATTTACCTAGGTATCAGTTCTAAACACAAAAGATATCGTTGCTCTAATCCCTTGGCGCGTGAGTCTGTATTTCCTGTCATGTCTCCTTTGTGGAAGACTCTTCTTACTACCTGTCCTCCCTTGAGGATACTAGCTTTCTCGATTCCCCGGTTCCCTCGACTACCTCCCCGGACACATCTTCACGTATTCCCTTCTATCTCACTCCTTTGGCTCCTCTCCAATCTCATACAGACATTATGACTCATGCCCCTCCTATAGAGGCTCCTCCCACACCAACTGCATTCCCACAGCCGCATGCACCCATCCCACGGACACCTCCATACCCTACACATCCAGCACCAGTTTGTCAGTCCACACATTTCACTTCGGTCATCCTGCCGGCAAGCTATACACCTGATGCTAATAGTCCTTCTGACCAGTGTGGCTTTGCCACCCTGGACTCTTACTCACCACAGTTCCATCATATCTCACCATTATACACTCCATGAATGAGCCCAGAACTTATCAGGAAGCAATTCAATATCCCGAGTGGCGGGAAGCTATTGCAGAGGAGTTCCAAGCCTTTGATCAGACTGGCATATGGTATGTTGTTCCATTACCAGCAGGCGTCAAGCCTATTAGTTGCAAATGGATCTTCAAGGTCAAATATCAACCTGATGGCTTCTTTGAGCAGCACAAGGCTCATCTAGTTGCTCGATGATTTACTCAAGAGAATGACATTGATTATGATGATACTTTTGCTTCAGTTGCATATATGACTACAGTTCACACTCATCTTGCCATTGTCGCCATCCGTCAGTGGCCATTATACCAGATGGATGTTAAGAATGTCTTTCTTCATCGTACATTATCTGAGGTTGTTTACATGTAACCCTTGTTTTCGTAAATATGTAATTTTCGTGTTTTTTCTGTATTTAAAATTTTAGTAAATTATTTTTTCTGCTTTCAAATTATTTTGTTAAAATGTATTGTTGAATCTTGTATTAAAATCTATTTCTTTTTTTTATCAATGATTTTATTTGTAACTATTTTCCAATAAATTTATATTATAATACATACCCTATTAGTATTGTTGTTATTACTATTCTTCAGTATTATTATTATTACAGTTATTATTATTATTATTATTATTATTATTATTATTAGTATTTTTATTATTGTAACAAAAGCCCAGCGAGAAATACGTAACAAAAGCCCAGCGAATGATTTTCATCATCCATAAGCTGTTCAAGAAATCTTAATAACATGCACGAGAAATATACAGAGTCGGAAGCGAATTTAATCAATCACATGCACATAACGAGTCAAATACCCTCAATAATACTTGAAACCAAATACATAAATCTCAAATAGTCATGATCTGAATAAAACACAAGTCTTGGGTCACATCGCCCAAATACAGAATAAATCCAAGTCTCAAAAATACATGAATAATTCAAGTCTCACGAATACAATTATTGTTCAAGCACGATAAAAGAAATAATAATAATCAAAAGCAGCACTAATACTTCAAATCCTCAATACCATCTGGAACGTGTTCTCCATAATCTGCAATTCATCGAATGCACGAAAAAGGAAAAGAGAAAACACAAGTACCCGTCAATTGCAAGTCACGGGTCACTTATAATGTAGAATACAAGCACATGGGGAAACTAACTAACACATGGTATAAGTGTGATGTCAACCTAAACAACTAGCATGGTAAAAGTGATCAAGTGTACATGATATAAATCAAGGGTCAAGTAGATCAAGAATCATGTAAACATGCATCAAGAGTCAAGTGTCATGTGTTCATGTAATCATGTATCAAGTATCAAGTTCAAATCTCAGGTAAACAAGTCTCATGTATCATGTATTCATGTATCAAGCAAGCATGTATCATGTTCAAGTATCATGTTCAAGTATCGTGTATCAAGTAGCATGTATCAAGTCTTATAGTGATTACTATCTAGGTAACACTTCATGCAGCCCATACTACATGGTTGCTACAACACAACGTTTCGCTTTAGATTTCATAGTGGACCATAGAGGGCAGTATACTCGGAGACAAGTAAGTAATCGAGCTCCAAGCTCCAAGTATCATGTATCATGTAATCACATGTCATGTTGTGCAAGTGGCAAGTATCGTGTCTTGCGTGCAAGTATCAAGTAATCATGTCAAGTATCACGTAGGATCAGTGGATCCCCTTCTGAGTACACATTTCTGAATTATCCACAATTAGATCTGTCCCTTAAACCCCGGCTTGGTTATTTTATTATTAATGTCCAACAAGCATGTATATGTACAAAATATATCAGGAATAACATGGCATGATCATGTGACAAGTGCAAGTAGCAAACTAAACATGTACAAGTGCAAGATATTTCATAAAGGAATAAAATAAACACATCTCAAGTTCAGGACAGCAAGACCACGCTATAGTAAAACAGTGATTTCAAGAGTTCGAAACAAGCAAATCTAGATCCGTTGAAAGATCAGGATAATAGACATCCACACGAATCCAGCAAGTATAATTAAGTCATATACTAGTTCACAACAACACAGCTCAACACTGATTTGAATACAGAAATTTGGTTCAGCCAGAAATCAAGAAAACGAATTCAAGAACAGGAAAACAGCATGAAAACATATTAAATAAATTCACGAAAAATCTGGGGTATTCGCCTATATGTCCCGAATCAAAATATAAAGTTTCAAAATTTTCAGTAAAAAACCAGTCATCAAAAATAAGAAAGCATCAAGAAAACATAGTTTAGCGAATCTGGAAATCCAATACTGCTGTACGAAAACTAAGATATCTCGCAACCAGTGAAGCGAAATCCAATTCCGCCAAAGGGATATAAAAATAGATAAAATATAATAACTTTCACATTTCAAAAACATTTTTCATACAGTAAAAGGAATCATAGTGAAAATAGGGTTCTTTACAGAACAACGAGCAAAATACAGCATGTATAGATTTTAGAAACGAGCATGAAACATCACATAAAATTTATCAATAAATTTTATCAAAATTCTGGGTAATCCCTAACTTAATAAACTAACCAAAATATTGGATCAAAATAACATGTACTGTATGGTTCTTGAAAATAGTTTGTTATCAAAATTAACCCAAAACAGAATTTGGAAACGATCGACACCTCTGTACTAAAACAGTCATAACTCAGTCATATGAAATCCAAATCAAGCAAAGTCAGTGGGGTTTGAAAATAGACAAAATTATCTAAAACTCATATTTTATACCGAAATCAATATACTGACTGTAGCACAGTCGAAAACAGCAAACAAAACAGAACATCCAGAAAATACAGATATTACCCTTAAGGACAAAAACAACATAGATTCAAGAATATTGCTCCAAACACATCCAAACTTGAAATACAATCTACCAAGTATCTAAACATCATGAATTAGGGTACTAACATGTCCACACCTATAATTTCACATGGGTATCAACCAAAATACGAATTTGCACAAAAGTAACACATACACGATTCAAATTCAAGAACGGGCGATTCCTAGGTTATTTCATGTCAAGATTGGTGTCGTGAATCTTCTATGGCCAAAATATCACAATAGAGACAAAACCCAGCAAGGAAAAACACAATCTAGGGTTGTCTCTAGACCCAACTACACTATAGGTGAACTTTGGTACTTGTATCAAACAAATGAATTGGAGTATAAGTTACTTGCCTTAATTTGGGGATGAAGAATGATGCAAACAAGCCTAGAAGCAAAACCCAAGAACGAAATCCGCTATAAGCAACGAGTCCAAGCAATCTCGAACGAATCTCCACATGAACGAACCTTCTTGAAGCAACGATCAAAGTGGCAAGAGACCACTTTGAGAACACCACGAAGAGAGAGTACTAGGGTTTAATGGTGCAAGAGGATTGTGGTGGTGTTGGTTTGGTGGTCGGCAACCAAGGAAGGAGCAAGGAAGGGGGTTCGGGTTGTGGAGGTTGCCGGAGTGGAGGATGGCCGGAGCTAGGGGGCTTGGCCTGGAGTAGGGTCGGCCTGGGTGGGGTGCACGGGATGAGGGGGAGCTCGGGTAGGCTGTAGGCCATGAGCACAAGAGAGGGAGAAAGAAAGGAGGCTAGGGTTTGTGGATGTTAGGGTTAGGGTTATTGTTAAGGAGGGTTTATATATAGAGTTTAAATGTGGGTTAATGGGTTGTGGGTATTAATAAGTAGCAATAGGTATACAAATGGGTAGTGGATATTGGGTCAAATACAAATAAGAATACAATCATGAGTGAATTCTATGTCTCTAGAAAATCTTATTGGGGTCAAAAATCATGGGAAAGGGAAAAGGCAACCAAAACACCATCACAACACCACGAAAAATAAAATTAAAGATAACGATACCAAAAATGAGGAAAAGACCAAAATAATGAAAAACGAGACAAAAGAGACAATCAATCAAACACAATGAGCTCAAAATGAAATAAAACAAATATCAATATATATTGAAAACAAATCCAATATATGGTTCAGAAAAATACAAGAGAGAAAAATACACCAAAAATGAAAAATACAGTCAAAAATACGTAAAATGAAAAACAAGGGGTTACAATAACTTTGATTGTCTATTTAAAAACCTCTCCCCATTGTTAATTGTATTTATTTCAAATAATTTTCATATTGTAGTACAAATATATTTTGTGTATAATTCTACTTTACATTGATCAATTTATCTCCCTATTGAATTTTGACCCAATACCCTGTTTAATATCCTAATACCCATTTAACCCTAAAACCCATTTTTTATTCTCATGGTTTCATTACCCATTTATAAACCAGCTAAATCCATTTACTCAACCAAATACCCATTAAGCCACTTCCTAACCCAAACCCAATAACCCATTCTATTTAAACTCCTAACCCTAACCCTATTACCCTACTGTTGAAACCCAAAGAAAAACCTCAGCCGCTTTTACTTCTTCCTCTACCCGTTCACCTCCCCCTCACACAGCAAACCTCCAGCCTGCCCCTCACCTCTCTCCCGTCCTCATCTGAGACCCTCTTCCACTCATCGCCAGCCCCGTCTCTCCCTCTTCCCTGAGCCGTCTCCTGACCTCTCTCTCTCTCACGTCGCGCTCATCCAGGCAGCAGTGCATCCCCTGGTCCCCCCTCCTCCTGTCTTGCCACCTGCATCAGTCAGAGTGCCGGCCAGCCGACCTCCTCTCGGTACCCCGTAGCAGTAGCAGCCAATCGTGACTGCAGCATCGCGACCCCGGTGTGCACCATCCCAGCCCTCCTACAGCCGTGTCGCCTTCAGTCGACAGCAGCGCTCCTGCCGTGTCCCCTGGCCGCCGCCGCCGTCGGAGCCAAGTCAGTGAGCCATTGATCGGGTTGCTGTTTGTTTGAGTTTGGGTCATCTTTGGATGTGGGCCGTCCGTTTAATCAGATCTTGATCTCTTGATCTTGATCTTGATGGTTTGATTCTGGCCGTCCATTGGATCTTGATCATCATGCTTGATTGGATGTGGGCCGTCGATCTCCTCTTGATCATCCGATTAGATCCTAGCCGTCGATCTCATCTTGATCGTCCTCTTGATCATCGAGATCCGTGCTTTTGTTCGTGGTTGCGATCGTGATCGTGTGTTCGTGTTTGGTTCGTGATCCGTGTATTGAGTTCGCCGCCCGGGATCCATCGCCGTTATTCCTCTGTCGGATTATCGTCTACACCCCAAGGCAAGTATCTTCTTGTACATTTTATTTTCTAGTACAAGCTTTTCCTTGAAAATACTACAAGTGGATTGTAAATGTGACTCCTCTTTGTTTATCATTGATGATCTCATGTTTCACCTTATCTATCACACGATCTAAGAGTCACAACCCTTCGTCAATACACTTGTTCACAACTAGTATAATTTTGACACATTTCATGCAAAAAGTGTTTTATTTGGTTTCTGTCCTATCTTGACTTGCTGTTTCGACCCCGATAAAACCAGATCTGAACTTGAGTTCTGAATATGAAATGTAGACCTAAGTGTCTAGTTGCCAATAACATCCAGAATTTTTGAATTCCGAGTTACGGTCTAGGAGATATCGCAGTTTTACTGCTGCTGTGTCGGAAATCGCAGATTCATAAAAACTGCTGCAATACTTTGGTTTATAATTATTTTATCTATGCTAACAGTAAGTAAATAAATTGAAATTTTGCATGCTGATACTAGACACCCTAGAGAACATTCCTTAATTTTCTCAAAATTAATTAATGATGTTTCAATCATGTTTCATATGTATAAACTCAGTTTTACAAATTCTGGCTGAACACAAATGCTGTATAGTTTGCTGTTTTGACACATGTTACCACAACTTTTATATATCTTAATTATATACGTTGGAATCGGAAAAGAGTCTAGTTTCTAGAACTTCTGACGGATCCATATTTTCTATCTTGTAGAAACGGAATCGTAGTTTTGGTGCAGCAACGTCATACTGTCCAGATTTGGAATTCTCGTTGTTCTTGATATTTTGACTTGTTTTGACCCTCGAACATGTATCCTACCTAGCCTAGACTTGTTCAATATTCTTGATTATGTTTACTTGACCTTGTTTCGCACACTTTCATGCTTGCTTGATGATAATAATAAATAATAAGCTGGTGTTTAAGGAAAAGACCATAGTAGTGGACAATATAGGTAAGTTTACTCGGAAAGGGGGTCCGTGTTTCCCAGTACTTGGTTCATGAACTTGTTTTATCTTGATGGATTCATGAAGCCATTACTTGACTCATGAACTTGTTGTATCTTGATGGATTCATGAAGCCATTACTTGGCTCATAAACTTGTTGGATTCATGAACCCACTGTATGGTTCTTGAACTTGTTAGTGGATTCACGAACTTGTTTCGTGAACTTGTTACTTTATTTTTGGATTCATGAACCATGCTTGCTTGATACTTGATGCCTGAGTACCCCACCCTATAAAATCCTCTACTAGGCCTAAACGTAACTGATTGTATGTAGCAACCATGTAGTAACAGTATGAATACATGAAGTGCTACCTAGATAGAATTAAACATTAGACTTAAGATTAATTAGTCACTTGTACACACTTGATACCCTACTTGAGACTTGTTACTTGAGACTAGTTACTTGATACTTGTACGTGATACTTGTTACTTGATGCTTGATACCATTACATGTTCACTTGCCACATGCTCTACTACTAGTACTTGTTACCCAATCTTATCACTTGAGTTGTCCTTCTTGCTAGTTAGTTTCTTGAATTCCCTTACTTGTTGCATACCTATTATATTATGTTATACATTCTTGATTCCAAATCTTTTTCCATATTTCTTACACTTGTTTTCATACCCTTGCTTGTACTATTTGCAGGCCTTAACTTGCATTATGGGTGTTTATCTTGTTTTCTCTATTTTTTCCTTTTTATATTTATATATACAGACTTTGGAGATAAATTTCTTGTTGGAATTGGTGAGAATACGTTATAGGCTTCGCTTGGAGAAAAGACTGGCTTTAAATAATTTGTTTTGAGTTATTTATTTCTTTCACTACTTGAATCTTGTAACGGGCTTATAGTCCTGAGTTTTTTTTCTTTTGATCCAGATTTGAAAACTATTTGGGATATTATTATTTTGTTTCAATTGTTTTCTGTTGATTAATAAATTATTCATGCATGCGTGATTGTGTACATTTTGTTATATTCTTGTTGTGATGCTGAGTCGATTCTACAGCTCATGAATGATGAAAATCATTCGCTGGGCTTTGTCACGCGCTCGTATTCCGTGTTTTTGGGAAGCGGGGCGTGACAAGGTTTTTAGTGGTATAAGGGCTCAGGTTTGGCTAATGTGTTAGTTCGACTAATACATTAGACAGGCTTGACTCAGTCAGGATGAACTCAACATTAAACAGGCCATGCAATCACATGAACAATTTGATAATCAACTTGATCTGGACACTAGTCTTATCACATTCATTTTGATCCCTTCATATTCAATTCTTTGATTCCTTGTTTCCTTCCATCACTGACAGTCGTCCTTATTTGCTAATTCCATATTGGGTATAAATTTATTCTTTCCGTACCCATGTTCTTTTAATTCCGGTGCGCCTTATTTCAGCTCGTGTGTCATTCATTACTTTCCGTGCCTTGCATTCATCTTCATTTGTTGATTTATATTGTGTATCATACTAGTTGTTTCTTCCCTATCTTGTTCTCCTTAAATTCCGGTGCTATCCATTCTTTTCTTTCCGCTTGGTTTGTCGATCGGCATCGGTGGATCTTCAACGACATGTTAGAGGCTTGGCTATTCCTACCTTATCATATATTTTTATGATATATGTATCGTGTAAATTTGCTATACCGCATATTTATTTTTCTTGTTCACATTTGCACTGTGCTTATGCGTGTATTTCATTCCGTTTTTCTCCCTACTTTTATAAATCATTTTCACTACTATTATTTTGTACTATTGTATTTGATATTTATAATCTATACATCTATTTTGATATTCCATTATGTGACTTTCAACTCCATTTATTACTTTTCTACTATTTTTTATATCACGAATTTCAAAACAGAACATCATACTTAAATTAAATGTCCCATATCCTTGTGCATATGGAAGGTTACATCTTCCATTTCACCATTTCGGTGCAACCTAATGTCGAGATGGCAAATATGCAACTCAATGTCAATCTCTATAAGATATATAGAAACTGTGAGTATTAGCCCACGTCCCGATAATTTCGGAGGTCAATCTCTATCCACAGATAACTCCGGAGACTATTTCACTCACACCTGGGAATCTTCGAGAATACCCCACAACGCAAGCTATGGCGCCTCATCACATGAACACCCCATGAACGTTGTCTCGACCCCGATAATTCCGGAGATCAATCCCACACCGCAGGTAATTCTGGAGACTATTTCACTCACACCTCGATAATTCCGGGGATTATCTCACACCGCAAGCCATACTGAGGTTCATAACCTATGTTCTCATTTCATCATATCACCATCTTGTGTCTATCATTATCTTGTTAAGTTAATTAATTAATTAGTAGGTTTTGAATCTCTTAGAGTTGGTGTACCTTACTGGGCTTAACTCAACTGAACAACACCCAAAATCTCAACCGCCGGTAGCTAAGGCCCCACTCAATCTCTAAAGACTCATAACTCAACCATCAATACCAAAACTTTCAATAAAACTCACAAATCCATCATCAAAACGATTATATGAAGAAAACTTCTTAAATCAACAAAAATCTGAATCTATATAATGTACTCATAATATTCCTAGAATTCAAATAAATATTAAATCCATTAAATAACAGAAAATCATATTTTTAAGTTGTAGAATATCACCAAAACATCAACTCCTTTGAAAACACATATAACTCTCTTAATAAGATCATAAAAGTACATTTAAAACCCTATTATAAATAAAATATAAGTCTCTATAAAATACTGTAATTTGTAGTAAAAATATCATCTAAAACAGTATGGCAATAATCCGTAATATCGAGAAAATAACTATTTAAAAGAAACAAAGAAAACTTAACAAAACAGCCCAAAAGAACAATTGACGGTCGACCACTCAAGAAGGGCAGTCGACTATCAATTAGAAATCCCCAAAATGGAAGCATGACGGTCGACCGTGACCTGCTTACACAGCCAGTTAGGGTTGTGCATGTTTTCAACTGATACTCGATTAAATCTTTGTAAAATCAAAATTGAACTTCCTGAGATGATCAAATATAACTTTTATAACATATAGGAGTTTATAAAACAATCAAAAACACATCAAGATCTCAAAAGAGTAAATCTTTCACAAAATCCTCCAAAATTCAATAAAAGGGTATATATGTACATATATATATGATCTTACAAGTGTTTAAGCATCAGTATGGCATTAAAATCTCATCAATTAGAAGTAGTATAACGTTCAAAACTATTTCAGAATCGAAGCAATTGAAATCCAATAAAAAACCCAATCAAAATTCACAAAATCTTCAAAAACAGTATATATAAATTTGAATGTGTATATGTGTGTATTTGTGCATCAGTTTAACCATCAAAACTCCATCAAATAAGATTAGTAAAAGGTTTCAAATCAATTCAGTATTGAACAACTCAGACCCAATCGAAAACTTCACAAAAATTCGCAAAAAACCCAATTTTCAGGCTGATCACACACAGACCCGAAACAAGTCCCTTTTTAATACTTCAAAACATAATCTTTTTGATTCAATAAACCCTTTCATAACTTGTTATACACAACCCTACCGATCCCAATAATTTACTCATGAATATGCACAATTATAACATGCAAACAGTCAAGTTTTATTCATCAAAACTTATCAATAGTGTGTATATATCTATAACCAACAGTAAAGATCTCATTTTTGACCAAATTGTGCATTATACATCATATAATTCATTATACTCAACCGAATCAGTACTAATCTGAAAGAAAGCAACATACTCATGATTTCTATTAGGTTCTTAATAATCTGAAGTCATCAAATTAGGGTTTTAATCATCAATAGTGTAGTTTCATTAAAAGATTCACTTTTTAGTTTATCTACTCATCAACTTTTATTATATCTTCATACCATCATCTAGCATGCTTTCGAATAGACAAATCATCACATACAACATGCATAGAACAATAAGAAAACAAACATATGTCACTCACCTTATTGAAGAATCAACCGAAGATAATAAAGAAATAAGAAAAATACTTCCTTTCGCAAGAAAACCAAGATCCTCGCTTTGAAACTCCAAGAAAATAATAATAAGAAATCCCTTTTGTGTTGTGCAGCAAAGAGATGGCTGCACCCCACCTTTTATAGGCCGGAAATCTTAGTAATTAGGGTTTTGAATAGATTTGCAAAATACCTCTTTTAAATATATCTTTACATATATAGATCTTTAGAGCATCTGTAGTCGTTTGTTATATATGCAAAATATGCATATTTGGTAAAAAAGAGCGCAGGCAGTCGTTTGCCAAATATGCATATTATGCATAAATCGCAACAGTAGATTGCTATATATGATTGAAATGAGAAATATGCATATATAAACGACGGAGCTCGAAGTGCCGTCGCACAAAAAAAAATATTTTTTTAATGGTCGGACGACACTTGAAGTGCCGTCCCCCCCAAAAAAAAAAAATTTCGTAATAAAAAAAAACCAAAAAAACCCCACTTCTCTCGGACGGCACTTGAAGTGCCATTCCACCCCTCTCTGTAGTTTTTGGTAATTTTTTGTAATTTTTTTGTATTTTTTTGTTATTTTTTTGTAATTTTGTAATTTTTTTGTAATTCTTTATAATTTTTTTGTAATTATTTTTTGCACTTCGAGTACGATTTTTTTTCCCTTGGACAGCACTTGAAGTGCCGTCTCACCACTTTAAATTTTTTTTTCTCTCCGACGCAACATGATATGCCATCCCACCTTTTTAAATGTTTTTTTTATTTTTTTTCCTCTCCGACCCAATATGAAGCACCATCTGTTATTATTTTAATTTAAAAAGGTAAAATATAGCATTCTACGACTGTAGCAAAACAAGAGATTGCTATATGCATCTACCCATTTATGCATATTTTAACCATAAACGACTGTGGATGCTCTTATACTTGGAAATTTAATAAAACCATCTTAATTGAGATTTAAAACAAGAATAATCCCTATATTATTAGCTGGCACTATTTTGAAAACCCAAAAAATGAAATTGTACTTTTGCCCTCTAAGTGATAATTTTGTAAAAAGACCCTTCTTTATCAAAACTTGCAAAATAAACCAAATTTATTAAAACTAAAAGTAAACTCTTTACCTCTGAGTTGACTAGGCACCATGCCCAACCCAAAAATCCGAAAATCTGGAGTTTTCACTCAGAGTGATAATTTTGCACAAAAATCCATCTTTTTATACTATTTGCAAATAGGTCAAATAATTATTAGAAAAATTTAGAAAATTCACAAATAATATCTAATAATAAATAATGGGTTTCTCCAAAATAATTTTTGACTTTGAACTTCCGAAGAAAATATTTACACGTGTTTTTCACGTGTAAAAAGGTAAATTTCAGAAAAATATTTATTAAATCAGCAAAAATCATTTTAATTCACTTATTAATCTTAAAAGCATTATTTAAAAATATGGGGTATTACATCCTGATTTAGATTGGGTGTGTGATCCTACTAGCAGACGGTCTGCTACAAGTTTTTGTCTATTTCTTGGTGATTTGGTGATCTCTTGGCGAAGTAAGAAATATGTAGTTATTGCATGTTCTTCCATAGAAGCTGAGTATAGAGCGATGACAGCTACCACTAGAGATATTGTTCATGTTCGGTGGTTATTATCAAATTTTGGTGTCACTCTTATAGAAGTTACTATTTTTCAGTGTGATAATCGGAGTGCCTTGCATATTGTAAGCAACTTGGTCTTTCATGAGCAGATGAAACACATAGAGATTGATTGTCACTATGTACGTGAGCGTTTTGAGGCAATGACCATTTCACTTCATTCTGTAACTTCTTCACAGCAGACATCGGACTTCTTTACGAAATCTTACACTGTACAGAGGTTTCGATACTTGATGGGCAAACTCACATTGATGGATCCACTATGAGTTTAAGAAGGAGTGTTAGATATTATATTAGATACTTAGTATAGTCACATATCAGAATATGTATTAGTTTAATATTTATTTCTCTCCTATGTATTCGAGACATTGTACTCAGTTACAATCAATCCAATATTTTTTTCTCAATCTTTCTGTTAACCTTAACATTGACAAACTAGAGTTCACCCTTGCCCTACATTTGACTGACTAAAAAATCCCACCATGCTTGTAGATGATGAACATTAATATAATCATATTGCTGCCCCCATTTCCAAACTTGTTTAGCCTATTCACATCTAAATAAAATATGATTGATATCCTTTTTCTCTCATGAACATCTGGAGCATAGATCATAGGCAGATAAATTCCTCTTGGCAAGAAAACTCTTTGTAATAACTCAGAATGATGGAGCTCCTACCTAACCACCCCTGATTCTTCCCCTTCCCTCCTCAACTGAACCTCGCCACCGACGACCTTCTTCACCCCACTCTTCTTTAAAACGCCCTCTACAAAAAACCCCTCCCCTCAGGCACCGCTACAAAGCAAACAAACCCCCCCTACAGTTGATCTTTCTCTCCCATGCTTTCGGAGCTCGAACTCAGTGGATGCGGGCCTAATGAGAGGGCCCGTCACCCCCCGCACCAACACTTACTGAAACACCACCGCCGGCACCTCCCCTGCCACCCCCTCAACAACCGTCTCCACCACCCTCAATCGTCACCACAATACTCAACCCTAATCCTATTCCCACTACTTTGGCTCCCCTCACATCATTCCCACTACCCACTCTACACCTGAACCCCTCCCCTGAGAAGAGGGTAGCTCGGAGGCTCAGACGAGCTCACTCCCCGATGCGTGCACACCAAAGTGCGCATCAGCGCCGAGAGGGGAGGAGCTATATTCATCATCGCCATGGAGAGGAGTCTCACAGGTGCTATAGTCATCATCGCTGAGAAGAGGAGACCTACGGGGGACGGGCCCAAAGATGGGGTCCTCCTTCCAGCCACGATGGGCGTAAGAAACCCCCCCTCAGGCCAGCGTTACCCCCACAGTTTGGGTCACCCCTAGAGGGGTTACGTCCATGACCCACGTCGGCAATACCATCCTCCAACCCAGTACAAACCTCAATACCAACACAAAAAATCAGAGTCACACTCCAAGGTTGCAGAATCTTCCCACCACCACAACAACCACAAGGGCTCACCAAGAACCTCTACAAACCTCTCCGACCAAGGCCCCCCACCCCAACCCCAACCATCACTCTAGTCCACCACCCCAGAGGGACTCTAATCCAAAGCTTAAATCCTGCGTCGAGCGAGCCCACGAGGGGGCTCTGCAAGACGAGATTACAGTGGAGGATGAGTACTCTGGAAGTGGGTAACGAGGGGGAACAGTGGGTTCAAGTGATTTGAAAAAGAAACAAGAGACAGAGTATGTCCCCCAACCCTCAAATCGAATACCTCCAACACAAAAAGAAACAAAGGAAGAGGAGACATAAGCCTGTACTGTGCTTCAACTGTAGCGACTTCGGCCATTACAGGAGCGAATGCACAAAAGAAGTTTGTTGTCTTAAATGTATGAAGTGGGAGCACCTCTCATATGTTTGTACTAGTTTGGTAGAGACCCACAATGACGATGAACGCCCTGGTGAGCCGAGGCAGGTCTCCCGATAACCAACTTTGATTCGGCTTGCAAAGAGTTTAGACACGATCAAGAATGAAGAGAGATGGCTTCGTCAATGGTGTGCAATTGCTAGAGTTAGATTAGGGAGACCATCGGAGGTGCATCTCCTTCAAGCTCTTAACGCAAAGTGGCCAATGAGAGCCCATAGAGACCTGGGTCGCAAAGAAAATGTGTCACTTGCAATTCCTTGTTTCATTCCTGTCGCCAGAGAAGGTGATCGAAGTTACTGGTATGGGGATTGTCGACTTTGGGCACTTCAGATTGGAATTCTTTGCTTGGACGCCTAGCTTCGGAGCGGAGCTCCCTCAAGGAGACAGGTACTGGATATGGATCCACAATGTCCCCCTTCACTTTTGGAAGAGGGAGGCACTCCAAGAGATTGTCGCTGACTTCAGGTCCATCGAAGAGATAGACGAGAAGAATGTGCACCACTCAGAAATCGTCTCGGCAAGGATCCTCATAAGGAGTGCCGATATCTCATTGATGCCCCGTTTCGCCAAAGTATTCTCCTTCGAAGAATTGTACCTCGTCTGGTTCGTGCTTGACAAGCAAACAGGAACTAGAGATAGAGCAGTCGGCCATCATCTCCCCCCCTCCTTCATCAGTGCTCAGAGACAACTGATCGTACAAGCAAGTGGTTTCTCCACAATGGGATCTGACCATTGATGGGGCCCACGAAGTGGAAAGGGCGCACCGGGAGCTCATCAAAGCGGTGAGAGGGCAGGAGCAATACCAAGGACACACGGCAGAGGGATCAGAATTGGGGAGAGGTTCTCCGTACAAAGCTGGTCGAGAAAGAGGCTTTACCATCAGATCCAACGATCCAAAACCATCAGGGACAACAAACTCAATAAATCCAACGGTTGATCTGCTCAAAATCCCAGATTTGGAAGGTCCCTGCTGTTCAAAAAAGAACTCCGCAAAAGGAGGACCAAAACAAACCTCAAAGTGACAGTCAACACATTGGAGTTGGTGGTGGAAAGCCCAGAGAGGACTAGAGAGTGGAGGCAGGCTGTGCTAAAGGGAAAAAGGGCAAAACCACCCTAGAAAACGACATGCAAGACCTGCAGAGCCGTTTCACAAATGGGCGAGAGTTGGTAGCTTTGGGTCGAGAGTCGAGAGGGGAGACTCCCATTTTGGGGAAGAAGACGAACAAAGGAAGGCCCTTTGACAGAGTACCCGACCAAAGTGAGAAAGACACTAGGGTTGGGGCTCTAGCACTGGAAAAGGGGAAAGCTCAAAGAGGTAAGGGAGTGGGTAATGGCAGCGAAGTAGAGAGCTCAAAGAGGAAGGATCTGAAGGCAAAGTTTGGCATAAAGGGAGTAGATGGCTGCAGCAAAATTGAAAGGGTAGGCAAAGCCTCGTTAGTGCCGCCCTCGTACGTGACGCCCCCCATTCAGAATGAGACGCATGGCGAGGGCGACAGAACTGAAGCACTGCTCACGCCAAGTGTCCCACTGAAGACAGCGGGAGTCTCAGTCTTCGAGAAAGAAGTTCTGCTCTCTCGCGAAGGAGAGGATCTCTTAAATGATTCTGGCGGTGAAAAGGGGGAGTTACGAGGGGGTATTTATAAGAGTGTTAGTGGGCCCAATGAGGGTCCCAAGAACAATGAGCTATGGCTATCGACGAGTAGTGGGCCCATTGAGGGGTCCGCTACGGAAACCCCACTATTCTGGTAGAATCGTCGTCAAATTGTGGGCTCATCGAGGGATCCATGACGAGAGATCCTACTATACAACTAGAAATACAATACGATGAAGACGATCGGGAAGGCAGGCTGAATCTTGAAGTTGATTTTGTCTACTCTGAGGGGGAGTCAGAGGATTATGATTTTGATGCTGATTTCCGCGTCACCTCCCCTGAGTTTGTTCCGTCCACCTACCCATCTTCCTAGCAGGACACAGGTTTCACAGTTCAGAAAGTGGCAAAGAGGACTAATGAGGAGTCCCTAGATGATTATATGAAATCACGGCGGCCGCTGAATCCGCCAAGACTGGCGACGGAGGTACGCGTTCCATCTTAGCTTCTATTTTTAATTTCATGACGGATAATAAAATTTTTAATCTAGTCACTACTTGCGGTCTAGCAGTAGGCGATACAGATAGGAATGCATTTCTCCTCAATAAGATTAGGGGGTGGGAAACCGATAGGGCTAACATTAACTTGCACTCAAAGCCCAATCCGAGTCACGATCCCGAGTCTAACAGTAGTTAATGTAGGGACTATTCTGGAACGTTAGAGGCCTGGTAGGCGAGGCAAGCGTGAAATGGTTAAGGAAGTCATATCCAGGTCAAAGGCTAACATTGTTGGTCTCCAAGAGACCAAACTATCACACATGTCCAGGCTTAATAGAGTAGGGGTACTCGAGTATCTGAATGGAGAATGACCCCATCAGTTGGGGCATCTAGGGGCATTGCTCTGGGTTTTAACCCCAACCTTTTTCACTGCCTAGATGAGCTCCATAGGCAATTTTCTTTGTCAGTTGTGCTAAAGCATAAATCCGACGGGTGGACGCATTTTATCACGGTAGTTTATGGACCGTATACTTCTGCATCTAGAACGGCCTTTTGGGTGGAACTAAGAGCGATTCAAGCGCAATGGCCACATCCCTGGGTGGTGGGGGGCGACTTTAACATCACTAGATTCGGCTCTGAACACAGAGGCAGAGGATCTAGTGACCCAGATAGGGAAGCCTTTAATGAAGTCATCGCGGACCTGGATCTGGTGGACATCCCCATCTCTGATAGGCTTTTCACCCGGTCGAACATGCAAGCAACGCCTATTTTAGCCAAGTTGGATAGGATTCTGGTCTCCACGAACTGGGAGACCAAATTACCATTGACATTGGCCAAATCTCTCCCTAAACCAACATCAGATCATGTGCCTATTTTTTTATCATCCGGGGAAGGCCATCCCAGAAGACCATCAAAATTTCGGTTCGAGAAGGCATGGTTAGAAATCCAGGGCTTCCACCATATGGTTAACGAGAGTTGGTCTCGCCCAACCAAGGGTCGGGAGGCGTACGCTATATGGTGTGAAAAACTTAGCAGACTCAGAGTCAAGCTCAGGAAATGGAACCAGACCCAATTTGCGCTAATTTGGAAAGCAAAGGAATCCCTTCTGGAAGATATTGAGGAACTTGAAAAGATTGAAGAGACTAGGGATCTACTGCAGGAAGAGCAGAATCGACTGCTACAATACAGACAGGAAATTGACCAACTATATAGGATTGAGGAAATCAAATGGCAACAACGGTCCAGAATCACGTGGCTGAAAGAGGGAGACGCGAATACTACATTCTTCCACCGGGTTGCCAGTGCCAGACGTAGGTCTAACCTCATTCACTCAATCCACTCGGACTCCGGATTTGTTCAAGGCGACGTTGTTATTAAGATGGCTTTCCAGTCCCACTTCAAGTGCCTTTTTGGGCAAAAAACGGACTGCAGAATCCCTCTCCAACACGAATTCTGGCAAGACCACGCAGCTAATTCCGACCCTAGTCTGCAATCCCTCGAAGCACCCTTCTCTGAGAAAGAGGTCTGGAAGGCGATCCAACAACTTGGAAAAGATAAAGCTCCAGGTCCAGATGGTTTCCCTGATAATGTTCTATTAGATTTTCTGGGAGGAAATCAAAGGTGACTTGCTGAAGGTGTTCGCAGATTTCCACGATCATAAGCTCAAACTAGGGAGATTCAACTATGCAGAAGTTGTGCTGATTCCTAAGAAGGAGGATTCTCGACGAGTTGGAGACTTCCGTCCCATTAGCCTCCTTAACTGCTCTGTAAAGATCATCACCAATACTCTCGCTAACAGACTGGAAAAGGTCATGGATGGTCTCATTAGTCACGACTAGACGAGATTCATCAAAGGACGTTGTATACAAGACAGTATAGCAACGGCTGAAGAGACTATCCATCAATGCTACACCTCGAACTCTAAGAGCTACCTCCTAAAACTAGATTTCGAGAAAGCCCTATGACTCTGTTGAATGGGACTGTCTATTAGAAGCACTTGCTGGAAGAGGTTTCAGGGACAGATGGATCAGATGGATCCATGCCTTTCTTACCACCAGTAGAACGGCGATTTTGGTAAATGGGGTATCAGGCCACCCTTTCTCTTGCAAACGGGGGTTCAGACAGGGCGATCCGCTCTCACCCCTTCTCTTTACCATAGTGGAAGACGTGCTTAGATCTATGATGGCTAAGTGCAGTACAGCAGGTTGGATCACACCAGTGGCTAAGGGAGCCAATCGTCAAGGTTGCTCTATACTCCAATACACAGACGATAATTTTCTATTTGGCAATGGAAACCTAGGGGAAACTACTGTATCCAAAGAAATTCTATATTACTTTGAAGCCTGGTCTGGCCTCAGGGTTAACTTCCACAAGAGTGCTCTCACCCCCATTGCCCTGACCCCGACAGAGGCTCTTGGACATGCCACAGTCCTAAATTGCTCCATAGAGAGCTAGCCATTCAATACCTTGGATTACCACTTAGACCCAGGGAAGCTAAAAAAGGTGAATTGGATGCCCATTATTGACAGGGTTGAGAAATGGCTAGCAGACTGGAAAGGCAAAGCCCTATCCGTGGGAGGGAGAGTCACACTTATTAATGCAGTACTCTCAAACCTCCCTACCTATCATCTCTCATTCTTTGAAATGCCGCGATGGGTAATCCAAAGAATTGAAAGGACTCGGAAATGCTTCTTATGGAAAGGGGCTAACCTGGACCGAGGAGGTTATCACCTCATTAGATGGGAGAAGGCGTGTATGAAAAAGATAAATGGAGGCCTAGGTATAATTAACCTGCGAGATATGAATCTGGCGCTTCTCGGTAAATGGTGGTGGATGTTCCACCCTAATGGAGAAGGATGGCAGCAATTTGTACAGGGATATATGCATGGGAATGGGACGAGAAATCTGGGCTTCAGGATAGGCCCTCGGGTTTCCTGGTTCTGGAAAGGCATCATTAAGGCATACGAACCCTTCACTAGCTGTGTCAAGTCAGTTATCGGTAACGGAAGACTCACCAGGTTTTGGTGGGATAAGTGGTGTGCTGATCACACGCTCAGAACCCTGTTCCCCGATCTATACGAGCAGGCTTCATAACCACATTGCACGGTGGCCGCAGCTTGGAAAAGAGGCACCTGAAATCCATCTTTCAAGCATCCGCTTGACATAGGCTCCCACCTCAGACTTACGGAACTTCAGGTCTACATCTCCAATGCTGGAATTGGTTGCTCTCGGGGTCCAGATAAAAAACTCTGGGATTGGAGAAGAATGGCAAGTTCACGTTCGCTCCTTGTACATGCGCATCCATTTTAGGGGGTGTTCCCCAAAGTAGGCTACCCTCATTTGGAGGACGAAAGCACCACTAAAAATCAAAGCCTTCTTATGGTTGGTACTGAATGATGCGATCCTGACTAGAGAAAACCTCGCTAAGTGATAACCGAGTGTGGATTCTCAATGCGGACTCTGCCACGCTGCCCTCGAGACTAGAGACCATCTTTTTCTTCAGTGTCCTAGGAGTAAAGCGGTACTCGTAGAGGTACTCAGCGCCTTAGGGGCTACTCAATATCCTAGCACTTGCGAGGACCTATGGGTAGGTCCAAAGTTCGCAACGGAGAGGGGGGCCATTAGAGAAGCATGGTATTTAGCTATCGTCGCAGTGACCTGGGTTTTAATGCTAGACAGAAATAATCTTTACTTTCGTAGAACTTGCAATAGTATTTCTAGGCAATTTGACTCACATTATGCATTTTATCTCATTTTGGGCTAATGTAGCAGGAGCAGGTCCCAGGGGAAGGATTGCGAGTGTTTTCCAGGTAGAGGAGTTTGATGATGAGGAGATCGTGATCGGGCCAACGATCGACTGACAGCCAGCACAGCACGGTCTACTAGGTTCCTTGATACCCACCACCTCAGGGTTTGTTGGGGGGATCTGATGTATCGCCTTGCTGTTTCGCTATGTTTATTTTGTTCCCACCCCCCATGTTCGGGAAGGAGTTTATGTACTTTTGTTCTATTGTAGGATTTTGTAGTAGGCTCAATTCTCTGAGTATGTTTCATTAATCTCTTATTAATGAAACAGGGTGGCCAGATTCCACCATTTCTTTAAAAAAAAAAATACTCTTTGTAGGCAACCTGTCTATAAAGGCACAATTGAATTTTCGATGCATCCCTCATTTTCCATAGAGCAGAAGGAGCTGAGTCTTCCACAACATCCTTATCATCAAAAGTATGATTATACAGCACTTTTAGAGGCACTGTAATCAACTGCCAACCAAAACAATTGACTAAATGGCTAGCTCGAACTGAGATTGGAATTCGCTCAATATCATCAACCAACGACCTCGGGAAGAATGATAGTAACCGAGCCTTACTCCATTCCTTTGCTGGGGAAATAAATTCCGCGACAAAGAGGGGGCAAAGAGGTGGTTGTTGATTGTCTCATTCGGAACCGTCGTAACCAACTTACTCAACGGAGTGCATGTAATCCAAAGGTCTTTAAAAGCCGAGATGTGTAGTGTCATCATTTACCTAAACAAATAGCACACCTACGACCACGATTCTCCTCTCCTCCATTTCAAATCCCATGGAGAATTCGAAAATTTGTATTTAACCTTTAGAAACACAGAAAGTGTTGATCAGGAATTACCAATAATACGAGTCAGATTTTTGGCCATGACTACTTCTTGCAATTGATCCATATGACGAGGACCAACACCTCCAATTTTGATCGGCCTACAAAGATCAACCATTGTCATCCCTCTAGCACCACCATTTTGGGACCAACTGCATTCTTGGTCTAACCGATTGATCACCGTGCATAGAACCCACCCGTGAGCTAGTGTGTGGACACGCATAGACTGAATAACGCTTTTGAGGAGAACAACCCTTCCTGCAAATGATAAGGTTGACGCCTTCCAACACGAAAACCTTTTCCTTGCTTTCTCCAATACATCATTATATTCTGAAAGTGGTACTCAATTTGTATCTATGAAGGAACGAAGATATTTGAAAGAAAGCCTTCCTTTGCTCATACCAAGAATCTGTAGGCATCTTCTTTTGTGACTTAGCCTCACATTTTCACCAAAGAAGCAACTGGATTTTGCTAGATTAATCTTTTGCCCACTCACGTCACAATATTTATTCACTATAGCCATGATCACCTAGCATTCTGAACTATTGGCACGTGCAAAAAATAGAGAATCAACTATTGGATATATAGGTATATATTCTTAATATAAATGGAATAATATTGTGTATAATATTTTTTGGGGCAACATATGTTTGTGCGTGTTATCTGATAGTTATTGGATCGGGTTGAGTGGGCATAAAGCCCAGTACCCAAAATTCAGTCTTATTCCATATATACTGATCTCGTAGTAGTGCCTGAGACTATTCAAATTCGGATAATCAGGATATATAATATCTCAAGCAGTAGGGATATTAAACATGAACCCTAATTTCTCTTTGTTTTATTCTCATTATTATTCAACGTCATCGGCATATAGGAGATGACCTAATATTCTGTTTGTTGAAAACTGATTTGGGGAAAAAATTATTATTATTCTTATTCGATTATTTCTCTACTATATACATCTATATATAAGAATTACATTCTTGGAGATGAAGAAGAAGATTGAGAGAAGAATGGGGAGATGAGAGATTTGGAGAATCTGTTTCTTATAGATTGGGAAACAGAATATACAGTTACTAAATTTCAACACTCCCCCTCAAGTTGGTGCATAGATATTGAACATGCCCAACTTGTCAACAAATTTCAAGTAGAGCCGATTCGAAACTGCCTTGATTAGGATATCTGCGAGCTGATCTTCTAACTTTACTTTCTATATCTCAATGACTTTCTCATCGATTTTTTCTTTGATGAAGAATCTGTCCACCTCTACATGTTTCGTCCTATCATGCTGAACTGGATTAGCAGCAATATCACACGCTGCTTGACTATCATAATACACTTTCATAGGTTCATTCAGACCATAGCCTAAGTCCTGCAACGAGAGGTTTAGCCATAAAGCTTCCACTATACTTAAAGCTACTCCGCGATACTCGACCTCTACACTAGAGCGCACAACAAAATTTTGCTTCTTGCTCCTCCATGTAACTAAATTTCCTCCAACAAAGGTGAAGTATCCTGAAGTGGAGCGCCTATCAATTATAGATCCTGCCTAATCAGCATCAGTATATGCCGCAACCTTCAAGTGACCATGTTTTGCAAATAAGACCCCTTTTCCTGGAGCAGACTTAATATATCTCATAATTCTCATCACCGCATCCATATGATGTTCCCGAGGCCCATGCATAAACTGACTTACCACACTTAAAGCATATGACAAATCTAGCCGTGTATGTGCAAGATACATCAGCCGTCCAACAAATCTCTGGTATCTTTCCTTATCACAAGGTACATGATCAGCTTCGTTGCACAATTTTAGTCCTTCTTCTAACGGTGTACTAATCGACTGACAAGTGGACATTCCTGTTTCCTTTAATAAATCAAGAGCATACTTTCTTTGAGACAAAAATATCCCCTTTCTCGAGCACTGAAACTTCAATACCAAGAAAGTATCTCAAAGAGCCAAGATCTTTCATTTTGAACTCTTGTGACAAGTAGTTCTTTAATGCTTTCCTCTCCTCAGGATCATCTCCAGTTACTATCATATCATCCACATAAATAATGAGAGCAGTAATTTTACCTTCTTTCCTTTTTAGGAACAGAGTATGATCTGAATTACTCTGATAGTATCCAAATGTCCTCATTGATTTTGTAAATCTCCCAAACCAAGCTCTTGGTGACTGCTTAAGTCCATACAATGCGTTCTTCAAACGACATACTTTATTGCTGTGTTGGACTGGTCTGTTCGATCCTGGTGGAAGATCCAAATAAACCTCCTTTGTCAATTCCCCTTGCAAAAATGCATTCTTCACATCAAATTGCTCCAATGGCCAGTCAAGATTTGCAGCAAGTGACAGTAGGACTCGAACAGTATTAAATTTTGCCACAGGTGCGAATGTATCTTCATAATCAATTCCATAAGTTTTAATGTATCCTTTGGCAACTAGCCTTGCTTTTTATCGCTCTACTGAACCATCAGACTTATATTTCACCGTATAAATCCATCTGCATCCTACTGGCTTCTTCCCTGTTGGCAGCTCGACCATCTCCCAAGTCTCATTCTTTTTCAAGGACTTCATCTCCTCATCCATAGCTACTTTCCACCTTGGATCAGTAAGGGCTTCCTGCACACTGTTAGGAATAGATACAGTAGATAATTGATTTACAAATGACTTATTTGATTCTGACAAGCGGTGAGTGGATACATAATTACTCATGGGATATTTGACGTTACTAGTGGGATCAGGTTCATAAGTGGGTTTTGGAATACCTTCATTAGTATGGTGCGGGAGTTCTCTTCTAGGAGCTTCGGACAACGATGACGATTGGTTTTGGGGTTCTGACAGTTCACTCTCACTGAAATTCAGAACTGATTACAATTCTTCAAGAGGGTCTTCTTCAAGAGGGTCCTTTTCAAAAGGGTCTTCTTCCCTTGGCTGCACTTCTTCATGAGGGTCTTCTTTCCTTGGTTGCACTTCTTCATGAGGGTCTTCCTTCCTTGCTAAGTCTTCATTCAAGTCTTCGCCATTATTTGTATCCAGTTGTTCGTTCTGGCTGGTAATTACTTCATCATGCCCAAGAGTCTGAACTTCACTAACCCCTTTCATTATACCTAAGAGTCTGAACTTCACTTCGGTACTCCCCCTGAAGTTCAGTCGTAGAAGAAGAAAAATACATATCATCTTTATGAAACACAACATCCATAGTCACAAACATCCTTTGAGTTGGTGGGTGATAGCATCAGTACCCTTTCTTATCCTGTGCATATCCCACGAAAACACAGCGGACTGCTCGAGGAGTTAACTTATTGCGTTCATGTTGATGAAGATGAACAAATGCAACACACCCAAACACAAGAGGTGGCAAGTTGACGACTTTTGGTACATTCAAAACATCAATTAATGCTTGAAATGGTGTGAGGAAGTTTAAGATACTAGAGGGAACTCGGTTGATTAGGTATGCAGCAGAAGCAAGGGCTTCCCCCCAATAGATGAGTGGCATATTTCCATGGATGAGAGAAACACGGACCACCTCGAGCAAGTGTCTATTTTTTCTTTCTGCAACCCCATTCTATTGAGGTGTATATGGGCATGTAGTCTGGTGAACAATTCCGTGTTCCTTCAAATATTGTTGCAGATTCGAACGCAAGTACTCTCCGCCATTATCACTCCTAAGAACTTGAATCTAGGGATTTATACTGAATCATAACATGCTTGTGAAATTTCTAAAACAAGCCACTAATTTCACTTTTCGACTTCATCAAACAAATCCAGGTCATACGAGTACAGTCATCAATAAATGTCACAAACCATTTGACTCCTCCAAATGTAATGGTTTTGGATGGACCCCAAACATCAGAATGAATAATCATAAATGGAAGGGAGCTTCTACTTGGACTTGGAGGAAAAGAGACACGGTAACCTTTTGCGAGTTCACACACATCTCACTGAAAGGCAGAAATATCCTACTTCAAAAATAAACTTGAAATAATTTCTTCAAATAACCAAAAGAAGTATGCCCTAGACGTCGATGCCATAGCCAAATATCTGGTTTCTTCTTCTCTTCTTTGGATCCTTCCACACTTAGAGCTTGAGTCAACTTGTTTGAATATTCAGATTCTAAATCCAGATAATAGAGTTTTCCGTATCTAACCCCATAACCAATCGTCTTGCGAGTCCGAATATCCTTAAACACACAATGTGAAGGCCAAAAGACTACAGGTTAAAATTCAAGGATGGCACAACTAAGGTAGTTTCTAAGGTTAAGTTGTTTGTGAGATGTATGGTACCCTTGCCAGTAACAGTGGCAGGATTACCATTGGCACTGGACACAGTTAATTTTGTGGTCAGTTGAAAATTTTGAATTTGTCTAGAATCAAAAGTCATATGGTCGGTAGCACCCGAATCAATTATCCATGCATTATACATAACAGAGGCAGAAATATTAAATACCTTACCATCATTACCTGCAGCGGTAACTAATGTATAGGAGAGTTCAATACCCTTCTCAGCTCCATCAGTTTGTCCCATGGTATCGGCACATGAAAACAATGGATCTGATCTTCAGTAACCTATAGAAAACAACACAACTTGGCTTGCAAATACCAGCAAAGACAAAGAACATCTCCAAGTCTTCAACAAACAACAAACAAAATTTTTATCTTCAACACACAAGATTGTGATCAGGTTCGGGTGGACGGATCGACGATAATAAGGTGGTCGATGGCGACGGCTTCGGACGGCTACTCAGATCTGACTTCGAACACTGATCTGATCTTTCTTTAAAACAAGTGGGGAGATCAGACCTGACTTCAAAAGGGGGCATCAGGATCAGATCTTTCAACGAGGACAGGGAGGGGCATCGTAGGTATAAGACGGCAAAGGGGTTTTAGGGGGTTCAGAGTTTTGGGAGTTCGGGGATGGTGCCAGGGGAAGTCGGATGTATCGGAGGTCAGGGATGTCAGGCTTTGACGACGACAACAAGGAGGGGCATCGAGGGTTCGGAGTTGCGAGAGTTCGGGGATGGTGCCAGGGGAAGTCGACGATGAGATCGGGGTCGACGACAACAATGAGGTCGACGGCAGGAGATTCGACGGATTGGATCGGGGTTTTGAAATCAAGAAGTGACAGATCGAAATCTTCTTCTTCTTCACTTAGCCTAGATCTTTTAGGCTTTGATACCATGTTGAAAACAGATTTGGGGGAAAAATAATTATTATTCTTATACGATCATTTCTCTACTGTATACATCCATATATAAGAATTACATTCTTGGAGAAGAAAAAAGGTGATTGAGAGAAGGTTGGGGAAATAAGAGATTTGGGGAATCTGTTTCCTATAGATTAGGAAACAGAATATACAATTACTATATTTCAACACTGTTATCTTTATCAAATGAATTTCGTAGAGTTGGTGAATTTGAACATGTGGCTTAACAAGTCGAGACATGACTTCAGCGCACATAATAAACAAGCACTTTCAATCCAACAGTTGACGTAAACCAATATATAGGAGAACCATTAATAAGCCCTGCAAACCTGCGGGACGTCACACATAGGGCTGGAAACGAGCCGAGCCGAGCCGAGCCGAGTATCTTCAGGCTCGGGCTCGGCTCGTTTACGCTATCGAGCTCACTTTCAAGCACAAGCTTAGCTCGAGCTTGACACGAGCCGAGTACTCGCAAGCTTCTGCCTAACAATCTGAGTACCTTGAGGCACGGGCTTGGCTCGTTTACGTTATTGAGCTCACTTTCTCGCTCGAGCTCAACACGAGCGGAGCTTTGACAACTCGCAAGTTACTCAGCTCATTTGCAGCCCTATTCACACATGCCATTATCCACTGAATAAGTTTCTCGTGAAGCCCAAATCTTCTCAACACTAGCTTCTTCAAGAAAATCCTAGCAAATTCTATGGTATTCCTGCTCCGTATCCAATTTAATGGCAATAAATTTTCAAACAAGTACCTCACTTCTTTGTTGAAAGAAAAGCTTCACGTGCCATAAGACTATTTTTTGACATCAACTGAACGGGGACTCTGCTCCTCAGAAATGAAGGAGCTCAAGTACGGCTTGGGCAGACTGACTAGAAGTTGAGCAACAATGTTATAAGCAAAGTTACATAATCTTATATTGGCATGTAATCTTCAACTTTAACGGGAGAGGATACCTTCGAGATGAGAGTAATAAAATTAGATTTTCATTAAACCAGAAGGTTAGCTGAAACCTCGAATTCGTGAATGCTCGTGATAATATCTGGCCCGATAAAATTCTATTATATATATATATATA
Source organism: Hemerocallis citrina (assembly GCA_017893485.1). Classification (NCBI taxonomy): domain Eukaryota; kingdom Viridiplantae; phylum Streptophyta; class Magnoliopsida; order Asparagales; family Asphodelaceae; genus Hemerocallis; species Hemerocallis citrina. The sequence continues at coordinate 56,868,891 of CM030368.1, forward strand.
TATATATATATATATATATATATATATATATATATATATATATATATATATATATATATATATATATATATATATATATGGAGCCCTTCGGTTGAGAACAAATTTGGTGAGAACTCCGTGAGAACTCACGGAGTGGACCCCCACAATGAAAAATCCGAACTGGCCATCTCGCTTTACACAACTTAGATAGCATAACATAAAGAAATCAAGTAATTTAAAGTTCAGTTGCCCATGATTTACATCCTCGCAAAATTGTATGGCTGAAAATTCTACTCCATTTGATGGATGGGCAAATGAACTTCAAATTACTTGATTTCTTTATGTTATGTTGTCTAAGGTGTGTAGAACAAGATCATCGGTTCGGATTTTTCATGGGGGGGGGGGGGGGGGGGCTACTCCGTGAGTTCTCACCAAAATTAGTTCTCAACCGAAGGGCTCCATGTATATATATATATATATATATATATATATATATATATATATATATATATATATATATATATATATATATATTGCCCCAAATAGCCGTCCGGACCAGGGGATTTACCAGCGGGCATAGCTGTCATAATTCCATAAACTTCGTCCTTCAAGAACGGTCGGAGGACCAAATAAGAGAGATCAAGATCATGATTGCCTACTTCGTGGTGGGGCCCAATTGGATTTGAAATAATTGAAGAAGCATTCCATCAGAATCTTTCCTAGTAAACTCAACACCTTCCTTATCCTGTATGCTATCAATTACATTTCGCGATCTCTGAAAAGTAGTCGTTTGGTGAAAAAATGTTGTATTTTTGTCACCATCGACCACCCAATTCGAACGTGATTTCTGGAGCCAATACGCTTTCTTGCAAGGCGAGAAGCTATACAAAGAACAAGTAAGATCACATAGTCTTTCATTTCGATCTTGATTAGGCCCATCACGGGATTCAAAAGTCTAACGTTCATCAATTTGTATGAGCAACTCCTTACCTTCATATTTCCGACATTGTTCCACTCCTTCGATGCATGACCCGACATCCCTTGACAGAAATCTGTTGCATACCATCACCAGAACACGGCTTTTCCCATGCATTTTTCACAACCCACTCAGGACTAGGAATCTAGGTCAAAAAATTTTCGAAACAGAAAGGCTTCGGAGCACCCTAATCAATCCTCTCGGTATGTCATAGAAGCCAGCAATGATTTGATGCAACATGAGGGATATATGCCTTAACCTGTCGTTTCCAAGAACGAGTTAAGGCATACTTATAATTTGAATTTTTTTTGCCTTAACTCATCTTCTCTCGATCTCTCCCCACTCTCTCGTTTCTGCCGAACCCAAACCCATAAAGTTCTAAGTAACCCTAATCAAAACAGAAACCTCTCCTTCTCCTCCTCCTCCTCCGTTTGCTCCTCCTCTGTCCGCTCTTCCTCCTCCTCCTCCAAACATCCAAACCCTAGTCTCTCATCCCACTTTGAAAGGCAATCGAAACCGTAGTTTGTCCACAACACTTACATTTGCTAAATTCTGAGTTATTTTGTAAGCTATTGACTAATTCTTTGCCTTAATAGTTTTAATTGTGTTGATTTTTAAATCTTTCCATAGTAAATTATTTAGAAAGTGGCAAAAAAATTCTTTGTGTAAGTAATTTGTAGATGTAAAATTGGGAAGACTTGTAATATATTCAAGTACCGAAAATTTGTAGATTTTTAATTTTTTTTTGTCTCTTTCCAATAATTTACCATATATAAAAAACCTAAAAAATTTGTAGATGTAGAAATTTGTAAGTAGTCATTTGATTAATTTACACGGTGCAAATGTAGTCCTAGTTGTTGTTGATTGCTCGACGATATTGTAGATTGAGTCGTATTTATAATCGTTCCAAATATATTAAATTACTTAGAATCTTTATATTGCGGTTAGACTAGAAAACTCTTCAACCGACCTCCAAAAAATACGAAACTTTGCGAGTAGGATGGTCTCACATAGCACAAGCCTCCCCAACTTGTAGAAGCGAGTTTCGACTTACGGTTCGAGAGATACGGCCGTGTATCACATTTGGTTGAAAAAAACCAAATAAAGCGGTACATGGCCGTATCTCGCAAACCGTGACTCAAAACTTGCTTCTACAAGTTGGGGTGGCTTGTGTTACGTGAATTCGACCAAGTTGGAAAGTTTTATAAACTTTGGATGCCGTTTGTGCAGTTTTCTCACGTTCATCAAAATATAAGTAAATGACTTAAAACTTTTTTAGTTCAGTTAGACTAGAAAACCCTTCAAACGACCTCCAAAAAGTACGAAACTTTGCGAGTAGGATGGTCTCACATAGCACAAGCCATCCCAACTTGTAGAAATGAGTTTCGAGTCACGGTTCGAGAGATACGGCTGTGTATTGCTTTTTTGTTTAAAAAAACCCAAATAAAGCGATACACGGCCGTATCTCTCGAACCGTGACTCGAAACTCACTTCTACAAGTTGGAGTGGCTTGTACTACGTGAATACGACCAAATTGCAAAGTTTTATAAATTTTGGATGCCGTTTGTGCGATTTTCTCACGTTTCTCGCATAAGAAGTAAATCACTTAGAAAGCTTTTGGTGCGGTTAGACTAGAAAACCCTTCAAACGACCTCCAAAAAATACGAAACTTTGCAAGTTGGTTGGTCTCACCTAGCACAAGCCACCCCAACTTGTAGAAGTGAGTTTCGATTTACGGTTCGAGAAATATGGCCGTGCATCGCTTTTGGTATAAAAATACCAAATAAAGCGGTACACGGCCGTATCTCGCAAACCGTGACTCGAAAACTCGTTTCTACAAGTTGGGCTGGCTTGTGTTACGTGAATTCGAACATGTTGCAAAGTTTTATAAATTTTAGATGCCGTTTGTGCAGTTTTCTCACGTTCATCGAACTATAACCAAATAAAGTTAGAATGTATTCATCGCATTCCGTTAGGGTTCGTGGCCCTAATTATTATAATTTTTTTTTTAAAATCTTAGATATGGACAGTATTGAAGAAAGTTCTGTTTCTGGAGAAAAATATGTTCGTGCACAAGAATTTGGTGAATTTCGGCATCATGTTGACGAGCACCTAAAACCGAAGATCGGTATGACATTTCTCACTTTAGAGGAAGCGGGAAAAATTTTATTGCACATATTGTAGATGTGCAGATTTTTCTTTGGGCAAGGGTGGAAATAAATATAAGAGAAATGACGTAGTAGATAAATTATATGTATGTAATAAAGCCGAGGAGTCACCGAATAATCATAATGAAGCTAGACGGGGAACTACTTCTAGAAGGGGTTGCAAAGCTTTCGTTCGTATAAAACTAAACTCACAAAGTAATTCGTGGATTATTTATTCATTTAATGGATCACACAATCACGAATTTACTTCACCCGGTAGACGTCACTTGCTTCCTCGAAACTGTGTTTTGACAAATTCAGATTAAAAAGTGATTGGTCAACTTACCGAAGCTAATATCCTTATATGCAAACAAATGCTTTTCTTCGAAGGTGAAAGTGGAGGGAATGAGAAAATTGGATTTACTGAAACTGATATTAGAAATCTTAGGAGAGACGAGTGGGAAGGTTTGAAAGGACATGATAAGCAAATGCTAATTGAGTTCTTTGAATCGAAAAAGGAGACCGATCCTTTATTTTCTTATGATTACCAAGTAGATCCCGAAGGGCGATTGTCTCATTGTATTTGGGTGGATGGTATCAGTAGGAAGAATTATGAATTATTTGGGGATGTAGTTTGCTTTGATGTCACCTACAATACGAACCGATACGGAATGTTATTCGTACCATTTGTTGGAGTCAACCATCATTGGTAATCAACATTCTTAGGTTGTGGGTTCATTTCAAATGAGAATGCTTCCTCATTTAAGTGGTTCTTTGAAAAGTGGCGAGGAGTAATGCGTCATGATCCAATGGGCATCGTGACAGATGAGGATCGTGGAATAGGTGCTGCATTGAAGAAAGTTTTCGTTAACACCGATCATAGATATTGCATTTGGTATATTTTGGATAAGTTGCCACATGAGGTGCGTATGTCAAATAATATTGATGAGTTTAGGGATGCTTTGAAGACCATCATCTATACGACAGAATTTAAAACTGAACGTGAAGAGAAGTGGAAAATTTTGATTTCACGATACAAATTTGAGAATAACAAATGGTTGAACGAAAAATTTGAAATTCGCGAGAAATTGGCTCCCATCTACGCAAAGGATTTATTTTGGGCTGGCATGTTGAGTACCCAACGTAGCGAATCACTACAATCATCCTTAAAGCAACCTACCCGTAAGAACTACTCATTACATGAATTTGCCGTGATCTTTGACCGAGTCTTAGCAAAACAAAAACACGAGGAACTTAAAGAAATTCATTGAAATCGCAAGGAAATGCCAAAATTGAAAATCGAATGGGCATTGGAGTCACAAATGGCGGGAACATACACACTAAAGATTTTCTACAAATTCCAACAAGAAGTCCAAAAAAAGCTTATTACTTAATGTGAATTTCATTTCGAGTATGGATAAACCCAATAATTCAGCTTTTTCTTTAACGATTTGTGGAAATTCAGAACCGGTGAGGGTAATTTCTTTTTGCAAAGTCCGTCAAATGGCTAAATGTCCTTACTCCATGTATGAATTCGTAGGCATTCCATACAAACATCTATTGGAGGTTCTTCGGTTCACCGATCACACTGCACTACCGGAGCAATATATTTGTAGATGATGGACTCGGGATTAGTTGACTAGAAGCAGTACACCCATTCTCAATAGTATGAGCAACAATTTTGCTTCCCGTTATTGTGAATTGAGTCAGCACTCAAGAAAGTTGGTCGATCTTGGTTGTTCTTCAGAGGGAGTGTACAAGTACATGCTCGACCACATGCTTAAGGGCATTGAAGGCTTTTCTCACATTCAATCTGGGAATAGCACACAACACGAAGGTAGTGCACAACCGGAGAGTGGTGGACATGCACTTGCACCGGTGGGGGACCCTGTACAATGAACTACAAAGGGAAGGCCTAGAGGGAAGAGGTTGAAGTCCATACGAGAAACCCAAAAAACGAAGAGACCAAGACTTTGCAGGATATGCCTTCGTATCGTATGTCACGATTCATGAAATTACCCAAAAAATATGGCAAGATAATATATCCGAGACTAAGTATATATTAATTTGACTCAATCAATCTTAACTTCTTGTTGTTGACACCAATTCATTCTTCTCATTTTTTTAGTGGATTGGTAGCACATGAAGAAGCTCCAATCGGTGGAGAGAGTGATAACGATGAAGGTCAAGATTCGTGCTACGGTAATTTTTGTATTATGCATGTCATATTTAACTTTGTGGACCTTCTTTTTACAATTCCTTTTTTTTTAATTGATGAGAAGATAATTATTCATTTCTACAATTCCTTCCTTTTTTTTGTAGGCCCAGAATGAAAGTTGAGCGTGCCAATGGAAGTTGCGGGTCATCGAAAATTTAATACACTTTTGATTGTATATATATGCTCAATTCAATGTGTTTGAATTTATAAGTAGATTTTTGGTGTATTTAAGTAGAGTGCAATTTGTGTATGTGTGCACTTTGTGTATTTGTGAAGTACTTTATATTGTTGTGAATGTTGATGTTGTAATTGGTTTGCGAATGTTTATGTATGTGTGCACTTTCTGTATTTGTGAACAATATATCTGCTGTGGGTTTATTTTTATTTTCAAATTTCTTTGAACCTAACCCGATATCGGCAATAATGGGTTAGGTAGACTGAAAATTTGTACAAACTTACATTTTGAAGATAAAGTACTGCAAATACCTTACAACTTAACCCGTTATTGTCAAAAACGGGTTAAGTTAGAAGATATTTGCAGTGTATTTTCTCTTTGTGGTACAATCTTCAAATTTTGAAGATAAAGTTTTGACAATATCGACCTACTTAACCCGTTGTTGACGATAACGGGTTATGTGATCCTAACCTGTCATCTCAAATAACGGGTTAGATTGAATGATATTGTCAGTGTATTTGCATTTTGTTGTACAAACTTCACATTTTGACGATAAAGTTCGACCAATATACTCCACCTTAACCTGTTTTTGGTGATGACTGGTTAAGCTCACTTAACCCGTTATCTCCAATAACGGGTAAAGGGTGAATAATTTTTCACCAAAAAAAGCAAAAGATTCAAAGAAAAATCTCTTCATTTAAAAATATACTAGATAATAAACTATCCAAACAAATAGAGAACTCCAAATATAATTTATAAATAAAAAATAAAGATGTAATATCATTCTTTGTAAACATTGACTAATTTGTTTAGAGTTAGAGGGCTAGGGTTGAAGGGCTAGAGTAGGTTTAGAGATACGCCTCGACTTGGGGCTTTAGTTTTTTATCAACTTCAATGTTTATACTTCTAAAATTGACTAATTTGTTTTTAAATGGTTTATCCCAAATTTTATTTTTAATATCTTATTTTTAATATTATTTTTCCCCAAATATAATGTTCGTTTTTAAAAAAATAAAAAAGAATTAACATCATTTTTCAAAAACATTGAATTCAATTTAAAAATTAGAGTGTTAGTGGGTTACGGCTATGGTTAGAAGTTATGAGGGTTACGGTAAGGGTTAGAGTATTTTTTAAGATTTAGAGTGTTAGAGGGTATGGTCGATGTTCTCGTAGGTTTAGAGTATTTTTCATGAACTTTTAATGTTTACATTTTCAATAAATAAAAAAATATATAATCACCTATCTAAACAAATTGGAAACACCAAATGATATTTTAAAGTAAATAAATAAATATTTAACATAATTCCTTACATTCATCGAATTCAGTTTAAGAGTTAGAGTGTCAGAGGGTTACGACTAAGGTTAGAGGGTTATAGTAGGGTTACAGTAGTTCGTAGGGTTAGAGTAATTTTTAATAAACTGTTTACATTTTTCAACTATATTATTTAGTTCGATAATTTATTTTCTAAATATTTTTATTAAATTTACAAAAAATTTCATATGTATATTTTTTTTAACATAAAACTTCTCCATTTTTTGGAAAAAAACAATCTCTTCAGAAATAATTATATAATCACCTATCTAAACAAATTGGAAACACCATATGATCTTTTAAAGTAAATAAATAAATACTTAACATAATTCCTTACATTCATCGAATTCGGTTTAAGAGTTAGAGTGTCAGAAGGTTACGGCTAGGGTTAGAGGGTTATAGTAGGGTTACAGTAGGGTTAGAGTTGTTGATAGGATTAGAATAATTTTTAATAAACTGTTTACATTTTTCAACTATATTATTTAATTTGATAATGTATTTTCTGAATATTTTTATTAGATTTACAAACAATTTCATATATTTTTTTTATAACATAAAACTTCTCCGTTTTTTGGAAAAAAACAATCTCTTAAGAAAAAATTATATAATCACCTATCTAAATAAATTGGAAACAGCATATGATCTTTTAAAGTAAATAAATAAATATTTAACATAATTCCTTACATTCATCGAATTCGGTTTAAGAGTTAGAGTGTCAGAGGGTTACGGCTAGGGTTAGAGGGTTATAGTAGGGTTACAGTAGGGTTAGAGTAGTTCGTAGGGTTAGAGTAATTTTTAATAAACGGTTTACATTTTTCAACTATATTATTTGGTTTGATAATGTATTTTCTGAATATTTTTATTAGATTTACAAATAATTTCATTTTTTTTAAACATAAAACTTCTCCATTTTTTGGAAAAAAACAATCTCTTCAGGAAAAAATTATATAATCACCTATCTAAACAAATTGGAAACACCATATGATCTTTTAATGTAAATAAATAAATATTTAACATAATTCCTTACATTCATCGAATTTGGTTGAAGAGTTAGAGTGTCAGAGGGTTACGGCTAGGGTTAGAGGGTTATAGTAGGGTTATAGTAGGGTGAGCGTAGTTCGTAGGGTTAGAGTAATTTTTAATAATCTGTTTACATTTTCCAACTATATTATTTAGTTTGATATTGTATTTTCTGAATATTTTTATTAGATTTACAAACAATTTCATATATAAACGGTTTAAGAGTTCTGCCAATATCGTACTACTTAACCCGTTATTGGGGATGATGGGTTAAGATCACTTAACCCGTTATCGTCAATAACGGGTTAAGTAGAGAGATTTTGACAGTGTTTTGGTCTAAGTGTATGAATACTTGGTCTATAGGTGATGGATTTCTGCCAATATCGTACTACTTAACCCGTTATTGGGGATGACGAGTTAAGATCACTTAACCCGTCATCCCCAATAACAGGTTAAGTAGACAGATTTTGATAGTGTATTTGTTGTTTGTGGATGAAAATACAACGTCACAAAATGAGTTCATTCACAACAATTCAGAAACTCAGATCACAACAATACAACAATATATATCAGATCACAACAACTCAGAAACTTAGATCATAACAATTCAGAAACTCAGATCACCAATTCATTCACATAAATAAAAACTCAGATCACAATAATATATATGATACGACAGATAATATGACATTCATTACCAAATATTCATCTCAAGAATTCATTCAACTACATTTGTGGAATTATTTCAAGTAGCAATTACAAGACATTCAGTACCAAATATTCATCTTAACAATGAAGCTAAAGTAGTCTAGATGGATCAATACATTTATCTTCATGGTTGACTTCCATGGATGCCCGGTATTTATCTACAACATTTATCAGCATAGAAACAAACTTTGCATTAGTTATTTGAGGAATAAAATCATCAACCAAACACTAAAATACTAACAACGAACCACTTGTTACATACTACCATTTACGACCACGTGATTTGCGACCACTGGGTGTAAATTGATCAGGCAGGTTCCTCTTTTGTTGAGGATTTCTTCGTCTACCTTGCGTCTCGGGGGATTGAGGGTCATTCGACCACTGCTCCTCTGCATCTTCTTCAGGTGGTTGCTGTTGTTGAACTTGTTGTGGCTCGGCGATGTGAATTCCGGCCTTGTCACGCTCTTTTGCCGAGGAACTGCCACGTTGGATTTTAAATATGCATCAAGTTGCGGGCCTTCACCCACCTGTTCAAGACTACGGCGGCACGACTTTATTATCTCCCGCATTAATTCCTTAACGCTCTCGGGTACCTTACTCTTCAAGACGCGAGTAGCTATTCGAACGTTTCCCATGTGTTTTCAATCTACATTAGGTTGAAAATTTCAATTTATACAACATGTACACTAAATGTATCATCCCATCCTCAAATAACAATACATGCATACTAAATGTATGAAATTGCGTGAAATTTTACTAACCAAGTTCCGATACGTCGACGCCTTTGGTTGATACATCGGCTAGGAAAAGGAATATGCCGGTGGTGGTTCTTCCTCGGTTGGGAGAATCGGAATCTGCACACTGGCTGGTACAGTGGCTTGTGGAGAAACATACAGCTGTGTAATGCACCAGTACCACGTCATGTATACATGTTGGAAAGAGCCATCGAATAGTATAGTGAAGAACATCATATTCAGTGTCATCTGATACCAGCATGGTGTTCCAGTTGGGCACATGGACCCGGTGGAAATCAGCCCAATCGAAGTTGGGCACTCAACCCATTCCTCTCACCTAGTGCAATTTTTTTTTATCATAACACCGAACTTCTAGAATCTTCTGCTGATATCCGAATTGCCGCATCACTCTATCCAGATACTGGAACTGAACAACAGAAAAATTAACAATTGGTGCAGCCATCAACCAAAGGGCACTAGCCAAACAAACGGGCGGAACCCTTTTCCAACCTGACGGTCGAGTACGGTACCCAATTGACGAACTCGTCCCACAAGTTATCTAACTCATCTCTATAATAGGTAAGAGATTGGTGTGGGTTATTGACCCACGTGTTTCGCCCCACCCAATATACCCCTAAAGGAGGTAACAACTCTGGAATTGGTGAGTCGGCCAACCAATCCGGTGTTGGTTCAATAATACAGGGACGTCCGATGTGGATGCGCTCCCAACTCCAGATTTGCAATAGAACCATCGGGCCACTAATTTAAACGACACCTAATGCACATGCGCACAAACTCCTATATAGTAGCACCAATGCCGCACTCCCCCAACTAAAACGGCCAGCAAAACCAAAACTTTCCAACAACCTTAAGTACATGAGCGGCACGCTCGCACCGGATGAGTTAGGGAAGATCACTCCCCCGATCATACTAAATATGTATGCACGAGTATAGTAACGTATGGATTCCTCGTCCGAATTCTCCGTCAAATATCCATCGAATTGGAATTTCAACCAACTAAGTAGAAGTGATTTACCATCGAAAGATTTCATCCCAAAATTCTGCTTCCGCTTTATCTTCCGCATCTTATATGGCTTGATCTAATAGATCTTCATCATATTCTTCAGGAGTATCTTTGAGGATTTCTTTTTCAACGTCCTCTCTTTTTTTGATCAACGACTCCTCGACATCGATACCGAGCTGATCACGAACAACTGCTACTCGATCAAAGTCCATGTTTCCCTGTCACGGCGACCCCATCTATTGGTAGCCCAGTAATGAATGCTTCATCTTGGAGAGTGACGGTCATCTAACCCACCGGTAGGTGGAATGTGTGGGTCTCCGGCCTCTATCGTTCGACCAGAGTTGTATGTAGAGATCGATCAAGCTTCACATCCTCCATAAATAAAGCTCCGTAGATACCGGCTTCAACTAAGTACGGAGTGATACGGGGGTCCATGGGAATAACCATGTGCTTTCGAAAGTTGCAGTTCTTTGTGGACCCAGTCCACACGGCTTCAGATCAGTGTCTGGATTGCAACGAAAGTAAGCTTGAGTCCAACGGTCCAGGAGGTGCAACAGAAACCGAAGACGACGGACTGGCCTCGATAGATGTAGATTGACGGCCACCAACCTACACGAACAAAGATAAATATTATTATTATTGAGACAATGTTATATATTCTTATTTAAAACCAATAATAACAATCAATCTTACCTCTGTCATTGGTACGCCACTAGCGCTACCAGAAGAGCTTCTCAATCGCCTTGTTCTAGCCATTTATCTATGAACCAAAAATTTGAGCTTAGTTGATACGAGTTACATTCATTTATCTATCAGCAATAAACAAAGCAAAAATGTGTAAAAAAATGCACAAATGAAAATGAAAAATAGCAATACTATGCAACTTGGTCCAGTTCATGTTACAGAAGCCACCCTAACTTGTAGAAGAGAATTTCGAGTCACAACTGGAAAGATACGGTCCTGTACCGCTTAAATTGGTTTTATTTAAACCAAAAGCGATACACGGCCGTATCTCAAGAACCGTGAGTCGAAAAGTTAGGGTGGCTTGTGCTAGGTGAGACCAACCTACTCGCAAAGTTTCGTATTTTTTGGAGGTCGTTTGAAAGGTTTTCTAGTCTAACCGTACTAAAAAAGTTCTAAGTCATTTACTTATAGTTCGATGAACGTGAGAAAACCACACAAACGGATCCAAAATTTATAAAACTTTGCAACTTGGTCGAATTCATGTACCACAAGCCACCCCAACTTGTAGAAGCGAGTTTTGAGTCACGGTTTTTTTGACCAAAAGCGATACACGGCCGTATCTCTCGAACCGTGAGTCCAAACTCACTCTACAAGTTGGGGTGGCTTGTGCTAGGTGAGACCAACCAGCTTACAAAGTTTCGTATTTTTTGGAGGTCATTTGAAGTTTTCTAGTCTAACCGCACTAAAAAGTTTTAAGTCATTTACTTATACTTCGATGAACATTAGAAAACCGTGCAAACGGCATCCAAAATTTATATAACTTTGAAAATTGATTGAATTCATGTAACACAAGCCACCCCAACTTGTAGAAGTGAGTTCGAGTCACGGTTTGCGAGATACGGCCGTGTACCGCTTTATTTGGTATTTTTTAAACCAAAAGCGATACGCGGCCGTATCTCTCGAACCGTGAGTTAAAACTCACTTCTACAAGTTGGGGTGCCTTGTGCTATGTGAGACCAACCTACTCGCAAAGTTTCATAATTTTTGGAAGTCATTTGAATGGTTTTCTAGTCTAACCGTACTACAAAAGTTCTAAGTAGTTTACTTCTTGTGCGATGAATGTAACAAAACTGCACAACCTGGCATCCAAAATTTATAAAACTTTGCAACTTGGTCGAATTCACATAGCACATGCCACTCCAACTTGTAGAAGTGGATTTCGACTCACGGTTTTCTAGATACGGCCGTGTACCGCTTTATTTGATTTTTTTTAAAACAAAAAACGATACATGGCTGTATCTCTCAAAATGTGAGTCAAAACTCATTTATACAAGTTGGGGTGGCTTGTGCTAGGTGAGACCGACCAACTCGCAAAGTTTTGTATTTTTTTGGAGGTCGTTTGAAGGGTTTTCTAGTCTAACCGCATTAAAAAAGTTTAAGTCATTTACTTATACTTCGATGAACGTGAGAAAACCGCACAAATGGTATCCAACGTTTATAAAACTTTGTAACTTGGTCAAATTCACGTAACACAAGCCACCTCAACTTGTAGAAGCGAGTTTCGAGTCACGGTTTGCGAGATACGACCGTGTACCGCTTTATTTGGGTTTTTTTCAACCAAATGTGATACGCGACCGTATCTCTCGAACCGTAAGTCGAAACTCACTTCTACAAGTTCGGGTGGCTTGTGCTACTGTGAGACCAAGCTACTCACAAAGTTTCATATTTTTTGAAGGTCGTTTGCAGGATTTTCAAGCATAACCGAACTAAAAAAGTTTCTAAATAATTTCGTATATATCGAACGTGAAAAAACAACACAAACAAAACCTAAATTACTAAGGCAAAGATTTCTACATCTACAATTTTTTTAAGTCTCTAGGCACTTGAATATATTAATCCTAAATGTAGATTTTTTCGGGCACTTGAATATATTAAAAGTCTTCCAATTCTAGTTCTACAAATTACTAAGGCAAAGAAAATTTTTGGGCACTTGAATATATTAAAAGTCTTCCCAATTCTACATCTACAAATTATTAAGGCAAATATTTTTTTGGCCACTTTCTAAATAGTTTAGTATGGAAAAATTGAAAAAACAACACAAATAAAACTACTAAGGTAAAGAATTAGTCAATACCTTACAAAATAAGTCCGAATTTAGCCAATGAAGGTGTTGTGGCCGAACTAGGGTTTCAATTTGCTTTCGAAGATGGGATGAGAGAGTTAGGTTTCAATGTTTGGAGTAGATATTGGGAGAGAGAGATTCTATGAGAATAAAAGAGGAGGAGGAGGAGGAGCGGACAGAGGAGGAGGAGCAAACGGAGGAGGAGGACAGGTTTTTGTTTTGATTTGGGTTAGGGTTTTCTTGGGTTTGGGTTCGGTGAAGAAACGAGATAGAGAGTAGGGAGAGTTCGGTTGAAGAAGATGATCTTTATACAGATCTAAAAAATTTAAGAGTGCCTTAACCTGTTGTTGGGAACGACGGGTTAAGGCATTTAAAAAAAAAATTTGCCTTAACCCGTCGTTCCCAACAACAGGGTTAAGGCTGAATTTTAGGGGAAAAAATGTGGGCCGCTGGATCAAAGATCCACCGGCCCAGATCTCCATTCGCACGGGTCTGTGCACACAGACCCGTTTGCAATGGAAGAAAGCTCTCTCTCTCTCTCTCTCTCTCTCTCTCTCTCTCTCTATATATATATATATATATATATATAGTAGCAAAATAAATCTTAAAATCAGGAAATTTACAAACCTGAAATTTGAAAATCTAAATTTCTGGGTATATATATATTTGGATTGCTCATATAGAAATTTCACTGAGTTCCCTGATTGATTTCAAATGCAATTGAAGATTTAGATGGATATTCACTTGGATAAGTTTCAACCTCTAAAGTTATACTGAAAGTAGCAAATATCTCCTCAAAAGTTAAATTTCATCATTTTGCACCCTCAAAGTTCTAAGAAGTTGGATTTTACACCCCCATTTATAATTATTCAAACATGGACTTTTATTTACAACTAATTGTTATCGTACTATTCAAACTTTAGCTACATAAACTTCATGATGGAAGTTTCAGATTCATGCATCCGAAATGCTAGAAAGTAAATGTATCTAGTATTATTCATGAATATTATTATAGGGTACATCTCAGAAAATTTATTAACATCTAATAGTATAATACACTGAGAACACCAAAGTTAATCATCAAATATTTTTCCTCCTTGATATACAGAGCAAGTTCTTCATCAGAACTAAACAACATAATCTGTCTGACTTCTCACTGCTTCCTGAAATGGATAGCATCACTATATATGTCCATGTAAGTTTCAGTTTTTTTTATGACATCTACAACTCTTTCATATTAGATCAATTAATTCTTTCTTTCATATTTCTGCATTATAATGCTTACTTTAATATGATGCATCGTTCCGAGGACATGTCATAGGCACGTGCCCATAGGCAAACCTACTTTATATATATATATATATATATGAGAGAGAGAGAGAGAGAGAGAGAGAGAGAGAGAGAGAAAGAGACAATGGTAGGAAAGAGGGATTGACAGCAATGGAAAGCTGGAAAAAGGTAGAGCCGTAGAGGAGATGGAGAGCGACCTCAGCGATGAAAGGCCGGATGGGAAGAGGATTTTAAGTTTTGACAGTGATGGGACTTTTAGATATCCTAGGAAAATACTTGATTGCATTGGACGTTTAGATATCCTAAAATCTCTTTATGCGGATTCTAATGATTACAATTCTTGAGCTTTCTTTTCATAATTGGGCTTACGTACATTAAAAGAAGAAAAAAAAATTTGGTGCCCCCAAAAACTTTGGGCTTGAGGTAGCTGCCTTTTGCACCTCATATCAGGTCCGGGCCGGAACGAAACTAATGTCATAAAGGGCTATCTAATACATTTTCCGTACAATCTTTCTTGCAAACCCTTCCAACTTCAGTGGTTTTGCACAATTTATCTAAAAGACTCCATATTGTGCAAGAGTACCGTACGGGATGGTGCATGAATAAGCAAGCAAATACCAGCTCGCAATGTACTTCACACAAAAAATGTGCTTTGAGAAAAACTGGCCCTATTTATGAGGGAAAGAACATGCATTGAGTTCCTTCTCTTAACCATCTCCTTGATCTCTTTTACTTTCCTTCCAATCTAGCTCAAACTAATGGCTAACTCGACTAAGTTGCTTACTGCAATAGTGATTTTGCTCCTGCTGTTGGAGTTGAGCAGGACAGGTCCTGAGATATTTAAAGCATGGGCTGAAAAATAAAATTGTGCCCTTTATAAACCCGCCTATAACTTTATATATATTAATAAAATATAATATAATGGTGGAAGGAAATAAAACTAATACCCCGAAAAATAAAGATAACCTTATTTTTCTTTATGACATCAAATACTTCATATTTTTCAATAAGCATAGTGACAATAATTCTTGTTCCTACAAAAACAAAAAAAATCAATCAAATCAATAACATCTCTTCTAAAATGATTTCTTCTTCTATTTTTAGAATCAAAATCATCAATTATATGTTCAACCTCAATATTTTTCAACATATTCTTTTAAATACTTAAAATTACTATTCCATTTAACCTATCTTGAGTTATAGTTGTTCACAAATAAGATTTTAATAAGTTTAATTTTGAAAAGATTTTTTCCGCAGATGCCACAGTCACAGGTATAGTCAATAAAATTCTATAAGCAACCAAAATATTTGGAAACATATTCATTTCTTTTGTGCAAACTCCATAATTTCAATAAAATGTCATGGTTTATGTGTTTCATATGCTTAACTTGGTAGCATTTGCAATATTTGTAATTCTGAAAGTAAATTATTCGCATAAATAGCAGACATCTCACAATGTTTTAAAGTATATTCAAGTTACATACAACAATTTTTTATTTCATTATCATCCAAAGAAACTAATTGTGATGCATCAAACAAGAAGACAAATATATATTCAAAAATTTGCATTTGTTCAAATTTACTCTTCAATTGAGAAACAACCATATCAACTAAAATAAAAAAATAATCAGTTGTAAAATTTTCTTGAGTAGATTGTTATCCTCTATCCATATCAAAATTCTCATCAAAATGTCTCTTTCTAAAAGCCCTACGTTTTACAAAAAGTAAGGACTCAGTTTTTATTTCAGATGCAATTTCTTAGCTTCAATCATAGCAAAAGTAAACACATTGTCTCTGTATTTTTCAAAAAATGAAACCAATTCTTCCAAATTTTTAATTGCAACATCAAGAAACATATCTTCAGTCTATAATTTTTTACTTACTATGTTTATCTTGTACAAAATTTCATGCCAAATAACCTAACTTAAAATAAAATCAAAACTTGAAAATTCACCTGATGCTAATTTCTCAGCATCTCAACTCACTTTAAAATTATCAAAAATTTCTACTAATTTAATCAAAGTTGTTTCAGGATGTAGTATATAGCTAAGAACACTTATTGAACCATTAATTAGTAAACTTAAATTTAAAACGTAAAAATCGAAAATCGATAACTAGTAATTAGAAGAAATTAATTAAAAGGGTAAAAAATAAAAAAATAAAAAAATAAAAAAATAAAAAAATAAAAAAATCATTAAATAGTAAACACGAATATGAAAAGTAAAAGAAAAATTACTCTCTTCAAGAGTCAAACTCAAGACCTCCAACTTACCAAACAAGTACTCTAACCAATGGAACTAGAAGACATTTTTGCATTCTTAGTTTAAATATTAATTAGTTAGTGTTACAAACCCATTATACTTACAAATTTTTGTGTCCCTCATCTGAAGTGGGCACTGGGCGGTTGCCCAACCCGCCATGGGCCAGGGCTGGCCCTTACATTTCAAGTGTTAGAAAATGGCTGGATAACTAATATCAAGTTCACATAAGAAATAAATCGACTTATCACTTATCTCTACAAGTATTGCCACTTAGAGCATCCACAATGGTATTTCTCAAATTTTTAAAAATCGCAGCTACAGTATTAGCATTTAGCGAAATGGCCTGCAGTGGTTGTTTGCTATATTTTTCTCATTTTTATAGTCGGACGATACATGTTGTATCGTCCGTTGACGCGTAAAATAAAAAATGAAAGAGACGAGACAACATGTCTCGTCCCTCTCAAATTTTTTAAAAAAATTGCGTGGGACGGTAGAACATTTACCGTCGCGCAAATTTTTTAAAGAAAAATGGGAGAGACGATACAACATTAAAATAATAATAATAAAAAAATTACTGATTAACTATTAAAATATGTTAATTAAATAAAATAAATAATATAATAATACCTAAACCTAATTAAAAACCAACTAAACCTAATTAAAACCAACTAAACCTACTCACTAATCCCTCCTCAAATCAAGGACGGGACATGTTGTCCTGTCCGAGATTTTTTCCCTTTATTTATTTTTATTTATTTATTTCCGACGAATCTGACCGTTCGATCTAGTATATATATATATATATATATATATATATATATATATATATATATATATGGGACGATACTTGTTGTATTGTCCGACGTTATTAAAAAAAATAAAATAATTGGGACGACACATGTTGTATCATCCGATGTTATTAAAAAAAAATAATTGGGACGATACATGTTGTATCGTCCGACGTTATTAAAAAAAAAATAATTGGGACGAGAAATGTTGTCCCGTCTCTTATAATTTGAGAATCGCAACTTCGTTTCTCAAAAATGAGAAGCGACTGTAGCGATTTTGCCAAAATATGGCAAAATAGCAAACGACTGCAGCATCTTGTTTCTCAAAAAATGGCAAATTGGCAAATATAGCAAATGATTGTGGATGCTCTTAGAACATTCAAAATAGTAAGATATACATGTTAGGCCTCTTGAAGAAGAATATATTTTTTTACATGAGCTCTAATTCAACACATTAAGTTCATACGATTATTGTCAACTTCTTGGATATGATTTTGAAGTAGTTACTAGTAGAGTTGATTTTCTTTTCAGTCATTGTAGAGGATGATTTAATTTGACTTTTGATACAATGATCAATGGGCAGATTGTAAAGCAAGATGTGGATACCGATGCAGCAAATCCTCGAGGCATAAGATGTGCATAAGGGCATGCAATACATGCTGTCAAAGGGCAACTATGCCCCCCTCCCCAAACTTCTGGGAATGAAAATGTTTGTGTTACAAAATTTGTTTACAATAAGACCAACTTCGAAAAATTTATTCTCTTTGTTACAACTTTGGTTACAAAATGTTTAGCATAAATCCAAATGATTGAAAGGCACAAAAATTCAGAGAAGGAGGAAAGTAATAAAACCAATAAAATGAAATGAAAATGAAAATAATGAAATCAAACCGATTTGATGTCGAGGCTTGTGTAGCACACAATCTCCTTAAAACAGTTTTCGCCTCGTCCGGGTGCTGAAGCTAGTTGAGGAGTTAGATCCCATGATGCAACGACGAAGAATGTTCACGCAGAAACCACATAACGCTCTCGAACTTGTAGCGTAGAACTCTATCACCAAATTAATGAATGAACTTACAAAACCGAAACAGAACAGAGAGGAAGAGAGATTTTGTGCAGGGAAGAAAGTGAGAGGGGGGGGGCTCTATTTATAGGGCCAGGGTTAGAGACTTTATCGACAGATAGGGCTAGCAATGCCTTCAGTGTAATTGTAGACAATCTAATGAATGCTTGCACTGTAACGGCAGACAACAGTCAATGCCTTTGAATGCCTTTAGTATAACTGCAGACAAAATATTTAATACTGCACTGAAACGGCAGACAAAATTGTTTTTGCATTTATTTCAGCCGTTTACACAGGAAAAAATCAAATTCGTAGCAAAAAGTGGCTCTGCACGGGGTGGGGTTATGTCGCTCCGGCATTCGTGTCTGCAAGACGTGCGGGCACACACAAGCCGCATGTAATCCGGTCCAAGATTCGCACCCCCTCCCCCCGCCCTGAGCGTGCGAAAGATAGCCTCTTTTCTAGCTATCTTACAATGCTTAGAAAGAGTTTATTATATATCCTCTTCTAATTCATTTGATTTTTCCGATGTGGGACTATGTTCCCTCAACCCAGTTTCAGAAATGAAAACGTCTCACTCTGAGAGACAATTTTTCATTCACCCCTTACAGGTTTTAGAAAATAAATATATGATTTTGATCTACTCACGAAGGAGAACACAAATCAATCAAGATCTCTCAATAATTCATTGAGGATCTTACCCAAAAAATTGCTCAAAAGCTGGTTCGTAAATGGTGTATAAAATACCCATTTTCTAACATTCCCCACATGAATGAAATTGACGACCACAGACATGACTGACCGACACGACTGACCGACACGACATACTTGGTGATAGAATTCAGCGATCGAGACCTACATAGGATAGGTAGGTGTTACCTTTGAACCTTCCTTTATGAAAATATGTTTACTTTACTAACTAAATAGCAGGCACGATGTCCTTGAACTGTTCTTTCATTTGTGTAAGTGATGACATATCTCACACAGAAATCTTCCTAACGCATTTCAGTTCTGACTGTTATGTTCGTTTTGGCCATGAACATACGTCTGGTTCTGTACGAGTTTGATAGGAATATTGCCCTATATTATTCCCTTGGAAGAGGTCATTCTTCTCTCTAACATAGGTGATTTCTTAGTTTAGAGTAACTCATATTACTCTGCTCGGATATTTGACGCATAAGAATCATTAAAAACCTCGCTTAACTTGTTACCTTATGGGCATCACCGTTTCATCATGGGAATGGATATGGAAAAATCCCCACAGTGATCCAACTTTACAATTTAGTTGTCCCTTTGAACATAGATCTTGGGATCTCCAGTTAGCTAGGTTGGGTGTCTATTGTATCGTCTTATTCTTTCATGGGCTTTAGTCCCGTTCCCCTCGATGATTTATCAAATATCTCTCTGTTTAACCCTTTGGTTAGCGGATCCGTAATGTTATCATTTGACTTTACATAGTCCACAGAGATAAGC